>JAGIQG010000010.1:29962180-30562180 GCA_024679065.1 Sphyrna mokarran
AGAACATAGAACATAGAACAATACAGCACAGAACAGGCCCTTCGGCCTTCGATGTTGTGCCGACCAAAATAAAAAGCAATGCCCCTCCAAACTAAACCATTCCATTCTCTTCCATATACTTATCAACTAACCTCTTAAACGCCACCAAACTTGGCGCATCTACAACAGCTGAGGCAGGGCATTCCACTCCCTAATCACTCTTTGAGTAAAGAACCTACCTCTGATATCCGTCCTATAACTCATACCCCTTAATTTAAAGCTGTGTCCCCTCGTGCTAGCTTTCTCCATCCTAGGAAAAAGGCTATCACTGTCCACCCTATCAAAACCTCTAAACATCTTATATGCTTCAATAAGATCCCCTCTTAGCCGCCTCCTTTCTAACAAAAACAACCTCAAATCCTTCAACCTCTCTTCATAGGACATGCCCTCCATACCAGGCAACATCCTGGTAAACCTCCTCTGTACCCTCTCCAATGCCTCCACATCTTTCTTATAATGTGGCGACCAGAACTGCACACAATACTCCAAGTGCGGCCGCACTAGAGTTTTGTACAGTTGCAACATGATGCTGCGGCTCCTAAATTCAATCCCCCTACCAATAAAAGCTAAGACTCCATGTGCCTTCTTAACAACTTTATCCACTTGACGCCTACTTTCAGGGATCTATTGACACATACACCAAGATCCTTCTGTTCCTCAACACTATTAAGAGCCCTACCATTAGCCCTATACTCTACACATTTATTGTTCCTGCCAAAGTGCATTACCTCACACTTTTCCACATTAAACTCCATTTGCCACCTCTCGGCCCAGCTCTGCAACTTGTCCAAGTCACTCTGTAAACTAAAACACCCCTCTTCACTATCTACCACACCACCAACTTTAGTATCATCTGCAAATTTACTGATCCATCCCTCAATACCCTCATCCAGATCATTTATAAAAATTACAAACAGCAGGGGCCCCAAAACAGACCCCTGAGGCACACCACTCGTCACCGAACTCCACGATGAATATCTCCCATCAACCACCACCCTCTGTCTTCTATCTGCCAGCCAATTTCTAATCCAATTAGCTAAATCACCCTCTATTCCACACATCTGCATTTTCTGTAGAAGTCTTCCATGGGCCACCTTATCAAAAGCCTTACTAAAGTCCATATATACTACATCAACCGCCTTACCCCCATCCACCTCTCTGGTCACTTTCTCAAAAAACTCAATGAGGTTAGTAAGGCATGGACCTACCCTTCACGAAACCATGCTGACTATCCCCAATCAATTCATTTCTCTCTAAATAACTATAAATCCTATCCCTAATAATTCTCTCCAATACCTTGCCCACAACAGAAGTAAGACTCACTGGCCTATAATTCCCAGGAAGGTCTCTCTTCCCCTTCTTAAACAATGGGACCACATTCGCCATCCTCCAGTCCTCCGGAACCACACCCGTAACCAACGAGGACCTGAAGATCAGAGCCAGAGGCTCTGCAATCTCCTCTCTTGCCTCCCAGAGAATCCTAGGTAAATCCCGTCCGGCCCAGGGGACTTATCCAACTTCAAACCCTCGAGAATTTCTAACACATCCTCCCTATCTACTACAATACTCCCCAATTTGCAACCCTGTACCTCAGTGCTCTCCACAGCTACATTGTACTTGTCAAGACGCCTCTTAAAAGTGACTACTAAATCTACTTCCTCTACCACCCCTGGCAAAGAGTTCCAGGCAACCACCCATCCGCTGTATAAAAAAAATCTGCCTCATACATCTCCTGTAAATCTTGTCCCTTGCACCTTAAACCTGTGGCCCCTCATAACTGACTCTTCCATCCTGGGAAAAAGCTTCTGACTATCCATTCTGTCCATGCTCCTCATAATCTTGTAGACTTCTATAGGCCCTCAACTTCCATCTTTCCAGTAAGAACAAACCAAATTTCTAAAAATTTTCCTCATAGCTAATGTTCTCCACATCAAGCAACATTCTGGTAAATCTTTTCTATACTCTCTCCAAAGGCTCCACGTCCTTCTAGAAATTCATTGTTCCATTGGAGCAGCACGGAGAGGCAGCGATTTGGGAGAGCGAGAAGTTCGATTGTTAAGTAGTTTTTTAACTTTTCTCTTTGTTTAAAACAGCGAGCGGGAGTAGTTTTTGCCATTTTTTATTTAAACTAACTTGTAACCGGAAGTCGTCACTAGGAGGCTGCCGGTAGTTGTAGTTTTTAAGCTATATAAGTACTAACCTCTGGGTATCGGCCTCATTGTTCCATTGGAGCAGCACGGAGAGGCAGCGATTTGGGAGAGCGAGAAGTTCGATTGTTAAGTAGTTTTTTAACTTTTCTCTTTGTTTAAAACAGCGAGCGGGAGTAGTTTTTGCCGTTTTTTTATTTAAACTAACTTGTAACCGGAAGTCGTCACTAGGGGCTGCCGGTAGTTGTAGTTTTTCTCTCTGACTCTATAAATTGGTCCAGAGAGGTAACCCGATACTCTACACAGGTAGAGTATCCCACCCTCCCCCCTCCTCTAACCTAATAATAAAAGTGTGTGAGAAGTTTTTTTTTTCTCTCCTGGAAATTAAAGTAACAGTGATGGCAGTGCAGGTAGTACGTTGCACCTCCTGCAGTATGTATGAGGTGAGGGACACCAGTAGTGTTCCTGCTGATTACACCTGCAGGAAGTGTGCACATTTGCAGCTCCTTGAGGATCGTGTTAAGGAGCTGGAGCTGGAATTAGAGGAACTCAGGGTAATTCGAGAGGTTGAGGAGGATATAGGCAGGAGTAACAAAGAGATTGTAACTCCTAAAAGTGATAATTGGGTAACTATTAGGAGGAGGGGTAAGAAGCAATCGGGGAGACAATCCCCTGGGGCTGTTCCCCTCCAAAATAAATTTTCTGTCTTGGAGGCTACAGTTGAGGAAGAATCAACTGGAGCTGACCAAAGGGAGCAGGTCTCTGGGGGTGAGCCTGCTGAGAATGCTCAGGTGGGTGGGGGGAATAAGAGATTAGGCCTAGTTATAGGAGACTCCATAGTTAGAGGGACAGATAGGAGGGTAAATAGTAATAAACGGGACTCAGGGCTGGTGTGTGGCCTCCCAGGGGCTGGGGTCCAGGATGTCGCAGATCGGGTTTTTAAGATTCTTAAGGGTGAGGGGAGTCAGCCCCAAGTCATAGTTCATGTGGGGACACATGATGTAGATAGGACAAGGGAAGGGGATATTAAACAGAAATTTATGGAGTTAGGGTGGAAGCTTAGGTCCATAACAGGCAGAGTGGTTATCTCTGGACTCTTGCCTGTGCCAAGGGATAGTTTAGAGAAGAACAGAGAAAGGGAAAGTTTGAACTCATGGCTGCGTGGATGGTGCAGGAGGGAGGGGTTCAGGTTCCTTAACAATTGGGACTCATTCTGGGATAGGTGGGACCTCTTCAAGAGAGATGGTCTACACCTGAACCAGAGGGGGACTAATATCTTGGGGGGAAAATTTGCTAAGGCTATGATGGGGGCTTTAAACTGATTCGGGGGGGGGGTGGGATCCTAAGTAGTTGGGGTGCTGAGAGGGATGAGAGTAAGGGGGTTATAGAAGAGAGTTGTAAAACACAGCGGCGTACGGGTGGGGTGGGGCATGGTTTGAAATGCGTATACTTTAATGCAAGGAGTATTCGCAATAAGGGGGAGGAACTTGCAGCTTGGACCAGTACCTGGAACTTCGATGTTGTGGCCATTTCAGAGACTTGGGTAGAGCAGGGACAGGAATGGATGTTGCAGGTTCCGGGGTACAAATGCTTTAGTCGGAGTAGAGAAGGAGGTAGAAGGGGGGGAGGAGTGGCATTATTGGTCAAAGACTGTATCACGGTGATAGAAAAGAAGTTTGATGAGGACTTGTCTGTTGAGGTAGTATGGGCTGAGATTAGAAACAGGAGAGGAGAGGTCACCCTGTTGGGAGTCTTTTACAGACCTCCTAATAGTTCTAGAGAGGTTGAGGAAAGGATTGCAAAGTCAATTCTGATTAGGAGTGAAAGTAGTAGGGTAATTGTGATGGGGGACTTTAACTTTGCTAATATTGATTGGAATAGCTATAGCTCTAGCTCGTTAGAGGGGTCAGTTTTCATACAGAGTGTGCAGGAAGGTTTTTTGACTCAGTATGTAGATAGGCCAACTAGAGGTGAGGCTACATTGGATTTGGTGCTGGGCAATGAGCCAGACCAGGTGTTAGGCTTGGAAGTTAGTGAACATTTTGGTGATAGTGACCACAATTCGGTTACGTTCACCTTAGTGATGGACAGGGATAGGCATGAAGCTGGGGGCAGTAGTTATAGCTGGGGGAAGGGTAATTATGAGGCCATCAGGAGAGAATTAGGGTGCATAGATTGGACTAGGAAACTACAGGGACTGGGAACATCTGGAATGTGGTGCTTATTCAAGGAGCAGCTGCTGCGAGTCCTTGATAAGTATGTCCCTGTCAGGCAGGGAGGAAATGGTCGAGTAAGAGAGCCTTGGTGTACGAAAAAAGTTGATTTGCTGGTTAAGAAGAAAAAGGAGGCTTATGTCAGGATGAGCTTGAAGGCTCAGTTAGTGCAATGGATAGCTATAGATTAGCCAGGAAGGAGCTAAAAAGTGAATTGAGGAGAGCTAAGAGGGGACACGAGAAGATGTTGGCTGATAGGATTAAGGAGAATCCTAAAGCTTTCTTTCGATATGTTAAGAATAGAAGATTGGTTAGGGCAAGATTAGGGCCAGTCATAGACAGCAGTGGGAAGTTGTGCGTGGAGCCTGAAGAGATTGGTGAGGCACTGAATAAATATTTCTCTTCGGTATTCACGCAGAGTGCTGGAAATGTAGCTATGGAGAACACTGAGGTACAGGGTGCAAATTGGGAAGTATTGTAGTAGATAGGGAGGATGTGCTAGAAATTCTCGAGGGTTTGAAGTTGGATAAGTCCCCTGGGCCGGACGGGATTTACCCTAGGATTCTCTGGGAGGCAAGAGAGGAGATTGCAGAGCCTCTGGCTCTGATCTTCAGGTCCTCGTTGGTTACGGGTGTGGTTCCGGAGGACTGGAGGATAGCGAATGTGGTCCCATTGTTTAAGAAGGGGAAGAGAGACCTTCCAGGGAATTATAGGCCAGTGAGTCTTACTTCTGTTGTGGGCAAGGTATTGGAGAGAATTATTAGGGATAGGATTTATAGTTATTTAGAGAGAAATGAATTGATTGGGGATAGTCAGCATGGTTTCGTGAAGGGTAGGTCATGCCTTACTAACCTCATTGAGTTTTTTGAGAAAGTAGGTGACAAGTGGTGTGCCTCAGGGGTCTGTTTTGGGGCCCCTGCTGTTTGTAATTTTTATAAATGATCTGGATGAGGGTATTGAGGGATGGATCAGTAAATTTGCAGATGACACTAAAGTCGGTGGAGTGGTAGATAGTGAAGAGGGGTGTTATAGTTTACAGAGTGACTTGGACAAGTTGCAGAGCTGGGCCGAGAGGTGGCAAATGGAGTTTAATGTGGAAAAGTGTGAGGTAATGCACTTTGGCAGGAACAATAAATGTGTAGAGTATAGGGCTAATGGTAGGGCTCTTAATAGTGTTGAGGAACAGAAGGATCTTGGTGTATGTGTCAATAGATCCCTGAAAGTAGGCAGTCAAGTGGATAAAGTTGTTAAGAAGGCATATGGAGTCTTAGCTTTTATTGGTAGGGGGATTGAATTTAGGAGCCGCAGATCATGTTGCAACTGTACAAAACTCTAGTGCGGCCGCACTTGGAGTATTATGTGCAGTTCTGGTCCCCACATTATAAGAAAGATGTGGAGGCATTGGAGAGGGTACAGAGGAGGTTTACCAGGATGTTGCCTGGTATGGAGGGCAGGTCCTATGAAGAGAGGTTGAAGGATTTGAGGTTGTTTTCGTTAGAAAGGAGGCGGCTAAGAGGGGATCTTATTGAAGCATATAAGATGATTAGAGGTTTAGATAGGTTGGGACGTGATAGCCTTTTTCCTAGGATGGAGAAAGCTAGCACGAGGGGACACAGCTTTAAATTAAGGGGCATGAGTTATAGGACGGATATCAGAGGTAGGTTCTTTACTCAAAGAGTGATTAGGGAGTGGAATGCCCTGCCTGCAGCTGTTGTAGATGCGCCAAGTTTGGTGGCGTTTAAGAGGTTAATTGATAAGTATATGGAAGAGAAGGGAATGGTTTAGTTTGGAGGTGCATTGCTTTTTATTTTGGTCGGCACAACATCGAAGGCCGAAGGGCCTGTTCTGTGCTGTAATGTTCTATGTTCTAAATGTGGCGACCAGAATTGAACACTATATTCCAAGTGTGGCCTAACTAAATTTCTATAAAGCTGCAACATGACTTGCCAATGTTTAAACTCAAAGTCCAGGCTGATGAAGGCAAGCGTGCCACTGATTCCTGAGGAACGCCACTTGTCACAATCCTCCATTCAAAAACGCATCCTTCCACTGCTATCTTCTATCTTCTTGACTACTTTCTCTATCCACATTGCTACTTTCAGTGACCTGTGTATCTGTACATCCAGATCCCTTTGCCTATCAATATTCTTAAGGGTTCTGCCATTTATTGTATATTTCCCATCTGCATGGGCAATTCCAAAATGCATTTTTTCACGTTGCCATCTCTCCACCCAAGTCTCCAACAGATCTATATCCTGCTATATCCTTTGATCGTTATCCACAAATCTACCAACCTTTATGTCGCTCGCAAATTTAGTAATCAAACCAATTACATTTTGCTCCAAATTGTTTACATATTTTACTAACAGCAAAGATCTCAGCACTGATCCTTTTTTCCTCTAGAGCATAGAAGGCCTAGAAGTGATCTTTTAAAGGTCTACAAAAATTATGAGGGGCAGAAAAAATGGTACATAGTCAATATCTTTTCTCAAAGATAGGGGAATCTAAAACGAGAGGGCATAGGTTTAAGATGAGAGGGGACGAATATAAAAGGGTCCAGAGGGGCAATCTTTTTCACTCAGATGGTGGTAAATGTCTGGAACAAGCTGCCAGAGGTGGCAGTAATAGAGATGGATACAATTTTGTCTCTTAAAAATCGTTTAGACAATTACATGAGTAAGATGGATATATAGGGATATGAACCAAATGCAATAATTGGAACAAGCTTATTTATAAAAATTGGCTGGATTGGACAAATTGGGATGAAGAGCGTGCTTCCATACTGTAAACCTCTATAATTCAGGCAGCAACACAGTGGCAAGCACTGTGGCCTCACGGTGCCAAGGACCTTTGTTCAATTCCAGTCTCAGGTTACTATCTGCAAGGAGTTTGCACATTCTCCTTGTGTCTGCATTGGTTTCGTCTGCGTGCTCAGATTCCTCCCAGTCCAAATATGTGCGGTTATGTTGATTGGCCATGGTAAATTGATGGAAGTGTCAGGGGGATTAGTAGGGTAAAAATGAATGATTAGGGGAATAGAGTCTGGGTGGGATTTTGCACAATGCAGACTCGATGGCACAAATGGCCTCCTTCTTAAGGATTCTATGATTCTGTGACTCTATGGCCTCTGCCTTCAGAGGTCTGTGGACAAACACACCAAGGTTCTTTCATTCGACAGAACTTCCTAATGTCCTGCCATTCATCGAGTCCTTCCTTGTCAAATTATTCCTTCCAAAGTATATCACTTCACACATTTCAGGGTTAAATTCTATCTATCATTTATCTGCACATTTGACCATTCCACCTCTATCTTCTTGTAACCCAAGACACTCAGCCTCACTGTTAACTACTGACCAATCTTCCAATGATCCACAAATTTACAAATCCTACACTCTGCATAGTCATCAATGTCATTTATATAAATGACAAATAATAGAGGCACTAACACATTTGCCTGTGGTACATCACTGGACACTGGTTTCCAATCATTAAAGCAGCCTTGTGTCATCACCTTCTGTCTGCTAAAACTGAGCCAATTTTGAATCCACTTTATCAAATAATCCTGTATCCTATGTTGGTTTACCTTCTTTAAAGGCCCCCATTTGGGACCTTGTCAAAAGTTTTGCTGATATCCAAATAAACTATATCAACTGCATTACCCTCATTTACACATCTGTTCACCTCCTCAAACAATTTGATCAAATTTGTGAATGACCTCCCACTAAAAGCTATGCTAATTATCCCCAATCAAGGATTGCCTCTCTAAGCGGTTTCTACAATAAGTTCCCTACTACTCATCTACATATCTATTCACCTCCTCAAAAAATTCAATCAAATTTGTGAACGACCTCCCTGTAAAACCTATGCTAATTATTCCTGATCAAGGATTGCCTTTCTAAGTGATTTCTACAATAGGTTCCCTACCACTGGCTTATCTCTGCCGCCCTTTTTAAATAGCGGAACCACATTAGCTGTTTCCACATTGTTTGACACCTCCTCTGTGGCCAGAGAGGGGCTGAAAATTTGTGTCAAAGCCCTTGCCTTCCACAGCAGTCTGCACCTCAATTCATCTGCACAGGGAGATTTATCCAATTTTAAGGCTGCCAACATCTCCAATATCTTGACCTTCCCCATATCAATTTATTCAGGAACCCCTCAGTTTCTCTCCCTGAATTCCATATCTTTAATTTCTTTCTCTTGAGTGAAGACAGATGTGAAGTATTCATTCAACACTCTACTGATATCCTTTGGCTCCACGGACAGATTGCCCTATTGGTTCCAAATATGCCCCAATACCTTTCCTGGTAATCCTCTTCTTATTGCTATATTTATGGTATATCTTGGGATTGTCTCTACTTTTACCAACCAGAGCTTTCTCATAGCCCACTTTGTTTTCCTAATTTCTTTCTAAGCTCCATCCTGCACTTTCTAGATTTCACAAATGCCTCTGCTAATTTGCTCCCTTTGTATTTGTTAAAAGCCTTTCTCTTCTTTACCATCATATCCTGAATATCTCATAGGCAAGGATTCTAAAGCACAGCAGCGTACGGGTGGAGTGGAGCATGGTTTGAAATGCGTATACTTTAATGCAAGGAGTATTTGCAATAAGGTGGATGAACTTGCAGCTTGGATTAGTACCTGGAACTTTGATGTTGTGGCCATTTCAGAGACATGGATAGAGCAGGGACAGGAATGGTTGTTGCAGGTTCTGGGGTTCAAATGTTTCAGTCAGAGTAGAGAAGGAGGTAGAAGCAGGAGGAGTGGCATTATTAGTCAAAGACTATATCACAGTGACAGAAGGGAAGTTTGATGAGGACTTGTCTGTTGAGGTAGTATGGGCTGAGATTAGAAACAGGAGAGGAGAGGTCACCCTGTTGGGAGTCTTTTATATAGACCTCCAAATAGTTCTAGAGAGGTAGAGGAAAAGATTGCAAAGATGATCCTGGACAGGAGTGAAAGTAATAGGGTAATTGTTATGGGGGACTTTAACTTTACTAATATTGATTGGAATAGCTATAGCTCTAGCTCGTTAGAGGGGTCAGTTTTTATACAAAATATGCAGGAAGGTTTTTTGACTCAGTATGTAGATAGGCCAACTAGAGGTGAGGCTACATTGGATTTGGTACTGGGCAATGAGCCAGACCAGGTGTTAAACTTGGAAGTAGGTGAGCATTTTGGTGATAGTGACCACAATTCGATTACATTCACCTTAGTGATGGAAAGGGATAGGCATGAACCAGAGGGCTGGGGGAATGGTAATTATGAGGCTATTAGGAGAGATTTAGGGTGCATAGGTTGGACTAGGAAACTACAGGGGCTGGGAACATCTGAAATGTGGAACTTATTCAAGGAACAGGTACTGCGAGTCCTTGATAAGTATATCCCGGTCAGGCAAGGAGGAAATGGTCGAGTAAGGGAACCGTGGTGTACAAAGAAAGTTGATTCGCTGGTGGAAAGGAAAAAAGAGGCTTATGTCAAGATGAGGCATGAAGGCTCAGTTACTGCACTGGAAAGTTATAGATTAGCCAGGAGGGAGCAAAAGAGTGAGATAAGAAGAGCTAAAAGAGGACACAAGAAGACTTTGGCTGATAGGATCAAGGAGAATCCTAAAGCTTTCTTTAGATATGTTAAGAATAGAAGATTGGTTAGGGCAAGATTAGGGCCAGTCAGAGACAGCAGTGGAAAGTTGTGCGTGGAGCCTGAAGAGATTGGAGAGGCACTGAACAAATATTTCTCTTCGGTATTCACGCAGGGAAACGTAAATGTAGTTGTGGGTCACACTGGGATACAGGGTTGTAAACTGGATAGTATTGAAGTAGATAAGGAGGAGGTGTTAGATATTCTTAAGGGTATAAAAATAGGTAAGTCCCCTGCGCCGGACAGGATTTACCCCAGGATTCTCTGAGAGGCAAGAGAGGCGATTGCAGAGCCTTTGGCTCTGATCTTCAGGTCATCGTTGGTTACAGGTATAGTGCCGGAAGACTGGAGGATAACAAATGTTGTCTCATTGTTCAAGAAAGGGAATAGAGACTATCCTGGGAATTATAGACCAGTGACTCTTACTTCTGTTGTGGGCAAAGTTTTGGAAAGAATTATTGGGGATAGGATTTATAGTCATTTAGAGAGAAATGAATTGATTGGAGATAATCAGCACAGTTTTGTGAAGGGTAGGTCGTGCCTCACAAACTTTATTGAGTTTTTTGAAAAGGTGACCAAAGAGGTGAATAAGGGTAAGGCAGTTGACATGATATATATGGACTTTAGTAAGGCATTTGATGAGGTTCCCCATGGAAGGCTTCTGCAGAAAATGCAGATGTATGGGATTGAGGGTGATTTAGCTAATTGGATTAGGAATTGGCTAGCTGATAGAAGACAGAGGGTGGTGGTCGATGGGAATTATTCATCTTGGAGTTCGGTGTACCTCAGGGATCTGTTTTGGGGCCTCTGCTGTTTGTAATTTTTATAAATGATCTGAATGAGGGTATAGAAGGATGGATTACTAAATTTGCTGATGACACCAAAGTCGGAGGAGTTGTAGATAGTGAAGAGGGATGTTATAGTTTGCAGAGAGACTTAGACAAGTTGCAGAGCTGGGCCGAGAGGTGGCAAATGGAGTTTAATGCAGAAAAGTGTGAGATAATTCACTTTGGCAGAAATAACAAATGTATAGAGTATAGAGCTAATGGTAGGACTCTTAATACAAAAAAAAACAGCTCGGGAAACAGGCCCTTCGGCCCAACGAGCCCACGCCGCCACCCGAAGTTCCCACCTCTACCCGCGATCCCTGTCCATGTTTATAGATCTATGGATTAAAAACCAAATTTGAGACAATTTAGGGAGAATTTGTTTTGCCAATTAGCCTAAGAGCACATCTTTGGGATGTGGGAGGAAACTGGAGCGCCCGGAGAAAAGCCACGCAAGCACGGGGAGAATGCGCAAACTCTCACAGACACAGGCCCAAATCCATGTATCTGCACAGCACTGTGATAGTCACCGAGCTGTCATGTTGCCCATCAGATGGTCCAGGTCAAGCATACACTAACAACATGAAGCAATAGGATACTCTCGAAAAAGATCCAAGAGCAGTCCTCTCACGGCCCATTGCGTGTATGCCCCTCGTTAGACAACAAGGTGGACCAAAGCACGTGTAGGATAAAAACAAGTACATCAATATCATCATCTATTTACACACTTCCCAGGGACTTCCAAGGCTCATGATCCCTATTTTAAATCAGTTTTCTATACCCCTCCATTCCCATTCTGTTCATGTGCCCATCTAAGTATTTCTTAAATAACTCCAGACTACCTGCCTCCACCACTTTACTTTGATAGTGTTGACAAACAGAGGGATCTCGGTGTATATGTGCATAGATCCCTGAAAGTTGGCAATCAAGTCGATAAGGTTGTTAAGAAGGCATACGGAGTCTTGGCTTTTATTGGTAGAGGGATTGAATTTCAGAGCCGCAACATCATGTTGCAACTGTACAAAACTCTGGTGCGGGCGCACTTGGAGTATTGTGTACAGTTCTGGTCGCCACATTATAAGAAAGATGTGGAGGCATTGGAGAGGGTGCAGAGGATGTTACCAGGATGTTGCCCTGGTATGGAGGGAAGGTCTTATGAGGAAAGGCTGAGGGATTTGAGGTTATTTTCATTAGAGAGAAGGCGGCTAAGAGGTGACCTTATTGAGGCATATAAGATGATCAGAGGATTAAACAGGGTGGACAGTGATAGCCTTTTTCCTAGGATGGAGAAGACTAGCATGAGGGGACACAGCTTTAAATTAAGGGGTGGTAGTTATAGGATGGATGTCAGAGGTAGGTTCTTTACCCAGAGGGTGGTGAGGGCATGGAATGTCCTGCCTGCAGCAGTTGTAGATGCGCCAAATTTAGGGGCGTTTAAGTGGTCAGTGGATAGGTTTATGGATGAAAATGGAATGGTTTAGGTTAGAGGGTCATTGCTTTTTCTCCATTGGTCGGCACAACATCGAGGGCCGAAGGGCCTGTACTGCGCTGTAATGTTCCATATTCTATGTTCTATCTATCTCTAGTCATCCATCATTCTCTGGGTTTGTTACTCCTTCCTATTGCCTGGAAGGGAACACGCAGGGCTCGCACTCTCTCCATTTCTTTTATAAATGCCCGTTCACTGTTTTTCTGTAGATTTTCCCATTAATAGCTGTTCCCAGTCTACCTTAGCCAGACCCTGCCTTATTTTACTAAAATCTACTCTCCTCCAATTCAAAACTTGTTTTTGTAACTGTCCTTCTATTTCCTTATCCACAATAAGCTTAAATTGTAACATGTTGTGATTGCTATCACTAAAATGTTCTCTTGCCATCACTTCAACTACTTGCCCTGCTTTATCTGGTCCAGCACGATTTTTCTCTTGTTAGACTCTCTACACATTGATCTAAAATGTTCTCCTGTATACATTTCAATCTACTCTTTACAAGCCCTTAACACTATGACTATCCCAGTTATTGCCGGGAAAGTTGAAATCATCTAATAACCTTATTGTTATTGTTTTTACACACCTCCACAAATTGTGCACATATTTGCCCCTCAGTAACCTGCTATCTGGGAGCTATAATAAACATCTAAGAATGTAGCTTTGTATTCCTTAGTTCTACCCACAAAGCTTAGTTCGATACCTGCTCCAAGATATCATCTCTCCTTATTGCAGTAATTGACTCCTTAATTGATAATGCAATGCCTCCTTCTCTTTTACTCCATTCTCTGTCTCGCCTGAAGATTCCATGTCCCAGAATGTTGAGTTGTCAATTGTGCCCTTCAACCTGGTCTACTATATCACACTTCCATGTATCAATGATCATCCTTAACTCATCTGTTTTACCAGAAATACTCCTGGCATTAAAGTAGAGGCCATCCAGTCTGGCCTTACTCCCTTGAATTTTACAGCTGCTCTCTGTGACTTGTTTAACTGTAGGACTCTGTGCCCTTATTCTACTAACAGTCTATGTATCCTCCCTTGCCAAGTTAGTTTAAACTCCTCCCAACAGCACACAAAACATTCCACAAGGATGATAGTCACACACTAGTTCAGTTAAAATTTATTTATTAGTCACAAGTAAGGCTTACATTAACACTGCAGTGAAATTACCATGAAATTCCTCTAGACATGGACTTGTACAGGCCCCATCTTCTCCAGAAATGATCCCAGTGATCCATGAATCCAAAACCCTCCCTCCTGCAACAATTCTAAAGCCATTTATTCATCTGCAATATTCTCCTATTTACAGCATGTGGCACTGGGAATAATCCAGAGATTACAACATGAGAGGTTTTATTTTTCAGTCTACTGACTAACTCCTTGAACTCTTGATGCAAAACCTCTTTCTATCTATGTCATTAGTATCAACATGTACCATGATCTCCACCTTATCACCCTCCCCTTTCAGGATGCCCTGCATCCTTTCAGTGACATCCCAGACCTTAGCTCAGCTGAAGATAAAATTTTGCTGTCAGTTGCTTGCTAACTAGAGGCCAGCTTTATCTCTACCCTAAGGTGTGCTGGGAGCTTCAGGATGGGAAGTCAGAGTTTCAATTCTCAATCCAAAGGACTAATTCACAACAACTGTTTCAAAGCTGCAAGATCCAGCATCATGTCCGCATGCTTACTTTCTGCAGTAAGCCTAGAACAGGGGTGTATGTGGGAGTGTTTGTATGTAGGTGTGTTTGTGTTGTATTAATATTTTTAGCTGTTACAGTATATACGATATTATGATTGTTTCTTTCTCGTTTGTAATTGGTAAAAGTTAGTGCTAATTGTCTTATTATAATGTTAAGTGGATTCTTAAATAAAATTTGATAAAGGCACCTTAGTGGGTCACTTGAATCATACCTGTGGTGAAGCATTTTTTTTATCCATGCCAAATTCAAAGTGCAAAACTTATGGTCTAGGCTGACTTCATAAAATACCTTGGTGTTTCTGACCTGGATTATGGCATTAGGCCATGTGATCGATCAAGCATTTACACAAGGCACCCAAGAAGATGGAGGTTATCTTGGAGACCCCATGACTAATGAATGCAACACAGTTAAAATCAATAATTATTGTGGGAAATTTGTTTTGAATGTAGCATCCCTACTTAAATCATTGTCAAATTAATTGTGCACAAAACAGGCTTGACAGTGGACACCAGAGTGCAAAAACACATATCAACCAGTTAAGGATGCCCTGAAGAAGTCAGAAGTGTTGGTACATTTCAAAGTTACCACTAGAACTTATTTGTGATGCCTCACTATATGGAGTTGGAGTAGTGGTGTCACATATACCACCATCAGAGGAAGAAAGATCAATACCTTTTGTATCATGTACCTTGATGAGTGCATAATCAAATTATACTAGTTGCAGAAAGAAACACTAAGTATTATCTTTAGAGTGTGAAAATTGGAGACTGGAGAGCACATAGTGAATAGGATCATAGTATCATGGGATCATGGAATCATACAGCACAGACGGGGCCTTTTGACCTCCTATCTAATTTTATCTAC
Organism: Sphyrna mokarran; assembly: GCA_024679065.1. NCBI lineage: Eukaryota > Metazoa > Chordata > Chondrichthyes > Carcharhiniformes > Carcharhinidae > Sphyrna > Sphyrna mokarran. Next base: position 29,977,097 of record JAGIQG010000010.1, read on the forward strand.
CAGTACTAGACCCAAAGCCTTAAATGTTATAAGAACATAAAAAAGTACAGCACAGGAACAGGTCTCTTGGTCCTCCAAGCTCATACCAGTCATGATGCGCTAACTGAAAAAAAACTCTCCCTTCCACCACTATTCTGCCTTCTATGACCAAACTAGTTCTGTATCTATTTAGCCAGCCCACCCTTAATCCCATGTGATTTTTAACTTTTGTCTTTGTCTGCCGTGTAGGACCTTGTCAAACGCATTATTAAAGTGCATAAAAACTACATTTACAATCCTTTCCTCATCAACTATATTTGTCATCTCTTCAAAAAACTCAATCAAGTTGATCAGACATGACCTTCCTCTTATAAAACCATGCTGCCTGTCACGAGCTAGTTTATTTTCTTCCAAATGTGCATATAACCTGTCCCTCTGAATCTTCTCCAAAAGCTTTTTGTGAATGATAAAGCAAAATGATCTTTTATGCAAGAATGTGTCTGTATACGCAATGCAATGCATTTCAGTAATCAAACACATTTGTACCAATAGAAAAATATCAAAATCTACATATATACAAGAAAGAACAAGATTGTATAATTATTAGTGTACATAAAGAAAAGAAACAGAAAGGATTAAATATAGGTCTAAATGCTGATCAATATTTTTATCATTTAAATCTGGACTATAAAGTGGAAAGGAAATATCCAGACACCATAAGGTTAACAGATGATGTTAATAAACTAATACTGAGATATATTAAAAAAAATTTGGTTTCAATTTTATGATTTAACTTTTTATATATTATTGTAACCTCCTTATTAATGTTGTTCCTCACTTGTAACATTGAAATTTTTTATGATTTTGAATCAACTGAATTCAGTTTCTTATATATTTCATACCTTATAATAATTAGTAGCACCAGACTGGAGTATCAGCTGTTGAGTAGAAATTATTTGCTTCCTGCGTTTACATTCCTCTTTCTGAGACTTCATCTCATCAGCCAATTGGCAAAGTTCCTTTCTCAGTTGCTGTTTTCCAAATTCTGATGTTTGCAATTTTTCTTCATATATCTGCAAATTAGATGCAAGATATTCCTGAGAATGAAGTAGATACTCTATTGTGAGTTGTGCCAATTTGAAGATTTTCAGTAAGGTGGGATCAAGCGAGTTTTGACAATAAGGACATTTTTCAGGATCAAGGCTGCAAAAGGTGATATTCATTATATTTTCCTGCAAAGTGACAAAATCCAGTTCATTGGCCACTTTGTCCACATCAATGGCATTGATGCGCCTCCAGTTGACAGTTTCATGACGATTTTTGAATTTAAACGGAGGAACTTGATCTCCGCGCACACCTGCTGTTAATGCTGCTGGCAACGGCGTGCTATCAAAAAACAGATTGTGAGAGAAAGGTGCTGCCGATATCCCAGTTGACCACATCCTAGAACGACATGAGGAAAAGGTCAGATAAACTGAATAGCTATATTATTGATAGATTACGCATTTTAAAACGCATTGCACAATACAATTTGAACTTGCAATAAATATTTATTCAAATATTGCTCAAACCTAAAAACAGACGTAATACGTAACTGAAATATGCTGATCACTCACATATATGTATCCTAGTTAACGGCACACTACCTGGGGTTTTACATATCTGAATTTCCTTTTCACGTCGTTATAAAAATTCTCTTTCGTAGCGATTATTGATGAAAATGCCAAGGTTACAAAGCTCTATTACTGCAACAGCCATCTCCACCTGTCATGACACCTCTTTCTTCCTCTTTGTGCTATTCGTCAATCTGACAGGATGTCCTTCCCGCTGTCATGGTAACCAGGAAAAATACTATCAGCTCCAAATCACTGCAATAATTAAATAGAATAAAACTAAAGTCCAACACAGAACAAAGCAACAGAAAAATAAACAACTAAGTGCTGTAAAGCAGAAAGTAGGCATTCAATATTAATTGTTCCTATCAAGAAGGAAATCAAGATTCATTAGAATTTAAGTGTGCCATAATCCTAACAGAATTAAAATGTGTTCAATGCAGGTCCACTGAATAGCACGAAATGAAATCGGCATGCTACTAAACATTCCTGTATTAATTGTAAAATATCTGCAAAATCTAACATAGTCTGCAATATTATGATTTTTCTTTGTATTTACAATATAGGTGTGGGGTCCAATATATTTTGGATTTAAAACGCTTGTGAGGAAGAGCATAATTAAAGGTCAACAGTATAAGGTAGGCACCTAGAAATCCAATGCAAAATTCAGCAGAAATATCTTTAGTAAACACTGATAAGAATATGAAATTCGCTACTACTGCACGTCACGGAAACTAGACAAGTAAAAGAGGGAGAGGGAATGGAGGATTATGATGATAGATTTAGATGAGGAAAAGTAGAGGAAGATTTGGGTAGAGCATAAATGCCAACAGCACTGATTTTTTGGGCCTAATGGTCTGTATCTGTGCTGTAAATTCAGTGCAAAAATGAAAACAGTCTTGGAGATGAATGAATATCTGATGTTAAAATCAATTTAGCACTGAGCAGGGTCTCAGACAAAGCCTCAGCATCAACTTCACAGAAGCCTTACATCTGGGAACAGTGACATGATATTGAACAAGTAGGTGAGCAATAATCTCGATAAGGTGTGCCTGCGCCTCTTACAAAACTAGCCCAACTGTGAATACAAGCCCACGTCCAACTCAATTCCCTGGGAAAACCACAGAATCCTGTAGGCAACAAGGGAGTTGACAGATTCCACTAACAATTATTTTGTTTAAATTCTTACGATCTTGAATATTTGAATATAATAGTGACTGAAATCTCTCTATGATGTAAGGAAATCCAGATTCTGCATTCTCTCTTCATTAATCACGTACCTTAATACAGCTAAATTTTATTGTCTACTCCTGCACCTTTCCCAGTTCCTGGATGTCTTTTGCATAACATAGGACCACAACTACCTGCTGCTCATCCCGTTCCCTAAAGTTTACATGTTTATTTAAAAGTCAATACACAGTAGGGAAAGACAGAGCAAGTGCAATTTCATCTGTAGCGTCCAATTGAATAGAGCACAAATCATGATTTTTTTACATCAGGCTTGTCTAATTCCAGTTGAAATATTCTGTTGTAGACACTAAACTCTAAGTGTTGCATTAAAACTTTTCAAAGTGAAATCAATGGTCGGATTCATAGTTTATATGCATATAAGAAAACTTACATTAGGTTTGGCCATAGAAGACAGAGTAGAGATTGAAGGGTGTTTTCTGACTGGAGATCTGTAACCAGTGATGTTCTGCAGACATCAGTGCTGGGACCCTGTTGTTTGTAATATACAAAATGAGTTAGAGGAGAATGCAGGCGGTCTGATTAATAAGTGTGCAGATGACACAAAGATTGGGGAAGCTATGAATAGTGAGGATTGCCAGGACTATAAGTAAATATATATTGGTGGGTACTTGGTGAAGAAATGGCAGATGAAATTTAAGCTGGACAAATGCAGGTCATGCATTTTGGAAGGTGTAATATTAAAGAGTGGTATACAGTAAATGGCAGAATCAAAGAACAAAAAAGAACAAAACAGCACAGGAAACAGGCCCTTCGGCCCAACTAGCCTTACAAGCATTTATAGAAGGATCTAAGAGTCAACAGTTTCCTGAAAGCGGGAACACAAGTGGATAAGGTGGTGGAGAAGGCATATGGTATGCTTACCTTCATCAATTGGGGCAGAGAGTGTAATAATTGGCAGGTCATGAAACAGCTGTATAGAACTTTAGTCAAGCCAAATTTGGAATACTGCATACAGTTCTAGTTGCAACACAGCCAGAAGGATGTGGAAGCATTGGAAAGGGCACAGAAAAAGTTATTCAGAATGTTGCTTTGTTTGGAGGGTATTAGCTAGGAGGAGAGATTGGACAAACTTTGTTTTCACTTGAACATCGGAAACTGAAGGGCAACCTGATAGAACAAAATAAAACAAAGAACAAAGAAAGTACAGCACAGAAACAGTTCTCCAAGCCTGTGCTGATCTTGATGCCTACTGGAATTGCAATATAGGTACATTTACTTTGCAATCTTTGAATAAATTTGTAAAAAACATACAAAGAAGTTTACAAAGTTAGAATGTATGCTCAGAGTATTTTTCTGATATAAATCTCGATTACTAGGGGGTATAGTTAAGGTAAAAGAGGGAAAGTTTAAAGGAGATATATGAGGCAAGTCTTTTACACAGAGTGTGGTAAGTACCCGGAATACGCTGCCAGTGGAGGTGGTAAAAGCAGATGTAATATGGACCATGTAGAGGAGGAAAGTCTTTAGTTTAGAAAAGTGTCATATCGCAGCATAGTCTTGGTGGGCCAAAGGACCTGTTCCTGTAAATTGTTCTTTATTCCCTTTTAAATCCTTTTCAAATGAAGTCGATGAAAGTGCAAAATTACATCTGACAAAGAGAAGAAAATCATAACGCTGCCTCTGGTCTGACACCTGAAAATTTCCTGTTTTAATTAAAGTGCAAAAAATAAAGTGCTCTCCCAAATGCCTCCCTGAGAAAGTACCAGACTCTGATAATGTAGAACAAGAAAAGATGAACTAATTAGTACTGATTACTAATTAGTAAGTTTGCAGATAACACAAAATTGGTAGCGTTGCGGACAGCAAAAAAGATTGTCAGAGGTATTGCAAGATATAGACCAGTTGGAGACTTGGGCGGAGAAATGGCAAATGGAGTTTAATCTGGGTAAGTGTGAGATAATGCATTTTGAAAGGTCCAATACATGTAGGAATTATACAGTCAATGGTAGAACCTTTGTGAGTATTGACACTCATCACTGAAAGTAACAGGTTGATGTTGTTCGTCCATCGTCGTTGATGAGGACCACGACACCATTAGTCATTTTGAGACTGGATATGATGTGTCCGAAGATGACTGATCAGGCCAATTCGGGCATGGGGTGTCCTGGCACATATTGGAAAGACTTGTGTAGGCACTGTAGTTGTTGCGCTGGTGGCTCTGGACTTGTGCAGCTTGCGCTCAAGTTGCGCTTCAGCAGTGCACCTTGCTTTGAAAGCTTGACAGCCTTTGTGGATGAGGCAGTGCCAGGTAGGGCGGTTTTGTGCCAGTGTTTCCCAGGTGGTTGTGTCTACATGAAGTGACTTCAGGGAGCCCTTGAGTGTGTTTTTGTAATGTTTCTTCTGACCTCCATGTGAGTGCCTTCCAGCAGAGAGTTCCTCAAAAAGGAGCTGCTTGAGTATGTGCTTACGTGGCATACAGATGACATGACCTGCCCACTGGGTCTGTGCTCTCTTCAGCAGTGTGTGGACTGATGGTAGACTCACTCTAGAGAAAACTTCAGTGTCTGGTACTTTGTCTTCCTATCTGATGCACAATATTCTGCGAAGACAAGTCATGTGGAAATGATTGAGCTGTCTTGCATGCCTTCAGTAAGAAGTCTGACAGCATCAGGTTTAAATCCAACCAATTTATTTGATAGTAAACATTGCATGCAGTACACAGTCCACGTTTCACAAATACAGGAGGGTAGTGAGTACCACAGCACTGTAGACCTTTAGTTTTGTTGCTGGGCTGATTGCTCAATGTTCCCATATGGTGGAGTGCAGTCTATCAAAAGCAGAACTTGCCTTTGCTATTCTGCAGTTAACTTCTGTATAAATACTCACTGCTTGGGAGGGGGTGCTGCCAAGATAAGTGAATTGGTCCACTGCCTATAGTTTCTGTTCTTTGATTGTGATTATAGGTTCTAAGTATGGTGTATGAAGTCCAAAGTGAGTCCAAAATTGTCACAAGCCTTGGAAAATTTGTCCATACTGACTTGCTTCTCTGACTCTGAGCCAGTATACAGATGATGTCATCAGCAAAGGGGAAGTCTCCTTCACTTTGGTAATAACTTGAAATCTCCTCACATTGAAGAGCTTCCCATTCATTCTGTACATGAGACTGATTCCAGCAACACTGTCCTGGAAGGCATCATTTCAGCATGGTAGTAAATATCATGCTGATCAGTGTGGGTGCGAGCACACAACTCTGTTTGATGCCATTGGTGACTGGGAATGCTTCAGAGGATTCTCCGCCATCCAGTACTCTGGCCATCGTGCCATCGTGGAACTGGCGTACCGTCTGAATGAATTTGGGGGGGGAGGGGGCAGCCAAACTTTGATATGATTCTTCACAGGCCTTGTCAGCTGACAGTGTTGAAGGCTTTTGCAAGGTCAACAAAGGTTATGTGGGGCTCACGATTCTGTTCCTGACTTTTTTCTGAAGTTGGCACGCAGTACAAATCATTTCAATAGTCCCACAATTTCTGTGGAAGCCACACTGTGACTCTGGAAGCAGGCCCAGCTCCAGATGAGTGACCAGACGATTGTGAGGGTTTTTCCTGTGATGGAGAGCAGTGAGATTTCTCGGTAGTTGTCGCATTCTTGCCGATTGCCCTTCCTCTTGTAGAAATGTATAACGGAAGCATCTTTAAGTTTGTGAGGAATGGATCTTTACTTCCAAAAGGACTGGAATAACTCGGTGAGCTTCTAGATAAGTAATGGACCAGCAGCTTTGTAGATTTCTGCAGGTATGGCATCCGCCACTGGGGCTTTGCCACTGGATAGCTGGCTGACAGCTTTCGTGACTTCCGCTATTGCCGTTGGGTCATCCATGGCACTGTTGATATCGACCTGGGGAATCTTGTCTATTGCCTCATCGTTAATAAATGACGGTTCGTTAAGGATGGCTTCAAACTGTTCACCCATCTCTGCAGGATCTGAGCCCTCTCTGTAATGAGAGTTGTACCTTCAATACTCAGGAGGGGGGAGCTCCTGAGAAGATTGAGGTCTGTAAAGAGGGTTGAGGCCTTCATAGTTTCAAGTCTTTTCTGTCAGCATATCCCTGTACTTCATCTGCCTTGATCCTCAGCCAGGCATCTGCATTTTACACAGTTTATTCTGGACTGTCCTGTGAACACTGGTAAAAGCATTTTTTTTGGCAGCCGATGATGAGTCATTCTGACAGGCCCGATGAAGATGGTGCTTTTCAAGAAGTAGAGCCTGTATCTCCTCATAGTTCTCATCAAACTAGTCATGCTGCTTGTGGATAGAGTGGAGATGAATGGACAGCATCCCTGAAGTATTCCCAGTGTCCTCAGCGCTGCCTGTGAGGTGTAGGTCAGCAAGCTTGATTTCTAAGTCTTCAGCCAATGCTGAAGCTATGCTGGGGTTCTTTAGCTTGGCCATAACAATTCTTTTCATAACCTTGCTTCCTTGTGATCGCCTCTAGTCTATCTGCTTTAGGGTTGTTCAAAAGCATGTACACATTCCATGGCCAATGGTGAGCAGTGTCATCTTGTGTTTTATTTTGCAAGATAGGATCCCCGCCAGCCATGGTAAACTGGCCAAGGTGTAGTGAAGCAGTCATTGTTTAGGGCACCTTTTCTAGCCCCTTCCTCATTCTACAGAGATGAACAGTGTATTTCTGAAGAGGACTGCTCAGTCACCCAGGTACACACCGTGTTTCACTGCTGCATCAGGCATGAGAAAATGAGCATTAGATCTGAGCACCTATGTGACTACAGCTCCCAATGTGTCCACACCTGCTGCTTCGTCGCTTGCCCATCGCCACAGGACTTCAAAGATTGAACAGGACAACAATGACGATGACGGTGGTGTCGAGGGTGTATGGGGTATCAGGGAGGGGTAGTACCTCTGGTGGGGGAACATGTCATGTTCTTTTCAGGGTGGTTTATCCACCCTTTATTCCCACCTGGCACTTGGCTCTCACTTATGACTTCCTGTAGCTATTTGCATGTGACAGCGGCCACACCCAGGCAACAGCTTCGACAAGCTGGCTAAATCAGATGAGGGTAGCTAATGGGTCTCAACCCTCAGTGAAATAGGGAGATGTCTATCCCATCATAAGACAGACTCCAGCAGATTGAGATTCAAGACCAATGGAAGGTTCAATGGTCAAGAAGGCAGTCTCTGTAAGTATTGTGGAACGCGAAGAGCAGGACAAGATACAGAAGACATTTCAGATGTCTTTTCAATACAGATCATTTTTATAAATGATCTGGATGAGGGTATTGAGGGATGGATCAGTAAATTTGCAGATGATACTAAAGTTGGTGGTGTGGTAGATAGTGAAGAGGGGTGTTTTAGTTTACAGAGTGACTTGGACAAGTTGCAGAGCTGGGCCGAGAGGTGGCAAATGGAGTTTAATGTGGAAAAGTGTGAGGTAATGCACTTTGGCAGGAACAATAAATGTGTAGAGTATAGGGCTAATGGTAGGGCTCTTAATAGTGTTGAGGAACAGAAGGATCTTGGTGTATGTGTCAATAGATCCCTGAAAGTAGGCAGTCAAGTGGATAAAGTTGTTAAGAAGGCATATGGAGTCTTAGCTTTTATTGGTAGGGGGATTGAATTTAGGAGCCGCAGCATCATGTTGCAACTGTACAAAACTCTAGTGCGGCCGCACTTGGAGTATTGTGTGCAGTTCTGGTCGCCACATTATAAGAAAGATGTGGAGGCATTGGAGAGGGTACAGAGGAGGTTTACCAGGATGTTGCCTGGTATGGAGGGCAGGTCCTATGAAGAGAGGTTGAAGGATTTGAGGTTGTTTTCGTTAGAAAGGAGGCGGCTAAGAGGGGATCTTATTGAAACATATAAGATGATTAGAGGTTTAGATAGGGTGGACAGTGATAGCCTTTTTCCTAGGATGGAAAAAGCTAGCACGAGGGGACACAGCTTTAAATTAAGGGGTATGAGTTATAGGACGGATATCAGAGGTAGGTTCTTTACTCAAAGAGTGATTAGGGAGTGGAATGCCCTGCCTGCAGCTGTTGTAGATGCGCCAAGTTTGGTGGCGTTTAAGAGGTTAGTTGATAAGTATATGGATGAGAAGGGAATGGTTTAGTTAGGAGGGGCATTGCTTTTTATTTTGGTCGGCACAACATCGAAGGCCGAAGGGCCTGTTCTGTGCTGTATTGTTCTATGTTCTATGTTTAAGACGTCCTGATCATCCACTGCGCCTAGTCCCAGCTCAGCCATCTTGAATCTTGTTTTGCCAATGGATCCAGATGGGAATTGGAAAGAGAGAGTGAGGCTGAGGCTGAGGCTGCGCAACACTCCCTCACTTTAATCCAAATCGAGCGCTAGTCTTGACACCATCAGCAGGTTGATCAGGTAGTCAGGAATACAGATGGCATGCTTGCCTTCATCAGTCAGGGTACTGAGTATAAAAATTGGCAGGTCATGCTGCAACTGTACTGAACCTTAGTTAGTCCTTGAAGAATAAACAATAAACAAAGAAAAGTACAATACAGAAACAGGCCTTCGATCATCCAAGCTGATCATGCTGTCTGCCTAAACTGACACCGTATGCACCATTCCCATCCTATTCATGTATTGTCTAATTGCTGTTAAAATGATGGTATCATACCTGTTCCCACTACCTCTACCTGGCAGCGTGTTCCAGACATTCACCACCTCTATGTAAAAAAACTTGCTGTGCACATCTCCTTTAAATTTTCCCCCACATACCTTAAACCTATGTGCTCTAGCTCTTCACTTTTCTACCCTAGGAAAGGCCATCTGACTATCCAGATGGTCTGCACCACTCATAATCTCGTAGACTTCTATCAGGTCATCTCTCAAACTCTGTTGTTCCAGTGAGAACAAACAGATTTTATCCAACCTTTCTTCACAGCTAATACACTCCAGACTAGGCAACATCCTGGTAAACCTCTTCTGTACTCTCTCCAAAGCATCACATGCTTCTAGTAGTGTGATGACCAGAATTGTACACACTTAATAGTGAACGTCTAGTGTTTTCATCTTTACAGTAATGTCAGTGATGTTTGGTTTAACCGGCATTGACAACCTCAGCCATGTCTGGTGGTGTAGGGGTCACAGCAAAGTCCTGACTTGGTAAAGCTGAATGTAAATTCTAAAATGACTGCAATTTTCATAGAATTATAGAATCCCTACAGTGCAGAAGGCAGCTACTCAGTCCATTTGCACTGACCACAATTCCACCCGGGCCCTATCCCATAACCCATTCATTTACTCTAGCTAGTCTCCATAAAACTAAGGGGCAATTTAGCATGGCCAATCCACCTAACTCCACACATCTTTAGACTATGGGAAGAAACTGAAGCAAAAAAAGGAAACCTATGCAGACATGGAGAAAATGTGCAAACAGTACACAGACAATCATCCAAGCTGGGAATCTACCCCGGGTCCATGGTGTTGTGAGGCAGCAATGCTAACCACTGTGCCACCCGTTGGCAAATCAGTTTTTCCAGCCAGTAACTCATCCAGCATGTCTCCTCCAGTTAATGTATTTGAGGTCCGGAGTGTGCAAGAGACAAATCCAGATATCATAAGAACTATAGTAGGAACCCATTCTTCCCCTGAGGAGTAATTCCAAGCCAAGATTCCTTGTTCCAGTTAGAACAAAGAACAAAGAAAATTACAGCACAGGAATAGGCCCTTCGGCCCTCCAAGCCTGCACTGACCATGCTGCCTGACTTAAGTAAAACCCTCTACACTTCTGGGGACCATAACCTTCTATTCCCATCTCATTCACATACTTGTTAAGACGCCCCTTAAAAGTCACTACCGTATCCGCTTCCATTACTTCACCCGGCAACAAGTTCCAGACACCCACCACTCTCTGTGTAAAAAATCTTCCTCGTACATCTCTTTTAAGACTTGCCCCTCGCACCTCACCCTAGTAATTGATTCATCCACCCTGGGAAAAAGCTTCCGACTATCCACTTCCGACTTGCCCCTCATAATTTTAAAGACTTCTATCAAGTCTCCCCTCAACCTCTGTCGCTACAGTGAGAATAAACCAAGTTTCTTCTACCTCTCCTCATAGCTAATGCTCTCCATACCTGATAAATCTTTTTGTACCCTCTCCAAAGACTCTACATCCTTCTGGCAGCGTAACAACCAGAATTGAACACTATATTCCAAATGCAGCCTCACTAAGGTTCTAAAAACTTTGTGCTTTGTCTTGCTTTCATGCCATTCCACTTGTGCTTCTTGTTGTCACACTTTCTCCTTGTTTTTGGAGATTTTAGAAGATCGAACAAAGAAGGGGGCTATCTTTTCATCAGGAGAGGCTTTGGTTGTGGAACGTGCAGTATTCCGATAGACCACTAAGAATTTGTTGACATGTTGAATAAGTGTACCTTATTCTTTGATTGTTTTCAAAGCAAGCTTCATGGTTTGGACAGAACATTTTGCTAATCCGTGAATGACAGGTGACATGTGCAGATGTAATATTTTGTTTGCTGTTTCTAGTAACAAGCTCTCAAATGCTTGCAAGACAAATTGAAGTCTGTTGTCATACATTAGCTGTGCAATCCAAAGTGACTAAACATTTCTCCCAGCTTCTCAATATCTTCTCAAATTAGATAAATGTTATCATACCGGTCTCTGGCCATTTGTTGTAAGCATCAACAGTTAGTAAAACATGAAACCTTTCAAAGGTCCTGCAAAATCCATACCCACATGTTGCCAAGCCTCTCCAGGCCAATTCAATTTATGCAGGCATCCTACTTACCTTTGCAAAGGAAGAATACGTCCCAGTTTTCTTTTCAATCTCAGCATCACATCCATAGCATCATAGAATCCCTACAATGCAGAAGCAGGCTATTCAGACCATCAAATCTGTACCAACCACAATCTCATCAAGGCCTTATTCCCATAAACCCTATATATTTACCCTGCTAACTCTCTGACTCTTGAGTCAATTTAGCTTGGCCTATCAACCTAACCAGCACATCTTTGGACTGTGGGAGAGAACTGGAGCACCCAGAGGAAACGTAAAAATGAATGCGAGAATATGCAGACTCCACACAGTCAGTGACCCAAGGCCGAAAATGAACACGGGTCTCTGGCGCTGAGAGGCAGCAGTGCTAATTACTGAGTCACCATGCCATTCAGGCCACCAGAAATAACTTCTTATCTCCTTCATGTGTATGACTCTGCAGTAGCTTTAAAGTACCTCCTCTAATGCTCTTTTCCTCAATTATAGTAAAATAAATGCTGAGCCTCCATAGGAGATACCCTGGCTGAGCTGGCAGTTCTCCTCGAGTGGTAGGGTTCCAACTAGATGTTAGTTATAGAGTCATAAAATCATAAAATCTACAACACGGAGATAGGCTTTTGATTGCAAACTGGTCCATGCTGAATAAACTGTCCATCTAGCTAACCCCATTTGCCTGCATTTGGCCTGTGTCCCTCTAAACGTTTCCTTATCATGTGTTTATCCAAATGTCTTTGCAATATTATCAGTGTTCCTGCCTCAACTACTCCTTCTGGCAGTTCATTTCACATACGTACCACTCTCTGTATAAAAATGTTGCTCCTCAGGTTCCCATTAATTCTTTCCCCAAGATTGAGCGTTTGATTCCCCAACCCTCGCAAAAAAAAATTGAGTGCATTCATCCTATTCATGCTTCTCATGATTTTATATATAGAACATAGTACATAGAACATTACAGTGCAGAACAGGCCCTTCGGCCTTCGATGTTGCGCCAACCAATTAACAAAAAGCAATGACCCTCTACCCTAAACCATTCCCTTTTCATCCATAAACTTATCTACTAACCTCTTAAACGCCACCACACTTGGCGTATCTACAACTGCAGCAGGCAGGGCATTCCATACCCTTACCACCCTCTGGGTAAAGAACCTACCTCTGACATCCGTCCTATAACTACCACCCCTTAATTTAAAGCTATGTCCCCTCGTGCTAGCTTTCTCCATCCTAGGAAAAAGGCTATCACTGTCCACCCTATCTAAACCTCTAATCATCTTATATGTTTCAATAAGGTCTCCTCTTAGTCGCCTTCTTTCCAACGAAAACAACCTCAAATCCCTCAGCCTCTCTTCATAAGACCTGCCCTCCATACCAGGCAACATCCTGGTAAACCTCCTCTGTACCCTCTCCAATGCCTCCACATTTTTCTTATAATGTGGGGACCAGAACTGCACACAATACTCCAAGTGCGGCCGCACTAGAGTTTTGTACAGTTGCAACATGACGTTGCGGCTCCGAAATTCAATCCCCCTACCAATAAAAGCTAAGACTCCATATGCCTTCTTAACAACCTTATCGACTTGATTGCCAACTTTCAGGGATCTATGCACATATACACCAAGATCCCTCTGTTCTTCAACACTATTAAGAGTCCTCCTATACTCTACACATTTGTTATTCCTGCCAAAGTGAATTACCTCACACTTTTCCGCATTAAACTCCATTTGCCACCTCTCGGCCCAGCTCTGCAACTTGTCCAAGTCTCTCTGCAAACTATAACACCCCTCTTCACTATCTACCACTCCTCCGACTTTGGTGTCATCTGCAAATTTACTAATCCATCCTTCAATACCCTCATCCAGATCATTTATAAAAATTACAAACAGCAGGGGCCCCAAAACAGATCCCTGAGGTACACCACTTGTAACCGAACTCCACGATGAATAACTTCCATCAACCACCACCCTCTGTCTTCTATCTGCTAGCCAATTCCTAATCCAATTAGCTAAATCACCCTCAATCCCATACATCTGCATTTTCTGCAGAAGCCTTCCATGGGGCACCTTATCGAACGCCTTACTAAAGTCCATATATATCACATCAACCGCCTTACCCCCATCCACCTCTTTGGTCACTTTTTCAAAAAACTCAATGAGGTTAGTAAGGCACGACCTACCCTTCACAAAACCATGCTGACTATCCCCAATCAATTCATTTCTCTCTAAATAACTATAAATCCTATCCCTAATAATTCTTTCCAATACTTTGCCCACAACAGAAGTAAGACTCACCAGTCTATAATTCCCAGGAAAGTCTCTATTCCCCTTCTTGAACAATGGGACACATTTGCTATCCTCCAGTCTTCCGGCACTATACCTGTAACCAACGACGACCTGAAGATCAGAGCCAGAGGCTCTGCAATCGCCTCTCTCACCTCTCAGAGAATCCTAGGGTAAATCCCATCCATCCCAGGGGACTTATCTAACTTCAAACCCTCAAGAATATCTAGCACATCCTCCTTATCTACTTCGATACTTTCCAGTTTACAACCCTGTATCCCAGTGTTCTCCACAACTACATTTACATCTCCCTGCATGAATACTGAAGAGAAATATTTGTTCGGTGCCTCTCCAATCTCTTCAGGCTCCACGCACAACTTCCCACTGCTGTCTCTGACTGGCCCTAATCTTGCCCTAACCAATCTTCTATTCTTAACATATCTAAAGAAAGATTTAGGATTCTCCTTGATCCTATCAGCCAAAGTCTTCTCGTGTCCCCTTTTAGCTCTCCTCAACTCACTCTTTAGCTCCCTCCTGGCTAATCTATAGCTATCCAGTGCACTAACCGAGCCTTCAAGCCTCATCCTGACATAAGCTTCCTTCTTCCTTTTAACCAGCGAATTAACTTTTTTAGTACACCATGGCTCCCTTACTCGACCATTTCCTCCTTGCCTGACAGGGACATACTTATCAAGGATTCACAGTCCTTGATAAATCCTTGAAAGGGATTCTCTCCCTATAACTCAGTCCCTTGGGTCCTGGCAACATCCTTGTAAATCTCTTTTGTACTCTCACCAGTTTAATAACATCTTTTTTTTCAGTAAGGTAACCATCACTGAACACAATCTAAAGTGCAGTCTCACCAACTGCAACATAACTTTCCAACTTCTATACTCAATGCTCTGACTGCTGAAGGCCAGCATGCCAAAAACCTTCTTCACCGCCCTTTCTACCTGTGACTACACCTTGAAATCCAAGGCCCCTCTGTTCCATGATATTCCCTTAGGTCCTACCATTTGCTGTGAAAGTCCTAACTTGATTTGACTTTCCAAAATGCAATACACCATACTTATCAGTATTGAACTCCATTTGCCATTTCTCAGCTCACTTCTCCAGCTGATCAAGGTCTTGCTAAAATTTTTCATAACCTTCTTCACTGTTTACCACCTAAGTCCTGAAGTCTTTCCTTGTAAAACCATCTCCAATCCATCTACGAGAGAACAGGGTCATTGTATAAAGGAGACCAGTGTGTTGTCTACTTGGTTAAGTATTCACATCCGAGCAGTCTGAAGAATGACAATTTCAGTACTGTTGACAGGTGGAATGCCCATCTTTGCATCCTACATAGGGGAGGCAGTAGCATAGTGGCATTATTGCTAGACTATTAATCCAGAAATTCAGCTAATTTTCTGGGGACCTAGGTTTGAATCTTGCCACAACAACTGGTGGAACTTGAATTCAATTAAAAATATCTGGAACTAAGAATCTACTGATGACCATGAAACCATAGCCGATTGTCAGAAAAACCCATCTGGTTCACTAATATCATTTAGAAAAGGAAATCTGCCATCCTTATCTAGTCTGGCCTACATGTGACTTCAGAGCCACAGCAATGTTGTTGATTCTTAACTGCCCTCAGGCAACTAGAGATGGGCAATAACTGCTGGCCAGCCAGCAACACTTATGTCCCCACAAAATGAATTTAAAAAACTATAGTGATTAACAGAATTTTTGTGTGTGGTCCAAAAATAATGAGTGAAATAGTAAGCAGCGATGTAAACTCTCTCATGCAGCAGCTGATAGAATTTCTTGATGTTGAAGACAATCCCTCATGCTTCCTTTTCAATCTGGTCAGAGTTGCCCTCACTTTGCTTACAGTTCAAGAAATAAAAACAATGGGTCTTTCTTCATCTGATGGTAAGATGTGATGTTCATACATAATAAGAGATTGCATCACAAGCTAACTGTAAAGGTATAAAGCATAACTATAAATAATATTTATATAACTATAAAATACAATAAAAATACACGAGAGTTTTAGACTTAAATAATGCTTCTTTGGCCTGCAGGAAGGCACCATTGCACTGATCTAACTATTATTCCAGCACATGAGGTTATAATATGGTTTAGAATTATCTTCCATAATAATTCAACAATCCCAGGAATAAACATCAACAGAAAATGCTGGAGAATCTCAGCAGGTCTAACAGCATCTGTTCAGGCAGCTCTGTGATCATCTTAACCTCAAAAAGATTTTGAAGGCTAGTGGCATCAATCATATATCTCATGTACTCAGCGGAGGATTGGAAGAACTCACACTTGTCCTTAACGACTCTCTTCCAATCTATGGAGAGTGGTATCCATGTTTTGAAGGTGTTCCTCTTCCTCTCTTTCAGACTAGGATATCATCTAGATAGCACTGGACTCCACTCAATCTACTCAGAATCTTGTCCATTGCTCTTTGAAATAATGCAGGATACTAAACACAATCTTCAGTACCAAAACAAGCCGTTATATGTCACTATTGTCAGAAATTCTTGTGACTTCTTGTCCAAATTTATCTGCAAGTAGACCTAGTTTAGGTCAATTTTGCCAGAAGTTTTAGCCTCCTACCAATCTCACAAACAACACCTCAATGTGAGGTAATGGGTACTACTCAGCACATAACATTGATTTATGGTGACTTTAAAGTCCCCATCAATCCTTATGCAGCCACCTTACTTGATGACTAGAATAATAGGCATGACCCATTCACTGATGCTGACAGGTTCCAAAACTCTTGTCTTCACAAGTTGCTCCAAGCCAGCTTCCATCTTCGACCTAATAGTATGCGGTATAGGCAGTGCCTTCAAACCTTTTGGTTGACTTCCGTCTTTTATTTTTAGTGACTGTAATGTCGTTAATCCTCCTTAATTTTCCATGGAAAACAAATGTGCTTTGTTAAAGTTTTCGTGAGGCCTGATTCTCAATTGGCCATCATGTGGACTTCAGCTCATTTCAGTCAAAGCTTCTCCAGCTGCACATGACCCATCCTGGGGAATTAGCAAGGGTAAATACATAGGGTTACAGGGATAGGGCCTGGTGGGATTGTGGTTGGTGCAGACTTGATGGGCCAAATGCTCTCTTCAGAGTGTCACTTAACTCTTCTCAGCCCAGTTGTATAGTATGGCAATTTCTCCTTTTATTTTGTTTAAATGCTGTGTTAGTCTATTCTTGCTTGATTGTCACTTGCGACTTGGGAAAAAGCTTCCCACTGTTCACCCTATCTATATCCTTCATAATTTTGTACACCAAGACATTGAGTGGTGAACATACCATTCTACTTGGCAGTGCATTCCAAGCCCCCACCACCCTCTGTGTAAAAACGTCCCTCTGATATCTGAGTTACACCTCGCCCCTCTCATTTTGAGTCTGTGATCTCTCATGATTGTCACTTCCGACCTGGGAAAAAGCTTCCCACTGTTCACCCTATCTATATCCGTCATAATTTTGTACACCAAGACATTGAGTGGTGAACATACTTGTTTTCTTTTCAGGTGTTGTATTCAACTTTAAATACGGAGTGTGGCATGGAATAATGGTTCTTTCAGAGGTTCAGAAGTTTGAGAGTGGAGAAAGTCACACAACGTATCTTACAAAAGATGTATCTTACAAAGCCTAGTTGAGTTCTTCGAAAATGTGACTGAACACATTGACGAAGGAAGGGCGGTGGACGTAGTGTACATGGACTTTAGAATATAGAACATAGAACATTACAGCACAGCCCTTCGGCCTTCGATGTTGCGCCGACCAATATAAAAAGCAATGCCCCTCCAAACTAAACCATTCCCTTCTCTTCCATATACTTATCAACTAACCTCTTAAACGCCACCAAACTTGGCGCATCTACAACTGCTGCAGGCAGGGCATTCCACTCCCGAACCACCCTTTGGGTAAAGAACCTACCTCTGATATCCGTCCTATAACTATCACCCCTTAATTTAAAGCTGTGTCCCCTCGTGCTAGCTTTCTCCATCCTAGGAAAAAGGCTATCACTGTCCACCCTATCTAAACCTCTAATCATCTTATATGTTTCAATAAGGTCCCCTCTTAGCCGCCTCCTTTCTAACGAAAACAACCTCAAATCCCTCAGCCTCTCTTCATAAGACCTGCCCTCCATACCAGGCAACATCCTGGTAAACCTCCTCTGTACCCTCTCCAATGCCTCCACATTTTTCTTATAATGTGGGGACCAGAACTGCACACAATACTCCAAGTGCGGCCGCACTAGCGTTTTGTACAGTTGCAACATGACGTTGCGGCTCCGAAATTCAATCCCTCTACCAATAAAAGCCAAGACTCCATATGCCTTCCTAACAACCTTCTCGACCTGACTGCCTACTTTCAGGGATCTATGCACATACACACCAAGATCCCTCTGTTCATCTAGACTACTAAGAATCCTACCATTTGCCCTATACTCTACACATTTATTATTTCTGCCATAGTGCATTACCTCACACTTTTCCACATTAAACTCCATTTGCCACCTCTCGGCCCAGCTCTGCAACTTGTCCAAGTCCCTCTGCAAACTATAACACCCCTCTTCACTATCTACCACTCCACCGACTTTAGTGTCATCTGCAAATTTACTAATCCATCCTTCAATACCCTCATCCAGATCATTTATAAAAATTACAAACAGCAGGGGCCCCAAAACAGACCCCTGAGGTACACCACTTGTCACCGAACTCCACGATGAATATCTCCCATCAACCACCACCCTCTGTCTTCTATCTGCTAGCCAATTCCTAACCCAATTAGCTAAATCACCCTCTATCCCATACATCTGCATTTTCTGCAGAAGTCTTCCATGGGCCACCTTATCAATCGCCTTACTAAAGTCCATATATACCACATCAACCGCCTTACCCCCATCCACCTCCTTAGTCACTTTTTCAAAAAACTCAATGAGGTTAGTAAGGCACGACCTACCCTTAAATGCCTTACTTTAGTAAGGCATTTGATAAGGTCCCACATGCAAGGCTTCTGGAGAAGGTGAGAAGGCATGGGATCCAAGGGGCTTTGGCCTCGTGGATCCAGAACTGGCTTGCCAGCAGAAGGCAGAGACTGGTTGTGGATGGGTCTTGTTCTGCATGGAGGTTGGTAACCAGTGGAGTGCCCCAGGGATCTGTTCTGGGACCCCTGCTGTCTGTCACTTTCATAAATGACCTGGATGAGGAAGTGGAGGGATGGGTTAGCAAGTTCGCCAACGATACAAAGATCGGTGGTGTTGTGGATGGTCTGGAGGGATGCCAAAACTTGCAGCGGGACACAGACAGGATGCAAGACTGGGCGGAGAAGTGGCAGATGGACTTCAATGCAGATAAATGTGTAGTGGTCCATTTTGGTAGGAATAATGGGATGAAGGAGTACAATATAAGGGATAGGAGTCTTAGCTGTGTTATAGAGCAGAAGGATCTCGGGGTCCGGGTCCATAGGAATCTTAAATCGGCCTCGCAGGTGGAGGAAGTGGTCAAGAAGGCGTACGGTGTACTGGCCTTCATTAATCGAGGAATAGAGTTTAGGAGTCAGGAGGTAATGATGCAACTCTCTAAAACTCTTGTCAGACCCCAGTTGGAGTATTGTGCGCAGTTCTGGTCACCTCATTATAGGAAGGATGTAGAGGCTATTGAGAGGGTTCAGAGGAGATTTACAAGATGCTGCCTGGATTGGGAGGCAGGCCTTATGAAGATAAAGCCTCGCCAACTAGAGGTGAGGCTACATTGGATTTGGTGCTGGGCAATGAGCCAGACCAGGTGTTAGGCTTGGAAGTTGTTGAACATTTTGGTGATAGTGACCATAATCCGGTTACATTCACCTTAGTGATGGATAGGGATAGGCATGAAGCTGGGGGCAGTAGTTATAGCTGGGGAAAGGGTAATTATGAGGCCATAAGGAGAGAATTAGGGTGCGTAGATTGGACTAGGAAACTACAGGGACTGGGAACATCTGAAATGTGGAGCTTATTCAAGGAGCAGCTGCTGCGAGTCCTTGATAAGTATGTCCCTGTCAGGCAAGGAGGAAATGGTCGAGTAAGGGAACCTTGGTGTACGAAAAAAGTTGATTTGCTGGTTAAAAGGAAAAGGAGGCTTATGTCAGGATGAGGCTTGAAGGCTCGGTTAGTGCAATGGATAGCTATAGATTAGCCAGGAGGGAGCTAAAGAGTGAATTGAGGAGAGCTAAGAGGGGACACGAGAAGACTTTGGCTGATAGGATTAAGGAGAATCCTAAAGCTTTCTTTAGATATGTTAAGAATAGAAGATTGGTTAGGGCAAGATTAGGGCCAGTCATAGACAGCAGTGGGAAGTTGTGCGTGGAGCCTGAAGAGATTGGAGAGGCACTGAATAAATATTTCTCTTCGGTATTCACGCAGGGAGATGTAAATGTAGTTGTGGAGAACACTGAGGTACAGGGTTGCAAACTGGAAAGTACTTGAAGTAGATAGGGAGGATGTGCTAGATATTCTCGAGGGTTTGAAGTTGGATAAGTCCCCTGGGCCGGACGGGATTTACCCTAGGATTCTCTGGGAGGCAAGAGAGGCGATTGCAGAGCCTCTGGCTCTGATCTTCAGGTCGTCGTTGGTTACGGGTATGGTTCCGGAAGACTGGAGGATAGCGAATGTGGTCCCATTGTTCAAGAAGGGGAAGAGAGACTTTCCAGGGAATTATAGGCCAGTGAGTCTTACTTCTGTTGTGGGCAAAGTATTGGAGAGAATTATTAGGGATAGGATTTATAGTTATTTAGAGAGAAATGAATTGATTGGGGATAGTCAGCATGGTTTTGTGAAGGGTAGGTCGTGCCTTACTAACCTTATTGAGTTTTTTGAAAAAGTGACCAAAGAGGTGGATGGGGGTAAGGCAGTTGATGTGGTATATATGGACTTTAGTAAGGCATTTGATAAGGTGGCCCCATGGAAATGCTTCTGCAGAAAATGCAGATGTATGGGATAGAGGGTGATTAGCTAATTGGATAGGAATTGGCTAGCAGATAAGAAGATAGGGGTGGTGGTTATGGGAGATATTCATCGTGGAGTTCGGTGACAAGTGGTGTACCTCAGGGATCCTGTTTTGGGGCCCCTGCTGTTTGTAATTTTTATAAATGATCTGGATGAGGGTATTGAAGGATGGATTAGTAAATTTTCAGATGACACTAAAGTCGGTAGGAGTGGTAGATAGTGAAGAGGGGTGTTATAGTTTGCAGAGAGACTTGGACAAGTTGCAGAGCTGGGCCGAGAGGTGGCAAATGGAGTTTAATGCGGAAAAGTGTGAGGTAATGCACTTTGGCAGGAATAATAAATGTGTAGAGTATAGGGCTAATGGTAGGATTCTTAATAGTCTTGATGAACAGAAAAAAAAAAGGGGGGGGGGGGGGGGGGGATCTTGGTGTATTTGCTGCATAGATCCTGAAAGTAGCATCAAGGCTATAAGGTTGGGTTAAGAAGGCATATAACGGAGTCTAGCTTTTTATTGGTAGGGGATTGAATTTTCGGAAAAAGCAACGTCAGTTTGCAACTGTCAAACTCTGTGCGGGCCGCACTTTGGAGTATTGTTGCAGTTCTGGTCCCACATTATAAGAAAGATGCGGAGGCACAAAAAAAGTTGGGAGAGGGTAAAGGAGGTTTACCAGGATGATTGCCTGGTAAGGGGGCAGGTCGATTTGAGGTTGTTTTCGTTAGAGAGGAGGCGGCTAAGAGGAGACTTATCGAAGCATATAAGATGATTAGAGGTTTAGATAGGGTGGACAGTGATATCCTTTTTCCTAGGATGGGGAAAGCTAGCACGAGGGGACACAGCTTTAAATTAAGGGGTGATAGTTATAGGACGGATATCAGAGGTAGGTTCTTTACCCAGAGGGTGGTTAGGGAGTGGAATGCCCTGCCTGCGGCAGTTGTAGATGCGCCAAGTTTGGTGGCGTTTAAGAGGTTAGTTGATAAGTTTATGGAAGAGAAGGGAATGGTTTAGTTTGGAGGGTCATTGCTTTTTTATAATGGTCGGCGCAACATCGAAGGCCGAAGGGCCTGTTCGCGCTGTATGTTCTATGTTCTATAATATAGTGAGGGAGCTGGGACTCTTCTCACTGGAGAGACGTAGGTTGAGAGGCGACCTGATAGAGGTTTATAAAATGTTGAGAGGAATAGATAGGGTGGACTCTCAGAGACTATTTCCCCGAGCGGAAATGGTCAATATGAGAGGACACAGATTTAAGGTGCAGGGAAGCAAATACAAAGGAGATGTCAGGGGTAGGTTTTTCACTCAGAGGGTGATGAGTGAATGGAACCGACTGCCATCGGAGATTGTTGAGGCAAACTCACTGGGGTCTTTTAAGAGACTTCTGGATGAGTATATGGAAAAGAATAGGATAGGGGGTTATAGATAGGTCTGTGGATTGGTAGGTGTGATCGGCGCAACTTGTGGGCCGAAGGGCCTGTTGGTGCTGTATTGTTCTATGTTCTATGACTAAAATAAAGTTTTCAGAATTGGCAAACACATTATCTGACCATGTGTGGAAAGGAGACATAATTTGACAACAGTACAGCATTTGAAATTGCCAGAAGCAGTCAGAATTGTTGGAAATGGCAAGAATTCAGTTACAAATGAAACAGCTTAAATATAAAAAATTAAAAGGTGGCACAGTAGCACAGCAGTTAGTACTGCTGCTTCAAAGTTCCAGGGACCTGGGTTTAATTCCCGGCTTGCGTCGCTGTCTGTGTGATGTTTACACATTCTCCTCATGTCTGCATGGGTTTTCCACAAATTTATTTGGTTTCCTCCCACAGTCCAAAAGCTGTGTGGGTTAGGTTGATTGGCTATGCTAAAAAATTGCCTTTAGTATCCTGAGATGCATAGGTCAGATAGATTAATGGATAAATATGTAAGGGTATGGGGGTAGAGCCTGGGTGGGATTGTGGTTGGTGCATGTTTGATGGTCTGAATGGCCTCTTTCTGTACTGGAGGGTTTCTATGATTTCAGTGATAAAATTATTTGAATTGCAGGCAAAAGGAAAAGGAGACTGTACAAAACTCTAGTGCGGCCGCACTTGGAGTATTGTGTGCAGTTCTGGTCGCCACATTATAAGAAAGATGTGGAGGCATTGGAGAGGGTACAGAGGAGGTTTACCAGGATGTTGCCTGGTATGGAGGGCAGGTCCTATGAAGAGAGGTTGAAGGATTTGAGGTTGTTTTCGTTAGAAAGGAGGCGGCTAAGAGGGGATCTTATTGAAGCATATAAGATGATTAGAGGTTTAGATAGGGTGGACAGTGATAGCCTTTTTCCTAGGATGGAGAAAGCTAGCACGAGGGGACACAGCTTTAAATTAAGGGGTATGAGTTATAGGACGGATATCAGAGGTAGGTTCTTTACTCAAAGAGTGATTAGGGAGTGGAATGCCCTGCCTGCAGCTGTTGTAGATGCGCCAAGTTTGGTGGCGTTTAAGAGGTTAATTGATAAGTATATGGAAGAGAAGGGAGTGGTTTAGTCTGGAGGGGCATTGCTTTTTATTTTGGTCGGCACAACATCGAAGGCCGAAGGGCCTGTTCTGTGCTGTATTGTTCTATGTTCTATGTTCTATGTTCTATGAGACTGAACTTTGGAAACTGGCCTTGAAAGGGAACATTATGTACGATTGTACTTTGCTTTTACCTCTGCCAATCTGAGGATAGAGATCATAATCAAAGCTTGATGGGGATCTATTTAAACATGTACAAGCATTGCCAAAGTTTAAGAAGGTTGTAAAAGTCTTTTTCATTTCATTTCATTTCTAAATAAATGAAACGGCCACAGAATATGTGGGTATTACTGATTCAAACAAAGTTGGTAGCAGAGCTAGTGAAATGTTTGCATCACTATCAGAGGAGGTATCTGGTACGTATGAAATGAAGAAATCTATCTTGGATGCATATGAACTATAGTGGCAGAATCTTACAGACAAAAATTTAGAAATCTAAGGAAAGAACCAGGTCAAAGGTACATAGACTTTAAAAGGTTCAAACAGAGTAATTTTGATACGTGAATAAGGGCTTTGCTATTGACCAGACATATGAAGCTAGAGAAATTATTTTGAAAAGTTTAAAACTTCACTTCCTGATGTAGTAAGAACTCATGGAAGAGATGAGGGTTAAAACAGTGAGATCAGCAGCAGAAATGGCAGACAATTATGAATTAGTTCATAAATTTAAGTTTGGTTTCTGACAATAGTTTCAGCCAATGAAAGGCAAAAACTGGACAAAAGAAAAATAGTCACAAAGGAGATTTTGTTAAAAAAGAAACCCAGGAGGGTGGAAAGGAAATTAAAAGCTTCAGATATTTTTATCATAATAAATTAGGCCATGTAAAGTCACAGTGTTGGAGGTTTAAGAAAAGCACTGGGAAGACTGACATGGTAAAATTGGATAAGCCAGTGGGGTTTGTTAAAGTGGTAAAGTCCAATCAAAGCAAAGGAGTTGCAAAAGAAGGGATAGCCTGATTAGGAGTTGATTGATAAGAAGTTACCAGATCCCTTTAAAGAATTTACTTGTGTGGATAAAGTTTGCCAGGAAGAGTAGGTAAAGAAGTTAAAATTTTGCAACCAGGAAGTAAGTCAATTTTTGATAGTACAAGAGAAGGAGTTCTGTAGTTTAAGAGAAGTAGTACCAGAAAAAGTGGTAATGTGAAGAGTTCAGAGTGAGAAGAGTAATGTTCCATTATATAAGATGAGGCTGGACAGTTTGTCTGTCATTTTCTTTAGCCTGCTCTAGAATCTGTTTTTCAGAGTATCTTTTATTGATATCCACAGTACCAACTGATTTTCCCCACACAGCAAAATTGCATTTTTTCTGATCTTTCTTTGCTTAAGTATCATCTTTCAAGTGGTTTAGTAAGAGGACATCCATTATCTTCTTCATCAGTTCTGTTGTACATTTGGAGAATGACACTTGGGGACATTTGATAGATAAATGTAACTTTAGTGTGGTGTTTCTGTCACACTTTCTGCTTCCCGCCCTACCTCACATTGCATCACTTGCATATGTTATTACAGCAAGGGTCTATGATGAGCCAAAAAGGACAAATATATAACAGGCTGAGTCAAATCTTTAAAAAAGAAACAGAGTAAAAAGAACAAGATGGTCATGCAGACCTGGCAGCAAAAAGGCATGTGGCTTTAAATTTAAAAATAAGAAGCTTGGATAAGCAACAAAGAATTGCTGCAGGTAAACAACTTCAATAGCTAAGAAAAATGGCTGTCATTAGGAAACAGTTATAGCTTTGATTTATACCATTCGACAGAAGATAGAAAAAACCCTCAAATACTCAATTTAGAATTTTCAACTCATGTCATCATAGAATCTTACAGTGCAGATGGAGGCCATTTGCCCCATCAAATCTGCATTGATCACAATCCCACCCAGGCCCCATAATCCCATGAATTTAACCTAGCTAGCCCCCTGACGCTAAGAGGCACTTTAACATAGCCAATCCACCTATCCCACATATCTTTGGACTGTGGGAGGAAATCGGAGCACCCAGAGGAAACCCATGTAAAAACAGGGAGAATTTTCAAACTCCAAGCAGACAGTGCCCCAAGTCCTTGAATTGAACCCAGGTCCTTGCGCTGTGAGGCAGCAGTACTAACCAATGTGCCACCCTGCTGTCTCATATATGCTACACACATATTATATATTTAGTTAGAATTTGGGATTGAATAATTTAGTTACTGAAGATTGCATCAAAGAATTAAAGGTGATGTCCTTTTCAGGGCAACACAGCAAGATAAGGGTCACGTGGCTTGAGACCAATTGGAACTGAAAGGAGATAATCACTCCAGGGCTATAGTCATCTTAAGTCAGATTCACCTAGAAATAACCATATGCTGCTGCACAGTTCTTCTTACTAATAAATCCTTCCGTGTTTCCAATAAATCTGTTAAAGTTCTTCATTACACAGTGCATTTCATTTTTGTTGATGTAATCATTCTGTAAATTTGAATTTCACACCCAGAAATGGCATGAAGACAATTACATATTAATGTTGTGACACTAGTGTGCCTTTAAGAATTTTCTTTCAAATCATGTTCTCTGCAGTTTGTAAGCAGTTTTTTTCCATTGTTGCTGAGCTGTCAGCATCAGTCATTTTATTGCTGCTTCAAAGGTTTAAATGGAATTTTGTTCATTTTTATTCTGGGCCTCAGGTACTTTCTGGGATTTCTTTAAATCCTGAATTGTTGAAGAAAGAATGACTGACAGGTCAGGTCACAGGAGTTCTTTCATTATTCTTTTTGGGCTGCTGTTCTAGTTTAGTGTTTGGACATCAGACTAAAAAGCAGTGTTTCTCTTTTTATCTTTCCGTTATTGTAAACTCTACTGACTAGCTGGCGGTAGGTCTTCTGTCTTCCTGGAATAGGAATTTTTTTTGCCTCTTGCTACTGCAAGAAGCAGAAAAAAATTTAGACAGTTACATAGGTAAGATAGGTACAGAGAGAAATGGGCTAATTTCTCTCTAATGGGATAACTGGGACTAACTTAGGGGTTTTAAAAAAGTGGCATGAACAACTTGGGCCAAGAGGCCTGTTTCCATGCTGTAAACCTCTGACTCTATGACTCGCTGGCTGAAGCAAGAGATGGCGATGCTGGTGTTGGACTGGAATAAACACAGTGAGAAGTCTCACCATATCAGGTTAAAGTCCAACAGGTTTATTTGATAGCAAAATCCACTAGCTTTCAGAGCACTCCCTCTTTGTCATGTAAGTGGGAACTCTAGTCACAAACAGAACATATGAAGACACAAACTCAATTTACAAAAATAATGGTTGGAATTTGAGTCTTTACAGGTAATCAAATCTTAAAAAGGTACAGACAATGTGAACGGGGAGAGCATTAAACACAGGTTAAAGAGATGTGTATTGTCTCCAGACAGGACACTTAGTGAGATTTGCAAACCCAGGCAAGTCATGGGGGTTACAAATAATATGACATGAACGCAAGATCGCAGTTGAGGCCATCCTCATGTGGAACTTGGCTATCAGTCTCTGCTCAGTGACTCTGCATTGTCATGTGACATGTAGGCCACCTTGGAGAACGTTTACCTGAAGATCAGAGGCCGAATGCCCACGACCACAGAAGTGTTCCAACAAGAAGAGAACACTCTTGGCTGATTGTCGAGCCGTATTCATTCATTCTTTGTCATTAGCATCTGTATGATCTCCCTAATGTATCATGTCTCGGGATGTCCTTTCCTGCAGCATATCAGGTAGACAACATTGGCCAAGTTGCAAGAGTATGTACCGTGTACTTGGTGAATGGTGTTCTCACATGAGATGATGGCATTTGTGTCAATGATTCAGCACGTTTTGCAGATGTTGCTGTGGCAGGGTTGTGTGGTGTCATTGTCACTATTCTCCTGAAGACTGAGTAGTTTGCTGTGAACAGTGGTCTGTTTGAGGTTGTGGAGTTGTTTGAAGGCAAGAAGTGGGGTACGGGGATGATTTTGGCGAGATGTTCATCTTCATCAATGACATGTTGAAGGCTCTGGAGAAGTCATCCGCTCTGGGGAAGTAGTGGATGACAAAGGGCACTCTGTCCACTGTGTTCCATAGAACATTACAGCACAGAACAGGCCCTTCGGCCTTCGATGTTGCGCCGACCAATATAAAAAGCAATGCCCCTCCAAACTAAACCATTCCCTTCTCTTCCATATACTTATCAACTAACCTCTTAAACGCCACCAAACTTGGCGCATCTACAACTGCTGCAGGCAGGGCATTCCACTCCCGAACCACCCTTTGGGTAAAGAACCTACCTCTGATATCCGTCCTATAACTATCACCCTTAATTTAAAGCTGTGTCCCCTCGTGCTAGCTTTCTCCATCCTAGGAAAAAGGCTATCACTGTCCACCCTATCTAAACCTCTAATCATCTTATATGTTTCGATCAGGTCCCCTCTTAGCCTCCTCCTTTCTAACGAAAACAACCTCAAATCCCTCAGCCTCTCCTCATAAGACCTGCCCTCCATACCAGGCAACATCCTGGTAAACCTCCTCTGTACCCTCTCCAATGCCTCCACATCTTTCTTATAATGTGGGGACCAGAACTGCACACAATACTCCAAGTGCGGCCGCACTAGAGTTTTGTACAGTTGCAACATGACGTTGCGGCTCCGAAATTCAATCCCTCTACCAATAAAAGCCAGGACTCCATATGCCTTCCCAACAACCTTCTCGACCTGACTGCCTACTTTCAGGGATCTATGCACATACACACCAAGATCCCTCTGTTCATCTAGACTACTAAGAATCCTACCATTTGCCCTATACTCTACACATTTATTATTTCTGCCATAGTGCATTACCTCACACTTTTCCACATTAAACTCCATTTGCCACCTCTCGGCCCAGCTCTGCAACTTGTCCAAGTCCCTCTGCAAACTATAACACCCCTCTTCACTATCTACCACTCCACCGACTTTAGTGTCATCTGCAAATTTACTAATCCATCCTTCAATACCCTCATCCAGATCATTTATAAAAATTACAAACAGCAGGGGCCCCAAAACAGACCCCTGAGGTACACCACTTGTCACCGAACTCCAAGATGAATATCTCCCATCAACCACCACCCTCTGTCTTCTATCTGCTAGCCAATTCCTAACCCAATTAGCTAAATCACCCTCTATCCCATACATCTGCATTTTCTGCAGAAGTCTTCCATGGGCCACCTTATCAAACGCCTTACTAAAGTCCATATATACCACATCAACCGCCTTACCCCCATCCACCTCCTTAGTCACTTTTTCAAAAAACTCAATGAGGTTAGTAAGGCACGACCTACCCTTCACAAAACCATGCTGACTATCCCCAATCAATTCATTTCTCTCTAAATAACTATAAATCCTATCCCTAATAATTCTCTCCAATACTTTGCCCACCACAGAAGTAAGACTCACTGGCCTATAATTCCCTGGAAGGTCTCTCTTCCCCTTCTTGAACAATGGGACCACATTCGCTATCCTCCAGCCCTCCGGAACCACACCCGTAACCAACGAGGACCTGAAGATCAGAGCCAGAGGCTCTGCAATCTCCTCTCTTGCCTCCCAGAGAATCCTAGGGTAAATCCCGTCCGGCCCAGGGGACTTATCCAACTTCAAACCCTCGAGAATATCTAGCACATCCTCCCTATCTACTTCGATACCTTCCAGTTTGCTACCCTGTACCTCAGTGTTCTCCATAACTACATTTACATCACCCTGCGTGAATACCGAAGAGAAATATTTATTCAGTACCTCTCCAATCTCTTCAGGCTCCACGCACAACTTCCCACTGCTGTCTATGACTGGCTCTAATCTTGTCCTAACCAATCTTCTATTCTTAACATATCTAAAGAAAGCTTTAGGATTCTCCCTAATCCTATCAGCCAAAGTCTTCTCATGTCCTCTCTTTGCTCTCCTCAATTCCCTCTTTAGCTCCCTCCTGGCTAATCTATAGCTATCCATTGCACTAACCGAGCCTTCAAGCCTCATCCTGACATAAGCCTCCTTTTTCCTTTTAACCAGCAAATCAACTTTTTTCGTACACCAAGGTTCTCTTACTCGACCATTTCCTCCTTGCCTGACAGGGACATACTTATCAAGGACTCGCAGCAGCTGCTCCTTGAATAAGCTCCACATTCCAGATGTTCCCAGTCCCTGTAGCTTCCTAGTCCAATCTATGCACCCTAATTCTCTCCTGATGGCCTCATAATTACCCTTCTCCCAGCTATAACTACTGCCCCCAGCTTCATGCCTATCCCTATCCATCACTAAGGTGAACGTAACCGAATTGTGGTCACGTTCATGTTTGTCTTCTGAGGAAGTCGGTAAGGGTTTTTGTGTGGCACGTTGGAACTCTCAATTGATGAGTTGAGCACCATATCCTGTTCTTATGAGAGCATCTTTCAGCATCTACATTATGTTCATCTATTGCAATCCTCTTCATCTGAGCAGGTCCTGTGTATACAGAGGGCTTGTCCGTAGGGGATGGATTCTTTAATGTATTTAAGGTGGAAGCTGGAGAAGTGGAGCATCATGAGATTACCCATAGGCTTCCAGAACAATGAAGTGCTGAGGTGACAGTCCTTAATGGAGATGTACATGTCCAAGAATACACCTGATTCCAGAGAGTAGTCCATGGTGAGTTTGATAGTGGGATGGAACTTGTTGATGTCGTCATGTAGTTGTTTCAGTGATTGTTCACCATGAGTCCAAAGGAAGAAAATATCATCGATGTATCTAGGGTATAGCATCGGTTGAAGGTCCCGTGTGGTGAAGAGGAATTGTTTGAACTTGTTCATGAAGATGCTGAAGTGCGAATTTGGTCCCTGAGGATGTTCCGTGTGTCTGGAAAAAGAACTGGTTGTTGAAGACGAAGACATTGTGGAATAGGATGAAGCAGATGAGTTGTAGAATTGTGTCTGAAGACTGGCAGTTGTTGGCGTTGAGTACTGAGGCAGTTGCAGCAATACCATTGTAGTGGGGGATGTTTGTGTAGAATGCCAAGACATCCACTGTGACAAGGAGTGCTTCTGGTTCAACTGCTCCATGTGTGCAGTTTCTGTTTAGGAAGTCCGAAGTTTCATAAACTCAGCACACATGAGCAATTGAACCAGGAGTACTCCTCGTCACAATGGATGTCTTGGCATTCTACACCAGCATCCCCCGCTTCAGTGGCACTGCTGTAACTGCCTCAGTACTCAATGCAGACAACTGCCAGTTTCCAGATGCAGATTTACAACTCATCCGTTTCATCCTGGACTACAATGTCTCCATCTTCAATAACCAGTTCTTCATCTAGACACATGGAACATGGGACCAAATTCGCATCTCAATATGCCAACATCTTCATGCATAAGTTTGAACAAGACTTCTTAATCGCATAGGACCTTCAACCGATGCTATACACTAGATGCATCAATGACGTTTTCTTCGTTTTGGACTCATGGTGAATCATTATCACTAAAACAACAACATGATAACATCAAGTTCCATCCCACCATCAGACTCACCATGGACTATTCTCAGGAGTCAGTTGCATTCTTGGACACACGCATCTCCATTAAGGACTATCACCTAAGCACTTCACTGTACCACAAGCCCATAGATAACCCCACAAAGCTCCACTTCTCCAGCTTCCACCCTAAACACAATAAAGAAGCCATCTCCCTATGGACAAGCCCTCTGTATACACAAGATCTGTTCAGATGAGGAGGATCCCAACAGACGAACATCACGACAAGATTTTCAAGAGGTATGATTTCAGCTGGAGGAGGTAGATAGTCTGAGGGAAGATGTGTTAGCAATTTTGAAAAACCTGAGGGTCAATAAGTCCCCTAGGCCAGATGGGATATATCATAGGATTCTATTGGAAGTCAAGGGATGAGATTGCAGAGCCTTTGGCTTTGATCTTTAGGTCTTCAGTGGCCACAAGGAAATGCCAGAGGACTGGAGCAGCAAATCTTGTTCCTCTGTTCAAGAAAGGAAAGGATCATTTGGAAAGATGCAGCTTAATCCAGGATAGTCAGTATGGATTTGTGAGGGGTAATTCTTGCCTCTCAAATTTGATTGAATTCTTTGAGGAGATAACTATGTAGGTGAAGACAGAGCGGTTGATTTCACATACATGAATTTTAGTAAGGCATTTGGTAAGGTTCCCCACGGTAGGCTTAAGGAGGTGTGGGATAGAGGGAAATTTAGCCGATTGGATAAGTAATTGGCTATTTCATAGGAACTTCCACACACAGCGTTTTGAAAGCTCATGGGTTTACTATCAAGTAAACTGGTTGGACTTTAACCTGGTGTTTTGAGACTTCTTACTGTATCTCATAGAAGATAGAGGGTGGTAGTAGATGGAAAATTTTCAGACAGGAGACCTGGTATACTACTGGTAACTTAGGGATCAATGCGGGGTCCTCTGCCATTTGCGATTTTTAATGATGACGTGGAGGAGGGGGCTGAAGGGTGGGCCAGTATATTTGCTGATGACACCAAGATTGGTGAAGTAGTCAATAAGGTGGAGGGCTAATACAAGCTGCAAAGAGACATTGATAGGATGCAGAGTTGGGCTGAAAAATGGCAGATGGGGTTTAACTCTAAGTGCGAGGTGATTCATTCTGGTAGGACAAATTTGAATGCGGATTACAGGGTCAATGGCAGGGCTCTGAGGAATGTGGAGAAACAGAGATCTTGGGGTTCATATTCACAAGTCTCTGAAGGTTGCCACTCAAGTGGATAGAACCATAAAGAAGGCCTATAATGTGTTGGAGTTTATTAACAGGGGGTTTGAGTTTGAGGTGTGGGTTTATGCTGCAACTGTACAGGACCTTGGTGAGATTACATCTGCAGTATTCCGTGCAGTTCTGGTCACTTCACTATAAGAAGGATGTGGAAGCATTGGAGAGAGTGCTGAGAAGATTTACCAGGATGCTGTCTGGTTTGGAGGGTAGATCTTATGAGGAAAGGTTGAGAGAGTAGGGCTTTTCTCTTGACAGTGGATGAGAGGTGACTTAGAGGTTGATAGGATGATGAGGGGGATAGATAGAATGGACATTCACAGAATATTTCCTCAGGTGGGTGTAGCTGTTAGGGACATAACTATAAAGGTTCATGGTGGGAGATATGAGGGATGTTCAAGGTAGGTTCTCCACTCAGTGGTTGGGGTGTAGAATGGACTCTCTCAAAAGTTACTATCGCATCTGCTTCCACTACCTCCCTCAGCAACAATTTCCACACAGCCACCATTGTGTTTCTAAAAAAGAACATCTCCTTTTAAACCTAAGGCCCCTGGTAATTAACTCTTCTATCCTGGGGAAAAAGCTTCTGACTATCCACTCTGTCAATGCCTCTCAATCTTGTAGATTTCTATCAAGTCTCCCCCAAACATCTGTTGCTCCAATGAGAACAAATCAAGTTTCTCCAACCTCTCTTCATAGCTGATGCTCTCCAAACCAGGTAACATCCTGGTAAATCTTTTCTGTAACCTCTCAAGCCTCCACATCTTTCTGGTAGTGTGGCGACCAGGATTGAACAC
This sequence comes from Sphyrna mokarran, assembly GCA_024679065.1. Lineage (NCBI taxonomy): Eukaryota > Metazoa > Chordata > Chondrichthyes > Carcharhiniformes > Carcharhinidae > Sphyrna > Sphyrna mokarran. The sequence continues at coordinate 30,009,992 of JAGIQG010000010.1, forward strand.
TACATTCCAAATGCGGCCTGACTAAGATTCTATAACCTGCAGCGTGACTTGCCAATTTTCAAACTCAATACCCCAGCCAATGAAGGCAAGATGCCATATGCCTTCTTGACTACCTTCTCCACCTGCATTGCCATTTTGTGACCTGTGTACCTGTACACCCAGATCCCTCTGCCTATCAATATTCAAGGGTTCTGCCATTTTCTGTATATTTCCTATCTATATTAGACCTTCCAAAATGAATGAACTCACATTTGTCTGGATTAAACTCCATCTACCATCTCTCTGCGCAAGTCTCCAAGTGATCTATATCCTGCTCTATCTTCTGAAGGTCCTCAATGCTATCTGCAAATCCACCAACTTTTGTATCATCCGCAAACTTACTAATCAATCCAGTTACATTTTCCTCAATCTTTTATATATATTACAAATAGTAAAGGTCCTAGCACTGATCCTTGAGTGGTTGGAATATTTTATATTTAAGATTAGATTAGAGATTAGAGCAACACAGCACGGAAACAGGCCCTTCGGCCCAACGCCGCCGTCATAACTATATAGTAACAATTCCATTATCCTATTCTAATTTTAGGTTATTCCTAATATGGAAGGATCTCAATGTAGGGACAATTTGTCTCCCAATCAGCCTAAGAGCGAATTTTTGGGATGTGGGAGGAAACTGGAGTGCCCGGAGAAAACCCACGCAACCACGGGGAGAACGCGCAAACTCCCGCAGACACCGGCCCAATTCCAAGTGTCTGCACAGCTACAGCGATAGTCACTGAGCTGTCATGGTGCCCTTCAGATGGTCCAGATAAAGCACTCATTTACGACATGAAGCACCAGGCAACCCATGAATCAACATCCAAGAGCTGTCCTCGCACCACCTGCCGAATGCATGCTCCTTGTTGGTCAAGTTGGACCGAATTACCTGTGGAAAAAAAGCCATAGTTAAACAGTCCTACTATATCCCTCTATCTGCATACCGCTCATGTGGCTGTCCAAGAGACCCTTAAACAGCCCCAGCGTGCCTGCTCCCACCACCTTACTCGGCAGTGCATTCCACACCCCCACTACCCTTTGTGTGAAAAACTGCCCTCTAATATTCGTCTTATACATAGCCCCCCTCACCCTAAGGCCATGACCCCTCGTCCTATCCATATCTGAAGGTGGAAAAAGTTTACCACCATTTATTCTATCTATACCCCTTATAATCTTATACACCTCTATTAGATCCCCTCTAAGCCGACGTCTTTCAAGGGAAAACAACCCCAGTCTATTTAATCGTTCCTCATAAGACAGTCCTTCCATACCAGGCAGCATCCTGGTAAACCTCCTCTGCACTCTCTCCAAGGACTCCACATCCTTCCGATAGTACGGCGACCAGAACTGGACGCAGTATTCCAAGTGAGGCCTAACCAACGTTCTATACAATTGCAACATCAAACTCCTACTCTTGTATTCTATACCCTTTTCTATGAAAGCTAACATACTATACGCTTTCTTTATCACCTTCTCCACCTGTGTTTTTTTTGGTAAAAGATGGTGATTTTGTGTTGCGAATTTCTCTTTGGGATGCGGATGACATGGGCAATGCTGCATTCATTACTCACATGCTATTACCCTGAAAAGGCAGTGGTGAATCCTCTGAATAAACTTACAAAATTCTTGTGGTGACAGTGCTCCTATCGTGGGGGGGAGTTTGACAATTCCAGAATTTTAATCCTGTTTACAAGTTAACTAACCATTGACATAACCATTTTTTAAAATGTTAGTTCTGCCTTATTTCACATTGTTTGAGAGATGCTTGTTGTCACATGGAGATAAGAACAGCATCAGTTTGCAAGTTTATCTCCTGACTGATTGACAATCTGCTCTGAGAGTCAGCAAGAGAGCCTATCATAGCTTACGACTGGACCATGTATTTTATCTGCCTTTTCTGAAACGGAGCACTGTGCTGAAGTAAACACTTTATCAAGTGCTTGGGCGTCACAGTGGCATCATAGTTGGTACTGTAGCCTCACAGTTCTAGGGACCTGGGTTCAATTCCGGCCCTGGGTGACTGTGTGGAGTTTGCACACCCCCTCCACGCCCGCACCGGCCCTCCCCGAGCCCCCCCCCCACAGCCCAAAGACGCGCAGGCTTTGTTTGGTCGGCCATGCTAAATTGTTACTTAGTGTCATGGGGATTGGGGGTAAGACCTGGGTGAGATTGTTATCAGTGCAGGCTCGATGGCTCAAATGGCCTCCTTCTGCACTATAGGGATTCTGTGATTTGATGAAGTGTAGCAACTACTGAAATGAGAAGGGACAACATTAAGGGCTTTGTGAACAAAATGTGGCAGTATATTTTTTCAAGCTTTTTTTGCAAATGTACAATGTCAATTAACTGATGACGAGTTTATTGCCCTGCGGCTAATGAAATAAGAAAAGTGGGACAAAGTTCTTCCCTTCTCATCTGATGGTATGTCGAAGTCCTTGGGCGGGGCATCATTCAACTTCAGCAAGGATGTAAAGCCGACAGAAGCTGATTGACTGCTTGTTATATGCCCCATATGATCTCCCTTCCCATGCCTTCGTTCTTTTTCAACATCCATAAAGCGTTAAGCAATACCTTAAACCCTTTAAATAGTTCACTGGCTATCAGGACATCAATTTATTTCTGTTTGTGCTCTGCTTTTCATTGCTGCATGAGAAACTGTCAAAAGTTATACAATATGACTCATGGTTGTTTTTTTTTCTTGTTTGGTGAAAGTTATTGCTACATGTTAACTGTATTCATCAATAAACTTTGTTAAAAGCTCCCTTGTGGGTCATTTGAATCATACCTGAAGTGAACATCTCATACTTACCCTAGCTAAATTCAAATGATCCAGGCAGACTTCAAAGAACACTTTAGAATTTCTGACTTAAATTATAACAATGTCATAATTTGCATGACATTTTCTAGGCTCACAAATACTTCCCACTCGCAAAAACCAGTCATGTCAATGCTAGAGGGATCAGGGGCCATTAAAATTTCCAATTTGGTCAGAGCCATGGCTGGACAGTGTACATTGAGCACTGCCAGCTAGGCAGTACCCACCTGGTACCCTGACAATGATTTGGTAAGCACCATAAATGTGCCAGGGGATATGACCTAAGTGAGAATGGGGTCCAATTAAGGCTGGGGCTATGACCAGAATGGTATGCAGAGGGCAGGCTATGCAAGGAGTGCTTGCAGGAAGGACTCGGGAAGGGTGGATGGGAGGTGCAAGGGGGACTATGTGGGAAGATATCTAGGGAGTCCACAGGATAGTCATTAGAAGGGTCCTAGTGCCCCAATGCTGGCAACCCATGCTGGTGTGGGGGAGAACATGCCACCGATATTGGAGCTGAGGGGTCCAATGCCCATGAGGGGGATGATGGGAGGAGGTCTCCCAGTTAATTGCGCAGGGAACGCCAATTTCCCAAGTGCTCTGGAGTCAGTTTCTCCAGCGAGCCTATGCTTCCCAACTAGTGTGAATCTCCAAAGAGTCTGGGCAGAGCATGGTAAGATTGCAGAGCCAAATTTGCAAAAAAAAAAACCTGTATGAAACACAGCCGTTTTCAGACTTTTTTTGCACTATCTACGGTATATCTAGATTTCACTGTTCCAAAACACTGCTGGCTAAACTCCCATATAGTCCAGGAAATTATCGACTGATGAGTCTAATCTCCATGCTTGGTAAGTCGATGGAGAAGATCCTGAGAGACAGGAATTATGAACATTTAGAGAAGCATAGCATGTCCAAAAGTAGACAGCATGGCTTTGTCAAAGGCAGATTGTGCCTTACGAGCCTGGTTGAATTTTTTTCAAAGATGTGACTAAACACATTGACAAAGGAAGAGCGGTAGATGTGATTTACAGGGACTTCAGCAAGGCATTCGATAAGGTCCCCCATGCAAGGCTTATTGAAAAAGTGAATAGGCATGGGATCCAAGACATTGCTTTGTGAATCCAGAACTCGCTTGCCCACAGAAGACAAAGAGTGATTTTCTGCATGGAGGTCAGTCACCAGTGGAGTGCCCCAGGAATCTGTTCTGGGACCCTTGCTGTTTGTGATTTTTATATAAATGACCTGGATGAGGAAATGGATGGGTTAGTAAGTTTGCTGATGACACCAAGGTTGGAGGTGTTGTGGATAGCGCGGAGGGTTGTCAGAAGTTGCAGTGTGACATAGGTAGGATGCAAGACTGGGGGGAGAAGTGGCAGATGGACTTCACCCTGGATAAGTGTGTGGTGGTTCATTTTGGCAAGTCAAATGAAATGAAGGAATATAATGTTAAGGGTAAGACTCTTAGCAATGTGGAAGATCAGAAGGATCTTGGACTCTGGGTTCCTATGACTCTCAAATTGGCTTTGCAGGTAGAGGATGTGGTTAAGAAGGCATATGGTGTACTGGCTTTCGTCAATTGAGTTTCAGAGTCGGGAGATAATGCTGCAACTGTATAAGACCCTGGTCAGACCCCACTTGGAATATTGTGCTCAGTTCTGGTTGCCTCATTACAGAAAAGATGTGGAAGCCATTGAAAGGGTGCAGGGAAGATTTACAAGGATGTTGCCTGGATTGGGTAGCATGCCTTATGAGGATAAGTTGAGAGAACTCGGTCTTTTCTCCTTGGAGAGACAAAGGATGAGAGGTGATCTGGTAGAGGAATAACATGTTGAGAGTGTTGATTGGGTGGATTCTCAGAGGCTTTTTCCTAGGGCTGAAACGGCTGCCATAAGAGGACACAGGTTTAAGGTACTGAGGAGTAGGTACAGAGGAGATGTCAGGGGTAATTTTTTCACTGAGGGTGGTGGCTGTGAGGAATCGGCTGCCGGCCGTGGTGGTGGAAGCAGATTCAATAGGGTCTTTTAAGAGACTTCTGGATGAGTACATGGGACTTAGTAAGATTGAGGGTTATAGGTAAGTCTAGTAGGTAGAGATATGTTCGGCGCAACTTGTGGACTAAAGGGCCAGTTTGTGCTGTAGTTTTTCTATGTTCTTCTATATTCTATGTTACCTTTCATAAATTTATTACCTATAACACTAGTGCCTGTATACTAAAGTTTATTACCTATAACACTAGTCCCTGCGGGCTAGGAAGGTGTATGTCTGGAGTAAGGGGAAATATGAAAACATTAGGCAGGTAATTGGACACATAAACTGGAAGGAGGTGTTCTTGGGGAAGAGTACAGAAGGAAAGTGGCGGTTTTTCAAGGAATGTTTGTCTAGGGCATTGCAAGACAACGTTCCGAGGAGTCAAGGAGGTTCTGGTAGGACGCGGGAACCGTGGAGCACGAAGGCAGTGGTGAACCTAGTTAGGAAGAAAAAAAAGGTATATAAAAGGTTCAGATAGCTAGGGGATGTTAGGGATCTAGAGGAGTATAAGGTGTGTAGAAGGGAACTTAAAAAGGAAATTAGGAGAGCCAGAAGGGGTCACGAGAAGGCCTTGGCAGGTAAGATTAAGGAGAATCCCAAGGCCTTCTACAAATATGTGAAAAGTAAAAGGATGAGAAGAGAAGGGATAGAGCCTATAAAAGGTAAAGGGGGAAAAGTCTGTGTGAATCTGGAAGAAATGGCAGAGGTGCTTAACGAGTACTTTGCCTCGGTATTCACGGTGGAAAGTGAACTGGGAGATTGCACTGCAGGTTTGAGGCATACGGAAAAGATTGGGTATGTGGATGTTAGGAAAGAGGATGTGTTAGACCTGTTAAATTCTATCAAGATAGACAAGTCGCCGGGACCGGATGGGATGTACCCCAGGTTATTGTGGGAGGTGAGGGAAGTGGTTGCAGAGCCCCTGGCGATGATCTTTGCGTCGTCCATGGAAATGGGAGAGGTTCCGGAGGATTGGAGGATTGCAGATGTGGTTCCTATCTTTAAGAAAGGGAACAGGGATAGTCCAGGAAATTACCGACTGGTGAGTTTGACTTCAGTGGTTGGTAAGCTGATGGAGAGGCTTCTGAGGGATAAGATCTATGAACATTTGGAGAAGTTTGGACTGATTAGAAATAGTCAGCATGGTTTTGTCAAGGGCAGGTCATGCCTTACGAGCCTAGTGGAGTTCTTCGAAAATGTGACTGAACACATTGACGAAGGAAGGGCGGTGGACGTAGTGTACATGGACTTTAGTAAGGCGTTTGATAAGGTCCCACATGCGAGGCTTCTGGAGAAGGTGAGAGGGCATGGGATCCAAGGGGCTTTGGCCTCGTGGATCCAGAACTGGCTTGCCAGCAGAAGGCAGAGACTGGTTGTGGATGGGTCTTGTTCTGCATGGAGGTCGGTAACCAGTGGAGTGCCCCAGGGATCTGTTCTGGGACCTCTGCTGTTTGTCATTTTCATAAATGACCTGGATGAGGAAGTGGAGGGAGGGGTTAGCAAGTTCGCCAACGATACAAAGATCGGTGGTGTTGTGGATGGTCTGGAGGGATGCCAAAACTTGCAGCGGGACATAGACAGGATGCAAGACTGGGCGGAGAATTGGCAGATGGACTTCAATGCAGATAAATGTGTAGTGGTCCATTTTGGCAGGAATAATGGGATGAAGGAGTACAATATAAGGGGTAGGAGTCTTAGCTGTGTTGTAGAGCAGAAGATCTCGGGGTCCGGGTCCATAGGACTCTTAAATCGGCCTCGCAGGTGGAGGAAGTGGTCAAGAAGGCGTACGGTGTACTGGCCTTCATTAATCGAGGAATAGAGTTTAGGAGTCAAGAGGTAATGATGCAGCTCCATAAGACTCTTGTCAGACCCCAGTTGAAGTATTGTGCGCAGTTCTGGTCGCCTCATTATAGGAAGGATGGAGAGGCTATTGAGAGGGTTCAGAGGAGATTTACAAGGATGCTGCCTGGATTGGGAGGCAGGCCTTATGAAGATAGGTTGAGGGAGCTGGGACTCTTCTCACTGGAAAGACGTAGGTTGAGAGGTGACCTGATAGAGGTTTATAAAATGTTGAGAGGAATAGATAGGGTGGACTCTCAGACTATTTCCCCGAGCTGAAATGGTCACTACGAGAGGACACAGATTTAAGGTGCAGGGAAGCAAATACAAAGGAGATGTCAGGGGTAGGTTTTTCACTCAGAGGGTGGTGAGTGAATGAAACCGACTGCCGTCGGAGGTTGTTGAGGCAAACTCACTGGGGTCTTTTAAGAGACTTCTGGATGAGTATATGGAAAAGAATAGGATAGGGGGTTATAGATAGGTTTGTGGATTGGTAGATGTGATCGGTGCAACTCGTGGGCTGAAGGGCCTGTTTGTGCTGTATTGTTCTATGTTCTATGTTCTAAATCACATTCACCAATCATACGTTTAGATTGACTTGTCAAGCAAGGCATTAGTTTTAAAATTCTTAATCCTCATTTTCAAATCACTCCATAGCCTCATCTACCTTACTTTTACAAGCTCTTTCAGCCCTATAACTACAAGGTAGATGCATTTCTCCAATTCTGGCCTCTTGCATATTCCCAGTTTAGAACAAAAAAAAATATGGCACAGAAACACACCCTTTGGCTTTCCAAGCCCAATCATGATGCCCTAATGAGAAAAAGACCTGCCTTTACTCAGTCCATATCCCTCTCTTTCCTCCCTATTCTTGTGCCTAATCAGATGCCTCCTAAATGTTGCTAATGTGCCTGCTTCTACCAGATCCTCTGGCAGCGGGTTCCAGTCACTCACCACTCTCTGCATGAAAAGCATCCCTTAAATTTTCCTCCTATTGGTTTGAGCCTGTGCTCCCCTGTAATTGGCACTTCTACAATTGGAAAAAGCCTTCTGACTATCCAGCTCATCTATGTCTCTCAATTTTGTAGACCTCTATCAGGTTATCTGTCATTCTGAAGGTTAGCTGCAACTCCTGTACTCAATACCCTAGCTGAAGGCCATATATCTTTTTAATCACCATAGCCACCTTTTTGGGAACTGTGGACCTGCATGCCCAGATCCCTCTCTATGTTAATATCCCTAAGGACATTATCATTTATAGTATAATTCATACCTAAATTTGATCCTCAAATGCATCACCTCACATTTGTCTGCATTAAACTCTACCTGCCATTTCTGTATCCAAGTCTCCAATCTATCAATATCCTGTTGTATCCTCAGCACTATCAGCAATTCCGTTAATCTTTGTCATTCACAAATTTACTAATTAGACCACCCACTTTTTCCTTCAAATCATTTATATATACATTACAAAGAACAGATCCATTAATTGCCCCATTATTGGTACTCATACTGTGATATTGTGCATATTAAGAAATGTGTTTATCATTTTTTTGGTAAGGGATGTGCTTAAAATGGTTTAATGGTGCTGATTTGTCTGCCCAAGGAAGCTCTCATGCTGAGAATGTAGGAAAATAATTGGTTTTAGATAATGAAGTATTTGTTTTTAATGTATTTTTGTTTAGGTTTTTCCCCAGGTTGATTACGTTAATTAACAAGAGAGTCATGTGCTAATACAAGAAGCTAGGTTTACTGGGAAAAGCAAGCAGTTGTTAACGTGGTTCTGAAAGAAGTAAGAGGTCTCTCTCTCTTTCTCTGGAAGCTGCTATTGAATGGTAGATGACAAGTCTCTCTGTATCCCTTGTCACAGCTGTTCAAAGGCTCCAGGACAATTAACAAATAAAAGCACATGAGCTTATGTTGCTTGCTAACTATTCTAAAGAGGATTTAAGTCTTCAAGAGGAATATTACTTAAATTAGAACTGATAGAGATAGATTAGGAATTGTAGCTCGTCATGTTTAAGCATTTCAATTGGTAAAGTTAAGCTAATTAATTTGTTGTAGTTAAACTGTATGTTAAATGTTGTTTCATAAAAGCTTCCTAGTGTGAAATTGAATCACACCTGGAGTGAAATACCTTTTCCTCACACAAAATAAAATGTTGGGGTCTAGTTGGGCTTCATAACATACGGTCTGGTACCCTAAAAGTACCTATCACTGCCAAGATCCCATTAGGCCTAAATCTCAACTCCATGCCCCTTACTCATAATTAAATATAGCCTTCAAAAGAATTGATGTTGACCTGCTGCAGACTTTGAAAAATTCATAGATGTCAGTCTTCAACCAATTTATTCTTGCCATGTAACATGCAAAGGCTTTAAAGCCCTAACAATTCACTAGCTGCAATGCTAAAGCCCGTGTTCTAGAGATAGCCATTTCTCTGGTCAAACTGTTCCAATATAATTACAATACTGGCATCTAGCAAATGTAGTAAAAACAAATCTCACAGGCTAAAGTCTAACAAGTTTATTTGATAGTAAACCCACAAGCTTTAGGAAACGCTGTTCTTTCATCAAGTGTGTGGAAAGTTCTAGCAAGTGCACCAGTCTTGGTACACTCTGCCCAATTATGACAAATCCAATCCAGCCATTTACCAAACTACCCTCAATCATCAGGAAAGTGATGAAAGTTTTCAATGACCATGCTAACACAAGGCTTTACGTGCCAGCAACTTGCTCAATGATGCTTAGTATGCTCCACTCTACTCTAGTCCTCAAGTCCTCATTTGTTCCTGTTTGGATTTAAAGATGAGTTACAAATGAGGTGAAAATAATTAACTATCAAACAACATTTGACTGAGTTTGCCACAAGGTCAATGAAAATCAAGGAAAACTCCCAGCACAAACTATGATAATTCTGATTGTTGCAAATCAATTATCTCAGCTCAGGAGATCATTGCAGGAGTTCCTAGAAGATCAAACCATCATCAGTGATTTTTTCCTCCATTACTGTGAAACTTTGGATATTCATGGAAGATTGTGCAGTTTTCAATTCCTCAGAAAATCATGCAGTCCATAATCACAGAGCAAGATCTAGACAACATTTAGATTTGGGATGATAATTGTCAAGTAACATGTATTACAAAAGTGCTACAAAATGACCAGCTCCAAAAATAGAAAATCTTACCACTCACCTTAACATTCTATGGCAGTATAATCTCAGAATCATCACAACAGTTTCATCAGCGGTAACGTGCTTAGAGATGTCAAGTGTCCAAAGATGTGCAGCTTAGGTCGATTGACTATGCTAAAAATTGCCTCTTAGAGTCCTAAGATGCATAGGTTAGAGAGATTAGTGAAATACATAGGGATATGTGGATAGGGCCTGGTAGGATTGTGTTTGGTGCAGAATTGGGCCAAAAATGACCTCTTTCTACCTTGGGATTCTATGATTCTAAGTGGTCATAAAAAGTATTGCACTTTTTAAATTATGTTTTGACAAGAAAATCAATGAACTTGTTTTTTGGAAAATAAATTTAAATGAAGTACATGAACAAAAGGAAGCATAAATATCCATGGATTACCCATCACCATCTAACATAGAACATAGAACATTACAGCGCAGAACAGGCCCTTCGGCCCCTGATGTTGCGCCGACCAATTGAGAAAAAGCAATGACCCTCTAACATAAACCATTCCCTTTTCATCCATAAACCTATCCACTGACCACTTAAACGCCCCCAAACTTGGCGCATCTACAACTGCAGTAGGCAGGGCATTCCATACCCTTACCACCCTCTGGGTAAAGAACCTACCTCTGACATCCGTCCTATAACTGGACGAATACAGGCTGCAAGTACATTTGGAACCCTCCTTTATGCTTTGGTTACTTCAAAATACAATTATTCCCACAATCTCCTGGCCAGCCTCCTATTTTCACCTGATAACTCAAGTTTAAACAAATGTCTGCTGTTTGTACGCCAATTCGGTACTCCTACATCCTGTGCTCGCTAACTTACATTGGTTTATACCTTAATTTTAAACATCTCGTATACAAAACTCTTCATTGCTCCATCCCTCCACATCTGTAACCTCCTACATCATCCCACAACTTTCCAATGCTGGACACTTTTGAATCATTACTCTCTTGGTCTCAGCACAGATATGGATTCTACCATATAGAAATTTCACTCTAAACCCCATCTTTCAGCCTCTCCTCCCAAGACTTACTTAAAATTTATCTTGAAGTTTTATGTTACAGCTCCTAATGACTAATTATTAGTTCAGTGTCAATGGAAATCCTATGAGGTACCTTGAGTTGTTTTATTTGATTAAAAATATCAATACGTATTGTCATGTTTGTTTGGATAACACTATGAACATTTATCAATCCAGTCAATTTTTTTTTTAAGCAACACAGCACGGGAAACAGGCCCTTCGGCCCAACGAGCCCGCGCCGCCGTCATACTACATAGTAGCAAATACATTATCCTATTTTAATATTCCTATATAATAATATATATATTATTCCTAGTATGGAAAATTTTCACCATAGGGACAATTTGTTTCCCAATCAGCCTAAGAGCGAATTTTTGGGTTGTGGGAGGAAACTGGAGTGCCCGGAGAAAACCCACGCAACCACGGGGAGAATGCGCAAACTCCCGCAGACACCGGCCCAATTCCAAGTGTCTGCACAGCCACATCGATAGTCTCTGAGCTGTCATGGTGCCCTTCAGGTGGTCCACATAAAGCACTCATATACGACATGAGGTACCAGGCAACCCATGAATCAACAGCCAAGAGCTGTACCCGCACCACCTGCCGAATGCGTGCTCAAATTATGGACCGAATTTCCTGTGGAAAAAAGCCGTAGTTAAACAGTCCTAATATATCCCTCTATCTGCATACCGCTCATGTGGCTGTCCAAGAGACCCTTAAACAGCCCCAGCGTGCCTGCTCCCCCACCTTACTCGGCAGTGCATTCCACACCCCCACTACCCTTTGTGTGAAAAACTGCCCTCTAATATTCATCCTATACATAGCCCGCCTCACCCTATGGCCATGACCCCTCGTCCTATCCATTTCTAAAGGCGGAAAAAGTTTACCTCCATTTACTCTATCTATACCCCTTATAATCTTATACACCTCTATGAGATCCCCTCTAAGCCGACGTCTTTCAAGGGAAAACAACAACAATTATTGGGGCAAATTAAACAATTTCAAATCTGTTGATTTTTATTTGATCTAAGTTCTTCCTTTCAGTCATAATTTGGGCAGCTGAGTTCATGTTAAAAGACTCCATTGCTTTTTTGTTAGATGAAAAAAAATTTGTATTTTCATGCATTACATTCAAGTTATAAAGTACAGTATGTCATTTTTCCATTACAGATATTTATAGTAATAACCATTTAGACATTTATAGCAGTAAAACCAATGATGTAAAATTGTACAATGCTTCACCACTTTCAAGTGATGTATATGAAAGCTTTTCTTCAAAATGATAGAATATAAATCATACTCTTACCATTCAAACAATGGCAAGACGTAAAGGATAAAAGGTCCCATGAGCAAATAACTGCAAAAAACATTTAAATTGACCTATCAAGTTCATCTCAATTGTAACATCTAGAGTCAAACATGGCTGTATAATCAAGCTAACCTTCTTCCTCATTGCAATATTGTACATCACCTCCAAAAAATTACTCACAAACATAGAGAGATAATTTACAGAACAGAACAGAAACTATTCAAGCAATACATAGGTTGGAGTAGGAAATGCAGGGGCTGGGAACAACTGAAATGTGGAGCTTATTCAAGGAGCAGCTACTGCGAGTCCTTGATAAATATGTACTTGTCAGGCAGGGAGGAAGTGGTTGAGTGAGGGAACCATGGTATACTAAAGAAGTTGAATCTCTAGTGAAGAGGAAGAAGGACGCTCATGTATAAATGAGACACAAAGGCTCAGTTTGGGCAGTGGAGAGTTAAAATTAGCCAGGAAGGAGCTAAAGAGAGTGTTAAGAAGAGCTAGAAGAGGACTTTGGCAGATAGGATTAAGGAGAACCCTAAAGCTTTCTACAGATATGTCAAGAATAAAAGATTGGTTAGGACAAGATTAAGGCCAGTCAGAGACAGTAGTAGAAAGTTGTGCATGGAGCCTGAAGAGATAGGAGAGACATTAAATGAATTCTTTTTGTCAGTATTCACACAAGAAAAAGTCAATGTAATCAAGAAGAATACTGAGATACAGGCTTTTAGACTAGACGAGATTGAGATATTTGAGGAGGAGGTGTTATCTATTTTCATACTCTCAAGAATTTCTATGTCCCCTGGGCCGGATGGGATTTACCCTAGGATTCTCTGGGAGGCCAGGGAGGAGATTGCAGAGCCTTTGGCTCTGATCTTCATGTCATCATTGGCTACAGGTTATATTGCCGGAAGACTGAAGAATAGCAAACGTTGTCCCCTTGTTCAAGAAGGGGAGTAGAGACCATCCTGGGAATTATAGACCGGTCAGCCTTACTTCTGTTGTAGGCAAAGTTTTGGAAAGATTATAAGAGATAGGATTTATAATCACCTAGAGAGAAATAAATTGATTAGGGATAGTCAACATGGTTTTGTAAAGGGCAGGTCATGCCTCACAAACCTTAGAGTTTTTTGAAAAGGTGACCAAAGAGGTGGATAAGGGTAAGGCAGTTGACGTTGTGTATATAGATTTTAGCAAAACGCGTGATAAGGTTCCCCAATGATAGGCTACTGCAGAAAATGCAAATGCATGGAATTGAGGGTGATTTAGCAGTTTGGATCAGGCATTGGCTAGCTGATAGAAGACAGAGGGTGGTGGTTGATGGGAAATATTCAACCTGGAGTTCAGTTACAAGTGGTGTACCTCAGGGATCTGTTTTGGGGCCACTGCTGTTTGTCATTTTTATAAATGACCTAGATGAGGGTGTGGAAGGATTGGTTAGTAAATTTGCTGACGACACCAAAGTCAGAGGAGTTGTAGGCAGTGAGGATGGATGTTATAGTTTGCAGAGAGACAAGATAATCTGCAGAGTTGGGCTGAGAGATGGCAAATGGAGTTTAATTTGGAAAAGTGTGAGATGATTCACTTTGGTAAGAGTAACAGGAGTACAGAAATATAGGGCTAATGGAAGGACTCTTGGTAGTGTCGACGAACAGTGAGATCTCGGTGTACACGTGCATAGATCCCTGAAAGTTGGCACCCAGGTTAATAAGGTTGTTAAGAAGGTGTATGGTGTGTTAGCATTTATTGGTAGGATTGAATTTTGGATCTGTGAGGTCATGTTGCAACTGTACAAAACTCTGGTGCGTCTGCACTTGGAGTATTGCGTATAGTTCTGGTGGCCGCATTATAAGAAGGATGTGGAGGCATTGGAAAGGGTACAGAGAAGGTTTACCAGGATGTAGCCTGGTATGGTGAGAAGGTCTTATGAGGAAAGGCTGAGGGACTTGAGGTTGTTTTTGTTCGAAAGAAGGAGGTTGAAAGGTGACCTAATTGAGGCATACAAGGTGATCAGAGGGTTAGATAGGGTGGACAGCGAGAGCCTTTTCTTCGGATGGTGACGGCTAACACGAGGGGGGCATAGCTTTAAATTAAGGGGTGGCAATTATAGGACGGATGACAGAGGTAGGTTCTTTACTCAGAGGGTAGTATGGGTGTGAAATGCCATGCCTGCAGCAGTTACTCAGAGGGTAGTAAGGGTGTTCAAATAGTCAGTGGATAGGCATATGGATAACACTGGAATAATTTAGGTTAGAGGGTCAATATGAAATAAACGATTGCAAGTATTCCCTACAGAACGTCTTCAAGAGAAAACAAAGAACCACCAGCAAAATCTACATCAGAGGGCAGATTTGGCCAACTCGTTCAAACCAGGTAATTAGTGTTAAAGTCAGAGGATTAAACTGAAATGAGTTAAAGTATTGCAATGTTGTGAATTTGAGTTTGGTACCTAACATATTGAATAAAGCAAAAGTTTTGTTTAAGTGAATTTGAATCAACTCCTAAGATAATTTGACAGGATTTCTCCCTCTGGATTTTAATGCTCCTTGTGCAATTACATCAACTTTTCTTTGATGTAAAACATCCTTTGGTTGTTATATTAAAATAAGCACCTGGGAAAAAGTTTAAGTTTACAATCTGATGTCTGTGTATGTGCTTGTTATAAAGATAAAAGTTTTTATTTATTTGTATCACAAGTAGATTTACATTAATGCTGCAATGAAGATACTGTGATCATATGCCTTAATAAATGATCATAACAAGCTCTGAATCTCCTGTGATTAGCTTATAAGAAGTCAGTGATAACACAACTGTTTGGGAAGGCACTGAGCACATCAAGAATCCCTATCACAAATACACAGCATGTTTTCTGATGGCAGCAGTCACTCCAAAATCTACAGTGTTTTGCAATGGCTTGTCTACCCTGCTGCCAGGGAACCTGCCACAAGAATTGTCTCTGGCAGGGCTGGATAGTGAGAAGTATTGAAAAATCCCACCTACAAAGGCAAAGGCAAAGTCAAGGCATCAGGGAGAGCACACACAAAACTTTAAACTATTCCTCATCTGTCTGACCCTACAAGAACTACCTTCCCAGTACGTGACAGAATCTGCAGACTACGCACTGGATTTATAGCCATTGGAAGCAAGTCATCTTTGATCAACAGGGACCGCCTAAGATAATTTGATAGGATTTCTCCCTCTGGATTTTAATGCTCCTTGTGCAATTACATCAACTTTTCTTTGAAAATTTGAAATTGAGCTTTCATTACTCAGCAAGGATAGTATTCATTATTGGCTGTCAAGTACATACATAACGACTGATTACAAGTAAAACAGACATACCACATATTACAACTTTAAATTCATGCAAAACTGAAATTATATCTTCAAGGTAATTCCATGCAAATAGTGTGGCATTGAAAAATTCCTCAAATTTGAAGGATATTCTGATTTTATACCTTTAACAGAGCTTACATAAAAATATGCTGGAAGATTTGATTGTTAAAATTTACTTTTACACAGGAGTCCAGCAAAAGACAGGTAATTAACAACTCAGACGACAATAATCTGCTAATAGAAACAAACTGTTTATTGTACCATCTTTACTATCTACCCCATTTTACATCCTGTTGCAACAATCAATCTGCCACATTCAACAGATTTTAATCAGTAAAATCATTTTTAAAAATATAATCCTGGAACCAACTACCACAGTGCAATAAAAGCAGAAAAATATTGGAAATACTCTACAATTTTGACAGCATCTGAGGAAAGAGATGTGGGGTTAACATTTCTGTTTGTGCCCATTCATCAATACAGAAGGAGGCCATTCAGCCCATGGAGTCTGCACCAACTCCCTGACAGTGTACTTAGAATCAAACGGTGCAGAAGGAAGCCATTCAGTCCATTGAGCCTGTACCAACCACAATACCATTCAGGCCCTATCCCCATAACCCCATGCATTTACCCTAACTAGTCCTCCTGACAGTAAGGGGTAATTTAACATGGCCAATCCACTTAACCCACACACCTTTGGACAATGGGAGGAAATCAGAGCACCCTGAGGAAACTTACACAGACAAGGAGAGAATGTGTAACATCCACACACTCAGTGACCCAGGTTCTTGGCAGCAATGCAAACCACTGTACCACCGTGCCATACCTTACACAGGCTCTTTCCCCTAATGGCTAATCTATCAACCTACACATTTTGGGACACTAAGCTGCAATTTAGCATAGCTAATCCATCTATCCTTGCACATCTTTGGATTGTGGGAGGAACGCAATAAGAAATCTCACAACGCCAGATTAAAGTCGAACAGGTTTATTTGGTAGCAAAAGCCACTAGCTTTCTGAGCGCGGGCTGACCCTTGGTCAAGTGTGTTTACCCCAGTCCAACGCCGGCATCTCCACATTGTGGGAGGAAACCAGAGTATCGGAAGATACGGGGGAAACATGCAAAATTCACAGTCATCTAAGACTGCGGATAAATCAAATCCCAGGTGCTGTGAGACAGCAGTGCTAACCACTATGCCACCCGATCGTGCTTCATTTTCCGAGCAGTTTCTGTGTTTATTTCAGATTTCCAGCATCCGCTCCTTCATTATTTACTGTATATGCTAAATAATAAGCACAGCTATAATGGAACTTACTATATGGGTAAAATGGTACCATAACTTCACCTTGTGACTAATATCCAGCGTCTTCCCCCTCTCTAACCAGTTAACTGTCAAACTAATTAAACCTGTTCATCTGTCACCAGCACTCTGACCAGTCAACTCCGTCAAACCAGTTAATTTCCTTCTTCCTTTCCCACTTTAACGGGGTAACTCCATCAAAGTGGTTATTTTTTCCCAGCTCAACTCTAACCTGTAAACTCGCTCAAATCGATTTACCTGTCTCTTCCCTTCCCTGGTCAAACAGGTTAAGCTGAGGTTTTTCCGCCCTCCCCATGCATTCTAACTCGATCAAACTGGTTAGTCTTCCGCTGTCCCTCTCTCACGCCAGCTGGTTATCTTTGTCAAGCCGATTTTATCAGTTAACCCGCTCAAATTAGTTAAATCTCGCTCGCTGCTCGAACTCTTCTGTTCACCAACCGCCCTCTGATCACGGTCACCTGCGCGTGTATTCCATTACTTAGCAACGAAGCTGAATGTACGATTATGACGGCCTCGCTTTCACCAATCAGAATCTAATTTGTTTTTAACGGTCTCTTTTTAAACCACAACATCCAACTGTGCACTGTCAAGAGGAGCGAGCAGCTGGATTTCCTGGGCCGATTATAGTCTTCTTCCCTTCTATTGCTGCTTCACTTTTCCAGTATATTTCGCTAGTTGATACAGGGAAAAAATATAATCACATATTCCACCTATGTTTATATTGATGTTTTTGTTTGTACAATTTAAATATTTCCTTCAGATTCATAAACAATCTTAGAATTGGATTTATTGGATTTTATTTACTTTGGCAGGTGGACAAAATAAACGATGAGATATTCCGTCTTCAACGGATGCCTTTCGTTATAAATCATCTGCGCCAGGTAAACAGATTAGAATTAAAATTTACAAACAGTCGGGGAGATGTGGCAAATTAGAAGCAGTGTTATCGGGACAGAGATAAAGCTTGGCAAATAGAAAATGAAGAGAAGTCAAGAGAATGATGTTTTAGAAGTTATGATAACGGAAGGAAGCACATCATAAATGAGCGAATTTATTGTGTACACAGCAATAAATTTAGCAGTTAATGCCATAATCCTTGAACGTTTAGACTGAATTTTAGAACGCGAAGGATAATGTTGAATTCGTACAAAACTTTAGTTAGGCTGCTGTTGAACTATTATTGTCAATAGGAAGGATATAACATAATGAAAAAAGCGACACTGGAACGTTATTAGACTTGGGAGGTTTATAATTATAAGGGAGACTTGAGACATTAATTAGTTTTCCCTTGGAGTGGAGACAGTCAAATGTCGTCACAAATATGAAGGAATATAGCAAAATTAGTTTTGATATGTTGGCTTCTACAGTCAGATTAAAAATTAAGGTAGAGGTGAGAGTAAAATTCGTTAGAGTAGTCAGATTGTGCAGTTTTCTGTCTGTTTCTTCCTATTTACAGTGTTACCTCTGATGCCGCCAATGATTTTCTGGTTTAAGTGAGCAAAGCCTGAAAATCCTGCCCAGCCAATCACCTTCACCCCTTTGCTTGCTGATATGCTTTGTTCCAGTCAAGCAATGCCTTAATTTTAAAATTATCATGATTTTCAGATCCCCCATAGTCTTGCCTTTTCCTATCTCCAGAATCTCCTCCTACTCAAAGGTTTTTTGTGATGACTGTTCTGACCTCTTAAAAATCCTTGATTTCAATTGTCCCATCATTGACTCAATTCACTCCACATGCTTCTCTGTTTTCTACTTCACTTCTCTTCTTTAAGGCATTCCACAAAAATCAGACCTGGGGGTGCAGGTGAACAAGCTTCTGAAGGTGGCAGAACAAGTGGAGAAGGTTGTGAAGAAAGCATATAGTATGTTAGCCTTTATAGGAAGGGGTATAGAGTACAAGAGCTGGCCTTTAATGTTGCAGTTGTATAAAACGTTGGTTAGACCTCATTTGGAATACTGCGTCCACTTCTGGTCACCCTACTACCGGAAGGACATGGAGACTCTGGAGAGAGTGCAGAGGAGGTTTACCAGGTATGGAAGGTCTGAGTTACGAGGAGAGGTTAGGCAAATTGAAGCTGTTTTCCTTAGAAAGACGTAGACTTAGAGGAAATGTAATAGAGGTGTACAAGATTTTGAGGGGTATAGATAAACAGGGTTAAGTTTTTTTTCGTAGGACGGACTCAAATAGCACAAGGGGTCACGGACTTAGGGTGAGGAAGGGTAAGGTATATCTTGGATGCTAGAGGGAGCTTTTTCACACAGAGGATGGTGGGGGTATGGAACCCGCTGCCAAGTAAAGTGGTGGAGGCAGGCACTCTGGAGTTATTTAAGAGATACTTAGATGGGCACATGAACAGAACGGGAATGGAGGGATATAGAAAACTGATTTAAAATGGGGATCATGAGCCTTGGGAGTTCCCTGGGAAGTCTGTAAATTGTTGACGATATTGATGTATTTGTTTTATCTTACAGATACTTCAGTCCACCTTATTGTCTAACAAGGGGCATACACGCAATGGGTCATGAGAGGGCTGCTCTTGAATTTTTCGAGAGTAGCCTAGTGCTTCACGTCATTAGTGTACGTTTGACCTGGACCATTTGATGGGCAGCATGACAGCTCAGTGACTATTGCTGTGATGTACAGATACATGGATTTGGGCCTGTGTCTTTGGGAGTTTGTGCTTCTCCCCACGCTTGTGTGGGTTTTCTCTGGGTACTCCAGTTTCCTCCCACATTCCAAAGATGTGCTCTTAAGCTGATTGGCAGAACAAATTCTCCCTAAATTGTCTCAAATTTGGTTCAAATGCGTAGATCTATAAACATAGACAGAGATCATGGGTAGAAGTGGGAACATTGAGGTGACGGCGTGGGCTCGTTGGGCTGAAGGGCCTGTTTCCTATGCTGTTTTGTTCTTTGTTTGTCTAAGCTTTTGGTTTCCTACCCAAAAATGTCAGTATGTTCCTCATTCAATTTTTTATAACACTTTTGTGAAACATCTTAGAATGTTTTACTACATTAAAGGTGCCATTCAAATACAGTTTGTAGTGATTAATGTTCACAACTTATTTTTAAAATAAATATTAAGCATGTACAAATATCTTTCTAGTGTTTAAAAAAAATTCACACATCTGATGGGAAATTTAAATCATTACTGTGTTAACCCCAAGTTAGCACAATAAAATGGCAGCTTGACATAAAAGCTCACAATTGTGATTCTTTAGAAAATGTATTCTAAATTATGTTCTCTTGCAATTTGTAAGCCAGCTTCTTTGTTTTTGTTGTGGAGACTGCCTGCTTGGATGTCCTTTAATTGTTCCTTAAATGGGGTTTTGTTTATTTTTACTCAGCTTAATGCATTTTCAGGGCATTTACAACCTTTTGAATTGTTTGGGAAGGAATGATTGATAAGTCAGGTGACAAGAGTTCTTTCATTTTCAGTTTGAGCTACTGGCTGCTGTTTTACTTAAAGTTGGATGCAATATTCTGTATGTCTCACTCTCTGACTTCAAGCTTGTATGTGTCAAGAAAGCTGCAGAACCCAATAGCATCACTTAAGTATTCTTATTTGCTGTGCTAAACCTGTGACAGATATACATTCATAAAAAGGTTTTGCTGTATTGAAAAAGTATTTAGTTGTTAAAGTTTGTGATATAATGGTTTTTCTTGTTCGTAACTGGTTTCTGGATGTTAACTGTATTTTTAAATAAACTTTGTTTGATAAAAGCTCCCTAGTGAGTCATTTGAACTGAAGTGCAACATCTTATGCTTCCCCTAACCAAATTCAAAGTGAAAATTTATGATCTAATGAACTTCATAAAATACTCTGCATTAGAATCCAGGTCAGAAACTCTAATGAAAATGACTGTTGAATTGCTATTTTGAATGAACAATAATAAAATAAAGAAAATGCATTAGGCTCAGAGTAAAAATAAACAATAATAAAGTAAAGAAAGCATCCTTCAGATTGTGAAAATTTAAGAAGCAGCCAGTCAAGCTGCTTGTCAAAAATCCAAAGCTTTATGAATGAGATATTAATGAACCGAGATCACTCTTCAGATATGATATCTCTCACAAAATTCAAAGCCATTTTAAAATTGACATCAGTGGTAGGGAAGCTGTTGGAGGGGATTCTTAGAGATAAGATGTATAGGCACTTAGAGCGTTGCGATCTGATTAGGGATACGCAGCATGGATTTGTTAAGGGGAGGTCGTGCCTTACAAATCTGGTAGAATTTTTTGAGGAGGTGATGAAAACGGTGGACGAAGGGCAAGACATTGATGTTGTCTATATAGATTTTAGTAAGGCGTTTGACAAAGTCCCTCGTGGGAGGTTAGTCGAGAAGGTCAAGGCAAATGGGATACAAGGACAGGTACCTAGATGGATAAGTGGCTTGGTAATAGGAGACAGAGAGTAATAGTGGAAGGGTGTTTCTCTAGCTGGAGGTCGGTCAGTAGTGGTGTGCTGCAGGGCTCGGTACTGGGACATCTTTCATTTGTAATGTATATAAATGACTTGGAAGAGGGAGTAAGTGGAGTGATCAGCAAGTTTGCAGATGATACAAAGATGGCTGGACTCGCGGATAGTGAGGAGCATTGTCAGGCGATGCAACAGGACATAGGCTGATAGCTTGGGCAGACAGATGGCAGATGGAGTTCAATCCTGATAAAATGTGAGATGATGCATTTCGGGAGAAAAAATGTAGGGGGGAGGTATATGATAAAGTGTAGACCTATTAAAAGTATAGAAACGCAGAGGGACCTGGGGGTGCAGGTGAACAAGTCTCTGAAGGTGGCAGAGCAAGTGGAGAAGGTTGTGAAGAAAGCATACAGTATGTTAGCCTTTGTGGGAAGGGGTATAGAGTACAAGAGCTGGCCTTTAATGTTGCAGTTGTATAAAACACTGGTTAGACCTCATTTGGAATACTGCGTCCAGTTCTGGTCGCCTTACTACCGGAAGGACGTGGAGACTCTGGAGAGAGTGCAGAGGAGGTTTACCAGGATGCTGCCTGGTACAGAAGGTCTGAGTTACGAGGAGAGATTAGGCAAATTGGGACTGTTTTCCTTAGAAAGACGTAGACTTAGAGGAGATCTGATAGAGGTGTACAAGATTTTGAAGGAGATAGATAGAGTAAACAGGGCTAAGCTTTTTCCTAGGATGGACTCAAATAGCACAAGGGGTCACGGGCTTAGGGTGAGGGGGGTAAGGTATAATTTGGATGCTAGAGGGAGTTTTTCCACACAGAGGGTGGTGGGGGTATGGAATGCGCTGCCAAGTAAAGTGGTGGAGGCAGGTACTCTGGAGTTATTTAAGAAATACTTAGATGGGCACATGAACAGAATGGAATGGAGGGGTATAGAAAACTGATTTAAAATAGGGATCATGAGCCTTGGGAGTCCCTGGGAAGTGTGCAAATAGATGATGATATTGATGTACTTGTTTTTATCCTACAGGTGCTTTGGTCCACCTTGTTGTCTAACGAGGGGCATACACGCGATGGGTCGTGAGAGGGCTGCTCTTGGATCTTTTTTCGAGAGTATCCTAGTGCTTCACATCGTTAGTGTACGCTTGACCTGGACCATTTGATGGGCAACACGACAGCTCAGTGACTATCGCTGTGCTGTGCAGATACATGGATTTGGGCCTGTGTCTGTGGGTGTTTGCGCATTCTCCTTGTGCTTGCATGGGTTTTCTCCAGGTGCTCCGGTTTCCTCCCACATCCCAAAGATGTGCTCTTAGGCTAATTGGCAAAACAAATTCTCCCTAAATTGGCTCAAATTTGGTTTTAATCCATAGATCTATAAACATAGACAGGGATCACGGGTAGAGGTGGGAACATCAGGGTGGCGGCGCGGGCTCGTTGGGCCGAAGGGCCTGTTTCCCATGCTGTTTTTTTTTACCTTTGTTCTTTGTTCAACTGAAATTCCTATTAAAATGACATATGGCTGAGGACACTTAATTAGTCAACAATTGGCCACATTTTAATATCAGCAGGGATCAAATTCCTTGTTAAATTCACTCGGGCCAAGACAGAAACAAAATTTAATATCATTGCAGCATCCTCTGATCTTGTTTTAGGTTTCAGCATCCATAGTATTTTGCTTATTCTAATATCATCATATTGGATTTGTGAGTATAATTATCTTTATTATTTGTTTGACTTTCCTATAATATTGCTGACTATGGTGGGATTAAGGATTGCATGTATTTACCACCTTATTGACATTATGATGAGCTTTAGTTACTATCTATAATTCTTATAAAAGCTGTAATCTATAATTATTTTCATTAATGATGCATAAAAGGGGTTATAATCTCATGTGTCTGTTATCTTGAGGAGCCACATCTCAAATAACTCTCAGGATCTGAGTTAGACTCCTAAGGGATGATATCAGTAAATTTTCACAAAGTTTGATCTATTATGACATGTCTCGATGCATGTCCCATGGAATTGCAAAAGCACAGAGACAGGACCTTAGCCCAAAGTGGTCCATGCTGACCAAAAGGCCCATATACGCCAACCCCATTTGGCGCATATCACTCATATCAGTCTGAATCTTTCCTATCCATGTACCTATCCAAATGCCTTTTAAATGTTGTTAATGTCCCTGCCTTAACCATTTCCACAATGTACTATCCTCTAAGTAAGAAAAAAAGTTGCTCCTAGGGTTCCCATTAGTTCTTTCCCTCCTATCTATACTCTTTAGTTCATGATTTCCCCAACCCTAGGAAAAAGACCCTATTCACCCTATTCATGCCTGTTATGGTCTTAAACACCTCTAATAAGATCACCCCTCCGTGCAGTCGTTAGCACTGCTGCTTCACATCACCAGACACCCGAGTTCAATTTATGTATTGGGTTACTGTCTGTGTGGAGTTTACATGTTCTCTCCATGTTTGCGTGGATTTCCTTCGGGTGCTCCATTTTCCTCCCATGTTCTGAAAGACATGCTGATTATTGGAATCAATGGGTGCTATTCTGGTTGGCAGCTGGTGACTAGTGGAGTGCCCCAGGGATCGGTGCTGGGGCCTCAACTGTTTATCATATACATAGATGATCTGGAGGAAGGGGCTGAGTGTAGAGTAACGAAATTTGCTGATGACACGAAGATGAGTGGAAAAGCAAATTGCGTGGAGAGTGTGGAAAGTCTGCAGAGAGATCTGGATAAGTTGAGTGAGTAGGCAAGGACCTGGCAGATGGAGTATAATGTTAGCAAGTGTGAAGTTATTCACTTTGGTCAAAATAATAATAGAAGGGATTATTATTTAAAAGGCGAAAAGCTGCAGCATGCTATGGTGCAGAGGGATCTGGAGGTTCTTGTGCACAAATCGCAAAAACCCACTCTGCAGGTGCAGCAGGTGATCAAGAAGGCGAATGGGATGTTGGCCTTTATGGCGAGGGGGATAGAATATAAAAGTAGGGAGGTCTTGTTGCAACTGTACAGGATGCTGGTGAGGCCGCAGCTGAAGTACTGTGTGCAGTTTTGGTCGCCACATTTGCGGAAGGATATATTGGCCTTGGAGGGAGTGCGGAGAAGGTTCACTAGGCTGATACCGGAGATGAGGATGTTAGCCTATGAGGAGGGATTGAGTAGACTAGGTTTGTACTTGTTGGAGTTTAGAAGGTTGAGGCGGGATCTTATAGAGACATACAAGATAATGAAGGGGATGGATAGGATAGAGGGAGAGAGATTCTTCCCGCTTAGAAAGGATTGCAATACTAGAGGGTACAGCCTCAAAATAAGGGGAGGGGGGTTGGGGGACAGTTTAGATCAGAGTTGAGGAGGAACTTCTTCACTCAAGGGGTAGTGAATCTTTGGAATCCTCTGCCATTTGAAGTGGTGGAGGCTACCTCGCTAAATCTATTTAAATCACAGGTAGGTGAGTTTCTAATAAGCAGGGAATTAACAAAGAGAACAACAAAGAGCAACACAGCACAGGAAACAGGCCCTTTGGCCCAACGAGCCCGCGCCGCCGTCCTAACATCTTAATGACATAGCCTATTGTGGAAGATTCCCATATAGGGACCATGTTGGAAATTAAAGGTTATGGGGATAAACCAGGGAAGTAGAACTGATCCATTTCAGATCAGCCATGATCTTATTGAGTGGCGGGACAGGCTCGAGGGGCTAGATGGCCTACTCCTGCTCCTATTTCTTATGTTCTTATGATTACGTGCATTGACTCAAACAGGTGCCAGACTGTGGCAACTAGGGGAATTCCACAGTAATTTCATTGCGATGTTAATATAAGTCTTTCTTGCGACTCAACTTTAATTTAATCCCTCAGTCTCCTATGCTCCAAAGAAAAAAGTCTTAGTCTGTCCAATCTCAACTCAATCCCTTGAGTCCTGGCAAACATTCTTGTAAATCTCCTCTGCACTCTCTCCAGTTTACTTCTATAGCAAAGTGACGAAAAACTAGACACAATAATTCAGTATGGTCTCACCAATGTCCTGTACAATTGCAACATAACTTCCCAACTTCTATACTCAATGCCCTGATTGATGAAGGCCAGTATGCCAAAAGACTTCTTCGCTGCCCTATCTACTTTTCATTCTATCTTTAGAGAACTGTGCACCTGAACTCTCAAAATCCTTCTGTTCCATGATATTCCCTAAAGTCCCAACATTCACTATGAAAGATCTACCTTGATTTGACTTTCCAAATTGCAACACCTCACACTTACCTGTATTGAACTCGATTTGCCATTTCTTGGCTCACTTCCCCAGCTGATCAAGATCCTACTGCAACTTTGGATAACATTCCTCACTGTCTACAGTACCACCTATTTTAGTGCCATCTGCAAACTTACTGATCATGTCTTGTACGTTCTTATCAAAATCATTCATATAGATAACAAACAACAATGGGCCCAACACTGACCCCGAGTCATACCAATAGTCACAGGCCTGCAGTCCGACAAACATCCTTCCATCATAACTCTCTGCTTCCCACCATCAAGCCAATTGTATATCCAATTTGCTAGTTCTCCCTGGATTCAATGTGACCTAACCTTCCAGAGCAGCATACCATGTGGAACTTTATCAAAGACTTTACTGTAGTCCATATAGACTACCTCTATCATCCTGCCCTCGTCAATCTTCCTATCACTTCATCAAAGAACTCCAACATTATCTCCCAAGCACAAAATCATGCTGACTACTCCTAATCAAACCAAATGCTTGTATATCAGAATCCTCACTAGCATAAGACATAGTAAACATAAAATACTCATTGAGAACTTTGCCCATCTCCTGCAGTTCCACATGTATGGTATGCTTGTCTTTATCGGGAGGGGTATAGATTATAAAAGCTGGCGTCTAATGTTGCAGTTGTATAGAACATTGGTTCACCTGCACTTGGACTACTGCGTGCAGTTCTGGTCGCCGGAAAGATGTGGAGACTCTGGAGAAAGTGAAGAGAAAGTGCCTGGTATAGAAGGACTGAGCCAAGAGGAAAGATTGGGCAAATTGGGGCTGTTCTTAGAAAGGTGGAGAATGAGGAGAGATCTGATAGAGGTGTATAAGATTATGAAAGGTGTAGATAAAGTGAATAGTGGTAAACTTTTTCCTAGGTTGGATACAATAATTACGAGACGCCATGGGCTTAAGGTGAGGGGAGGGAGGTATAACTCGGATGTTAGAGGGAGATTTTTCACACAGAAGGAGGTGAGAGCCTGGAATGCACTGCCAAGTAGGATTGTTTAAGGCTTACTTAGATAGGCGCGTGAGTGGACTAGAGATGGAGGAATACAGGAGACTTTTCTAAATAAAGATCAAGAGCCTTGGGACATCCCTGGGAATCAATTGATTCCTATGGACCTCCAACATATTTCATGACTCACTTGTTTTATTTCTGCGCTTCTGGGGATTCCTTAAATGTCTAAGTTTTGCCTGTTTATTGATGTCTTTTCTTTTACTTCACAGGTGATTCAGTCCGCCTTGTTGACCAACAAGGGGCATACACGTGGTAGGTCGTGCGAGCGCTGCTCTTGGATGTTGCTTCGAGAGTTGCCTAGTGCTTCACTTCGCTTAAACTGGACCATCCGACGGGCAACATGACAGCTCAGTGACTATCATTGTTTGCTGTGCAGATACATGGATTTGCATCTGTGGGAGTTTGCACACTCTCCCCGTGATTGCATGGGTTTTCTCCAGGTGGTCCAGTTTCCTCCCACATCCCAAAAATGTGCTCTTAGGCTGATTGGTGTAACAAATTGTCCCTAAATTAGTCTTCCCTCAATATTCCCCAATAGGTATAGACAAAGGTCATAGGTAGAGGAGGGCACTCATAATGTTGAAATGACAGCATGGGCTTGTTGGGTCAAAGGCCCTGTTTCCTGTGTTGTATTGATCTTTGTATGTGTATGTCCACTATGATCCTTGAGGGGCCCTATTCTCTATCTAGTTATTCTTTTTCCAGTTTTACACTTAAAGAATTCCTTTGGATTCATCTTAATCCTCTCAGCCAAAGCTACCTTATGCCCCCTTTTTGTCTTCCTAACTTCTTTCTTGAGTATACTCCTGTATCCCCTATACACCTCCAGGGAATCCAGAAATGAGGGGGTTAGCTTATGAAGAGACATTGAATAGACTGGGTCTGTACTCGTTAGAGTTTAGAAGGCTGGAGGGTGGGGGATCTTATAGACACTTACAGGATAATGAAGGGGCTAGATAGGGGAGAGGTAAAGAGATTCTTCCCACTTAGAAATGATAGCAGAACCAGAGGGCACAGCCTCAAAATAAGGGGGTGGCAGTTTAGAACGGAGCTGAAAGGATGGTGAATCTCTGAAATTCTCTGCCCATTGAAGTGGTGGAGGCTACCTCGTTGAATATATTTAAGTCACGTGTAGATAGATTTCTGATAGACAAGTTTTATAAATCTCGATAAGGTTCCCCCCTCATTCGTATGAACTCAGTGACTGGTGCTCAAGGACATCCAGGTCCTGCTGCACATTTCTCACTCCCAATTTACAGCCATTCAGGTAGTAATCTGCCGCCTTGTTTTTCTTCCAAAGTGAATAACCTCACATTTATCCAAATTATACTGCATCTGCCATTGATTTGTCCACTCACCCAATCTGTGCGGATCATGCTGCATGCTCGTCACAATTCACCCTCCCATCCAACTTGGTATCATTTACAAAGTTTGACATTATACATTTTGTTCCCTCATCCAAATCATTAGCTTTCAAGTGCATCAGTTAAGAAACAAATCTGTGGGCCAGATGGAAGAAGGATTGTAGATCCTATTTTGTGCAGAGCGAGTGCTACAAGAACAACTGCAAGCACTCTTTCCCCAACCCATCAAAGGTAAGGTTAATAAAAGGAAATAAAAAACTTCAATTTTTTTCAGTTGGGTGCTATTTATTTTGAAATGTATACTGTCTGGCTAAATAGAGTTTTAACTTTTAATGCACTGAAAGTTTTTCAATCAAGTAAAACCTGATATTTTTTTTGGTTAAAGTTGTTTTTTCACTATGCTAGGACTTATTGCGGCTAGTGGCCTGGAATTTGTCAAAGGAAAGGTGTCAGATTCAACAACTTGTCCCTATTGAAGATGAGTTCTGAACAGAATATTTGTCAGTTATATTAATGATTTGGATGAGAATATAGCGGGCATGATTAGTAAGTTTACAGATGACACCAAGATTGGTGGCATTGTGGACAGTAAAGAAAATTATCTCCAATTGCAACAGGATCTTGATCAAGTTATACTCCCAGACATCCTGAAAGGGGAGGGTGAGGAACCTGAAGTTGTGGTGCATATAGGTACTGCAGACATAGGCAGGAAGAGGGAGGCAGTCATCAAAAGGGATTATAGGGAACTGGGTAGGAAGCTGAGGAAGAGAAAAGCGAAGGTAGTAATCTCAGGATTGCTGCCTGCGCCTCAGGAGAATGAGAGCAGGAATCAAATGAGGTGGAGGATGAATGCATGGCTGAGGGACTGGAGCAGGGGGCAGGGATTCAGGTTCATAGATATTGGGACCTCTTTAGGGGCAGGTGCGACCTGTGCAGTAAGGACGGGTGGCATTTGAACCCTAGGGGAACTAATATCTTGGCAGGTAGACTGGCTAGGGCTACTGGGGGATCTTTAAACTAGAAAAGCTGGGGGGTGGGAATATCGATGGGACGGTGAATAAGGAAGTTAGCTCCCAGGTAGGGAAGGACTGTAGGGACTCTGAGAGGGGGGTTAGGCAGTTGGTGGAAAAGGGAAATATCCTGACTGAGGGGCTGAGGTGTGTCTATTTTAATGCCAGGAGTGTAGTAAATAAGGTAGATGAGCTTAGGGCGTGGATTGCTGCTTGGGAGTGTGATGTGGTGGCAATTACAGAGACTTGGTTGTCTCAGGGACAGGACTAGGTACTTCAGGTGCCGGAATTCAGATGCTTCAGGAGGGACAGGGTTGGGGGCAAAAGAGGAGGTGGTGTGGCACTGTTGATCAGGGACAGTGTCATGGCTGTAGAGAAGGTGGAAGACGTGGAGGGAATGTTGATGGAGTCTCCGTGGGTGGAAGTTAGGAACAGCAAAGAGTCAATAACTTTGCTGGGTGTATTCTCTCGGCCGCCCAATAGCGACAGGGAACTTGAGGTGCAGACAGGGAAACAGATCCTAGACGGATGTAGAAATAACAGGGTTGTCGTGATGGGAGATTTCAATTTCCCAAACATCGACTGGAATATCCCAAGGGTAAGGGGTTTGGATAGTGAGGAGTTTGTTAAGTGTGTTCAGGAAGGTTTCCTGACACAGTACGTGGAAAAGCCTACGAGAGGAGAGGCTGTACTTGACCTGGTGCTAGCTAATGAGCCAGGGCGGGTGTCGGATCTCATGGTAGGTGAGCATCTTGGGAATGGAGATGATAATTCTATCTCTTTCACGATAGCAATGGAAAGAGATAGGATCAGACAGGCTAGGAAGATGATTGTCTGGAGTACGGGGAAATATGAAAACATTAGGCAGGTAATTGGATGTATAAACTGGAAGGAGGCGTTCTTGGGGAAGAGTACAGAAGGAAAGTGGCAGATATTCAAGGAATGTTTGTCTGGGGCACTGCAAGACAACATTCCAAGGAGTCAAGGAGGTTCTGGTAGGACGCGGGAACCGTGGTGCACGAAGGTTGTGGTGAACCTAGTTAGGAAAAAAAAAGGTATATAAAAGGTTCAGAGAGCTAGGAGATGTTAGGGATCGAGAGGAGTATAAGGTGTGTAGAAGGGAGCTTAATAAGGAAATTAGGAGAGCCAGAAGGGGTCATGAGAAGGCCTTGGCAGGTAAGATTAAGGAGAATCCCAAGGCCTTCTACAAATATGTGAAAAGTAAAAGGATGAGAAGAGAAGGGATAGGGCCTATAAAAGGTGAAGGGGAAAAGTCTGTGTGAATCCAGAAGAAATGGCAGAGGTGCTTAAACGAGTACTTTGCCTCAGTATTCACGGTGGAAAGTGAACTGGGAGATTGCACTGCAGGTTTGAGGCATACGGAAAAGATTGAGTATGTGGATGTTAGGAAAGAGGATGTGTTAGGCCTGTTAAATTCTATCAAGATAGACAAGTCGCCGGGACCGGATGGGATGTACCCCAGGTTATTGTGGGAGGTAAGGGAAGTAGTTGCAGAGCCCCTGGCGATGATATTTGCATTTTCCATGGAAACGGGAGAGGTTCCGGAGGATTGGAGGATTGCGGATGTGGTTCCTATCTTTAAGCAAGGGAACAGGGATAGTCCAGGAAATTACTGACCGGTGAGTCTGATTTCAGTGGTTGGTAAGCTGATGGAGAGACTTCTGAGAGATAAGATGTATGAACATTTGGAGAAGTTTGGACTGATTAGAAATAGTCAGCATGGTTTTGTCAAGGGCAGGTCATGCCTTACAAGCCTAGTTGAGTTCTTTGAAAATGTGACTGAACACATTGACGAAGGAAGAGTGGTGGACGTAGCGTACATGGACTTTAGCAAGGCGTTTGATAAAGTCCCCCATGCAAGGCTTCTGGAGAAGGTGAGAGGGCATGGGATCCAAGGGGCTTTGGCCTCGTGGATCCCGAACTGGCTTGCCGGCAGAAGGCAGAGAGTGGTTGTGGATGGGTCTTGTTCTGCATGGAGGTTGGTAACCAGTGGAGTGCCCCAGGGATCTGACCCCTGCTGTTTGTCATTTTCATAAATGACCTGGATGAGGAAGTGGAGGGATGGGTTAGTAAGTTCACTGATGGTACAAAGGTCGGTGGTGTTGTGGATGGTCTGGAGGGATGTCAAAAGTTGCAGCGGGACATAGACAGGATCAAGACTGGGTGGAGAAGTGGCAGATGGACTTCAACACGGATATATGTGTAGTGGTCCATTTTGGCAGGAATAATAGGATGAAGGAGTACAACATCAAGGGTAGGAGTCTTAGCTGTGTTGTAGAGCAGAAGGATCTTGGAGTCCGGGTCCATAGGACTCTTAAATCGGCCTCCCTGGTGGAAGATGTGGTCAAGAAGGCGTATGGTGTACTGACCTTCATTAATCAAGGGATTGAGTTCAGGAGTTGGGAGGTAATGATGCAGCTTTATAAGACCCTTGTCAGACCCCACTTGGAGTACTGTGAGCAGTTCTGGTCGCCTCACTATTGGAAGGATGTGGAAGCTATTGAAAGAGTGCAGAGGAGATTTACAAGGATGTTGCCTGGATTGGAAGGCATGCCTTATGAAGATAGGTTGAGGGAGCTGGGACTCTTCTCCCTGGAGAGACAAAGGTTGAGAGGTGACCTGATAGAGGTTTATAAAATGTTGAGAGGAATAGATAGGGTGGATTCTCAGAGGCTATTTCCCCAGGCTGAAATGGTCGCTACGAGAGGACAGAGATTTAATGTGCAGGGAAGCAAATACAGAGGGGATATTAGGGGTAAGTTTTTCAATCAGAGGGTAGTGAATGAATGGAATCGGCTGCCATCGGTGGTGGTAGAGGTGAACTCGCTGGGGTCTTTTAAAAGACTTCTGGATGAGTATATGGGAACTAATGGGATAGATTATGGGTTATAGATAGGTCTATGGCTTGGTAGGTATAGATGTGATCGGCGCAACTCGTGGGCCGAAGGGCCTGTTTGTGCTGTAGTGTTCTATGTTCTATGTACAAGGAAGTGCAGCATGTCACCTGCCCTGCTTCCAAGGCCGCCATAACTGGCACCACAACCCCTTTTGCTCCCAATGAGGTACCACCTGACTCCCCACAAGGGCAGGCCATGCTGCCACTTTGACTGCCAGCGGGGAAGGAGAGGGGTGTCCATTAGGCCAGAAGGCCATGGAAAAGAAAAAAGGGGGGGAAATGGAACCCTAATCCCCACTATCCCAGCAACTGGCACAGGAGAAAAAAGACACTTCTGGACTCCTTCCAAATCTATCAGCTGCACTTCAGTGTCATGTGCCGGGCCTGGTGCTGGTGTCGTTAGCATGGGTTCCCAGATCCAGCCAATGGGGAGGAGGGGGGTGCACCCCCCCGAGCCAGCAACTACAACATCTCTCAGGGAAGGAAAGGGAAAGTTCTAAGGGCAGAGCAGGAAGCAGAGGGGCAGAGTGCAAAGGGCATCCACTGCCAGCAAGATGCCCTTCAAGAAAAGGCGCCTCAGGGGAAGGAGACCCCAAAATCAGTGGGACTGTCCACACCCTTTAGTGTAGAGGTGGTGGTGCCCATGCCCACCCTCCCTTTCACATGACCCCTTGCCTGCCCCCACTTGATTTTGTGCCTTGCCCCTAGAGTGGGGCAAGAAAAAGAAAAGACAAATAAAAAGAAACACCTGCTACCGCAGTCCCTAAGCGGAATTCCCCGGAGTCAGGTGCAAGTGGGGACCCTGTGGTTCCATTTCACCCGATGCAAGTAGTACCCCAGAAGAGTTTGTTTTGCAATTGCTGGAGGATTGTGGTAATACACAGCTGTTTGGTGCTTGAGTGGTGGTGGAGAGGAAGGCCCCCCCCCCCCCCCCCCCCCCCCCATCTCCGTCATAACATTTGACGCTGGACACCCAGCTTGCCAACCGGAGATCTCTTCAGACTTATGTGGAGTCCCAGTGCCGAGTGGGTGACTCAATCTTCGCCATTCTCAGGCCCAGAAGCAAGGGAGGAACCCAGAGGGAACTCCTCTCCGTCAATCCTGGGGATGGGATCGGTGTGGGAGGTAGGTAGGTAGATCCATACCTACCATCCCACACATTGTATGGGAGACCTGGGGTCGGAGGGCGATTGACCTGAGGAGGAGAGCTGCTCTGTGGTGGCACAGGGATAGTTTTGGACTCTGCCTAGAGCAAGACAGGAGACTCCTTTGTGCCTGCCACCGAGTCGTCTCTCATCTCCCTCAAGGAATCAGTGCCTTTATAACAGAACACTCTGATCACCCTGACAGAATCCAACTGGCCCTCAATCATTGGTCAGATTTGATGTTGCTGATTTGGTCCACGCAAGTCTGCTCACAGGTGCCGCTGGGCCCAGATGAAAAAGAACAGTGCAAGTTGCAAGAATTCCTCTTTGCGCTCATGAGGGAGTGGACCATATCTTGTGCCACCATTTCCTCAGACGTTTAGATAAGTGGTGAAAGGTGATATAGAACATAGAACATTACAGTGCAGTACAGGCCCTTCGACCCTTGATGTCGCACCGACAAATGGAACCAATTTTATGACTCTCTAACCTAAACTATTCCAATGCTATCCATATGCCTATCCACTGACCATTTGAATGCCCTTAAACTTGGCGAGTCCACAACTCCTGCAGGGTAGGGCATTCCACACACTTACTCTGAGTAAAGAACCCGCCTCTTACACTCGTCCTATAACTACCACCCCTTAATTTAAAGCTATGTCCCTTCATGTTATCCATCTCCATCCGAGGAAAAAGGCTCTCACTATCCACCCTATCTAACCCTCTGATCATCTTATATGTCTCAATTAGGTCAGCTGTTAGCCTTCTTCTCGCTAATGAAAATAACCTCAAGTCCCTTAGTCTTTCCTCATAAGACCTACCCATCATACCAGGCAACATCCTGGTAAACCTCCTCTGCACCCTTTCCAATGCCTCCACATCTTTCTTATAATGTGGCGACCAAAACTGTACAAAACTGTACTGCAGCCACACCAGAGTATTGTACAGTTGCAACATGATGTCTCCGCTCTGAAATTTAATCCCTCTACCAATAAATGCTAACACGCTATATGCCTTCTTAACAACCTTATCAACTTGAGTACCAACTTTCAGGGATCTATGCACCTGTAACCGAGGTGTCTCTGTTCATCTACTCTACATTAGCCCTATATTCTGCACACATATTACTCTTACCAAAGTGAATCACATCACACTTTTCCACATTAAACTCCATTTGCCACCTCTCGGCCCAGCTGTGCAACTATCTATGTCCCTCTGCAAAACTGCAACATCCATCTTCACTGTCTACAACTCCTCCAACTTTGGTGTTGTCAGCAAATTTACTAACCCATCTCTCTATACCCTCATCCATGTCATTTATAAAAATAACAAACAACAGTGGCCCCAAAACAGATCCCTGAGGTACACCACTTTTAACTAAACTCCAGGTTGAATATATCCCATCAACCACCACCCTCTGTCTTCTGTCAGCTAGCCAATTCCTAATCCAATTTGCTAAATCACCCTCAATCCCATGCATCTGCATTTTCTGCAGTAGTCTTCCATGGGAACCTTATCACACGCTTTGTTAAAATCCATATACACCACGTCAACTGCCTTACCCTTATCCACCTCTTTGTCACCTTTTCAAAATACTCGATAAGGTTTGTGAGGCACGACCTTCCCTTCACAAATCCATGTTGACTATCCCTAATCAATTCATTTCTTTCTAAATGACTATAAATCCTATCCCTTATAATTCTTTCCAAAACCTTCCCCACAACAGATGTAAAGCTCACGGTTCTATAATTTGCAGGATGGTCTCTACTCCCCTTCTTAAACAAGGGGACAACATTTGCCATCCTCCAGTCTTCCGGCACAACACCTGTAGCCAACGACGACATGAAGATCAAAGCCAAAGGCTCTGCAATCTCCTCTCTAGCCTTCCAGAGTAATCCGGGATAAATCCCATCCGGCCCAGCGGACTTATCTATTTTCATAGTCTCAAGAATAGCTAACACCTCCTCCTTATGTACGTCAATCCTGTCTAGTCTACAACCCTGTATCCCAGTATTCTCCTCAACTCCATTGACATTTTCCTGCGTGAAGACTGATGAAAAATACTCATTCAGTGCTTCTCCAATCTCTACAGGCTCCACGCACAACTTCCCACTACTGTCTCTGACTGGCCCTAATTTTGCCCTAACCAATCTTTTATTCTTAACATATCTACAAAAAGCTTTAGGGTTCTCCTTAATCCTATCCGCCAAAGTCTTCTTGCGTCCTCTTCTTAACTCACTCTTTAGCTCCCTCCTGGCTAATTTATAACTCTCTGACGGGAGCATTAAGTTGCTGATGTGAAGGTTACCTCAACCAGCCTCAATATCAATGGCAGCAATGAGCCACTCCACAGGTTCCAGAACTTCTTGTCCTTCAGGACAGGAAGTATGCAATGTGCTTCCTGTAAGACATTTCTTCCACTCCAGGAAACAAAGCCTGATGGCTTCTGGAGTGGCAAGGAGTTTCTACATGAGCCACATCACGCTTGCGTCTAGTGGGATAGTATCCTGTCGGCCCCTCATTTTCAGCCAGAGATCTTGGGGATCAAGGAGCCCGTGTGAGGCCAATTGCTGCACTTGATGGTCCGTGAGGAGGGCATGGTCATTCACTTCCTGAACATTTACGCTCCAACTGCTGGACTGCAGCAAACAACTTTCTACGAGTGTCCGCTCATTCACCATCAAAGGAGGCAAATGCATTATCCTTGGGGAGGGATTTCAACTGCACTTTCCAGGCTCAGTATCACACCGGTCCCTGACTGCGCACCCCAGCAATGGTGAAGGTGTGGGAACTGCTCAGGACCCACAACTTGGTGGACGTCTGGAGACATCGCCGGCCTGGAGCCAGAGTGTCCAGACTCGACCACCTCTACGTTTTGAGGATATACAAGTCCAGCGTCCCATCGGCTTCCATGCAGCAGGCGCCGTGCTAGGACTACTACCTGGTGTGGGCGGAATTTGTTCCCTCTCAGAGACGGGGGGAGAGGCCTGAATAGTGGCACTTTAATAACCTGTTGCTGGAGAACAGGCAGTTCCTGGATTAGTTGTTTCTGAGCCAGCTGAAAAAAGAAGTGGGGAGGCTTCCTCTCCTTGGGGCTATGGTGGGATGTGGGAAGGCTCACATCTGTACCTTCTCTTAGGAGTATCCATCGGCATCGACAAAAAGGCAAAAGAGGGTTAAGGAGTTGGAGCGGGATGTTTTCAATCTGGAGTCATGCCTCAGTCAGCCCGATGCAGACCTGGCCCTGTGGTTGGAGTTGTTCATCCATTGTCATCGATGAGGACCTCGACACTATTAGTCATTTTGAAGCTGGTTGCGATGTGTCCGATGATGACTGATCAGGCCAGTTTGGGCATGGAATGTCCAGACACACATTGGACAGACTTGTGCAGACATTGTAGTTGTTGCGCTTGTGGCTCTGGGCTTGCATAGCTCGCGCTTAAGTTGTGCTTCAGCAACACACCTTGCTTCGTGAGCTTGATAGCCTTTGTGGATAAGGCAGTGCCAATTGGTTGGTTTTGTGCCAGTGTTTCCCAGGTGATCATGTCAAGTGACTTCAGGGAGGCCTTGACTGCGTCTTTGTAACATTTCTTCTGCCTTCCATGTGAGTGCCTTCCAGCAGAGAGTTCTCCAAAACAATGCACTCATCTGACATATGGATGACATGACCTGCCCACCGGTTCTGAGTTTTCATCAGCAGTGTGTGGACTGATGGTAGACTTGCTCTAGAGAAAACTTCAGTGTCTGGTACTTTGTCTTGCCATCTGATGCACAATATTTTGCGAAGACAAGTCATGTGGAAATGATTGAGTTGTCTTGTATGCCTTTGATTCACAGTCCATATTTCACAGGCATACAGGAGGGTAATGAGTACTGCAGCACTGTAGACCTTTAGTTTTGTTGCCGGGCTGATTCTTCAACATTCCTATACAGTGGTGCACACTTACCTTTGCTATTCTGCAGTTAACTTATGTATCAACAATCACTGCTTGGGAGAGGGTGCTGCCAAAGTAAGTGAATTGGTTGACTGCCTGTATTTTCTGCCCTTTGATTATGATTATGGGTTCTGTTGTACGGTGCATGAGAAGCAGGCTGGTGCATGACTTCGGTCTTTCTAATGTTGATGATGAGTCCAAAGTTGTCACAAGCTGTGGAAAATTTGTCCAGACTGACTTGCATCTCTGCATCTGAGCCAGCATAC
This sequence comes from Sphyrna mokarran, assembly GCA_024679065.1. Lineage (NCBI taxonomy): Eukaryota > Metazoa > Chordata > Chondrichthyes > Carcharhiniformes > Carcharhinidae > Sphyrna > Sphyrna mokarran. The sequence goes on from JAGIQG010000010.1 coordinate 30,047,245, forward strand.
GGGGTGCAGTCACCAGCAAAGAGAGAATGTCTCAGAACATTCTCTTTCACTTTTGTAATAGTTTGAAGCCTCCTCAGGTTGAAGAGCTTCACATGTACTCTGTACTTGAGGCTGATTCCAGCAACACTGTACTGGAGTCATCATTAACATGGCAGTAAACATCATGGATGTGAGCACACAGCCTTGTTTGACGCCATTGGTGACTGGGAATGCCTTAGAGGATTCTCTGCCATCCAGTACCTAGGATCATCATTTAGGATCTTATCTCCATCATTTAGAATCTTATCCATCTCTTGTGGATCTGCACATAGATGACATTTTTGATCCTCAAGAGGCCCTATTCTCTCCCTTGTTATTCTTTTGCCCTTTGTGCAGTTCTGGTTGCCTCACTATAGGAAGGATGTGGAAACTATACAGAGGGTGCAGAGGAAATAAACAAGGATGTTGCCTGGATTGGGGGGCATGCCTTATGAAGATAGGTTGAGGGAGCTAGGTCTCTTCTCCCTGGAGAGACGAAGGTTGCGATGTGACCTGATAGAGGTTTATAAAATGTTGAGAGGAATAGATAGGATGGATTCTCAGAGGCTATTTCCAGAGCTGAAATGGTCGCTACGAGAGAACACAGGTTTATGGTGCTGGGCAGCAAGTACAGAGGAGATGTTAGGGGTAAGTTTTTCACTCAGAGGGTGGTGAGGGAATGGATTCGGCTGCTGTCGATGGTGATAGAGGCAAACTCGCTGTGGTCTTTTAAAAGACTTCTGGATGAGTACATGGGATTAAATGGGATTGGGAGTTACAGATAGTTCTATGGACTAGTAGTTATGGGTATGATCGGCACAACTTGTGGCCGAAGGGCCTGTTTGTGCTGTGGTGTTCTATGTTCTATGTTCTTTATGTATTTGTAGAAGTTCTTTGGACTCTCCTTTGCCTTATCAGCCAAAACAATCTTGTGTCTCCTTTTTGCTTTCCTGATTTCTCTCTTAACTCTACTCCTATATCCCCTATATTCTTCAAGTGATTCATTTGATCCCAGCTGTCTGCACATTCATGTGCCTCTTTCTCTTTCTTGACCAAGGCCTCAGTATCCTGAGTCATTCAGGTTTCCCTACTTCTGCCAGCATTGCCCTTCATTCTAAGAGGAATGCGTTTATCCCGAATCTTTTGAAAGTGTGCAACTTACTAAACGTCCCTTTACTGCTCCACATTCTCGCCCAATTAACTTTTGAAAGTTCCTGCCCGATACCATCAAAATTGGCGTTGCCCCAATTTAGAATTTTAACTTTTGGGCCAGACAGATCATTCTCCATAGCTATCTTAAAATCAATAAAATTATGATCACTGATCCCAAAGTGATCCCTCACTAATACTTCTGTCACCTGCCCTTCCTTATTTCCCAATGGAGGTCACGTTTTGCCCCCTGTCTAGTCGGGCCATCCACTTATTGAATGAGAAATTCCTCCCGAATACACTCAACAAATTTCTCTCCATCCAACCCTCTGATACTATGGCTGTTTCAATTATGGTGGAAAAATTAAAATCTCCGACAATTATCACCCTATTTTTCTTGGAGCTATCTGTAATCTCCTTACACATTTGCTCCTCAATTTCCCACCAACTATTTGGAAGCCTATAGTACAAGCCTATCAAAGTGATTTCCCCTTGTTATTTCTCAGTTCTACCCATATCGACTCAGTGGCTGAACCTTCGGATATATCCCCTCTCAGTATGGAGGTGACGCTTTACCTGATCAAAAGTGCAACTCCCCCTCTTCTGTTACCTCCTGTTCTATCTTTCCAACAGCATCTGTACTCTGGAACATTGAGCTGCTAGTTCTGTCTCTCCCTTAGCCATGTTTCAGTAATTGCTATAATATCCCAGTCCCATGTACCCATCCGTGTCCTGAGTTCACCTGCCTTGCCCGTCAGGCCTCTTGCCAGTGATGCCCATATTTATCGCCTTCCATGCCTGCTGGGCACCACAGGGACTGGTGTGTGTGTTATAGATCCTTACAATCACATTTTGATTTAACATTTTAAGTTTCCTTTGGGCTTTGGTTTCTGTTTGGGGCATCCCCCCTTCCTTTTTATGGGACTGTCTCTCTTAATTTGTCCCTAAGTTAATTTGAGTTTGTTTGCTTGTTGGGTTGTCGAAAGAACTACCTGATGATTCCTCCCCCGCTTCCTTTTGGGGGGGGCTGCCCGTTTTAATTTGTCACTAAGTTAATTTGAGTTTGTTTACTTGTTAGGTATGCAAAACAGATTCCCATATTTCATAAAAGATAAAACTTAAATATAAAAATGAAATTAAAAAATGACAGTGATTTTAAGAAGAGATTACATATAGCTCTCGGGGCTAAAGGGATCAAGGGATGCAGGTGAAAGGAGGGATCAGGATATTGAATTTGATGATGAGCCAAGACCATAATAAATGATGGAGCAAGTTGGAAGACCTGAATGGCCTACCCTTGCTTCTAGTTTCTATGTAACATGACAGATATTCGTGTTCTAGAGCAAAGTACATTCCACTGTTGTCATTTCCAAACAATGGCTGTCATTTCCAAAGATGACGTGGAGATGCTAGCGTTGGACTGGGTTAAGCACAGTAGGAGGTCTCACAACACCAGGTTAAAATCCAATAGATCTATTTAGTAGCATAAGCCACTAGCTTTTGAAGCTCTGCTCCTTCATCAGGATTTACCTGATGAAGGAGCAGCACTCCAAATGACCTGACAAGATTTACCTGATGAAGGAGCAGCGCTCCAAATGATTGTGACAGAACTTATCTGATGAAGGAACAGTGCTCTGAAAGCTAGTGGCTTGTGCCACCAAATATAACTGTGAGACTTCTAATTGTATTTCCAATTTCGTTTCTATGCCTTTAAGACAGTGAGCAATCCTATACAAGCCTGTTTGCACGAACTTGTGCCTGAACTCCACGTAGTGCAGCTTAGAAATTGTGGGTAGGACTCTGAACGGTCACTATCCAATCAGAGCAGCGGTAAGTGGATGTGACCTGTTCATTGCTATCCAATCGGAGCAGACCACGATTGAACGGTGTTGCTTTAAGTGCGGCCTTGAGCTGGTTGCCGGTGGGTAAAGAAGTGGAAGTATATAGGAGGAGGCTTCTTCCGAGAGCGGATAACTCTGGGCAGAACCGTTGAGAGCGTGCGCGCGCGGAGCTCAGCAGGGATCCTGTCACGCGCTCCGGCCATTTGAAAGGGCTCCGGCCCGTTACCGTATCCGGGATGGTGGCGCCACGAGCCTGTCTGACTAAAGTGTTGTCATATTTCCCCTTTCTATTGGTTCTTATTGATCTTCAGTGTGAAGGTAAGGGGGAGGTAGGAACGTATGAATGAAGGAGACGGAAGGGTTTGTACCGGTGATAGGGAAAATTCATGCTATTTACTGAAACGTTTAATTCCGTTTACAACTTCCGCTTCCCCCTTCCTTCTGGGAGTGACTTCGCCATGTGTATGCTCCTTCCTAATGATCCAGAGCCAGGGAAACGTCAGGGTGTTACCGTGACAGGACCCAACGTGACTTGATAGGAAGGCACTACTCTATCTTTTTAGTGCAGTAAATTAACTTTAACAGTTTATTATTCTTCGAACTTGTGGGTTGATGGGCTGGCGGCGATGGAGGGGTGGGGGGTACGAGTGGGTGATGGAGTTGCCCTGTAACTTCAAGGATCTTTGGAAATAGTAGATAACTGGAAATGAAGGAGACACAAAATATTTTGTTGTGAAATGTTAGCGACTAGCAGTCTTTAATGCTATGGCATTTCCTGATTCTAAGTGACGTCTTAAATCGATCCACCAGTTGACTCTTTCCTTGTGGCATGTCACCTGTGTACTTAAGGATTGAATTACTTATGGGTGTAACTTAAATTGGACGTTGGTGATCAAATGTCAGTATTATGTGCTGGATTTGTGCAACATTTCTTAAAAAAATTATTTCACTAAAATTAAGTGAAGAATTAAAAACTTTAACCTGATATTACAGCATACCAAGGTTTATAAAGATTTCTATATCCTATTTGTTAAATGGTTGAGGAGGTAACAATTTTATAGACCAAAAGGACAGCAGGATAATTGAGTGAATTGAATAGAGTTGACACGACAACTTGGCATTTTTTAATGCAGTGTTATGTCCCAAGGTATTTTCACAGGAGCATTATAAATTACTGTTAAGCACCCAGTCACATTTGAAGCAAGAACATTGACTAAAGAGAGATTTAAAGAGTATTGTGGAAGAGGCAAGAGCAGTTGTCTTTTGCTGAAATGAAGGTATGTAAATCAGTGAAAAGTAGTTTAGGTTAGTAGACCAGCTGTGACAGGATTGGAATGGGATAATGCCTAACACGAGGGGGCATGCAGTTGAGATGAGGAGGAAAGTTTGAAGAGGCTGAGAGGATTTTATAGTGGTAGGTGTTGGCAATCTGCTGCTGGGGGTGGTGCAAGCAGATGAGATGGGGATATTTTAAGGGGTTTTTGGTTGAGCATATGATTATCCAAGGAGTAGAGGGATATGGACCAAGACAGACAGAACGATTAGCTAATTTGGTGTTGTTTGGCACAAGATGGTGGGTGGAAGGGTCTGTTTCTGTTCTAATGGTGTGGGAAGAAATGATTTTTAGTGTTCTATGTCTGTATTGAATGACACCATGATTCCAAATGTTTAGATTAGACTGTGGAAATTTGGTAGGAGAGTGGTGGACTCACTAACTAGGAAGCTAAGGTGTGGTGGAGTCTAGATTATGGTTTGGGTTTTATTTGGAGGAAATTTCTGTTTCTGCTTATTGTGTTGTATGTTGGACAAGCAGCATAACCAATTCAGTGGAAATGGTTGAGAACTTAAGAGCTTTGAGAACTTTGGACACTTCTAGGTGTCCAGTTCACCAACAATCTATCCTGGCCCCTCCAGTGCTGACATTATAGATAATCTACCAATGCCTCTACTTTCACAGGAGGAAGGAAACTAGTCACATCTATGACTCTCCAACTTTTACATACACACCTTTTAAAAAGCATTGTTTGCATCATATAGTATGGCTTCTACTTTGTCTAAGACCTCAAAAATCTACAAAAGATTGAACAAAGTCCAGTCTGTCAATTAAACAAGCCTCCTGTCCACTGACACTGACTACACTTCCTGCTGCCTCAAAAGCAGGCAGCATAATTGAAGATTCAACACCCCTGGACATACACTCTTCTATCTTCCATTGGGGAGGAAAAAGTACAAAAATCTGAATATGTACCAACCTACTCAATAAAGTTTCTTCTGTGTTGCCATCAGACTTTTGAATGGACCTACCTTGTATTAAATTAATCTTTCTCCACACCCTAGCTATGACTGTAACAGTACATTCTGCACCCTCTCCTCTCCTGTATGTATGGTATGCTTTGTATAGTGCACAAGAAATAATACTCTTCACTATCACAAATGTGACAACAGTAAATCAGTGTACCTGAAGGGTGCACTAATGTGGGAACTAGGTGGTCAGGCATTGGATGGAAATAGATTTGAATGTGGAGGATGGGAATTTCAAGGACAAATGATCTGAGGCTTCAGGGGTTGGGAATGTAACTAGAGAGATGAATTCAAATAAGGGAGTTGCTGTTAGAAATTGGGCTGAGAAGGGAGGGATGCAGCACATGCTTGGGTCTCAGCTTTGCTGATAAAAGAATCTGCTCATTTTTTTCAACTGAAGATGGGCTAAAATTTAAGATCATTAGCGATGCAGGGAAAAAGTTTGCATTTGAGAATAATTAAATTTGAATAATTTTGGCAAACAACAGCAGAACACTGGAAAAGCAAACTGTCTGCCATATTTATTCAGGTCTGTGTCCCTTGAACTTGTGGGTTACTAACAAAGGCATCTCAAATGTGAGAAGGAGAGTGGTTTTTAAGGGGAGATTTGTGCATCAGTGTTGGAGGTGAAGGTGTGATTGAGCACATTGGTGATTCAAAGTTGTCATTGTATAGAATACCAAAAGACACAATTGGCATTAAGGGAGTGTGTTTACTAAAAGGTAGCAAGGCAATGAGATGGTAAGGTGAGAATAAAAGTTTCCATATGGAGAAGGTGATCAGTGGGAAAAGACAACATCATATATTGAGATGGGAGGTTGCAATCCTCATGAATGAGGGGTTGCTTTATTGCAAAGATTGCAGAAAGTGAAGTTTTTTGGCAATATCATGATGCTGGGTGGATGTAGAAAATTAGGACTGAGGGTTGTAACAAGCTGATGTTCTGAGCAGGGGACAGTACCTAAGATGAGGATGAGCATAACTGGGGGGGTTTGGTGGTCAAAGCCACTATTGCTAGTTGGGATGAGTAATGAAAAGTGGAAAAACAATTTTCAGCAAGGTGCCAATGATATCCAGCCATATTTCTATCAAAAGTGTGGTTTTGTGCATGATGATTTTGGTGATATTGTCAGTAACTGCTGTATTATTCCTGGGACTCTGGTTCAAATCCTACCAGGGCGGTTGGGGAAATTTGAATTCAAGCTTTTGCAGTCCAATCTTATAAAAAAAAACTCATCTGATTTACTGATGTTGTGGGGAAACAAACCTGCTGTCATATCTGATCTAGTTTTATCTGACTCCAGACCCTCAGTATTATGCTTGATTCTTCAATGTTCTGTGAAATAACCTTGCCAGCTGCTCAATCAAGGGTAATTTGGTACAGTTAGTGAATCCATATCCCATGAACGTATGAATTCCACAGGCTTGCCACTGTGAAGAAGTTTCTCCTTTGTCCTAAAAGGTTTTCCTCACATACTTGGACTGTAAGTCCTGACTGTGGACATGCTACCATTGGCAACATTCTCCCTATGTATACCTTCTGTATTCCTGTTAGAATTTGAGACTTCTGAGATCCCACCTCTTTATTCTTAACTCCAGCAAATATAATCATAACTGACTCCATCTCCTCATGTCAGTCTGCATCCCAGGAATTAATCTGGTAAACTTTTGCTGCATACCCTCTATATCAAGAGCATGCTTCCTTAATCCCTGCTCCTGTACTCATTTGCTGTCTGACAGCCAACAATCATTTGCCTCCTTCACTGCCTACTGCACTTGTGTGCTTACCTTTTGGTGACTGGTGTGGAAGAACACCCAGTTCTCATTGCGCGTTCCCCTCCATTTGTATAGCCATATCTGCTTTTGCTACCCAAAGTGGATAACTGATATTTATCCATGTTATGCTGCATTTGCCCACCTGCTCAGCTTGTCCGAACAATACAAACATCTTGTGTCATCCTCACAGTTCACTCACCTAGCTTTGGCATCTGCAAATTTGAGGATATTGCATTTGGTTCTGTTATCTAAATCATTAATGCTTTATAAATAGCTCAGGTATTTAATAGCACTTTGCTGTGATACTCCTAGTCGTTGCCTGCCATTTGGTAGGAAAACACTTTAGCTGGAAGTTTACCACTTTGTCTGCCATAGAATCGAAACAGGCAAGGGTCTAACAATGGAAATTTCCTTGGGTGTGACCAAAATTTCCACCCGAGTGAGGCTGTAAAATCCTGTCTGTTTCCTGTCCCCAGTCATCTGACACATTTACTGAAATGCCAAACTCCAATCTGGCAAGTGGGAATGTTTTAAGGAGCAGTTGATAGGAGTGCAGGACAGGCACATGCCTATAAAAAGGAACATGGAACATTACAGTGCAGAACAGGCCCTTCGGTGTTGCGCTGACCAATTAGGAAAAAGCCATGACCCTCCAAAGTAAACCATTCCCTTTTGTCCATAAACTTATCTACTAACCTCTTAAACGCCACCAAACTTGGCGCATCTACAACTGCTGCAGGCAGGGCATTCCATACCCTAACCACCCTCTGGGTAAAGAACCTACCTCTGATATCCGTCCTATAACTACCATCCCTTAATTTAAAGCCATGTCCCCTCATGCTAGCTTTCTCCATCCTAGGAAAAAGGCTATCACTGTCCACCCTATCTAAACCTCTAATCATCTTGTATGTTTCAATAAGGTCTCCTCTTAGCTGCAGCCTTTCTAATGAAAACAGCCTCAAATCCCTCAGCCTCTCCTCATAAGACTTGCCCTCCATACCTGGCAACATCCTAGTAAACCTCCTCTGTACCCTCTCCAATGCCTCCACATCCTTCTTATAATGCAGGGACCAGAACTGCACACAATACTCCAAGTGCGGCCGCACCAGAGTTTTGTACAGTTGCAACATGACGTTGTGGCTCTGAAATTCAATCCCCCTACCAATAAGAGCTAAGAACAGGAAAGATGGGATTCAAACTGGATGAAGGATGAGAGGCAACCTGATAGAGGTTTGTAAGATGTTGAGAGGCATAGATAGGGTGGATTCTCAGTTTATTTCCCAGGGCTGAAATGGTCGCTATAAAAGGACACAGGTTTAAAGTGCTGGGGATAGGTACAGAGGAGATGTCAGGGATAAGTTTCCCACTCAGGATGGTGAGTGAGTGGAATTGGCTGCTGTCAGTGGTGGTGAAGGCAAACTCATTGGCGTCTTAAGAGTTCTGGATGAATACATGGGATTTAATGGGCTTGCACATTATAGATAGGCCTGGTAGGTAGGGATATAATTGGCACAACCTGTGAGCCAAAGGGCCTGTTTGTGCTGTAGTGTTCTACAAGCAGGGAAACCGTGGGTCTCTTCAAAAAGAAAGTGTATGCAAAGTCCAGGCAGCCAAAAACAGATGAAGCATTGGAGGAGTACAGAATGCAAACAAGGAGTTAAAAGAGCAAAAACAGGTCATGAAATGTTCTTGGCAGATAGGATTAAAGAGAATCCCAAGGCATTTTATACATACCTTAGAAACAAGAGGGTTGTCAGTCAGATCTCTCTAACAAAGGAGGGGAATTATGCTTAGAACCCAAGGAAGTAGGTGAGATCCTAAATGAATACTTTATCAGTACCCTCAAAGGAGAGGGACACATTGGTGTATCAGAGGGATGTGTACACCTATTAGAACAAATTGCAGTTACGGGGGAGGAAGTGTTAAGTGTTTTTGAAAGCATTAAGATGGACTAATCCCCAGGGCCAGATGATATCTATCCTAGATTACTGAGATGAAATAAAATTGCTAGGCCTCTAACAAATCTTTTTCTTCTTTGAACACAAGTGAGTTCCTAGAGGATTGGAGGATAGCAAATGTGGTTCCATTTTTTAAAAAAGGTAGCAAAGATAACCTGTGTAGTTATAGGCCAGTGAGCTTGACGTCTGTGATAGGGAAGTTGTTGAAGATTCTTATATGTAGGATCTATATACATTTAGAATTGAATAGTCTCATTAGCAATAGACAACATGGTTTTATACGAGGAAGGTCAGTCTCTCAAATTCGGTTGAGTTTTTTGAGATGACAAAAATGATTGAAGGAAGGGCTGTGGATGTTGTCTGTGGATTTTAGTAAAACATTTGACAAGGTCCCTCATGGCAGGCTGGTCTAAGAGGTTAAATATCACGGGATCAAAGGTCTACTAGTTAGATGGGTACAGAATTGGCTTAGCCATAAAGAAGGCTCTCAACACCAGATTAAAGCCCAACAGCTTTATTGGGTAATAAACACCACTAGTTTTTGGAACACTGTTCCTTTGTCAGGAATTGTACTGATTGTGATATAAATGACTTGCAGTTTTAATCACAACCAGAGCATATAAAGGCACACAGTTTACAGAATACTGATTAGAATGTGAGTCTTTACAGCTAATCAGCCTTAAAGGTGCAGACAATGTGAGTAGAGATAGTAGTACTAAGCATAAGTTAAAAAGGTGCATATTGTCTCCAGATAGGACAGTAAGTGAGATATTGCAAGTTCAGGCAAGCCATGAGGGTTACAGATAGTGTGATAGGAACTTTAGATCCTGGTTGAGGCTGTCCTTGTGTGCGGAACTTGGCTATTGGTTTGTTGTGAAGGCTGCTTTGGAAAACATTTACCCAAAGATCAGAGGCCAAATGCCTGTGATTGCTGAACTGTTTGCCAACAGGAAGGGAACAGTTTTTCCTGGTGATTGTCGAGCAGTGTTTATTCATTTGTCATACCATCTGCATGGTCTCCCCAATGTACCATGCCTCAGGACATCTTTTCCTGCAGCGTATCAGGTGGACAATGTTGGCTGAGTTGCAAGAGTATGTGCTGTTTACCTGGTGGATGATGTTGATTAGCTGAAAAGATTCGCATTCTACTCAGTATTGTGAACTGTGTGCCTTTATATGCCCTGTTCGTGATCAGAACTCCCCACTCACCTGATGAAGGAACGGTGTCCTGAAAGCTAGTGGTGTTTACTACAAATAAAGCTGTTGGAATTTAACCTGGCGTTGAGACTTAGTGTTTACCCCAGTCCAATGCAGCATCTCCACATTGATTCTTCATAGAAGATAGAGGATAGCAGTGGAGGGATTTATTTCTGATTGGAGGTATGTGGCTAGTGGTGTTCCACAGGGCTCTGTACTGGGGCCTCTGTTTATGATAGATATAAATGACTTGGAAGAAGATGCAACTGATTTGATTATAAGATTACTGGAGTTGCAGATAGTGATGAACATTGTCAGAAAATACAGCAGGATATAGGCTGGAAAATTGGGCAGAGAAATGGCAGATGGAATTTAATCCAGATAAATGTGAAGTGATGCGTTTTGGTGGATCTAATGCAGGAGGAGCTATACAATAAATGGCAGAACTATTAAGTGTAGGCAGGGATCTGGGTATGCAAGTCCACAGATCCTTAAAGGTGGTAGCACAGGTGGAAAAGGTGATGAAGAAAATATATGGCAGGCTTGCCTTTATTTGATGGGGCATAGTATAAAAGTTGGCATATGATGTTACACCAATGTAGAATATTGGTTCTAGAATACTGCATCTGGTTCTGGTTGCCATACTACCAGAGAGACATGGAGGCTTTGGAGAGAATGCAGAAAAGGTTTACCAGGATGTTGCCTGGTATGGAGAGTATTAGCTATGAGATTGACTAAACTAGGGTTGTTTTCCCTGGAAAGATGGAGGTTGAGGAGCAACATAATAGAAGTTTGTAAAATTATGAAGGGCATAGGATGAACAGTTGGAAGCTTTTTCCTAGTCAGAAATGACAAACATAAGGGGTTACAACCTTAAGGTAAAGGGAGAAGCTCAATATGGATGAGGGGGATGTATTTTACACAGGGTGGTGGGTGCCTGGAATACACTACCAAGCGAGGTGGTTGAGGCAGACACGTGGGGATCATTTAGACTTGGCTAGATAGCCAAATGATCAGACTTGGAATAGAGATACAAACAGATGGTTTAGTTGGGCCCACATGGTTGGTGCAGGCTTGCAGGGCCAAAGGGCCTGTTCCTATGCTGTATTGTTCTTTGTTCAATGTAGTTCCAGGCAGAAGCCCAGAATATTCCAAAGAGAACCTGGTTGTAATTCAGTGACTAAATTCTATTTTTGTTAATGAGTGGGAATTGTAACAGCAAATCGTTTGGAATCTTGTTTTATTCAGGAATAGTTAAGGGATGTCTTTGATTTGTTAATTTAGTTTGTTCACTGTTAGATAAATCGTTACATGTAGATTTTAGAATGTAACAGGGATTTATTTTGTATTTAATAGGTCACACCACTTCACACTTTTTTTACAAAGAGGTACTCTTTGAGTGTTTTGCTGTTTATCCTCAGAGGGGAATCAACCTACACTTTACAACACATTTCTCTTTCTTTGTAAATCTATGATTCTGCCCAGTCTACCACTGTTTTTCTTTCTCCTAAGACAACCAAAGTATGTATTTGGTAGGTCACCTATTTCTTTGGTCCCATTATAACTTCTCTTCTCCTTTCTGACAGTAGCCTACACTTGCCTTCACCAGTCTTTTGTATATGTTCCTTGCAAGCTTACTCTTGTGCCTTCGCCCTCCCAAAGTCCTTCATGGCTTGGAAGTTAGTGAACATTTTGGTGATAGTGACCACAATTCGGTTACGTTCACCTTAGTGATGGACAGGGATAGGCCTGAGGCTGGGGGCAGTAGTTATAGCTGGGGGAAGGGTAATTATGAGGCCATCAGGAGAGAATTAGGGTGCATAGATTGGACTAGGAAACTACAGGGACTGTGAACATCTGGAATGTGGAGCTTATTCAAGGAGCAGCTGCTGCGAGTCCTTGATAAGTATGTCCCTGTCAGGCAGGGAGGAAATGGTCGAGTAAGAGAGCCTTGGTGTATGAAAAAAGTTGATTTGCTGGTTAAGAAGAAAAAGGAGGCTTACCTCAGGATGAGGCTTGAAGGCTCAGTTAGTGCAATGGATAGCTATAGATTAGCCAGGAAGGAGCTAAAAGGTGAATTGAGGAGAGCTAAGAGGGGACACGAGAAGATGTTGGCTGATAGGATTAAGGAGAATCCTAAAGCTTTCTTTCGATATGTTAAGAATAGAAGATTGGTTAGGGCAAGATTAGGGCCAGTCATAGCCAGCAGTGGGAAGTTGTGCGTGGAGCCTGAAGAGATTGGTGAGGCACTGAATAAATATTTCTCTTCGGTATTCACGCAGAGTGCTGGAAATGTAGCTATGGAGACCACTGAGGTACAGGGTTGCAAATTGGGAAGTATTGTAGTAGATAGGGAGGATGTGCTAGAAATTCTCGAGGGTTTGAAGTTGGATAAGTCCCCTGGGCCGGACGGGATTTACCCTAGGATTCTCTGGGAGGCAAGAGAGGATATTGCAGAGCCTCTGGCTCTGATCTTCAGGTCCTCGTTGGTTACGGGTGTGGTTCCGGAGGACTGGAGGATAGCGAATGTGGTCCCATTGTTTAAGAAGGGGAAGAGAGACCTTCCTGGGAATTATAGGCCAGTGAGTCTTACTTCTTTGTGGGCAAGGTATTGGAGAGAATTATTAGGGATAGGATTTATAGTTATTTAGAGAGAAATGAATTGATTGGGGATAGTCAGCATGGTTTCGTGAAGGGTAGGTCATGCCTTACTAACCTCATTGAGTTTTTGAGAAAGTGACCAGAGAGGTGGATGGGGGTAAGGCGGTTGATGTAGTATATATGGACTTTAGTAAGGCGTTTGATAAGGTGGCCCATGGTAGACTTCTACAGAAAATGAAGAGGTGTGGAATAGAGGGTGATTTAGCTACTTGGATTAGGAATTGGCTGGCAGATAGAAGACAGAGGGTGGTGGTTGATGGGAGATATTCATCGTGGAGTTCGGTGACGAGTGGTGTGCCTCAGGTGTCTGTTTTGGGGCCCCTGCTGTTTGTAATTTTTATAAATGATCTGGATGAGGGTATTGAGGGATGTATCAGTAAATTTGCAGATGACACTAAAGTTGGTGGAGTGGTAGATAGTGAAGAGGGGTGTTATAGGTTACAGAGTGACTTGGACAAGTTGCAGAGCTGGGCCGAGAGGTGGCAAATGGAGTTTAATGTGGAAAAGTGTGAGGTAATGCACTTTGGCAGGAACAATAAATTTGTAGAGTATAGGGCTAATGGTAGGGCTCTTAATAGTGTTGAGGAACAGAAGGATCTTGGTGTGTGTCAATAGATCCCTGAAAGTAGGCAGTCAAGTGGATAAAGTTGTTAAGAAGGCATATGGAGTCTTAGCTTTTATTGGTAGGGGGATTGAATTTAGGAGCCGCAACATGTTGCAACTGTACAAAACTCTAGTGCGGCCGCACTTGGAGTATTGTGTGCAGTTCTGGTCCCCACATTATAAGAAAGATGTGGAGGCATTGGAGAGGGTACAGAGGAGGTTTACCAGGATGTTGCCTGGTATGGAGGCAGGTCCTATGAAGAGAGGTTGAAGGATTTGAGGTTGTTTTCGTTAGAAAGGAGGCGGCTAAGGGGGGATCTTATTGAAACATATAAGATGATTAGAGGTTTGGATAGGGTGGACAGTGATATCCTTTTTCCTAGGATGGAAAAAGCTAGCACGAGGGGACACAACTTTAAATTAAGGGGGATGAGTTATAGGACGGATATCAGAGGTAGGTTCTTTACTCAAAGAGTGATTAGGGAGTGGAATGCCCTGCCTGCAGCTGTTGTAGATGTGCCAAGTTTGGTGGCATTTAAGAGGTTAATTGATAAGTATATGGAAGAGAAGGGAATGGTTTAGTTTGGAGGGGCGTTGCTTTTTATTTTGGTCGGCACAACATCGAAGGCCGAAGGGCCTGTTCTGTGCTGTAATGTTCTATGGGTTGGTGCAAAAGATTAAATCTCCCAAAATCGGGGTGAACTAGCTAGATGGATTCAGAACTGGCTTGGCTGTGGACAGAAGATAATAGTGAAAAGATGTTTTTCTGAATGGAGGTTTGTAATTAGTGACATGATGCAGGGATCACTGGGACCTCTACTGTTTGTAATAACATATCCAAATGATTTGGAAGAAAATGTAGCTGGTCTGATGAGCAAATTTGTGGATGATACTAAGATTGGTGGAGTTGTGGATAAGTAATGAAGATTCAGAATACAGCAGGACATAGGCTGTAAAATTGAGTGGAGAAATGGCAGATGAATTTAATCCTGAAATAAGGTGGTGCATTTTTGGGTAGATCTAAATCAGGTGGGAGTGATAAAATGGCAGAATCAACAGGACTATGACACAGATTTGGGAGTACAAGTCCACAGGTCCTTAAATGGCAGCATACAGGAAAAGGTGGTGAAGAAAGCACATGGCATGCTTGCCTTCATCAGATTGGACATAAAGCTGGCAAATTATGTTAGTTGTATAGAACATTGGTTAGGCCACATTTGGAATGCTGTTTTCAGTTCTGGTCACCACACTACCAGAAGGACATGGAGGCTTTGGAGAGTGCAAAAAAAGAAGTTTGTTATATGGCATGGAGGGTATTAGCTGTGAGGAGAGATTGAATAAACTGGGATTTTTCTCCTTGGAGAAACAGATTGACAGGGTGGGGTTAGGGGAGGGTGGTTGGGAACCTAATAGAAGCTTATAAAATTAAAGGGAATAGTTGGAGTGAGTATTTGGAAGCTTTTTCCAAGGTAGGAATGACAATCATAGGGACGGGTGGAGAAGTGCAGGGGAAGTTTTTAAGACAAGGTGGTGGGGGCCTGGAATGCTCTAAGTGAAGTGGTTGAGGCAGTTACATTAGCCACATTTAAGACTTGATTTGATAAACATCTGAACAAATGGATTAGAACAATGCGGTTGGTCTAGATAAATGTGATTGGCATAGACTTGGAGGGATTGCATGTTCCTGTGCAGTACTGTTCTTTGGTCCTCCTTCATTGCATTATAAACTGCTCCCAATGTCTGTTTTTTGGCTAATTTGTATACCTCATGCTTGGTTCTAATACTACCACTTCCCTTGTAAATCATAGTTTGGCCACCTTTCCCACTTTATTCTTGCACCAGACAAAATATGCAATTATTCCAGTTTGTTCTCACTCTCCACTGTCATCCTTTTCATTCCATTTCATCATAACCTGACACAATTGTAGTTTTCTTTAAGGTTCAGGATTCTGATAGCAATCATCTGCGTCAGGCTCCACCTTGATGAAGAATTCTGTAATTATAATAGCTCATCCTCAAGTGGTTGCACACAACTAGATTGCTGATTATTCCTTTTGCATTATACAATGCTCCATCAAGGATGGCCTGCTTGGTTCCTTAACATATTTGTCAGAAAAAAATTCTGCATACACTCCAGGAATTCCTCCTCTACAGTGTTACTCATTTGATTTGCCCTATCTATATGGAGGTTAGTCACTCATAATTACAGATGCTTCTTTACTGCATCTGTCTAATTTCATGTCTAAGACTATTCCCAAAATCGATACAATTTGGTCTATATATAACCCCCAAAGATTTTTTTGCCCTTTGTTTCTTTACTCTACCTATTATTTGGTGCTAACCTTTTTACCTTTTTGTCTTTGTAGATATTGATCCTCTGAGTGTTCATTTCTCATCCTTGGTCACCCTACAGCCATGTCAGTAATCCTGACTGCATCATACCTGTTTTTATTTGCACAATTAATTCATTCACTTTACTGCATGTGTTAAGGTGCAAAGCTTGTCTTTTAAGCATGTCCTGTTCCCACTTTTTCACTTCGGCCCTGTGTTTCTCTGCTTATCACTCTTTATTCCCTTTTTGTTTTCTCCCTCTTCTGACTCTTTGGCACGGGGGATGGGAACATGGTCTTTTTTTAGTTTAAACACATCTTATCCACTCTAGCCAATAATCCCCCTAGGATTTCAGTCCTGGTTCTGCCCAGATGGAATTGATCCACTTTGCATTGGTTCTGCTAAAACCAGTCTCAATGTCACAGGAATCTGAAAGTGCACGCATATGCACACTGTTCTATTAGTGTGGTACTGAATAATCTCATTCTATAATTTGATCTCTCTTTCAACTTCCTTCTTAACAGCTCCCTATATTCTCCTTTTTAGGTTTTAAAAATGATGAGTCCCATCTTATGTGTACTAAGGCTACTGGTGGTTCATCCTCTGCCTTTAAAAAGTCCAGTAGCTGTTTGGAGGCATCCTTGATACTAACACTAGTGAGGTAACATGCCATTCTAGCATCTCATTTGAGGAGCAGAAACACCTATTTATTGCTCTTACCATTGAATACCCTATAACTATTGCATTTCCACACCTAGAGCCAACTATGATGAACAAATCTGGTTGTTCCTGTTTTCCTGAGGCCATTCCCGTTCAGTGGTAATCATGATGTGGAGATGCTGGCATTGGACTGGGGTAAACGCAGTAAGAAGTCTTGCAACAGCAGGTTTACTTAATAGCAGACACCACCAGCTTTCAAAGAACAATACAGCATGGGAAATAGGCCCTTTGGCCCAACAAGCCCGTGCTGCCATTTTAACTTTGAGTGCCCTCCTCTACCTATGACCTTTATTTACACCCATTGGGGAAGATTGAGAGAAGACTAATTTAGGGACAATTTGTCACACCAATTGGCCTAAGAGCATGTTTTTGGGATGTGGGAGGAAACTGGAGCACCCAGAAAAAACCCACACCTTCATGGGAAGAATGTATAAATCCCACAAACACTGGCCCAAATCCATGACTGCACAGCAAACTGATAGTCACTGAGCTGTCATGTTACCCATCAAATGGTCCAGTTTAAGTGTACACTAATGACGTGAAGCACTAGACAACTCTCAAAGCAACATCCAAGAGCAGCCCTCACATGACCTGCTGTGTATATGGCCCTTGTTGGTCAACAAGATGGACCGAATCACCTGTAAAGTAAAAGTAAAGACATCCATAAATATACACAACTTAGACAGACATTTAAGGAATCCCCAGAAGCACAGAAGTAAAACAAGTGAGCCATGAAATATGTTGGAAGGTCCATAGGAATCAATTGATTCCTAAGCTCTTAATCCTTTTTAGAAAAGTCTTCTGTATCCCTCCATCTCTAGTCTGCTCATGTGCCTATCTAAGTAAGCCTTAAACAACTCTAGTGTGCCTGCCTCCACCACCCTATTTTGCAGTGCATTCCAGGCCCCCACCACCCTCTGTGGGAAAGACCTCCCTCTAACATCCAAATTATACTTTGCACCCCTCACCCTAAGCCTGTGGCCCCTCATAATTTTTGTATCCAACCTAGGAAAAGATTACCTTTGTTCATTCTATCTATACCCTTCATAATCTGAAAACCTCTATTAGATCTCCCCTCATTCTCTGCCTTTTGAAGGAGAACAGCCCCAGTTTGCCCAATGTCTCCTCATAGCTCAATCCTTTCATACCAGGCAGCATCCTGGTAAACCTCCTCTGCATTCTCTCCAGGGTCTCCACGTCCTTCTAATAGTAAGGTGACCAGAACTGGACGCAGTACTCCAAATGCAGGCAAACCAACATTCTATACAACTGCAACATGAGACACCGGCTTTTACACTCTATACCCCTCCCAATAAAGGCAAGCATACTGTAGGTTGCCTTCGTCACCTGTACAGCCACTTTCAAGGACTTGTGTACTTGCATCCCCAGGTCCCTCTGTTTCTATATTCTTAATAGGCCTAACATTTTTTTTGTGCAACTTCCCCTGCCCCCACCATGTTATTTCTTCTGAAATGTGAGGTGATCCATTTATCTGCATTAAATTCCATCTGCCATTTCTCTGCCCAATATACCAGCCTATCTATATCCTGCTATAGGTTTAGATAGGGTGGACAGTGATAGCCTTTTTCCTAGGATGGAGAAAGCTAGCACGAGGGGACACAGCTTTAAATTAAGGGATATGAGTGATAGGACGGATATCAGAGGTAGGTTCTTTACTCAAAGAGTGATTAGGGAGTGGAATGCCCTGCCTGCAGCTGTTGTAGATGCGCCAAGTTTGGTGGCGTTTAAGAGGTTAATTGATAAGTATATGGAAGAGAAGGGAATGGTTAGTTTGGAGGGGCATTGCTTTTTATTTTGGTCGGCACAACATCGAAGGCCGAAGGGCCTGTTCTGTGCTGTAATGTTCTATGTTCTATATTGCCTGATACTGCTCCTCACTGTCAACAAGTCCAGCCATCTTTGTCATCTGCAAACTTGCTGATCACACCACTGACCCCCTCTTCCAAGTCATTTATATATATTACAAATAGCAAAGGTCCCAGTACTGAGCCCTGTGGCACACCACTAGTTATAGACCTCCAGCTAAAAAAGGACCCTTACCTAATACTGTCTCCTATTACCAAGCCAGTTCTCAATCCATCTAGACACCTGTCCTTGTATCCCATGAGCCTTAACCTTTTCCATCAATCTGCTGTGAAGGACTTTGTCAAACACTTTACTGAAATCCATGTAGATGACATCCATGGTTCTTCCTTCATTGACTGTTTTTTGTCATCTTCTCAAAATTCTCAGATTTTAAGGCATGACCTCCCCTTTACAAAGCCATACTGCCTATCACTAATCAAATTGCCACACTCTAAATGCATATATATCCTATTCCTGAGAATTCTTTCCAACAACTTCCCTACCACTGACATCAAACTCACCTGCCTGTAATTACCTGGGTTATCCCTACTACCCTGTTTAAACAATGTTTGCTATCCTCCAGTTCTCTGGGATCTCACCTGTGTCCAAAGGAGAAACAAAGATTTGTCAGAGGTCCAGCAATTTTGTCTTTGTCTCCCTAAGCAGCCTAGGATAAATGCCATCAGGCCCAGAGATTTCAGTTTTAATACTACCTAAAAACTCTAACATTTCCTCCAGGACAGTACCAGACAAGTCCCTCTCCTTCATGAATATTGATGCAAAGGTGAATGGAGAATTCTGATCTGAAACAGGGCATATAAAGCGCACACAGTTTACAAGAATACTGATTAGAATGCAATTCTTTACAGCTAATCTGCTGTTCAAGTGTTAAAGGTGCCAACAGTGTGTGTGGAGATAGCATTAAGCATACATTAGAGACGTGTATTGTCTCCAGACAGGACAGTAAGTGAGGTGTTGCAAGTTCAGGCAAGTCACGTGGGTCACTGATGTGAACCCAAGATCATGGTTGAGGCTGTCCTCGTGCAGAATTTGGCTATTAGTTGCTACTCAGCAACTCCATTATTGTATGTCATGAAGGCTATCTTGGAGAATGTTTATCTGAAGATCGGAGGCTAAATCTCCTGTCTGGTGACAATACACATCTCTTTAACCAATGCTTAATGCTACTTCCACTCACATTGTCTGCACCTTTAAGACTTGAATAACAGATTTAGCTGTAAAGACTCGCATTCTAATCAGTATTCTGTAAATTGTGTGTACCTTTATATGCCCTGTTTGATTCAAGCTCTCCAGTCACCTGACAAAAGAACAGCATTCTGAAAACTAGTGGTGTTTACTATCAAACCTGCTGGACTTTAACCTGATGTTGAGACTTCTTACTGCCATTCCCCATGACAGTATTCAAAGTGATATCTGTTTTGCAGGGGAATAACTGCAAGACATTCCTGCACTGCCTCTGTTCTTATGGTCAAATGCCTTGAGATTGGGTTTTTTTTTTTTGAAGGCAATTTATAGTGGTCTCTTCTTCTGTAAGGTGTCTCAGACACCAGCTTAAAGTCTGTGATAGGTTTATTTGGTATTACAGCTTTTGGAGTGCTGCTCCTTCATTAGGTGAGTGGAGGCTGCTCACCTGATGAGCAGCACTCAAAGCTTGTTTATTCGCTTGATGAATTTATTGGAGTTCTATGAGGAAGTGACTAGTGCAGTAGATAGAGCAACCAGTGGATGTGGTGTCTTTGGATTTCCAGAAAGCGTGCGATAAGATGCCTCAAAAGATTGCTGCAGAAGGTTAAGGTGCAAGGAGTCGGGGGTAGGGTGTTACACTGGATAGAGGATTGGTTGTCAAATAGGAAGCAGAGGGTAGGTATTAATGGGTGCTATTCTGATTGGTGACTAGTGGAGTGCCCCAAGGTTCAGTGCTGGGGCCTCAACTATTTGCCAATTACATAAATGATCTGGAGGAAGGGGTAGAGTGCAGGATGATGAAATTTGCTGATGACACAAAGATGAGTGGAAAAGCAAATTGCATGGAGGGTGTGGAAAGCCTGCAGAGGGATTTGGATAGGTTGAGTGGGTGAGGACCTGGCAGATGGAGTATAATGTTAGCAAGTGAGGTTATCCACTTTGGGAAGAATAATGGTAGGAAGGACTACTATTTAAATGGAGAAAAGCTGCAGCATGTGACAATGCAGAGGGACCTGGGGGTCCATGTGCACAAATCACAACTACATAGTATTCAGGTGATCAAGAAGGCAAATGCAATGTTGGCCTTTATAGCTAGGGGGATAGAATATAAAAGTAGGGAGGTTCTGTTGCAGCTGTATAGGGTGCTGGTGATGCTGCAGCTGGAGTACTGTGCAGTTTTGGGCACTGCATTCAAAGGATATATTGGCCTTGGAGAGGGTGCAGAGAAGGTTTACTAGGCTGATACCAGAGATGAGGGTGTTGGATTATGAAAGACTGAATAGGCTAGGTTTGTACTCTTTGGAGTTTAGAAGGCTGAAAGGGGATCTTATAGATGTGTAAGATGATGAAGGGGATGGATAAGGTAGAGGTTGAGAAACTCTTCCTGCTTGACAAAGATAGCAGGACTTTAGAGGGCACAACCTCAAGATTGGGGCTGGGGAGGGGGGGGGTTCAGATCAGAGTTGCAGAGGGTGGTGAATCTTTGGAATTCTCTGCCTCATGAGGTGGTGGAGGCTTCCTCACTGAATATGTTCAAGTCAAGAGTGGATAGGTTTTTAATTGACAAGGGAATTAAGGGTTATGGGGAGAAAGTGGTACTGAACACTACAGATCAGCCATGATCTTATTGAATGGCAGGGTGGGCTCGAGGGGCTGTATGGCCTACTCCTGCTCCTATTTCTTATGTTCTTGTATCCAATAACCTGGTGTGAGACTACTTGCTGTGCCCATCTGAGTCCAACACTCTCATCTCTACCCTTTCTTCATGACATGGCTGCTTGGAAATGTGGTGTGGTGGCCATTAGAGACTTGGATCCCACAGGGACAGTACTGGGTACTTCAGGTGCCATATTTCAGGGAGGGAGGACTGGTACTGTTGATCAGGGCTAGTGTCATGGTTGTAGAGAAGGTGGATGCTGTGGAGGGATTGCCTACAGAGTCTCTGTAGGTGGAAGTTAGGAACAGAAAGGGGTCAGTAACTTTGGTGGGTGTTTTCTATAGGCTGCCCAATAGTAAGAGACATTGAGGTGTAGATAGGAAAACAGATCCTGGAGCGATGTAGTAATAAGTTGTTGTGATGGGAGACTTTAATTTCCCAAATATTGATTGGAATCTCCCTACAGTAAGGGTTTAGATGGGGAGGAGTTTGTTAGGTGTGTTCAGGAGGGTTTCCTGACCGTGTGGATAAGCCGCTGAGAAGGGAGGTTGTACTTGATCTGGTACTGACGAATGAACCTGGACAGGTGTCAGATCTTAGTGGGAGAGCATCTTGGGGATAGCAATCATAATTATATCTCCTTCATGATCTCTTTGGAAAGAGAGAGGATCAGGCAGGCTAGGAAAGTGTTTATCTAGAGTAAGGGGAAATATGTAGCCATTAGGGAGGAAATTAGACAAGTAAATTGGAAGGAGATATTCTTGGGTGGGGGAGGGAGTACTGAGGGAAGATGGCGGATTTTGAGAAAATGTTTGTTTGGAGTTTTGCACAACAAAGTTCTGACGATACAGGTAGGTTATGGGAACCGTGGTGCATGAAGATTGTAATGAACTTAGTCAAAAAAAAAGCACGCAGAAAGTTCAGAGCTAGGTGATGTTGAGGATCTACAGGAGTATACGGCTTGTTGGAAGGAGTTTAAAAAGGAAATTGGGAGAACCAGAAGGGGTTATGAGGGTCTTGCTGAGTAAGATTAAGGAGAACCCCCAAGGTGCTCTACAAATATGTGAAGAGTAAAAGAATGAGATGTGAAGGAATAGGACCGGTGGAAGGGGGAAAAGTTTGTGCAGAACTGGTAGAAATGGCAGAGATGCTTAATGAATACTTTACCTCAGTATTCATGGTGAAAAATGATCTGGGTGGTTTTACTGCAGGTTTGCAGCAGACTGAAAAGATTGAGTATGTGGATGTTAAGGAGGATGTGTTGGAACTTTTGAATAGCATCAAGATAGATAAGTTGCCAGGACTGGATAGGATGTACTCCAGGTTACTGTGGGAGGTGAGGGAAGCGATTGCAGAACGCCTGGTGATGATTTTTGCATTGTCAATGGAAATGGGAGAGATTCTGGAGGGTTGCGGATGTGGTTCCTCTATTCAGAGGGAACAGGGATAGACTCGCCAGTCAGTAATTTCCTGGGCTAACTGCAGTGGTTAGTAAGTTGGAGAAGATCCTGAGGGACAGGATTTATGAACATTTGGAGAAGTTTAGTATGATCAAAAGTAGTCAGCTTGGCTTTGTCAAGAGTAGGTCATGCCTTTCAAGCTTGGTTGAGTTATTTCAAAATGTGACTAAACATTGACAAGAGTGGTGGATGTGGTTTATATGGACTCCAGAAAGGCATTTGATAATGTCCTCCATGCAAAACTTGAAAAAGCGAAGGCTAGAATCCAAGGGGCTGTTGTTGAACTGGCTTCTCTGCAGAAGGCAGAGAATGGATGTGGATGAGTCTTTTCTGCATGGAGTTCAGTCACCAGTGGAGTGCTCCAGGAATCTGTTCTGGGACTCTTTGCTGTTTGTAACGTCCATGAATGACCTGGATGAGGAAATGGAGGGATGGATTGGTAAGCTTGCTGATAACACGAAGATTGCTAGTGTTGTGGATAGTCTGCAGGGATATCAGAAGTTGCAGCATGACATAGGATGCAAGACTGGGCAGAGAAGTGGCAGATGGACTTCAACCTGGCTAAATGCATAGTGGTCCATTTTGGCAGGTCCAATGAGATGGAGTATAATATCAAGAGTGAAACTCTTAGCAGTGTAGAGGATCAGAAGGATCTTGGGGTCTAGGTCCGTAGGAATTCTTGTATTGGTGGAGGATGTGGTCAAGAAGGTGTTTGGTGTGCTAGCCTTCATTAATCGAGGGATTGAGTTTAAGAATTAGGAGATAATGCTACAGCTTTATAAGACCCTAGTCAGACCCCTCTTGGAGTATTGTGTGCAGTTGTCACCTCCATACAAAAAAAGATATGGAAGGTATTAAAAGGGTGCAGAGGAGATTTACAGGGATGTTGCCTGGATTGGGTGGCATGCTTTGAGGATAGGTTGAGGGAGGTCAGTGTTTTCTCCCTGGAGAGATGAAGGATGAGAGGCAACTTAACAGGTGTATAAGATGTTGAGGTATAGGTAGGGTGGATGCTCAGAAGCTATTTCTCAGGGCTGAAATGGTTGTTACAAAAGGACATGTATAAGGTGCTGGGGAGTAGGTATAGAGATGCCAGGGGTAAGTTTTTTCACTGAGGGTGGTGAGTGGGTGGAATTGGCTGCTGTCAGTGGTGGTGGAGGTGAACTTGTTGGGATCTTTAGAGACTTCTGGATGAGTACGTGGGATTTAATGGAATTGAGGGTTATAGATAGGCCGCCTAGGCCTGAGATATGATCAGTGCAACTTGTGGGCCGAAGAGCCTGTTTGTGCTGTAGTTTTCTATGTTCTAGACACTTTTATTTTGAGACTGAAGATGCTAGTTGTGGATCTTCTAGTTTTAAAACTATTTTGGGATTCATTCAGCCAGGATTATAGCCTGACTAGAGCTTTATTTGCTTTTGCCATAATGCTCATCAAGGAGTCAGAATCTTTGCATTTTGAAGACAATTAGAATGAGTACAAATGCTGTTGATACCACATCTGTGTAATGAATGCATTGTAAAATTGCCTTTGTGGTCTGGACATTTCAGGCACAAATTTTAACAATCTACAGCTGAAAATGTTTCTCAGCTTTTATGAATATAAAGTATTTTTATGGCAGAGTGGGTCACAAATTTTTGAGCTGTTGCAATAGGAGACCATAGCACAAATTAAAGATACTGCAATCCAAGGGTTGAGATGTATCTTTCAAATTTTGAATTTGATAGATGAAAGCAAATGCTGGGGAGTACTTTATCCAGAATTCTATACACTTGTTTATGACCAGATAAAGCAGTATCCCATGCAGTAACACAGCAAACCTATTTGAAATAAACTCACAACTGACTTAGAATACTGTATCTTCAGGTACTGATTTGGATGTGTAGGGGCACAGGATTTGGTTGTTGGTTAAACTTGAAGCTGGGAATTCTGTTTAAATGGCTTTTATTGTCAAATGATGCCTTCTGAAAGGCAACAATCAATTCAGCATTGTGAATCATTGTCACATGGTACAAAATGTTATAACTGTAGTTGAAGACAGTATTTTAGAAAACTATTACATTGAAATCATACTAAATATCCCATTAACTTCTGAAGTTAAAACCTGAAATGCTTGCCTGGCCTTTTGGCCACCTTTTGCCAGGGCTAAAGGAGTGAAGTGTGTTTGCAGTGCAATGACAGCAGCTCACCTATTAAGTTGGACAGACCTTGCCTGATGTGCTTGCAGGGAAAGTTCCCAATTTGCACTCTTAATAGGACAGCATTAGATACTGCCCTGAAGATAGGCAGAACCAAACTTCAGACGACAACTGATTTGTTGCCATTAGATATCAGTTCTATTCATGGCATTTGCAGTTGCCTTTTGGCTCTTCTAGCTCCCTGTTTACTTGGACAATGTGAAGATATCTTCTGTAGTTTAATGAAAGACTTGCATTTGTTAGTGCCTTTCATAACCTTTGCCTAAGTACTTTGCTAAGTATACTGTTGTCATTAAGAAATAATAATCATAAGTAGAGATTCATACTGATGTTGCTAAAGAATCAGCTGAAGTGCTGAAACAGAAGCAAATTCTGTGGATACCAGAAGTCTGAGTTAAAAATAGAATATAGTTCAAACAACAATTCTGAAATGTTCTTTATTGGATGCTGCCTGACCAATATAGTTTCACCTTAATCATTGAAAAATACATTGAAGTTTTTTTGCACTCAAGATAATCAAATGAATATCAATATCAGATGAAACAACCACCATACTGAGGTGCTGATTGGTTGGCAAGTGGACACTAGAAAGAGGTGTTGCCATAGAGAATTTGCTAAGCAAATAATGATAGTTAACTTCCCAGAAACAGGCATCTGTGTATCCAAATGAATACAAAAAATTACAGCATTGGGAAAGGCCCTTCAATCCTCCAGTATGCACTGACCATGCTGCTTATGTGAATTAAAACCCTCTACATTTCTGGGGACTAGATTCCTCTATTCCCATGTTATTTGCGCATTTGTTCACGCACCTCTTAAGTCACTACTATATCTGCTTTCACTACCTCACCTGGCAGTAAGTTCAGGTACCCACCATTCTCTGTATTTAAACCTCCCTCATACATCCTTTAAATCTTGCCCTTTGCATCTAAAATTTATGCCCCCAAGTAATTGACTCTTCCACCCTGGGGGAAAAAGCTTCTGACTGTCCACTCTGTCCGTGCCCCTCGACCTTTGTAAACTTTTTTCAGGTTACCCCTTAATCTGTTTTTCCAGTGAAAACAAACTGAGTTTCTCCAACCTCTCCTTGAGGCTAATGTCCTTCATACCAGGCAACATCTCAATAAATCCTTTCTGTATCCTCTCAAACTGCCTCCATCCTTGTAGTACGGTGACCAGAATTGAACACCAGAGAACCAAAAAGTGCTAATAAATTTCAACAGGTATGGCAGCAAGGAGAAAGGAGCTGACATTTGAGTCCAGATGACCTTTTGTCAAACCTTAACACTATAGAACCTTAATTTGGCCACATTTGCAACATAAAGCTGCAACAGGACTTGCCAATTTTAACTCCATGTCCAGTTGATGAAGGCAGTATGCCTTCTCAACTGCCTTCTCCATCTGTGTCTCTACTTTGTGATCTGTGCACCCAGATCCCTCTGCCTGTCAATACTCTTGAGCATTATGCCACTTACTATATATCCCCCATCTGTGTTAGACTTTCCAAAAATACATTACCTTGCATTTGTCCAAATCAAACTCCATTTGCTGTCTCTAACCTTTTTCGACAAACCCTTGTGGTCTGCAAATTTGCTAATAAAACTATTTCCCTCCCAATCATTCAGCAAGGTCCCAGTGCTGATCCCTGAATGCCACTCATCACAGCCCTTCAATCAGAAACGCACCATTGCTCCCCTCTGTCATCTATGACTCAGCCAGTTCTGTATCCATCTTGCCAGCCCAGCTCTGATCCCATGCAAGTTCATCTTCTGTACCCATCTACCATGAGGAACCTTGTCAAAGGTCTTAATGAAGTCTATAGACAACATCCACTGCCCTACCCTCAATCATCTGTCACTTTTTCAAAACTCAAATTGCTGTGACACAACCTCCCCTTAACAAAACCATGTTGAGTCACTTGTTTCCAAGTGTGAACAAAGAACAAAACAGCATGGGAAATGGGCCCTTTGACCCAATGAGCCCACGCCGCCACCTCAATGTTCCCACTTCTACCTGTGATCCCTGTCTATGTTGATAGAACAATGCATGAGTAGATCCTGTTTCTGAATCCTCCAATTCTCCTACTGCTGACATAAGGCTCACCTACCTGTAATTACTAGATTATCCTTGTTACCTGTTGTAAGCAAAGGAACAATATTGGCTATTGGGACCTCTCTTGTAGCCAGTGAGGGCTCAAACATTTCTGAGGCCCCAGCAATTTCCTGTCTTCTGCTTTGAGTATTCTGGGGTATATTCCATCAGGCCCTGGGGATTTGACTACCTTAATGTTTCTCAAGAACCCCAATACCACTACCTTTTTTTTCTTTTGATTTCAATATGACCAAAACTATCTGCGTATCCCTCCCCAGACTCATCATCCACCAAGTTCTTGTCTTTGGACACTGATGCAAAGTAATAATTTAATACTAATTTGTCCATTCCCTCTGGCCCCACAAACACATACCCTCACCTGTCCTTGAATGGGCCAACCCTCTTGTGCTTTTTATGATATAAAAAGCCTTGATTTTCTTTTAATGCCACTGGCCAGTGATTTTTTTATGACTTTTTTTAAAAGCTCCTGTCTATGATGCTTCCTGCCTCCTTCGTGCTCCCAAGTGCATCCAGCTGTTGCTGCTCCAACCTATTCATGCAATCTTAGGAGCTGCAGTTGGGTACAGTTCCTGCAGATACTTATTATCCAAGACATTGGAAATGTCATGGATCTCTCACAGCACTTAACCCCAGTGATTGACATTTCTATCATAATTAAATTATTTAACATTTATTAAACTCTTACTTTCACCTTATTGCGAGAGGTACCTAAGATAGGTGATTATATTAGTTACCTTCCCAGGATGATCTCTCCCTAGACTAACAGTTACCAAGCAAGAAGAAAAACAAAGGGGAAAAGCATCTCCTCCCATTTTGCAGCAAATTACCACATCGCTCCTAATTTCCATCCTCCTTGCCTTGCTCAGGCTGTGTTCTACTTGCATGCACAAAGCTTGTGGTGTGTGCTCAGCTGGGCTGAGATGACTGTGTCCAGTAAGACTTCAAACAGAAGAATGCAATTTACATCTTTGCCTCTAATCAGGTTTCAGTTATTGACAGAACTGCCACTCAACTATTTGGGTGGGGCATCCCCATTAATCAACTAACTAGACCACTAAGCTTGTATCTGAAACAAAACAGGGAAATTAGATTCACCATTTTAATTACCACGCTGTTCCCAATTTCAATCCCAATCTGAATCTCTCCTCTATCTCTCTCGTGCACAAAGAATAATGTGGAATACAAATTTTGTGCCTGATATATCTGACATTGCAGTATGTATGGCTTGCATACTTAATGAGTCAAATCAAACAGCATGTCCCTCTGTCCACAGTGGGCAAGTCAGCAAGGGAACCTTTTGGGAACAGCAATTTAATTCTAAGTTTTGCCTTGTCTGTAGATAAGATAGTCCTCAGGGTGAAAGTAATACATTGTGGGAAGGCTCAGACCGGCTTTTTCCTGTTGAAATGAAGGATGTGGATGACCAGGTTCAGGAACCTTGGATGATAGAAAATTAAGCTTTGTCAAAAAAAAACATGTAATGTTGGAAAAGGAAAGACTGGCAAAATCCTGGAATATAAAAACAGGAAAGAACTTGAGCAAGGGAGTTAGAGCTAAAAAGGACCTTTTTAAACTATCTTTGTCGAACAAGATTAAGAGATCCCAAGGCATTTGATATGTAATGAGCAAAAGCATAGCTAGGAAAGGGGTAGATCTACTCTGGAACAAAGGATGGAATTTGTGTAGAGCTGAGAAAGTAGATAAAGTCCATAACAAATACCTGTATTGAATGGTGAGTCTAGATAAGGGTGTGTTGAATTCTAGAGCATGTCAACACAAAGATATTTGGTGCCTTGAAAGTAAGGTAGACAAGTCCCCAGGTGGGATCTATCTCAGAATACTGAAAGGCAAGGAAGAAACTGTTGAAACCTTGCACCATAGCTTGGTATTCTTTAGTCACAGGGAAGATCCTAGAGGACTGGAGGATAGCTAATGTTGTTTCTTTGTTCAAGGGCAACAGCAATGATCTAGAAATGACAGGCTGAGCCTGGTGACAGTGTAGGGAGTAGGTTCTTAAAAGCAGGACTTGCATGCATTTGGGGGATAAAATATGGACTTGTTAGCAATAGACAGCCTGGTTTTGTCTGGGGGAGGTTGTCTCAAACTTGAGTTTAAGATTGCTAGAATTCATGTAGACAACCACTACTAACATGTCCACAAACAAAGCCTTTGACAAGGTCCATCATGGCAGGTTGATGCAGACGGTGAAGTCACATAGGGATCTGCAGTGAGCTGGTAAAATGAATACAGATCTGGTTGGGTAATGGAAGGGTGTTTTTCTGACTGGAGATCTCTGACTAGGAATAGTCTGTTACCCATATTTGTAATGTAGTGGTTTGGTTAGCAAGTTTGTAGATGACCCAACGATTGGGGGAGCTGCAGATAGAAGAATTGCCAGAGGATACAGCAGGATATAGACAGACTAAGGACTTGGACAATGAAATGCAGATGGAATTTCCTCTGGACAAATGTGAGGTGATGCAGTTTGCAAGGTCTAATGCAGGAAGAACATGTACAGTAAATAGCAGACCCCTTAGAAACACTAACAGATTTTGTGTAGTTCAACAGTTCTGTGAAAGTGGCAAGTGTTCAAAAAGCCATATGACGTGCCCTGACCAAATGCAAGCATAGAATACAAAAATTGCCAAGTCATTTTACAACTATAAACTTGGTCCACATTGCTGTGTTCAACTTGAAGTTTTACAGAGAATACAGAAAAATTTAGTAGGTTTGAAAGATGTTACCTATGAGAAGGGATTGGACATGCTTTGTTTGTTTTCGCTTTAATGTTGGCATCTGAAGGGCAACTTATTAGAGGTTCTCAAAATGAGGCATGGATGGTTGGAGTCTTTTTCCTAAAGTGGAAATGTCAATTACTTGCACATAAGGGAGTGCTCAGAGGAGATGAGGCAAATCTTGAGGGTGGTAGGTGCTTGGAATGTGCTGCCTGAGGGGGTAGTGAAAATGGATACAACAGATTTGAGAAGTATCCTGACAGATAACAGGGAATAGTGGGCTATGGACCATGTAGAGGCAAGAGATGTTAGGTATGGGCTGATGGGTCAATGGGACTATTGTTCTACACAGTCAGTCCATGTTTGCAAAGCTCAAAACTGACATTTGATTCTGTGATTGGACAACATTTGCCTAATGTGACAAACCACAAATTGACAATGAAAAGTATTTGTATGCTGTACAGACAAAACATACTGATCATACAAGGAAATGAGAGTACAGTTAGTCATAGCTAGGGTGTAGAAAAAATCAACTTAATGCAAGGTAAGTCCATTCAAAAATCAGACTGCAGCAGGGAAGAAGTTCTTGAGTCAGTTAGTGCTCAGACTTTTGGATCTTTTGTCCTGATGGGGAAAAAAGCAGAAGGGAGAGTGCCTCTGCCTCTGAGGTGCATGGGGTCCTTAATCATGGCTGCTTGCTGCAACAGTGGGAAGTGTAGACAGTCAATGAATGGGAGGTGGGTTTGTGTGATGGATTGGGCTACATTTGTGATCTTTTGTAGTTCCTTGCAGTCTTGGACAGAGCAAGAGTTACAAAGCTGTGATACAACTAGAGCTTTCTATGGTGTATCTGTAAAAGTTGCTAAGAGTCATAGCTGACATGTCAAATTTTCCTCTTCTGAGAAAATAGAGGCGTTTGAGCTTTCTGGACTATAGTTTTGACACGAAGGAATTGGGGAGGGGAACCAGGACAGGTGGTTGGCAATTTGAACACCTAAACATCAAGTTTCAACATGTTCTCTTTTAGTGTGCTTAACAATATAAGCTGACCACCAATGTAAGGTGGTCAGTGTAGCACATGCATGCACTGAAAGCTACATATTCTAATATACTCTTATACAAAGAACATGTATACTACCCATGTGTGTATATATGTATAAAAAAAATTGCCCATTCATTCCTCTGGTGGATGTCCCTTGCCAGAATGGAACAGCTTATAGAACAGAACACTACAGCACAAACAGGCCCTTCGGCCCACAAGTTGTGCCAAACACATCAAAACCTACCCAGCCATAGACCTATCTATAACCCCCAATCCCATTGAATCCCATATACTCATCCAGAAGTCTTTTAAAAGACCCCAGCGAGTTCGTCTCGACCACCACCGACGGCAGCCGATTCCATTCACTCACCACCCTCTGAGTGAAAAACTTTCCCCTAGCATCCCCTCTGTACTTGCTTCCCTGCACCTTAAATCTGTGCCCTCTTGTCGTGACCATTTCAGCCCTGGGAAATAATCCATCTATTCCCCTCGGCATCTTGTAAACCTCTATCAGGTCGCCTCTCAACCTTCATCTCTCCAGGGAGAACAGTCCCAGCTCCCTCAACCTGTCTTCATGAGGCATGCCTCCCAATCCAGGCAACATCCTTGTAAATCTCCTCTGCACCCTTTCAATAGCTTCCACGTCCTTCCTATAGTGAGGCGACCAGAACTGCGCACAGTACTCCAAGTGTGGTCTGACAAGGGTCCTATAAAGCTGCAGCATTACCTCCTGACTCCTGAACTCAATCCCTCGATGAATGAAGGCCAGTACACCGTAAGCTTTCTTAACCACATCCTCCACCTGGGAGGCCAATTTGAGAGTCTTATGGACCCGGACCCCAAGATCCCTCTACTCTTCCACACAGCTAAGACTCCTACCTTTGATAGTGTACTCATTCATCCTGTTGGATCTGCCAAAATGGACCACAACACATTTATCCGCGTTGAAGTCCATCTGCCACTTCTCCGCCCAGTCTTGCATCCTGTCGATGTCATGCTGCAACTTCTGACATCCCTCCAGACCATCCACAACACCACTGACCTTCGTGTCATCGGCGAACTTACTCACCCATCCCTCCACTTCCTCATCCAGGTCATTTATGGAAATGACAAACAGCAAGGGTCCTAGAACAGATCCCTGGGGCACTCCACTGGTGACCGACCTCCATGCAGAAAAAGAGCCATCCACAACCACCCTCTGCCTTCTGCAGGCAAGCCAGTTCTGGATCCACAAGGCCAAAGCCCCTTGGATCCCATGGCCTCTCACCTTCTCAAGAAGTCTTGCATGTGGGACCTTGTCAAATGCCTTGCTGAAGTCCATGTACACCACGTCCACTGCTCTTCCTTCGTCAATGTGTTCAGTCACATTTTCGAAGAACTCAATTAAGCTCGTAAGGCACGACCTGCCTTTTACAAAACCATGCTGACTATTTCTAATCAACCTAAACTTCTCCAAATGCTCGTAAATCTTGTCCCTCAGAAGCCTCTCCATCAGCTTACCAACCACTGAGGTCAGACTCACCGGTCGGTAATTTCCAGGACTATCCCTGTTCCCTTTCTTGAAAATAGGGACCACATCCGCAATCCTCCGGAACCTCTCCTGTCTCCATCGACGACGCAAAGATCATCGCCAGGGGCTCTGCAATGACATCCCTCACCTCCCACAATAACCTGGGGTACATCCCATCTGATCCCGGAGACTTGTCTATCTTGATAGCATTTAGAAGTTCTAACACATCTGCTTCCTTAATATCTACATACTCAATCTTTTCAGTCTGCTGCAAACTTGTAGTGCATCCTCCCAGATCATTTTCCACCATGAATACTGAGGCAAAGTACTCATTAAGCACCTCTGCCATTTCTTCTGGTTCCATACACACTTTTCCCCCTTCACCTTTTTATAGGTCCTATCCCTTCTCTTCTCATTCTTTTACTTTTCACATAGCTTGGTTTTTAATACTTTGCAGTTAACTTGTTGGTGACCATTACTGGTTCATTCTCAGTGATGACAATTCTATTAATCAAAGGCCACTTGCCTACAAATCCGCACTCCTGTCCTGCAATACAAAGTTGTTCCATGATATTGATATTCTTGTGATTGCCTTGATTAGTAAGAGAGCTTCCATTTAAAAACAAAAACTGGTAATGAATTTCTGCACTTTTCAGGTAAGCATGATCGCAGATAACTTAAATTGAGTGCTTGAATGTTAGGAAATGGTGTCCATAACCTCTATGCAGATGTTTTTTTATGGACACTAAAACTTTCTTAAATCACTTTAATAATGCTTATTGACAGCTGTCTATTCTTTTCTCCTTCACCTAAGTTTATTTCGATTTCAGTGCTTTCTAGACAAAGTCAAACTGATGGCAAACTTGGCTTTATTGACTGCTTGAAGTATTTTGCCCTCAACTTAAAAATTTTATTTTTCCTGTCCTTCAGGAGTAGGAGGTATAAATGCTGAAGTTGAAAAGCACCTTGAAATGGGGAAGAAACTGCTGGCCGCAGGACAGTTAGCAGATGCATTGTCTCATTTTCATGCTGCTGTAGGTACGTAAATGTTACAGGTGCACTGTTAGCAATGCAATTTTCATTCAACATTTTTTAGCACCAAATTTAACATTTCAAGAAACAGCATTTGCGAAAAAAAAGTACTTGGTATAAGTATTACTTGGGAATAGGTTCTCCAAGACGTATCGATTTCTTTTGAGTAAGAAAGAAATTGATAGATATCGATGATGATTTTCAGCATCTTAAGTTTTTGGCAATCAAATAATCCACATCAAATTTGTTCTTTTCCACCCCTCAACCTCAACACCTTGAATTAGATAAATCTTTGAGGATTTGGAGGAGGGGTCAAAAGGAGACAAGTGACTAAAATTTCCCTTGAATTTTGGATGTTTACAGGAACAAAATTAAGTACCTTGTTGATGTTGCTCCAATAAGCATAAACAAACCCATTTGGCTTACAAAGTGCCATTCTGACTCAAGACTCTTTTCCTTCAAAGATGCTGTTAGACCTACTGAGATTTTCCAGCAAATGTTTTTCACTGGTCAAAAATTGTTCTGTTTTTATTTGGAACTTGCTATACTGGTTTGGTTGTTCTGTCAATCACAACAGATTTGAGGTTTGTACTAATTTTTTAAACTAACTTTGCAGGGTGAACAAAACCATTTGAACAGACCATGTTCTTAATAGCATAGCTGAATAGATTTGTTTCCAGTGATAACTGTTCTGGTCTCTTTAAAAATCCCTCTTGTTAGTGGATGGTATAGCATTGCACCACAAGTCTCACCTATAGTGGAACTATGCTATTTGCATGAAATGCATATTTGGCATTATAAACAAATATGCATTATCATTATTTGTAATAGATGACTAATGGGGCAGCTGATCTTGGCTTTGGATAATCCCAGTGAGATTTTCAATTTTTGGTGTGAAATAAAACATGAGGTATGATTTAATGATTAACAGAGCAACTCAGTGGGCTTTATGTCATAGAATCATAGAATCCTGCAGTGCAGAAGGAGGCTATTTGGCCCATTGAGTCTGCACCAACCACAATCCCACCCAGCCCATATCTGCATAAACCCATGCATTAACTGAGCTAGTTTCCCAATTTAGCCCAGCCAATCCACCTAACAAACCTTTTGTAGTCTGGGAGAAAACAAGAGCACCTGGAGGAAACCCACACAGACCCTGGGAGATTGTGTACAAATTCCACCCACAGTAACCCAAACCAGATCTCTGGTACTGTAAGGCAGCAGTGCTAACCATTACCACCACACCGCCCTTAAGTATAGCACCAGTGGATAGTAACAGTGTGTAACTGAGGAAGTTTTTCATCTTGATGTCAAACTTGATTGTGTTCAGATTCATCTGTCTCCTCAGACTTGGACAGAGGATTCATAATTCCAGCAGTGTCAGAGGAATCATTTTGTTTTGAAATGTGAATCCAAGGTTCTGTCGGCTTTTATTTGGTTGATGTGAACACTGAAGATCTTCAGGTGTTGTAATTATGAAGACACTGTTGCAGTCATGTGCAGGAGGCCCAAGAAGAGTCTTGTTGCAATTTCAAAGGCGCTCAAGACTGCAAGTACCTGCTGGATGTATGACTTAGTCAAGTGTCAGGAGTGCCTTGGAGCTGGGAGAAATATTGAGAAGTATTGAGTTATTGCACCAAGGCAAGTAGGAAGTGCAGATCAGTTGTAATTGAATCTGAGTTTATCCAACACTTTTTAATTTCAGATTTCCAACATTTGCAATTTTTTTTGCATGATTTAAACTGGCTCCTACATTTTTTAAACCCCAATTTTTAGTGACATTTTTAAGTCTCCATAAAGTGAAGTCTGATTACAACTGCAACTTGAGGGATATTGGTGGTTGTTAAGCAAGGGATTAATTGGTTTTTGTGGCGATGCTGGTTTTGGACTAGTGGACACAGTCAGAAGTCTCTCAACACTGGGTTAAAGTCCAACAGGTTTATTTGATATCATGAGCTTTGAGCACTGCTCTTTCATCAAGTGAGTGGTGCCCACTCTCCTGTTGGATTTAACTTGAGACTATTACTATTAGTTTTTTACGCATCCTTATGAGTGGAACTATAACTAATCTATGGCTTTTCATAACTGTTGTCCTGTCCTGGTTTGCTCATGTTTGTGTGCCAGTTAATGCTAGCTAAACTGCTTTTGGTCAAAAGCAATAGATTTATTTGGTATGCTGCTTAGAAAAACTAGCACACCAGGCAGCATGAATGAAGTGAGAAATAGTTCATAGAATCCCTGCAATGCAGGAGGAGGTCATTTGGCCCATCAAACTGGCACTGACAACAATCCACCCCCTCAGCACTATCCCTATAACCCTACAGATTTACCCTGCTAATTCCCTGGCACTAAGGGGCAAAATACATGTAGGGAACATACAAACTCCACAATTGTTTCAGTTTGAGAATCATTGAAAATTTGAGTTAATTGGTGGTCATGCTGTATTAAAATGAATGCAGCTTCACCTGTACAAATTCTATACTTTTAATGATTGAGGAAAATTAGTCAACATGTTTACAATCTCCATATGAAGACTAACTTATTGTGTTCCATTCCAGTAAATACCTTTGGCAAATTGACATTAAACATAGGCTCAGAATTGGACACCATAGACTGGATTGTGTGCCTCCATTTGTCATGCTTTCAGTGAGTTAACAAAATGGAGCAGATGCTCACCCACCCATCATTGAGCTCATCGAGCCAATTGATCTTGATAATGCACTGCCCATGCCATAATATGGCTGCACCTTCTTTAAAATTTGTATAATTTAGTTCATGTCTGTTGGCATCTTTGCCACCAATGTCAGTTTGCATCCTTGCCTCCAACCTTAGTTTTGTCTTCAAGAAGACTTAGACTATATACCCCCAGTACATACTAGTATATCATACAATTGTTTGCTGCTACTCTGCTTTTCAGACAATTTTGTATCCCATGAGGTTTTTGCTAATACAAATGTGAAAAGTTTTCAATATTTTTGAAAATCTATATGCACAAAACTAACTAGACTACCCTCATAATCCCTGTCCGTTCAGTTTCATACCATGTAGTGCATACCATGTTTAGCTAGACTCCTGAAGTTTTGTACTAACCCAAATTATTTGCATTATTCCAATTTTAGATTTGTATGCAACAATAATGCTCAACCATTTTAATAGACACAGCTTGTTTTTTATGAAACAAGATTCTGAAGCTCTAAAGCAGGACCATCTTAATTCCATCATGATGACTTGTTTGCAGATGGGGATCCTGATAACTATATTGCATATTATAGACGAGCCACAGTCTATCTGGCTATGGGTAAATCAAAGTCTGCTCTTCCAGATCTAAGTAAGGTCATTGAGCTGAAACCAGACTTCACATCTGTAAGTAATGCTCTTTAGTTTATCCTACTGTTTTGAGTTGAAAAAGTCTTGTGTAGAATGTTGCTCAGTTATATTGCATGAAAAAATATGCAGCCAGATCTTTTGGTATAATTTGATTGTGACTGTGTTTTAGGCTCGATTACAGAGGGGAAACTTGCTGCTCAAACAGGGAAAGTTGGATGAAGCAGAGGAAGACTTTAAGAAAGTGGTAAGTTTGTACCTGTGTAGTGAAATTCTGATTTCTGCTTTTGATCAACTACTATCTGTTCATTGCATCTATTCTCCTAAGTGCCATTTAAGTATTGGACTGTTCCTAGAGCTGCATGTTTTTAACTTGCTGGTAGGTTCTTTGTCATTGATTCTTCTAAATCAAATACAAAGAGGTTTACAGCATGGAAACGCTCTTCAATCCAAATTGTCCATGCTGCTTTTTTTAAACCCCTAATCTACTCCCAATTGCTCACATTTGGCCCAAATCCCTCTATACCCATCTTGCCCACGTAACTCTCGATTGCTTTTTAAAAGACAATTGTACCCATTTCTACCTCTGGCAGCTTGTGTTCTTTTGGATCCTTCTGTATCTCACCCCTCTGACCTTAAAGCTATGCCATCTAGTTTTACACTCCCCAACCTTTGAGAAAAGCTATCTAGATGATTTATGCCCCTCATTTTATAGACCTGTAAGATCACCCCTCAGCCTCTTATGCTCCAGAGAGAAAAGTTCCAATCTATCCAGTTTTCTTATAACTCAAACCATCAAGTCCCAGTAGCATCCTAGTAAATTTTTTCTGCACCCTTCCTAGTTTGATATTTCTATAATAGGGTGACCAAACTGAACAGTTCCAGGTGTGACCGTACCAATATCTTGTACAACTTCAAGACATCATAACTCCTATTTCAGTGTTCTAACCAATGCCTTCTTCAGGACTTTGTCCACCTGTGACTTCATTTTCAAGGAGCTATGAAACTGTACCCCTACATCTTCTATAACTCTTAAAAATATTAGAGGATTCTTTGAGACAGGATTTACTCCCACTTGGAAATAAGTGGACATATTAGTGAGTGACAACATGATTTTGTGAAGGGAAGGTCATTCTCACTAACATGGTCAAGTTTTTTTTTGAGGAAGTGACGAAGATGATTGAAGGTAGGGCAGTGGATGTTGTTCACATGAACTTCAGTAAGGTTTTGACAAGGTCCATCATGGCAGACTGGTGCAGAAGCTGAAGTTGCAAGTAATCAGGTAAGCTGGCAAGATGGATACAGAACTGGCCTGTCATAGAAGGCAGAGGATAACAGTGGAAGGCTGTGGTTTGATTTAAGTTTGTTCTTTTAACCTTTTTCAGGCACTTTGGCCCAATGTTCCCACCTCTACCTGTGATCTCTATCCATGTTTATAGATCTGTGGATTAAAAACCAAATTTGAAACAATTTAGGGAGAATTTGTTTTGCCATTTAGCCTAACAGCATATCTTTGGGATGCGGGAAGAAACCGGAGCACCCGGAGAGAACCTGCGCAAACTCCCACAGATACAGGCCCAAATCCATGCATCTGCACAGCACAGTGATAGTCACTGAGCTGTCATGTTGCCCATCAGATGGTCCAGGTCAGGTGTACACTAACGACATGAAGCACTAAGATACTCAAAATCCAAGAGCAGCCCTCTCTGGACTCATTGTGTGTATGCCCCTCCTTAGACAACAAGGTGGACCAAAGCACCTGTAGGATGAAAACAAGTACATCAATATCATCTATTTACACACTTCCCAGGGAACTCCCAAGGCTCATGATCCCTATTTGAAATCAGTTTTCTATACCCCTCCATTCCCATTCTGTTCATGTGCCCATCTAAGTATTTCTTAAATAACTCCAGAGTACCTGCCTCCACCACTTGGCAGCACATTCCATACCCCCACTAGCTTCTGTGGGGGGGGGAAAAAAACTCCCTCTAGCATCCAAATTATACCTTCCCTCCCTCACTCTAAGCCTATGGCCCCTCGTGCTATTCAAGTCCATCCTAGGAAAAAGCTTAACCCTGTTTACTCTATACCCCTCATAATCCACTTCTATTAGATCATGAATTTGCGGATAGCAATGACAATCATCAGGATATAGATTGGTTGGAGGCTTGGATGGAGAAATGGCAGATGGAGATTAATCTGGGTAACGCATTTTGGAAGGCCTAATAGAGGGAATATACAGTAAGCGGCAACCTTAAGAGTATTAATAGGCAGAGATAGGGATGTACAGATAGTCATTGAAAGTGGCAATGCAAGTGGAGATGGTAGTCAAGAAGGCATATAGCATGTTCATCTTTGCTAAGGGCATTGAGTTTAAACATCAAGTTATGTTGCAGCTTTATAAAGTATTAGGCTGCATTTGGAATATAGTATTCAATTCTAGTTGCTACACTACAAGAAGGGTATGGACACTTTGGAGAGAGTACAGAAGATTTACCAGGATGTGGCCTGTTATGGAGGGTATTAGCTATCAAGAGGTTGGAGAAACTTGGTTTGTTCTCACTGGAACAAATGGAGGTTGAGGAGTGACCCGATAGAAGCCTACAACAGAGGGGTATGGACTGAGTGGCTTGTCAAAAGCTTTTTTCTAAGGTGGAAGAGTCAATTATTAGGGGGCATAGGTTTCAGGTGCAAGGGGCAAAGTTTAAAGATGTACAAGACAAGGTTTTTTGAGGATGGTGGGTGCTTGGAACATGCTGCTAGGGGAGGTAGTGAAGCAGATACAATGAGTTTTAAGGAGCATCTGGACTTATGAATAGGAGGGTTATGGTACTGATGAAAGGTGGCGTTTTAGTTCAGTCAAGCACCATGATCCATGCAAGCTTAAAGGGTTAAAGGGCCTGTTCTTTGTTCTCCAACACCTTATCATTAACTGAACAAGTCCTGCACTTGTTCAGTCTACCAAAATGCATTACCTCACTTCTAAATTTAAACCCCATCTGCCATTCATCAGCCCACTGGCCCAATTGATCAAGATCCCATTGCAATCCTAGATATGGTAGAATAGAAGATTGGTTGGTTAGGGCCAGTCAGACAGCAGTGGGAAGTTGTGCATGGAACCTGAAGAGATTGGAGAGGCATTGAACAAATATTTCTCTTCGGTATTCACGCAGGGAGATGTAAATGTAGTTGTGGAGAACACTGAGGTACAGGGTTGCAAACTGGAAAGTATTGAAGTAGATAGGGAGGATGTGCTAGATATTCTTGAGGGTTTGAAGTTAGATAAGTCCCCTGGGCCGGACGGGATTTACCCTAGGATTCTCTGGGAGGCAAGAGAGGCGATTGCAGAGCCTCTGGCTCTGATCTTCAGGTCGTCGTTGGTTACGGGTATAGTTCTGGAAGACTGGAGGATAGCGAATGTGGTCCCATTGTTCAAGAAGGGGAAGAGAGACTTTCTGGGGAATTATAGGCCAGTGAGTCTTACTTCTGTTGTGGGCAAAGTACTGGAGAGAATTATTAGGGATAGGATTTAGTTATTTAGAGAAATGAATTGATTGGGGATAGTCAGCATGGTTTTGTGAAGGGTAGGTTGTGCCTTACTAACCTCATTGAGT
Source organism: Sphyrna mokarran (assembly GCA_024679065.1). Lineage (NCBI taxonomy): Eukaryota > Metazoa > Chordata > Chondrichthyes > Carcharhiniformes > Carcharhinidae > Sphyrna > Sphyrna mokarran. Next base: position 30,087,556 of record JAGIQG010000010.1, read on the forward strand.
TTTTTGAAAAAGTGACCAAAGAGGTGGATGGGGGTAAGGCAGTTGATGTGGTATATATGGACTTTAGTAAGGCGTTTGATAAGGTGGCCCATGGAAGGCTTCTGCAGAAAATGCAGAGTATGGGATAGAGGGTGATTTAGCTAATTGGGTTAGGAATTGGCTAGCAGATAGAAGACAGAGGGTGGTGGTTGATGGGATATATTCATCGTGGAGTTCGGTTACAAGTGGTGTACCTCAGGGGTCTGTTTTGGGGCCCCTGCTGTTTGTAATTTTTATAAATGATCTGGATGAGGGTATTGAAGGATGGATTAGTAAATTTGCAGATGACACTAAAGTCGGTGGAGTGGTAGATAGTGAAGAGGGGTGTTATAGTTTGCAGAGAGACTTGGACAAGTTGCAGAGCTGGGCCGAGAGGTGGCAAATGGAGTTTAATGTGGAAAAGTGTGAGGTAATGCACTTTGGCAGGAATAATAAATGTGTAGAGTATAGGGCTAATGGTAGGATTCTTAAGTGTTGATGAACAGAGGGATCTTGGTGTGTATGTGCATAGATCCCTGAAAGTAGGCAGTCAAGTCGAGAAGGTTGTTAAGAAGGCATATGGAGTCTTAGCTTTTATTGGTAGGGGGATTGAATTTCGGAGCCGCAACGTCATGTTGCAACTGTACAAAACTCTAATGCGGCCGCACTTGGAGTATTGTGTGCAGTTCTGGTCCCCACATTATAAGAAAGATGTGGAGGCATTGGAGAGGGTACAGAGGAGGTTTACCAGGATGTTGCCTGGTATGGAGGGCAGGTCTTATGAAGAGAGGCTGAGGGATTTGAGGTTGTTTTCGTTAGAAAGGAGGCGGCTAAGAGGGGACCTTATTGAAACATATAAGATGATTAGAGGTTTAGATAGGGTGGACAGTGATAGCCTTTTTCCTAGGATGGAGAAAGCTAGCATGAGAGGACATAGCTTTAAATTAAGGGGTGGTAGTTATAGGATGGATATCAGAGGTAGGTTCTTTACCCAAAGGGTGGTTAGGGAATGGAATGCCCTGCCTGCTGCAGTTGTAGATGTGCCAAGTTTGGCGTTTAAGAGGTTAAGTTTATGGAAGAGAAGGGAATGTTTTAGTTTGGAGGGTCATTACTTTTTTTCATAATTGGTCGGCACAACATCGAAGGTCAAAGGGCCTGTTCTGCGCTGTAATGTTCTATGTTCTATAACCTTCACTGTCCACTGCCACCAATCTTGGTGTCATCTGCAAACTTACTAACCATGCCTCCTATATTCTCATCCAAATCATTAATATAAATGACTAATAACAATGGAGCCAGCATGTTTCCCAATACATGTGACAATACACAGAAAGCAGTATTGTTTGCGTACAAAATATAAATATGGAAGAAGGAAAGGATAGGGTAAAGATCAATTTAATTAGTCCATTCAAAACTCTGATGGTAGCAGGGGACATGTTCTCAGACACTTGTCTTTTTCCCAATGGAAGAAGATGGAATGTCCAGGATGTGCGGGATCTTTGATTATGTTTGCTGCTTTTCTGAAGTGGCAAGTGTAAAGTCAGTTGATGGGAGGCTGGTTTGCATGATGGACTGCCTGGGCTACATTCTCAACCCTTTAATTTCTTGCAGCCTTAGTCAGAGCAGAAGCCATAACAAGCTGTCATACATCAGGAAAGGACACTTCCTATGGTGCATCTGTAAAAATTGAGTCATAGTGGATATGCTGAATTTTCTTAGCCTGCTGAGGAAAAGAGGTGTTGAGTTTTAACTACAATGTCAGTTGGAGGTGCCAGGACAGATTGACCTAAAGACTTCAAAATCTGAAGTGCTCAATATATCCACTTCACTGATGTAGATAAGGGCATGTGCTCCAATATAATTCCTGAAGTGGAGGACTATCTCCATTTATTGACATTGAGGGAGAAATTGTCATCTTTCACCAAATTTTCTCTTGTGCTGTCTTTTTGTTTCAAATCCAACCCACTACAGTTGTCATTAGCAAACTTGAAAACAGTTGGAGCAGACTTTGGCTTTAGCATACAAGTAGTAAAAGAGGCTGAGGACAGCCTTGCAGGACACCAATGTGGAGGATAATCATAAAGGTGTCATTACCTTTCCTTGCTGATTCTGGCCTGTGGATTAGGAAGTCTAGTATCGAGGTGGAGTGAGGAACCAAGCCCTAGCTTTGTATTTGTTACAGTAATGATTTACCAGCTGAGCTGTGCTCTATACATAAGAGTCTGACAGATCCTTGTTGTCCATGTGTTCTAGTGCCAAGGAGATTGGGTCTACAGCTGACACCTTGTGGCAACAGATAAATTAGAGTGGATTCATCTATCTGGGAGACTGCAGTTGATGCATGCCATGGCTAACTTTTCAAAACACTTCATGATGGATGTCAGTGCCACCATATGGTGGTCATTAAGGCATGCTGCCCAGTTTTTCTTTAGTACAGGAATGATGGTCACGATCTTGAAACAGGTAGGGATCTCAGATTGGAGTTAAAAAGCTCCATCTGCTGGTCTGCACAGGATCTGACTGCTTGTCCAGGTACCCCATTCAGCCCAGTCACTTGAGTTAACTTGGTCAAGAAAGCCAATCTGACATTTAGTCTCAATGGTGACCTCTGAGATACCAGTTGAACTAAGGCTTCTGGGATAATGTCCTTTCCCTGATTTGGGTGCTCAAAATGGGCATTGAATGTATTGAGTTCATTGGCAACAACACATCTTGCCCCAATGATTCTACACCTTATCCATGTAGTCTGTTGTGCAATATAGATCATGCCATAATTGCTGGGTTTTCATGTGGTCTGGGACTCCAGCTCAGTATGGTACTGTTTTGGCATCTTTGGTTGTCCAGAGATTGTATCTGTAGGTTTTGCATTGGTCAGGGCCACACAAGTTGACTGATTCAGACCTGGGCTTCAGTAAGCACTGGATGGCTCTCTATACAAGATGAAGATGCTGGCATTGGACTGGGGTAAACACAGTAAAAAGTCTCAACGCCAAGTTAAAGTTCAAGTTTATTTGTAGCAAAAGCCACTGGCTTTCTAAGCACTGATCCTTCGCCAGGTGAGTGGGAGTTCAATTCACAAACAAGCCAAACTCAAACTATTTACAAAATAATGATTGGAATGCAAGTCTTTACACATAATTAAGTCTTAAAGGCTTATACAGTGAGTGGAGAGCATTAAGCACAGGGTTTAAAGAGATGTGTGTTGTCTCCAGACAGGACAGTAGTGAAATTTTGCAACTTCAGGCAAGTCATGGGGGTTACAGTGTGATATGAACCCAAGATCCTGATTGAGGCAATCCTTGTATGCAGAAATTGGCTAACAGTCATTGAGCAGAGACTATCATGTGTCATGAAGATAACCTTGGAGAACACTTACCTGAAGATCAGAAGCTGAATGCCATGACTCCTGAAGTGTTCCCCAACAGGAAAAGAACAGTCTTGCCTGGTGATTGTTGAGCAGTGTTCATTCATCTGTTGTAATGTCTGCATTGTTGGCCTAATGTACCACCCTTGGGACATCTTTTCTTGCAGCATATTAGGTAAACAACGTTGGCCAAGTTGCAAGAGTATGTACTGTGTACCTGGTAGATGGTATTCTCACATGAGATAATGGCATCACAATGACCTCAAGGCTTTCAGCTTTTCCAGCTTCCACCCTAAACATCTTAAAGAAGCCATCCTCTAAGGACAAGTTCTCCATGTACGCAGAATCTGCTCAGATGAGAATCTGACATTGAAAGATGCCCTCATAAGAACAGGATATGGCGTTTGACTCAATCAACAATTCTGACATGCTACAGCAAAAAACTGCACTGACCTTCTCAGAAGCCAAACACAAGATAAGGTGGACAGAGTACCTTTTGTCGTCTAGTACTTCTGTGGAGCAGAGAAGCTACAACATCTTCCCCAGAGCCTTCAATGTGTCAGTGATGAAGATGAATATCTCATCAAGGCTGTCCCCCACACCCCACTTCTTGCCTTTTAAACAAGTGCATAACCTCAAACAGACCATTGTCTGCGGCAAACTATCCAGCTTTCAGGAGAACAGTGACCATGATACCACAACCCTGCCACAGCAACCTCTGCAAGACGTGCCAGATCATCAATCACAGATGCCATCATTTCACTTGAACACCATCCACCAGGTACACTGTACATACTTTTGCAACTCAGCCAGTGTTGTCTACTTGTCTTCCTGATGCGCTGCAGGAAAGGATGTTCTGAGGGAAGCTGTTCACTAATCTGTTGATATAGTGCTCAACTGTCACCCAGGCAAGTGTGTTCTCTTCCTGTTGGGGTCATGGGCATTCGACCTCTAATCTTTAGGGTAAGCATTTTCCAAGGCAGCCTTCAAGATGCAGAGTTGTTGGCTAGAGACTCTTGGCCAAGTTCCCCACACGTGAACCCAAGATCTCAGTTGAGGCTGTCATGTTAGCTGTAACCCTTGCAACTTGCCTGGACTTGCAAAATCTCACTAACTGCCCTGTCTAGAGACATTACATATCTTTTTAACCTGTGCTTAACCGTCTCTCCACTGACATTATGTACCTTATTAAGACTTCTTTACCTGTAAAGACTTGCATTCCAACCATTTATTTTGTAAATTGAGTTTGTCTTTATGCCCTATTTGTGAATAGATCTCCCACTCACCTGATGAAGGGGCTGTGCTCAAAGCTCGTGCTTTTGGTACTAAAGAAACCTGTTTGCCTTTAACCTGATGTTGATTGACTTCTTACTGTGTTGATCGTGTTTATCCACGGTTGCCAGCTTGAAATGCTTACATGTGCTAAAGAAGCATATCCACAGACTTTGTGTGATACAAAGAACGAAACAGCACAGGAAACAGGTCCTTCAGCCCAACGACCTCACGCTGCCACCCCGATTATTCCCACCTCTACCCATGATCCCTGTCTGTCTATAGATCTAGGGATTAAAAAACCAAATTTGAGACAATTTGGGGAGAATTTGTTTTGCCAATTAGTCTAAGAGCACATCTTTGGGATGTGGGAGGAAACCGGAGCACTTGGAGAAAACCCATGCAAGCATGGGGAGAATGCGCAAACTCCCACAGACACAGGCCCAAATCCATGTATCTGCACAGCAATAGTCACTGAGCTGTTGTGTTGCCCATCAAATGGTCTAGGTCAACATTATGTCTCGGCTCAAATTCAATCCCTCTACCAATAAATGCTAACACACTATCCGCCTTAACAACCTTATCAACTTGAGTATGAAGGATCTATGCACCAGTACACAGGTCTGTCTGCTCATCTACACTACTAAGAGTCCTACCATTAGCCCTATATTCTGTACACAAATTACTCTTACCAAGTGAATCATCTCTCACTTTTCAGCATTAAACTCCATCTGCCACCTCTCGGCCCAGCTGTGCAACTTATCTATGTTCTTCTGCAAACTGTAAGATCCATCCTCACTGCCTACAACTTTGGTGTCGTCAGCAAATTTACTAACCCATTCCTCTACACTCATCCAGGTCATTTATAAAAAATAACAAACAGTGGCCCCAAAACAGATCTTTGAGGTACACCACTTTTAACTAAACTCCAGGTTGAATATATCCCATCAACCACCACCCTCTGTCTTCTATCAGCTAGCCAATTCTTAATCCAATCAGCTAAATCACCCTCAATCCCATCCCTCTGCATTTTCTGCAGTAGTCTTCCATGGGGAACCTTGCTAAAATCCATATACACCACATCAACTGCCTTACCCTTATCCACCTCTTTGGTCACCTTTTCAAAAAACTAAGGTTTGTGAGACATGACCTTCCCTTCACAAATCCATGTTGACTATCCCTAATCAAGTCATTTCTTTCTAAATGACTATAAATCCTATACCTTATAATTCTTTCCAAAACTTTCCCCACAACAGATGTAAGGCTCATGGGTCTATAATTTGCAGGGTGGTCTCTACTGTCCCCCTTTAAACAAGGGGACAACATTTGCCATCCTCTAGCCTTCTGGCACTGTACCTATAGCCAACGACAACATGAAGATCAAAGCCAAAGGCTCTGCAATCTCCTCTCTAGTCTCCCGGAGTAACCTGGGATAAATCAAATCCGGCCCAGGGGACTTATCTATTTTCATACTCAAGAATAGCTAACACCTCCTCCTTTATGTACCTCTATCCCATCTAGTCTACAACCCTGTATCCCAGTATTCTCCTCAACTCCCGTTGACATTTTCCCGCGTGAAGACTGACAAAAAATACTCATTCTCTCAAGCCTTCCCTACACTCCTTGTTATATGATCTGATAGGATTCTAGTCCCAGCATCATTCAGGTGAAGCCTGAAAAAATGGTTTGACTCCTTGCTTTTTAGCACTGACCTTTCCTTTTTCACCAATTTTTGAATCACTAATTAGCTCTGACTTTTCTTGCCCATTGCCAATTAGTAATCCAGAATCCCTTAAGTTCTTAAGTCCTATGTCATTGATACCTACTTGAAACAAGGCAACTGGCTCATTCTCCCTTAGCTTTGTAAATGTCCTCAATCCTGGCATTCAAGCAGAGCCTTCACAATCTTTTGCTAAACAGCCATGTTTATTATCCTACCTGTATTGTCCACCCATAATGCCACTATCACCACTACATATTGCTCCACTTGATGGCTCCTTGTACCACTCGTTGGTTCCATTTTCTCATTTTGCAATCCTTGCTCCTGGCCACAGTTAGAAACACCTGGTATATGTTTTCTGGATGCTTATGTCTGCCTCTCTGCCAATCATTTTATTTGATTTACTATCGTCACATGTATTAGTATGCAGTGAAAAGTATTTTTCCTTGCATGCTATACAGACAAAGCATAGTTCTCAGAAAACGGGACCGCACGGTATAGCGTTACGTTCATAATTAGGGTGTAGAGAAAGATCAACTTAATCAAAGAAAATTTGTGACTAATCACTGATCCACCTTTTTATTAACTCTTTCTCTTGATGTGGGTAGTATGGATTTTAGTAGATCCTACATGTAGACTGGTTACTTAAGCAAAATGGCAAGTTGCTTATTGCCCCAACCAATTTGGATTCAAAAAGTTCCTGTTGGACTGGACATAGTGTTGTAAAAACTCTTCCTAAAGATAATCAGGAACTTTTGCCTCCTCTACCCTTTATACATGAGTGTCCCATCTATACTTGGCTAATTAAAATCCCTCTATCTATATTTAATGTTTGCAATTCTCAGTATTTGCCCTGCCTATTGATTCTACATCCTCCTTACTAGTTGACTGTCTGTATACATAGCTATGTAATTGCATTTTGTTCTTGGTTCTAGCCAGATTTGATCTTGTCCTTGAACCCTCTGCAGCATTCTTATCCTCCAGCACCTGCAATGCTCTCCTTCACAAATATCATCACCCCTCCTTTCCTTTAGTTTCTGAACATCTTGTGCCCACAAATATTTAGTGTCACAAGTAGGTTTACACTAATGAAGTTACTGAGAAAATCCCCTGGTACCTATTGAGTGCAGAGGAAGAACTTGGCATGGCCAATGTACCTAACCAGCACATCTTTTGGATGGGAGAAATCCCAAGCAGACAAATGTGTTGAGTCCAGTGCCCCTAATTGGGAATTGAACTCGGGTCCCTGGTGCTGTGAGGCAGTAACATTCTGCCACCCATGAATACCCAGTTCTACCTTGAGCAAGATCTCATCACCACAACACCAATCTGCACCTGCCATACTCCAATCTCATTTAGTATATTCTGTCCATTCAGCAATCCTGATTTATGATCATTAGTTTCCTTAATCCAACTTCACTTATTGACTAGGAGGCAATGGCCTAATGGTACTATCACTTGACTAATAATCCAGAAACCCAGAATGTTCTGGGGATTTGGGTTTGAATCCCATCACAGCTGCTAGAATTTGAGTTCAATTCCTGATGAAGTATGTCCCAGGGCACTGGAAGACTAGGAGGAAATTGCAAGTTCCCTAGCAGAGATATTTGAATAATCAACGGTCACAAGTGAGGTGCTTAAAAGATTGGAAAGTGGTAAATGCTGTGCCTCTTTTAAAAAGGCTGCAGGGAAAAGCCTGAGAGGCATGTTGAGTAATACTTGGAAGAAGCACTGAAGGTGGCAAGGGTGCAACATGTACTCCAATGAGGGATTTCAAGTCCACCAGACGTAAGCCAGTGTCTTTCACGTCTGGTGGGTAAGTTGTTGGAAGGTATTTTGAGAGACAGGATCATTTAGAGAGGCAAGGAGTGATTAGGGACAGTCAGCATGGTTTTGAATGGAAAATCATGTCTGAAATTTGAGTTTTTTGAAGATCACTGAGGGCAGTGCAGTTGATGTTGTTTACATGGACTTTAGCAATGCCTTTGACAAAGTACTGTACAGTAGGTTGTTGCATGTAAAATCTCATGGAATCCATGGTGATGTAGCTAAATGGATACAAAATTGGCTTGGTGACAAGACAGAGGCTATTCTGCAAACTGGATGCCTGTGACCAGCAGTATGCTTCACGATCGGTGCTAGGTCCACTGTTGTCTTTAATGATTTTGGATGAGAATAATAAGAGGCATGGTTAGTAAGTTTGCAGATGACATGAAGATTGGTGACAAAATGGACAGTGAAGAAAGTTATCTAGGATTGCAATGGGAACATGATCAATTGGCAGTGGGCCGACACTTGGCGGATAGAATTTAAAATGGATAAATGCAAGGTAATGCATTTTGTTAAATTGAACCAGGGCAGGACTTACTATGGTTAATGGTAGGGCATTGGAGAGAGTTGTAGAGCAAACAGATCTAGGGGTACAGGTTCATTGCTCCTGTGGACAGATGGATAGAGTAGTGAGAGAGGCATCTGGCATGCTTGGTTTATTTGTTCCAAGTGTGGCCTTACCAGTGTCTTTAAGACATCCCAATTTCTGAACAGTATACAGTTCTAGTCAACTTAGAGTGCAGAAGAGACTTACTGAGATGCTACTGGGACTTGATGGCTTGAGTTACAAGGTGAGGATGGATAAACTGAAACTTTCTTCCTGGAGCACAGCAGTGAGGGGTGATCTTATAGATGCCCATAATGAGGGGCATAAATCAGCTAGATAGTCTCCCACCTTTGGGAAAAGGTGTTGACTAAGATTAGAAGGTATAGGTTTAAAGGGAAAGATAGAGTTCAGAGGGTGGTGAGTGACTGGAACAAGCTGCAAGAGGTTGTAGTAGATGCAGGTACAGTTGTCTTTTTGTCTTTTAACAGTTACATGGGTAAGATGGGTAGAGAGGGATTTGGGATTAGTTTGGTGCCTAAAAGGAACAGCATGGACAAGTTGAGTCAAAGGGCCTCTTTCCATGCTGTAAACCTGCCTAATTCACATTGGGTCTACTGATGACCATGAAATCATTGTTTCAGGAAAAACCCATCTAGTTCACTAATGTCATTTTTTTTTTAGAGAAGAAAATCTGCTGCTTACCTGGTCTGGTCTACATGTGACTTGAGCCATAGCAGTATGGTTGACTCACACCTGCACTCTGTTGCTTACTAGGCCATTATAGTTGTATCAATTGTTACAAAGCAGTGAAACTGGATGGACCACCTGGCATTGACCAGAAAAGACAATGCAAAACAAGTAGTCCTGTCGACCCTAAAAGTTGTTCTTACTAACAGCTGGAGGTTAGTGCCAAAATTGGGAGAGTTATCTCATTAGTCAAGCAACAGCCTGACAGTTATTTTCATGTGACTACACATTACAGATAACACTATTATCATCCCTAGATATGTCCTGTTCAATCTGCAGGACAGACCCACCAGAGATGATGGCACTGTGGCATACAGGCAGGAGAGACTTATCCTGGGAGTCCTTAACATCAACTCCAGACCCCATGAAGTCTCATGGCTTCCTGTTAAATATGGGCATAGAAACCTCTTGGTTACCAGGTACCATCCTTCAGCTGATGAATCAAATGTTTCTCCATGTTGAGCAATACTTAGAGGAAGCACTGAGGGTGGCAAGGGTGCAACATGTACTCCAATGAGGGATTTTGAGTCCACCAGAGTGGCTTGGCCTCACCATTACTAATTTGAGCTAGTCCTAGAGGATATGACTGCTAAAGTGGGTCTACAGCAGGTGGTGAAGGAACCAACAAGAGGGAATAATGTGTTTGACCTCATCCATACCAATCTGCCTGCTGCAAATGCATCTGCCCATGACAGTCACTCTTCCTGATACTAATGCACAATCCTTGAAGTTGTCCTTCACATTGAGAATAACCTCCATGTTATGTGGTACTATTGTCATGCTAAATGGGTCAGACTTCAAACCAATCTATCTACTCAGTTGGGCATCCATGAGATGCTGTGGGCTATCATCAGCAGTGGATCTGTACCCTAGTGCAGTCTGCAACATTACGGCCTGGTATATCCCCCCCGCCATTTCAACCATTGCTATCAAGCCAGGAGATCAACATTGAGTCAATGGAGTGTTCAGGGGGCCATGTCAAGAGCAGCACCAGGCAATCAAAATGAGGTGTCAACCTGGTGATCTTACTAAACAAAATTGCATGCCAAGTTGTGGTGGGGGTAGGGCGAAAGTGAGTGATCAAGCTAAGCGATTCCCACAACCAACAGATCACATCCTAAGCTCTGCAGTCCTTCCATATCTAGTCGTAAATAGTGGTGGAGGAAGTAGCTCCACAAATATCCCCATCCTGAATGATGGAGGAGCCCAGCAAAAAAAATAAGCTGGAAGCATTCATGGCAGTCTTCAGCTAGAAGTGCCGACTGGATGATTGATCCCGGTCCCTAGCATCCAAGCTCTTCTAGTGCAGTTACAACACTGGCATCTACCCAACAATGTGGAAACTTTGTCTAGGTATGTCCTGTACAAACAGCAGGACAAATTCAACCCAGCTAATTACTGCTGCATCAGTAAAGTGATGGAAGGAGTTATTAACAGTGCTATCAAGCAGCACCTGCTTACTGATGTCCAGTTTGGATTTCACCATGATCACGCAGCTCCTGACCTCATTACAGCCTTAGTTCAAACATGGGCAAAAGAACTGATTTTGATGTGAGAGTGACAGACCTTAATGTCAAGAGTGTGGTATAAGGAACCTTCCCAAAACTGGGATCAATGGTATCAAGGGGCAAACAGTCCTCTGGTTGAAGTTGTACCTGGTACATTGGAAGATGATTATGGAAGATCACTCTAGGCCATCACTGCCGGAGTCCCTCAGGATAGTGTACTAGGCCAGACAATCTTCAGCTGCTTTATCAATGACCTTTCCTCTGTCACAAGGTCAGAAGTGGGGATATTTGTGTAATATTCAGCACCCTTCACTATTCATAATGAAGCAGTCCATGTCCAGATGCAACAAGACCTAGGCAATATCCAGGTTTGGGCTGACAAGTGGCAAGTAACTTTTGTATACACAAATGCCAGGCATTGACCTCACCAGTAAGAGACACTCTAACCACTGCCCCTTGACATGCAATGGTGTTGCCGTCACTGAATTCCCTCCACTGCCAACATCCTTGGTGTTATCATTGACCAGAAACTCAATTAGACTCACCACATAAACACCAGCTACAGGAGCAAGTCAGGAATACTGTGGTGAGTGACTCACCATCTGACTCCCAAGACTATCATTACAGCACAGAACAGGCCCTTCGGCCTTCGATAATCCACCGTCTACCTGACACAAGTCAGGCATGTGATGGAATACTGCTCACTTGCTTGGATGTGTGCAGCTCCAACAACAGTCAAAAAGCTTGACACCATCCAGTGCAAAGCAGCCTACTTGATGGGCACCATGTTCACACCCTCACTCCGTCACCAAAACTCAGAAGCAGCAGTGTATACTATTTACAAGGTGTACTGCAACAATTCACCAAAGATTCTGAGACAGCACCTTCCAAACCTACAACCGCTTCCATCTAGAAGGGCCGGGGCAGCAGATACATGGGAACACCATGATCTGCAAGTTCTCCCTCCAAACCAATCATCCTGACTTGGAATTATATTGTCATTCCTTCAATTGCTGGGTCAAAATCCTGGAATTCCCTCCCTAATGGCATTATGGGTCAACCCACAGAACAAGGATTGCAGTGATTCAAGAAGGCTCTCACCATGACTGCCCTTAAAGGCAATTAGGGATGGGCAGTAAATTCTGGCCAGCCAGTGATGCCCATATCCCATGAATAAATTTTAAAAAAAAACTTCCTATTCACTGTACACATGCTTGCAGTCCCTCCCAGCATCCTACTATTCTAATATTTCTTCTTTGTACACCCATGCTACATTCCTCCCAACAGCACTAGCAGAACTTGTTCTCAGATCTGTCTTCTCTTTCACACTCGCACATGGCAGTAGAAGTTGTATAGCGATTTTACTGTATTTGAGACCCTACTTGCTAATTTCCTACCTTGCTCCCAAAATCCTGATTGCGGAACTCCATTTCCTTCCCAAATCATTGGTACCAATGTGGACCATTACCTTTGAGTCTTCACCTACTCCGGAAGAATGTCCTGAGGAACAGCAACGCCAACCAAACCCCATCAATATTGCTATTCCCTTCTTCCTCCCCTCGTGTACAGCTGAACTGTTTGTGATGCCACAAACCTGGCTCTAATTGCATCAAGGAGCCAGCTTCCAAATGGGAAACAAATTTTTGAGTGGGATCTTGTGCACTAATCAAAGAAAAGGTGTCCTGAAATGCTAAAGTATAGGAGGCAACACAGTGGTTTGTACTGCTTCGGTGCTAGGGACCTGGGTTTGATTCCTGGGTTTGATTCCTGGCTTCGATCACTGCGGAGTTTTCACATGCTCCTTGTGTTCTGTGTGGGTTTCCTCCAGGTGCTCTTGTTTTTCCTCCCACATTCTGAAAGACTTGCTGGTTAGGTGCATTGGCCCAGACTATGGCAACTAGGGGGATTTTACAGTAACTTCTTTGCAGTGTTAATGTAAGTCTTGTGACTTTTAAAACTTCCACCAATATTTACTGTTTAATATTAAAGTGCAGTAGATGAGACCGATTAAAGGTAACAGAAGTATGTTCATTTAACTTCATCTGTTCTTTGTTTTTCAGCTAAAATCTCACCCCAGTGAGAAAGAAGAAAATGAAGCAAAGTCCCAATTAAGTAAAGCGGATGAATTGCAACATACCATTACACAGGCACGAACTGCATATGAACACCAGGATTACACAGCAGCAATTGCACTCCTGGACACACTTATTGAGGCAAGCTTTAGCTAAACTTGCAATAGATTTTTTAGTGTGATGCAGCTGAAGGGAAGTACTTTATTCCTATTCCAATCTCCACCACCATCACCCTCAGCCCCCATATGCATGGCTTTCCTCCAGGTACTCCCACAGCCCAAATGTGTGGATTAGCCATGGTAAATCTGTTAAGTTATGGGGAGTGATGCTGGAGAAGGCCTTGGCAAGATGTTGCCAATGGGCTGAATGGCCTTTTTCTGCACTGTTGGGATTCTCTACCTGGACAACTTCTTTTAAATGTACAAGTGCTGTTCGTTATGATTTGGATGCTGGGACTAAATGTGATATTTACAAGTTCGCAGGTGACTCAAAGCTGGTTGTGACTGTCTATGGGGAAGATGCAAAGCATCTTAAAAATATATTTTTATAGTTTTACAAAATCTTCAATGAAACAATCTCAAGGATTGGTACAATAGAATCATTTCTCCACATGTGTATACTGAAAAAGACAGGAGGGCACCAATGCGGTTGGTTTGGATTATTCATTACAAACAATGAAAGTATATTTTGGAGATTAGGGGGAAACAGGATAACAAGTTGGATATATGGTGCATGTTGTTGCTTATGATACAAGAGACAGAGCCATATAACTAACGTTCCAAAATTTTCAAAGTAGCTATTACCATTGTGTATTTAGCCAAGGAGAAGTGGAGATTGTGTTTCACTAACTTGATCAAGTTTTTCAAGGCAGTAACAAAGGTGATTGAGGATAGGATAGTAGATATTATCTACATGGACTTGTGCATGGCTTTTGACAAGGTTCCTCGTAGCAGATTGATATGGAAGGTGAAGTTGCACAGGAATTGCAAATCATATTGTAGTTTTATAGAATCTTAGGCCACACTTGGAATATACTGTTCAATTCTGGTTGCTGCACTGCCACAAGAATGTGGAGAGGATACAGAAAAGACTTACCAGGATGTTGCCTGTTAAGGAGGGCATTAACTATGAGGAGAGGTTGGAGAAACTTCGTTTGTTCTCATTGGAATGACAGAGGCTGAGGGGCAACTTGATAAAAACCTGCAAGATTGAGGGACATGGACAGAGTGAATAGTCAAAAGCCCTTTCTCAGTGTGGAAGAATTAATTACTAGGGGCATAGTTTAAAGGAGATGTAGGAGGCAAGTTTTTTTCTGTTTTGAGATTGGGTGCCTGAAACTTGCAGCTGGGGGAGATAATAGAAGCAGGTGCAATAGTGGCTTTTAAAGAGCATCTTGAGAAATATGGGATTGGAAGAATATGTTTCTTTAAAAGAAGGCAGGTTTTAATTCAGTTGGTGTAGGCTTGGAGGGCCTAACGGCTGTAGCTTTCATTATCCTTTGAATGATGTAGGATATTGATTATAGCTTTAGAAAAGGCTCCTCAGCTAAAGATTCTAATACTAATTATTAACTTGTTTCCCATCCCGCACCATTGGCATGACAAGATGATAGTTTGTTCAGTCTGCACAAATAGAAGACTTAGTTAGATTCTTTGACCACCCCCCACCAACCCGCCACAAAAAAAAAACAAAGGTACACCAGACACTGGATACCAATAGTCTAAAGGGAGTTTGCTCACCAGTTGAGGACTCACAGAACCATACCCAGAAGCTCTACGTCAAACAACCTATCCATTTCCTGCACTGACAATAATTGTATTACTCATGACCAGAATAAAAGATGCCACATAGCATGTACCACTGTCATAAATGTAAGAATTGAGAAACTGAAATATTGTATAGCCCTAGTACCATAATGCTAATTTACCAGTAGTACCCCAGTATCAATTTAGTGGTAATTTAACAAAATTTGTGGAATCTGGGGTAGTTCCTGCAGATCAGAAAACAGCAAATGTGACATTTTTTAAACAAGGAGGTAGACAAAATGCAGCTTAACTCATCTAGTAAGGGAAAATGCTTGAATCAAGGAAGAAATAGTGAGACATTGGATATAAATTGTCCCATTGGCAAGACGTAGCATGGGTTCATACAGGGCAGGTCATGTTTGATTAATTTGGTGGAAATCTTTTGAGAACATTACACGTGCAGTGGACAATGGAGAACCTGTGGATGTGGTATATCTGGATTTCCAGAAGTCGTTTGACAAGGAACTGCACCGGAGACCCTTAAGATAAAGGTGCACAATGTTATGGTCTATCTATTAGCATAGATAGAGGATTGGTTAAGTAACAAAGCAAAGAGTAGGGGTAAATGGGTCAGGGATTAGTGTTGGGAACGCAATTGTTTAAAATTTACATAAAAGATTTGGAGTCGGGGACCAAGTGTTATGTCACATTTGCAGATGGCACTAAGACAGATGGAAGAGCAAAGTTTGCAGAGGACACTGTCTGCAAAAGGATAAGGGTGGACAAGGGTCTGACGAATGTTGGTAAATGTGAGGTCATCCATTTTGATAGGAATAACAGCAAAATAGACTTATTTAAATGGTTAAAAAAAAAATTGCAGCATGCTGCTGTGCAGAGGGACCTGGGTGTCCTTGTACAGGAATCTCCAAGGAGTTGGTTGGCAGGTGGAGCAGGTAATTAAGAAGGCAAATGGAATTTTGTCCTTCATTGCTAGAAGGATGGAGTTTAAAAACAGCAAGCTTATGCTGCAGCTACATAAGATGCTGGTGAGGCCACACCTGGAGTACTGTGTACGGTTTTGGTCTTACTTGAGAACAGTTATACTTGCACTGGAGCTGGCTCAGAGGAGATTCACTTGGAGCTGAGTTGAGAGGGTTGGCTTATGAGGAGAAACTGAGTAGTCAGGGGCACTACTGATTGGAATGCAGATGATCAAGAGGAAATTTTATAGAAACATATTATGAAAGGAATAGATAAGATAGAAACAGTGAAGTTGTTTCCATCACTTCAGGGGGCATAGTCCTAAATCTGCTTCTCCTTATTTTGAGGCTGAGTTGAGGAGGAACTTCACACAAAGAACATAGAACATTACAGCACAGAACAGGTCCTTTGGCCTTCGATGTTGCGCCGACCAATATAAAAAGCAATGCCCCTCCAAACTAAACCATTCCCTTCTCTTCCATATACTTATCAACTAACCTCTTAAACGCCACCAAACTTGGCGCATCTACAACTGCTGCAGGCAGGGCATTCCACTCCCGAACCACCCTTTGGGTAAAGAACCTACCTCTGATATCCGTCCTATAACTATCACCCCTTAATTTAAAGCTGTGTCCCCTCGTGCTAGCTTTCTCCATCCTAGGAAAAAGGCTATCACTGTCCACCCTATCTAAACCTCTAATCATCTTATATGTTTCGATCAGGTCCCCTCTTAGCCGCCTCCTTTCTAACGAAAACAACCTCAAATCCCTCAGCCTCTCTTCATAAGACCTGCCCTCCATACCAGGCAACATCCTGGTAAACCTCCTCTGTACCCTCTCCAATGCCTCCACATCTTTCTTATAATGTGGGGACCAGAACTGCACACAATACTCCAAGTGCGGCCGCACTAGAGTTTTGTACAGTTGCAACATGACGTTGCGGCTCCGAAATTCAATCCCTCTACCAATAAAAGCCAAGACTCCATATGCCTTCCTAACAACCTTCTCGACCTGACTGCCTACTTTCAGGGATCTATGCACATACACACCAAGATCCCTCTGTTCATCTAGACTACTAAGAATCCTACCATTTGCCCTATACTCTACACATTTATTATTTCTGCCATAGTGCATTACCTCACACTTTTCCACATTAAACTCCATTTGCCACCTCTCGGCCCAGCTCTGCAACTTGTCCAAGTCTCTCTGCAAACTATAACACCCCTCTTCACTATCTACCACTCCACCGACTTTAGTGTCATCTGCAAATTTACTAATCCATCCTTCAATACCCTCATCCAGATCATTTATAAAAATTACAAACAGCAGGGGCCCCAAAACAGACCCCTGAGGTACACCACTTGTCACCAAACTCCAAGATGAATATCTCCCATCAACCACCACCCTCTGTCTTCTACCTGCTAGCCAATTCCTAACCCAATTAGCTAAATCACCCTCTATCCCATACATCTGCATTTTCTGCAGAAGTCTTCCATGGGCCACCTTATCAAACGCCTTACTAAAGTCCATAAGGGTTGTGAATCTGTGGCATTCCTGCCCAGAGAAGCAGTTGAGGCTATTTCATTGAATACTTTTGGGGCAGGATAGATAAATTTTTGAACAGTAAAGGAATTAAGGATTACGGTGAGCAGTTGGGTAAGTGGAGCTGAATCCAGAAAAGATCAACCATGATCTTATGGCAGAGCAGGTTCAAGGGGCCAGATGGCCTACTCCTAGTTCTTGAGTTCTTACACAACCTCTCCCATGTGCTCCTCACTATTTAAGCCCCTGAGAATATTAAATCATTTGGATTCAGTTTTGACACTAGGTCAGAAGCAATGCCACATTGCATCCCTTGTATAATGAGGATATTGTTAGGTCTTAATCTTGAAGAAACATGCTGAGGGTTGCATTCCATTTATACCCAATGGACATCCCTAGTTTTTAAAAGGTAATAGAACATAGAACATTACAGCACAGTACAGGCCCTTCGGCCCTCAATGTTGCACCAGCCAGTGGACCCTCTAACCTAGACTATTCCAATATCATCCATATGCCTATCCACTGAACATTTGAATGCCCCCAAAGTAGGCGAGTCCACAACTGCTGCAGGCAGGGCATTCCATGCTCTCACCACCCTTTGGGTAAAGAACCTGCCTCTGACATCCATCCTATAACTACCACCTCTTAAAGTTATGCCCCCTCGTGTTGGTCATCACCTGAGGAAAAAGGCTCTCACTATCCATCCTATCCAATCCCTTGATCATCTTATACGCCTCAATTAGGTCACCACGTAACCACCTTCTCTCTAATGAAAATAACCTCAGGTCCCTCAGCCTTTCCTCATAAGGCCTTCCCACCATACCAGGCAACATCCTGGTAAACCTCCTCTGCACCCTTTCCAATGCTTCCACATCTTTCTTATAATGCAGCGACCAGAACTGTACACAATACTCCAAGTGCGGCCGCACCAGAGTTTTGTACAGTTGTAACATAACCTCACGGCTCCTAAATTCAATCCCTCTACCAATAAAAACTAACACACCGTACACCTCCTTCTTAACAACTTTATCAACCTGGGTGCCAACTTTCAAAGAGCTATGTACTTGTACCCCCAAGATCCCTCTGCTCGACAACACTATTTAGGGTCCTTTCATATGCCTGTTATTCCTACCAAAGTGAATCACCTCACACTTATCCATATTGAATTCCATGTGCCACCTCACAGCCCAGCTCTGCAACCTATGTCCCTCTGCAAACTGTAACATCATCCTCATTGTCTACAACTCCCCCTACTTTGGTATCGTCAGCAAATTTACTAATCCAACCCTCTACACCCTCATCTAGGTCATTTATAAAAATGACAAACAGCAGTGGCCCCAAAACAGATCCTTGAGGTACACCACTTGTAACTGCACTTCAGGTTGAATACTTCCCATCAACCACCACCCTCTGTCTTCTATCAGCTAGCCAATTCCTAATCCAAACTGCTAAATCACCTTCAATCCCATGCATCTGCACTCTCTGCAGTAGCCTACCATGGGGAACCTTATCAAACACTTTGCTAAAATCCATATACACTGCCTTACTCTTATCTACCTCTTTGGTGACCTCCTCAAAAAAACTCTAAGGTTTGTGAGGCACGACCTACCCTTCACAAAACCATGCTGACTATCCCTAATCAATTAGGGATTAGTAATAGGTGACATTCACTTCAGTATTCATACTAGATCACCCCCTGTCAACATGGTAAATGGTGTCACAAAATCAAAGTGTATGTAATGTTGGAGGTGGGGGTTGAAGTCCAGGATTAGTAATGAACTACAGATTGACTCCAATTTATTGCAGCTACAGAGAGGCCAAAGTCTTGTCAGACAACCTTTAAAAGATCAGTTAGATGTAGATACATCAGTTTAGCAAGATAAAGCAGAGCAAACATCATTCAGGTAGCTTTCTAGTTGCTTTGAAATCTCTGACAGAAGGTATGAAAAAGCATGATTGCTGGTTGGGTGGTGTGACAGGATGCAACATTCCTCTTCAAAATTAATATGCTGAGCTTTTGTGTGATGGATTAAGAAAAAATGGTAGCCAGTTCTCAAATATAGCTCGGCATTCCCCTCTGCTCGTTCTGGTGAACAGGTCACTCGAACACTCCTCCAACTGAGGAGCTGCATTCTTGATAATAAAAGATTCTTTTCTCTGCTTCGCACACCTTATATTGCTGAACTGCAGAGCACTGGTAAGCACTGAAATTATATTGCCACTAAACCTGAGTTTGTTGTCTCTAAGTCATATTAGCAATCATTCATTGGTTCGAGAACCCACTCACTGACCAAGTTGCGGTATTGAGGGCTTGGCTTCACGTTGGGTGCTTATGACTGTTTCTTTCTATGGAGAATTGTCATGGCTTTACATGGCACCTTGTCCCAAAAGTGAACCAGAAATCTTTCTTGAGGGGCTGGATGGCCTCCTATGTAATGAGGCTCCTATTACTTATGTTCTTATAAGCCAATCCTCCACTCCAGAATCAACCTAATGAATCTCTTCTGTACTTCCTCTAGTGCCAGCATATCCCTTCTCGAGTAAGGAAACCAAAACTGTCCACAGCACTCCAGGTGTGGTCTCACCAGCAACTTATACAGCTGCAACATAACATCATTGTTTTTTTTTAAAAATTTCGTCACTAGTAGTGTGCCGCAGGGCTCGGTATTAGGACCTCTTCTATTTGTAATATATATAAATGACTTGGGAGAGGGAGTAAGTGGAGTGATCAAGTTTGCAGACGATACAAAGATGGCTGGACTTGCGGATAGTGAGGAGCATTGTCAGACGATGCAGCAGGACATAGATAGGCTGGTAGCTTGGGCAGACAGATGGCAGATGGAATTCAATCCTGATAAATGTGAGGTGATGCATTTCGGGAGAAAGAATTAGGGGGGAGGTATATGATAAAGGGTAGACCTATTAAGAGTATAGAAATGCAGAGGGACCTGGGGGTGCAGGTGAACAAGTCTCTGAAGGTGGCAGAGCAAGTGGAGAAGGTTGTGAAGAAAGCATATAGTGTGCTAGCCTTTATAGGAAGGGGTATAGAGTACAAGAGCTGGCCTTTAATGTTGCAGTTGTATAAAACGCTGGTTAGACCTCATTTGGAATAGTGTCCAGTTCTGGTCGCCTTACTACCAGAAGGACATGGAGACTCTGGAGAGAGTGCAGAGGTGGTTTACCAGGATGCTGCCTGGTATGCAAGGTCTGAGTTACGAGGAGAGATTAGGCAAATTGGGACTGTTTTCCTTAGAAAGACGTAGACTTAGAGGAGATCTGATAGAGGTGTACAAGATTTTGAAGGGGATAGATAGAATAAACAGGATTAAGCTTTTTCCTAGGATGGACTCAAATAGTATGAGGGTCACGGGCTTAGGGTGAGGGGGGTAAGGTATAATTTGGATGCTAGAGGGAGTTTTTTCACAGGGTGGTGGGGGTATGGAATGCACTACCAAGTAAAGTGGTGGAGGTAGGTACTCGAGTTATTTAAGAGATACTTAGGCACATGAACAGAATGGGAATGGAGGGGTATAGAAAACTGATTTAAAATAGGGGTCATGAGCCTTGGGAGTCCCTGAGAAGTGTGTAAATAGATGATGATATTGATGTACTTGTTTTTATCCTACAGGTGCTTTGGTCCACCTTGTTGTCTAACGAGGGGCGATGGGTCATGAGAGGATTGCTCTTGGACCTTTTTTGAGAGTATCCTACTGCTTCACATCATTAGTGTATGCTTGACCTGGACCGTCTGATGGGCAACATGACAGCGCAGTGACTATAGCTGTGCTGTGCAGATACATGGATTTGGGCCTGTGTCTGTGGGAGTTGCACATTCTCCCTGTGCTTGCGTGGGTTTTCTCTAGGAGCTCCAGTTTCCTCCCACATCCCAAAGATGTGCTCTTAGGCTAATTGGCAAAACAAATTCTCCCTAAATTGTCTCAAATTTGGTTTTTTAATCCATAGATCTATAAATATGGACAGGGATTGCATGTAGAGGTGGGAACATCGAGGTGGCAGTGCAGGCTCGTTGGGCCAAAGGGCCTGTTTCCCGTGCTGTTTTCTTTGTTCTTTGTCCTTCTAGCGAATTCCATTTGCTTCTTGATTACCTGCAAGGCAACTTGTGACAAATGTGCAAGGACTCTGCAGAGCAGCATCGTCTGCCACTTATTTGTGAATTTTGACACACTAGGTCCCCAATTCCAAATCATCTATGTAAATCATAAACAATTGCAGTCCCAACAGTGATCCCTGAGGCACACCATTAGTCACTGATAGCCAACCAGAAAAACATACATTTACCCCAGTCTTTACCTTCTATTAGTTAATCCTTTATTCGTGCTAATACATTACCCGTAACACTATGCTCCTTTATTTTATGCAGCAGTCTTTGGTGCAGTACCTTGTCAAATGCCTTCTGAAAATCCAGATACAGCACATACACAGGTTCCCCATTGTCCACTGCACATGTAATGTTCTCAAAAAATTTCACCAAACTAGTCAAACATGATCTGCCTTTCATGAACCCATGCTGCATCTTATCAATGGGACGATTTATATCCAGATGTCTCACTACTGCTTCCTTGATAGATGCAAGCATTTTCCCTACTACAAAAGTTAAGCTAACCAGCCTGCCTTTTGTCTACCTTTTTTTTTAAACAGTGGTGTCACATTTGCTGTTTTCCAATCTGTGGGAACCACTGAGTCCAGTGAAGTTTGGGAAATTACCACTAGTGCATTTGCTATTTCCCCACCATCCCTTTTAGTACCCTGGGATGCACTGACCTAAAGGGGTTAGCCTGAAAATTATCAAACACCCGTAAGTATCAAGCAATGTTTTGAAGCTGGAGATAGGACTAGAAAGATGAAGCAATACCATGAGAAATGATAGTGTGCAGACCATATGGTCTGCTGAGCCTGGTCTACCATTCAACTCCATTTTCCCATCTACACCTCATAATGCATAAATTCCCTGAGACCTTGCGATAGAGTTTTGGAGGAAATTGTATAATTAAGGGCTAGGTATGTGAAGATTTGGCTCAGTGGTGCAAGAGACAACAATTGGAAGAGCATAGATATTCTAAGGGATGTAAGGCTAGACAGGTTCCAGAGCAGTGGTGGACAATCTGCCAGCTAGGGGCCACATAGCCCACCAAGGTTCTGAGTGCAGCCAATGAGAGATTTTGTTGACTGTTACCCATATGGAATTGCCAGTTTATATTGGTTTACATTTGCATAGTTTTCTTTCTTTCTTATCAGTATGACTAAAATGGTATGTAAAACAAGGGCAGATGGTGTGAAATCATGCACCTCACTTCATGTTGAGAATATATTTGCTCTGCATACACGTGAAGCCTACATGTTTCTGTTTATCATGTTGAGTTTGGTTCTAAAAAAAAATTAAGCATTTTCCACAATTATGGAATACTCAGCATGTATTAAATATATTCAGTATTATTCCTGGGTCATGGTTAACAAATGTAATTTCAATATTTCAGGCTACTGAGGTGGAAGGCCATTCACTTGGCCCATCACTACCCTAGGCCCACCGTTCTAGACCTAGTGAGGGCTGAGGCCATAAAATGATCTGAAAACCAAAATGAGAATTGTAAAATTAATGGAATTGGAGCAGAAGCAAATGTAGTAAAGTATGGAACAAATGGCTGTGACAAATATGGATATTGTAGTTTTGGATAGGCTGAGAGTTGAAAACTGCTTCTCTTTGTAGTACATGTGCAGGTACTCCAAGGAGAAGCAAGAGTTGAACAGAGTTCAAAAGAAAAGAATCGAATCCTTTTTCCCTTTGCATGCTCATGCAATTCCTTTTTTTTTCTCCAGTCTCTTCACTTTGGTGCTTTTTCTTTATGGTTGTGTTCCAGTAAGGGAACAATCTTCCTTGCTCTGTGCATCAGCACAATGGTTCTCTGGACTTCTTCCCTCAAGCACACTCATTCTCCTCAAAGCCTCCCCAAAATGCAGTTGATCCAAAACTCTGCTGCACGTGCCCTGTTCTCCTTCTCTAACAGGCCAGCCCAAATTTAAAATCATTCTTGTATCTAATTTTTTTGGTCTATCCCATCCTATCTCTGGCTTCCACCAACTTTCATGTCTGCATTCTAATCTCTCAGTTTTTGTGGTAGGGAAGCAATTGAAGATACTGAAGCAGGATTTATACACATTTTGAAGTGAATGGACATGAATGATGGACACCATGGTTATGTGCAAGGAGGGTCATGTCTCATCAAGTAGATTGAGTTTTTTTGAAGAGGTGACAACTGATTGAAGGAAAAACAGTGGATGTTGCCTGCATGAACTTTAGTGAGATACCTCGTCAAATGCCTTATGGGATCCAAGGTATGCTGGCTAGAGGGATATAAAGCTAGCTTGATTGTAGAAGACAGTTGCAGTAGAAGGGTGCTTTTTCAGAATGGAGATCAGTACCTAGTGTTCCTCTGGGATCTTTATCTCTGGAGGAAAATGTAGGTAGGCTGATCAGTAATTTTGTGGTTGATACAAAGATTGGTGGAGTTGGAGTGCTGAGGACTATCATGGTACAGCAGAATATAGACTGCAAGCTTGGGCAGAGAAGTGGCAGATGGAGTTTAATCTGGACAAATGTGAGTTGATAAATTTTGAAAGATCAAATTATACAATAAATAGCAGAACTGTTAGAAGCATTGACATTCAGAGGGATCTGGGTCCACAGACCTCAAGTGGCAACGCAGGTGGATAAGGTGATCAAGAAGCATACAACATTGACTTCATGGGCTGTGGCATTGAGTATTAAAGTTGGCAAGTTGTTATAGCTGTAAAATACTTTAGGCCACATTGCACATAGTTCCGGTTATCACACTATCAGAAGGACATGGATACTTTGAAGCTGCAAAGAATGTTGCCTCGTCTGGATTGTTTTCATTGAGTTGGATAAACTGGTGTTTTTCATTGGCAAGACAGAGGCTGAGGGGTAACCTGAGGGATCTACAAAATTTGAGATGCATCAGGATGGTAGATAGTCAAAGACTTTTTCCCAGGGTGGAAATGTCAGCTACAAGAGGGCACAGGCTCAAGATGAAGGGAAAGTTTGTGTGATGGTGCTCAAGATTGAGGCATACAAGATGAATAGAGGGCTAGATAGGGTGGACAGTCTGAGCCCTTTTCCTCGGATGGTGATGGCTAACACGAGAGGACATAGTAAACTTATCTCTGACATCAATCCTATAACTACCACCCCTTAATTTAAAGCTATGTCCACTTGTGTTAGCCATCACCATCCGAGGAAAAAGGTTCTCACTGTCCACCCTATCTAGCCCTCTATTCATCTTGTATGCCTCAATCTTGAGCACCATCACACAAACTTTCCCTTCATCTTGAGCCTGTGCCCTCTTGTAGCTGACATTTCAGAGGGTAGTAAAGGTGTGGAATGCCCTGCCTGCAGCAGTTGTAGACTCACCAACTTTAAGGGTATTCACATGGTCAGTGGATAGGCATATGGATAACATTGGAATAGTTAAGTTAGAGGGCCATTAGATTGGTACCACTGGTTGGCACAACATCAGGGGCCAAAGAGCCTATACTGTGCTGTAATGTTCTATGTTAATCTTGATAAACATAGGAACAGTAGGCAAATAGAGGCCTAAAACCACATAATAAATAGGTAGTGGTCCCAAATAAGGATTGGGAATCAGCACAGTCTTAGTGGACAGAGGTCATCTTTGGCTCAACACCCATTACTTGTGTCTTGGGGCATTTTCTATTTTAAAGCTTCTGTAAATCACAGCACAAATATATTCAGTGTATATGTTGAACCTATCACTTCAGCCAGTTTTTGTTTGTATATGTTTTGGCTCTTCCTTGCCCACAACATGCTATACTTGCATAATAATCAGTGTCAATCTTACATTCCACAAATACTTAGCACACTTTTACCGTCTTGTGACTGGTTGGTTGTAAAGGATCAAGCAGACAATACAAATTACTTGTAAAGATGTGTGCATGCTCAAGACAAATCCACACTTTTATACTTTGACCCCTGTTTTTGAAAGTATTGAGGTTTCAATGGTCAACTTAAATGCCAATATTTATGGTAAATGCAAGCTGTTGTGTTAAATTTTAAAAAGCGTAATGTACAATTTAGTACTAAAGCTTTCTGTCTTCTGCTTCAGACATGTGTTTGGGATGCTGAGTTGCGAGAGCTCCGGGCAGAATGCTACATACAGATTGATGAAAGTGGAAAAGCAATAAGTGACTTAAAAGCAGCATCCAAACTTAAACATGACAACACTGAAGCATTCTACAAAATCAGTATAATCTATTACCAGCTTGGAGACCATGAAATGTCTCTTAGGTAAATATATCTTCCAGTAATCTCCATTATTGAAGGACAAATTATATATCCTTTTGTAGTCTTTTTGATCATGACTTTTCATTAAATATTCAATAGTGGATAGATCTTAGTGTAAAATACTTTGTAGGATAAATTCTTATGCAAGAAAAATCTAATTTAAAGTTGCTATTTAACAATTGTAGCAGTTATTGACATGTTACTCAAATTGATGTACACTTTGGGCTCGTGGCTCAGAGATTGTACTATGTTGGCCTCTGTTCTCCATTTGTGCATTAGATCATGGCTTTGCACTGCAAGTCTGTGACTGCTCGGGCAATCTTTTCTAGTAGTGTCTGCAACATAAATGGCAGCAGGAGATCATGTAGTTTATTTAAGCTTTCTCTGCATTCTGCACTACATGTGCAAAGTTCATTCTGCACTATTTGGTATGATCATGGCATTCAACTTGTCTCCTTTCCTGATTTTCAATATTCCTGGAGAGCTCTAGGGTAAAGAATTCCTGAGTGAAGAAATTTATCCTTGGTCCTAAATGATTGGGTCCCTTTCCTAAACTGTTTCCTTCCTCCTAGATTCCCTCCAATCAGGAGGCAACATCTCTGTATCCAATCTGTCTGTTCATAATCTTGAATGTGTCAATGAGATCCCCACATTCTTAACCCAATTCATCACAGGACGATAGTCAATGAGGAGACCAATCGAGTGAACCTTCATAGTGTTTCTTGAGGGTTCTGGGGATGGAGAGGGGGGGGAAGAGGAATTACTACTGAAAAAGATGGTAGAAACAGTAACGTCCAAAAATAGGATTGGGATACAGCTATCTTAGCCAGGTCACTATTCCCAAATGCTAGTTATTTTCTTTCTTTAAAAAAAAACTAGTAAATTGCTCGCTGAGTTGTGACATCTGCCCTTTTGAGAATAGTGCTATTAACAACATTGCATTTATAATACTGAATTCTCACTTAAAGTTATAGTTGTGTATCTGGGAAGTGTAATATTAAGTGAAATAATTCTAAGCAAATTTAGGGTTTCCCACTAAAATCCTATCAATTTTTCCAGTGTAGAATTTAACCACAGCTTCTGTAGTTCCTTTCTTATCAGGAAAAAATAAAGTTCTTGCTTGCTAAATTCCTAAATTTGTTAAATGAAAAATAATTTTTTAAATATAAATACCAACCCTCCTGCTGATCTCATTGTTCTGTTCTCTGGTTGCTGAGGGCCTTTCTTCTCTGACCCTATGACTCTCAGCCTCTCTTGTTCTCAAGTGTACTGAGTTGTTGCTGAATCTCTGATTCATTGCTCTTGCCTGCTTCCCTCCTGAACTTTGCACATCTCAAGAATCCTTGCTCACAGCAATGAGAGACAAAAAGAGCAAATTTGGCTTGCATGAGGCAGTTTGAGAACAGAGTGGCAGAAGCAGTAAACTGGAGGATTGGCAGTTAGGGGTGGAATGGGAAACATGGCTGCTCTTCTGATGTCCTACATCAGATTCAATGCAAAACAACTCAAACAAAATATGCAATGCTCAATGTGAAAATGGGTGCAAATGTGACTAAAGTTGGGACTTTGAGTACCCTTAAAGTAAAACTCTTCAAAGCTTTTGACACGTGTTGTCAAGAAAAAAAAATACTTTCTCAGCGCTGTGGCTCAGTATCACCAAATTAATCAAAGAATACCATGTTGCAGAAGAGATTTATCAAGCCTGCACTGATGCATGAAAGGCCCTGATTGCCCACCTAACTCCACTTGGCCCATAATCTTGAATGTAATGGCATAATTAATACTCATTAATAAAAGTTGGGAGGCATCCTGCATCCTCCACCTGACAAGGCAGGGCATTCCAGATTGTTGCCACCCTCTGAATAAAGAGGTTTTTCCTCATTTCCTGAAACCTCCCACTGTCACTTTTAACTTGAATCCCCTCATAACTGACCCTTCAACTAAGGGAAATAACTGCTCCCTATCCAGTCTGTGTCCATGCCCCTGATCATAAATACTTCAATCAGGTCCCCACCACAGTCTTCTCTGCTGCAGAGAAAACAACCCAAGTCTATCTAACCCCACTCTTTGTAACTTAAATGTTTAATCTCAGGCAGCATCCTGGTGAATTTCCTCTGCACTCCCTCCAGTGTGTTCATATCCTTCCTACAATGTGATAACTAGAACTGCATACAGTACTCCAGCTGTGTGACCAAGTTTTTCTTTATACAACTCCATCATGACCACTCTGTTTTGGTAATCTGTACCCTGACTGATAAAGGCAAGGTGGCATATGGCCTTTTCACCACCCTATTAACTTGCCTTTCCACCTGGGACAAACATGCCAAGGTCCCTTTTGTTCATTTTTATATGATATTAATGGTTCCCAATATTTTGTTACTGAATCTTCACTTGTGAACAACAAAGTCATCATTCATCAAGGATATGAAACATTTAGCTTGGTTTGATCTGAACCAATCCAATTTTTTTTCTTCAGGTTCAATGCTTTCATTTTTATTTTGGTGGGGAAGAGAGAAAAGTTGGGATAAAACAAACCATAAACATTTATTTTGGATTTGTGCCCAACTCTACCTCCTTTCCCACTTGTCCCTGACATTTTTGTTTTTTACTTTATGGAATTGGAGTTTGGTTGAATGAGCTTTTGCCATCATTGCACAAAATGCTAATGTAACTTATGATTTATTTAGTGAAATTCGAGAGTGCCTGAAATTGGACCCAGATCACAAACTCTGTTTTGCCCACTATAAGCAAGTGAAAAAGCTCAACAAGCAGTTGGCAACTGGAGAAGACTTCATAAAACAAGAAAGGTAAATTAGTCTTTTGATCATTCAACTTGGAATGCATTCTGTGCATACTAGAATAATGGGCATTAATTGGCATGGTTTATAGTGAAATGATGATCACAGTAAATAGGGTCCATATTTTACACACAATATTTTGTCCAGTTGTACATTATAAATATTTTAAATAAAAGCACAAAATGCTGGATAAGAGTTAGTGTTTTATATCTATATGACTCTTCTGACTAAAGAGTATAGAAATGTGAAAGATTTCTGCCCCTTCAACTCTGAAGAAGAGCCATACAGACTTGATAACTAATTCTCCACAACTCTAATTCTCCACAATCCTATGTTTATCCAGCATTTTCTGGTTTTATTTGATTTTCCAACATCTACAGTATTGTAAATGTTTTCTTTCCTGACATAGATACTCTGATGCAGTCAGTAAATATGAGTCTGCTATGAAAACTGAACCAAATGTTCTTCAGTATACTTTATATGCAAAGGAAAGAATTTGTCATTGTTTATCAAAGGTAAGAAGTTTTGTAATTGGACTATTTGAGGCTTTGGTTATGAATTATGGTGGTAGCATGTATTAAGAGATATAATTCAAGCAGTCATCTCAAGTTATACTTGCAGGGAGATTTTAATGGCTGTAGTGTCAAGCAGAAATTTATTTTTTAATTGTGATGGTGCAGTGTTGAATTACCAGATTATGGATTCAAACCCCCTCTCGATCTAAAGTTGACAGTGCGTCACTGTACTGAAAGCTGTATTTTCTGAAGTGCCATCCCAAAGCCTTGTCTCACTGATGCAGTGAATTTAAGAATGGTGAAGGCGATTTATGATGTTTTGGTTGGTGCATCAGCTAATGTTCAAATTCTGCCAACACCACCAGTATTAACTGAAATATTTACCCCTTGGTAAAAAGGCATCTGCCATATAACATTTGCAATATGAAGTGCATTATTGCTAGTATTCAAGCTACTAAGTGCTCTTCAGAGTTGAATTAATCACTGCTTTCCACACCAACATCCAGTGAAGGATGTGGCTCGATAGGTAACTTGTGATTCTGGTTGAAACTAGCTATAGACTTGATCATTTAAATTATTGCAGAAGACATGATATTTAAAGGCAGGACAGAAGTACTGGGAGAAAATGGGGTTCATGTTCTTAAATGAAAAGTTTGGCATAGCAAGTGCACAAGAACAGAACTCTATTGTCTCCAGTTGGGACATTTTAACCAATCTCCAAGCAGCCTTGCCTACTCACAACAGTTTTAACATGGGAAAGGTGAGATTTAGGGCCACCTATATCCTTAATCCAGTTGAGGTCCTTTTTTTTTTTAAATGGCTAGCTGGTACTTCCCACCTCGCCTTGATTTTTGAAGGAGGAGTTTAGGAGCACAAGTGTCCACATCACGACGTGCGCATCCCTATCCAATTTCAGACCTGCTGAATTCTGCATTCAGACCTGCTGCTGCTTGGACATCCTGGCTAAACAGTGTCTTTAGGGCATTAAGCTATGGAGGCACGATTGTTAGTGCAGTCTCACAGCATCAGGGACCTGATTTGGTTTCCAGCTTGTCTGTGGAGAATATGCATATTCTCCATGTTTGCATGGTTTTTTCTCTAATTGCTCCCATTTTCTCCCACAGTCTGCATCACATGCTGATTAGGCACATTGGCCATGCTAAATTCTTCCTCTATATACCTAAATAGGTATTTGAGTGTGGTGATGTGAGAATTTTCACAGCATCTTAATTGAAGTGTTAATGTAAGCCTACTTGTGACACAACTTTTACTATGGTACTAATTCATTTTGGTGGGTATTCATTTACACTGACTCTTCAGGTGGAGTGGGGAGGTTCCAGAAGCACCATCCCAAAAATCTTGCCCAACTCCCTGATGTGAATTCTCCCAGACCCCAGAAAGATTATGGGGTGGAATTTTATGGTGCCTCTCAAACCAAAGCAGTAAAATACCACCCAGGGTTTACAGACCTTCTGCTTTGCCCCTCACACATTCCAGTTCCCATGGCAGGCAGGCTGGTAAAATTCTGCCCTATATTTTATGAACTGTTACATTATTAATACAGAAACTCAGTTAATGTTCTGGGAACCCAAGTTCAAATTCTGCCATAGTGAATGGTGGAACTGGAATTCAATAAAATCTAGAATCAAGAATCTGCTGATGACTAGTTGTCAGGAAAAACCCATCCAGTTCACTAATGTTCTTTTTTAGGAAAGAAAATCTGCTGTCCTTAGATGGCCTGGCTTGCATATGACTCCAAGCCACAGCAATGTGGTTGACTCTCAATTGTCCTCAGAAATGGACTAGCAAGCCAATCTTGCTTAACAATCTTGCTTTCATGTTGCAACTGTACAAAACTCTAGTGCGGCCGCACTTGGAGTATTGTGTGCAGTTCTGGTCGCCACATTATAAGAAAGATGTGGAGGCATTGGAGAGGGTACAGAGGAGGTTTACCAGGATGTTGCCTGGTATGGAGGGCAGGTCTTATGAAGAGAGGCTGAGGGATTTGAGGTTGTTTTCGTTAGAAAGGAGGCGGCTAAGAGGGGACCTTATCGAAACATATGATTAGAGGTTTAGATAGGGTGGACAGTGATAGCCTTTTTCCTAGGATGGAGAAAGCTAGCACGAGGGGACACAGCTTTAAATTAAGGGGTGATAGTTATAGGACGGATATCAGAGGTAGGTTCTTTACCCAAAGGGTGGTTCGGGAGTGGAATGCCCTGCCTGCAGCAGTTGTAGATGCGCCAAGTTTGGTGGCGTTTAAGAGGTTAGTTGATAAGTATATGGAAGAGAAGGGAATGGTTTAGTTTGGAGGGGCATTGCTTTTTATATTGGTCGGCGCAACATCGAAGGCCAAAGGGCCTGTTCTGTGCTGTAATGTTCTAAGAAGGCAGCTCACCAGTACCTTCTTGAGGACAACTAGGGACAAACAATAAATACTGGCGAAAAGAAAATATCCTTGTCCCATGAATGAATTAAAAACCCATTTAATCTCTTTACTATTGTATTCCTCAAATTGTCATCTTAAATCCACCATAGTTATAATGCTCAAGGTTAGCTATCTAAAATTTGAGAAACTACATGGCTAAAAGTGACTATCCTTGACTCGAGGCATTTGTGGCATTAAAGATCTCCAGCAGAACTGGAATCAGTTAAAAATTCTCCACTACTTAGATGATGCGTAGCACAAAGGAAGATATTGAGTTTTGAAGGTCAGTCATTTGTTCCAAGATCTGTTGCAGGAACTCCTCATGGTAAGGTTCTAGGCTCAACCATCATCAATTATTGCTTCATCTATGATCTTCCCCTTATCATAAGGTCAGAAGTCTGAATCAATTTTGTAGCAAGATCTGGACAATATTCAGGCTTGGGCTGAGAAGTGGCAAGTAATGTTTGAGCTACAAGTGCAACTCCAAATGACAAAACAGGAAGAGATGGCAGTAGAGTCTAACCATCTCCCCTTAATGTTGATTTCTATTATTACTGAAGCCCTGACTATTAACAACCTAATTGTCATTGACCAGAAACTGAACTGGATCAGCTCTGTTGCAAGGGCAGGTCAAAGGCTGAGTTCTGTAGTGAGTAGCTCTCCACTGCATTTGCCAAAACTTGTTCACATCTACTGAGTAGAAGTCAGGAATGTGATTGAATACTCTCTTGTCTGGAAAGTGCAGTTGCAACAACACTAGAAGCTTCTCGGTATTCAGGACAAAGCAACTTGCTTGATTGGGACCTAGTCACTATCTTAACCTTCAATTCTTCGTACATAATGTGCTTCAATGGTACGGCTATAAAGTATGCTGCAGCAACTCAACAAAGCTCCTATATTTTCCAAACCCATGATCTCCATCCAAGTAGACCAGTGTGGCTGATTCTTGGGAACACCACCTGCAAATTACCCTTATTAAAGAATATGGACTTCACTTTCTCAGCTAGCATTTTTTGCCATTCCTAAATGCCCTTGATGGGGAACTTCTGCAGTCCATGTCCATTTTGTGGGTCCACCCTATGCTGTTGGGAATGAGTTTTAACTTGATGCCAGGCGGTCCATTTGGCTTTATTCCTTTTTTAACTTTGCTAGTTGATACAACTGAGTGGCTTGCTAGAGTGCATGTAAGAGTCAACTACATTGTTATTTCTGTATGGGTCACGTGTAGACCAGACAAGGATGTCAGATTTCCTTCCCTAAAGAGCATTGGTGAACTAAATGGGTTTTTACAACAATTGACATGATCATCATTTGGATTTTTAATACCACTGCCATTGTCACTGCCTAACAATACAGTTGGCATATCAACACTAATTCAAGAAGGTGGCTCAGTGCTGCCACCTCGAGCAATTAGGAATGGGCAATAAATGCTGGCCTAGTCACTCATGCCCTGTGTCAAAAATCATAATTTAGAATTAATGAACCTTAGTCTTTGCAATCCTTCTTTTGATAGATTTTACATTCAAAATGAGTGAATCTTGTGGTGTTAATGTCCAGTCCCACCCCCCCTGTCAAAATTTGCAAGTAATCTAAGTTGGCTAAAATTATGCGTAACTTTCTTCCAAGGTCATTCATGAAGGTAGTACCTTACTATTATTCTAATTTCTAATTTAGAACCGACAAGCAAAAGAAGCCATCATCACCTGCACTCAAATATTGGAGCAGGATGCCAGCAATGTAAATGCATTGAAAGACCGAGCAGAAGCTTATATTTTAGAGGAACAATATGAAGAAGGTATGGGTTTGCTGTTTTTTAAATATGTTTGTGTATATATCTATTGCACATTGAGATCCAAAATCTTATTCATCCCATTTAAACTACAACTAATTCGACAAACCTGTTTGGAATTCTTCTGAAGATGTAACTGGTAGAGTTGATAAGGGGGAGCCAATCGATGTAGTATATTTGGATTTTCAGAA
This sequence comes from Sphyrna mokarran, assembly GCA_024679065.1. Classification (NCBI taxonomy): domain Eukaryota; kingdom Metazoa; phylum Chordata; class Chondrichthyes; order Carcharhiniformes; family Carcharhinidae; genus Sphyrna; species Sphyrna mokarran. The sequence goes on from JAGIQG010000010.1 coordinate 30,120,960, forward strand.
AGCATTTGACAAAGTCCTGCGTAAGATTAAAGTGCGCGGGATTAGGGGAAGTGTATTGAGATGAATAGAAAACTGGCTGGCGGAGAGGAAACAATAGGAATTAAGGATCCTTTTCAAATCGGCTAGCAGTAAGTAGTGGGATACCAGAGGGATTGATGCTGGGAACCCAGCTATTCACTACATAGTAATGACTTGGATGAGGAAATAAAATGTAATATTTCAATTTGCGGATGCTACCAGGTTGGGTGGGAGAGTGACCTGTGATGATCATGCAGAGATTCTTTATAATCTGGACAGGTTGGGCAAATCCAATGGCAGATGCAGTATAATTTGGGTAAATATGAGACTATTCACTTTAGAAGCAAAGGCGAGAAAGCAGATTACCATCCCTCTGTAAATTGGGAGAGAGGAAGTGTGCAGCAAGACCTGGGTGTCCTTGTGCACTAGCCACTGATGGTAAGCATACAAGTGCAACAGAAGGTCAGGAAGGTAAATGGTATGCTTAATGCAAGAGGTTTCAAATACAGGAGCAGGGATGTGTTGTTGCAACTGTACAGGGCCTTGATAAAGCAACACCTAGAATATTGTGCTGTTTTGGTCTCCCTCCTTTCCTGAGGAAGGATGTTGTTGGTCTCAGGAGTGCAGTGAATGTTTACCAGGCTAATCCTGAGGATGGCAGGACTGACATAAGGAGGGAGAGACTGTTAGGATTATTTTCACTGGAGTTCATATGAATGAGGGGGTATTTCAGTAACTTAATAAAATTATAACAGGACTAGACAGAAAGGATGTTCCTGATGAAGGTGTCCAGAACCAGGGGTCAGAGTCTGAGGATTTGGGGTAGACCATTTAGGACGAAGATAAGGAGACATTTCGTCACCCAAAGAGTGATGAGCCTGTGAAATTCATTACCACAGGAGGTATGATGCCAAAACATTGTTTTCAAGAGGCAGCTAGATATTCACTTGGGGCGAATGGGATCAAAGGCTATGGGGAGACAGCAGGATTAGGTTATTGAATTGAATGATCAGCGATGATTGTGATGAATGGCGGGACAAGGTCAAATGGCCTCCTCCTATCTTTGTTTGTTTAAAACCTGCTCACTAACATTATCAATAATAGCTTCCAATCTTTGAATTCTGGCCTATCTCTTCTAACTTTAAGTTTTCAAGGTTTTGCTGATCTGATTTAATTTGAAGGTCCAACCAGTCTATTTGAAAGTAATCCCACAAACATGCGGGATTACTATCAAATAAACTGTTTGGACTTTAATCTAGTGTTGTGAGACTTCTTACTGTGTTTTATCCCAGTCCAATGCTAGCATCTCTACATCATAAATTTGAAGGTACAGAAGATTATTATAATATAAAAATAACAGGACTTCAAGTTAGCTCACTTTTGCCCATTATAAAACAGTAGTTCATTATTTTGGAAGAAATGCACTGCATGCTGTCTACTTGAGTGAGAAATTTATGCAGCGTTCAGAGTAAATTCAAAATTATGTGTTGTACAGCAATCAAAGACTATGAAGTTGCAAGAGATCACAGTGACAATGATCAAGGAATAAAGGAAGGGCTGGAAAGAGCACAGAAACTTCTAAAACAATCACAGAAGAAAGATTACTACAAAATATTAGGAGTGAAAAGGTATTTACTGAGTCTCTACCAAACTTTACTGCTGACTATGGATTCTGAGTCTGGACTGAGACAATTGACTTTAAGTTTATAGTAGGTCTTGTAACATCTAAAACACTGCTTAGACAGTATATTTTATTGACTAAGGCAATAAAATTCAAATTCAAATTTGCTTTTTAATCCATAGATCTATAAACATGGACAGGGGTCATGGATAGAGGTGGGAACATTGGGGTGGTGGCGGCGGCGTGGGCCTTGTTGGGCCAAAGGGCTTGTTTCCCATGCTGTTTTGTTGCAGTTGTAAGCAAAATAAATTCTAATATACAACATTCATCTTGAATAAATTTAATTATTCTAGTCTGTGTTTTTAAACTGAGCTAAATTGTGGAGCAACAGAGGCTCAAAACACTAAGATGACTTATTTGATCTTTTATGTTTGCATTAGACCTTGTGTAATTTAAACTGCACAAACCTCAGCAGGCTGGACATTTGAAGCTTCTTACTTTTGACATTTCAGAAGTGCCAAAAAGCGGGATATTATAAAAGCATACAGAAAACTAGCAATGCAGTGGCATCCTGATAACTTTCAGGAAGAAACTGAAAAGAAGCAAGCAGAAAAAAAGTTCATAGACATAGCAGCTGCTAAAGAAGTACTCACCGATCCAGGTATGGAGTGGTCTCTTTTTCTCCATTAGGCTGATTTGCTGAATGATTGACATCTTATTTCAATTGCATTACAAATTTATTGGTATATTCCATGTTAACATTGGAAATATTTATCTGAAAGTCATTTCCAGCTCTCTGGGGATTGATTTTAAATGTGGGGCAGAATAGTCTCTTTTTCTCTTTTGCTTCTCCCCCCCCCCCCCCCCCCCCCCCTCTGCCTTTTTTTCCCACAATTACTGAAAAATGAAACTTAAAAACTGGACTTCTGTATATATCCGTCTTTGGCCACACAACAAGCTGTCAATCAAGCTTCACTGTGCAATCCTACGGGTAGTAACAGTCTGGCAACATCAATTTTAAATCCAACCGATTTATTTGATAGTAAATCTGCGAGCTTTCGACTTTTGTCTTCGTCAGGCAAATGCAGTGTTCTGGTCTGTAATAGCACACATATCAGCACAGACAGTCACAGATTGCTGATTAGAATGTGAATCCTTACACCTAACCTGCTATTCAAGTCTTAAAGTGGCTAACAATGTGAGTGAAGGGAATCCTAAGGGACCATTAAAACAACAGGACCCTACATTAGTCAAGATTTAAAAATGAACATAATTTCAATTGTACTACCTCAACAGCAATAAAGGATACCAGTTACAGATAACATTGTACCAATAAAATGTAGGGCTTGCTTGCAGCATCTTGCAGAGAAACATAATTAAAGTACATTTCAAGTGCCGTAATGTCACTTCAAGGAAGCAACCTGGTTGTTAAATGGGGAACATTGGCCAGGTTGCCTAGTTTCAACAGGAGTGAGACAGATTCTGTGGATCAGCTTTTTTTTTCCTCTTTGTGCTCATTTTCACACTTGAATTTCCTTATGTAAAGTTGCAGGCAGTCGACAATTTAAAACCATCCAAGTTAGTATTTCCAACTGAAGATTTTACACAAATTTTAGAAGCACATCCCATTTTCATTGTACCCTTGCATAATATTGTTTGGTGGATGTGCGTGCAAGTTTGAGGTGCACAAGCTGACCAGTCAATTCACTGATTTGAAATTTTGACACATCTGCTTTACTGTTGGCAGGCAGCTTTTACTTTTTAAGCTGCAAACTTGATCCAAGGTGGAATGAAATTCAGTGTTCTCGTGTGTTTGGGGAGTATAATCTGTTTCTGATTTTGACACACATGGCAATTTTGTCACTTTTTTAAATAGGTCTGCAGCTCCCTCAGCTGCACAAAACTGCCCTCCCACCCAAAAACTGGGATCACATTACAAATGTAAGCCTGCATGTTCAGAGTACACTTCTCACTGGATGGTCACTAATTGGCATAGTGGTATTGTTGCTGGATTAGTAATCCAGAGACCTGGGGAAATGCTGTGTAGGGCTTGTATACCACCATGGCAAATGGTGAAATTTGAATTCAGTAAAAATTAGGAATTAAATGTATAATATCTGTGAAACCATTGTCATAAAAACCCATCTGGTTTAAAAATGCCATTTGGGGAAGAAAATCTATTATGCTCACCTGGTTTACATACTGATTCATAGCAACGTGGGTGACTTTTCAGAGATCGGCTGGGCCAATTTTTTTAATATAAATAAACAATGATGTCTACGTCCCCTGAATGACTTTTTAAAAAAAAAAATCAATGTCGGAAACATGGTCCTGGGCAGGGAGTGAGTTTTGCGCCACATCCATCCAAATGTAAAATTGAGTCTTTGTCAATTGTAGATCCTTCTGAGTTTCTATCTGGAATTTGGGTCGTTTAACCAGTCAAACGACAACAACACAGGTAATGAATCAGTTTAACATTTGAACAATACTAACATAAGTTCCTGTTCAATCAGTGTTCCTCTTACAGACTTGAACTCCTTCAAAATCAAACAATGCAGGCTTGTGTATGTACTTATCTGAAGAGGTATTTTCAATAACAGAACCACCTCTTTCAAACAGTCAACAACTGCTCTTGATTTTAAAAAATGAATCTAAAGCACTCTTTCCTGCATGCTTAGCTTGGATAGTCAGAATACCAGGGTGGTAGCCAATTACTATGGGGCACAGGTTTAAGATGAGGAACAAGATTTAAAGGAGATGTATGAGGCAAATTTTTTTACAAGTGGTGGGTGTCTGAAACTCATTGCCAGGGAAGCGGATATGGTAGTGACTTTTAAGGGCATCTTGACAAATACATGAATTGGATAGGAATAGAGGGATCTGGTCCCTGAAAGTGTAAAGGGTTTTAGTTCAGTCATGCAGTATGGTCGGTGCAGGATTGGAGGGCTGAAGGACCTATTCCTGTGCTGTAGCGTTCTTTGTTCTGCTCTCAAATGGCTTCCTTCTCCTCTAAGAATTCTATGATGACTCCGTCAATCAACCTAATCAAAAGTCTGTTGTGACCCCAATTAAAAACGCAAGGAAACAAAAATGCATTAACTGTTGAAGCAGACACATCCTAGCTAAAATCAGCCATTATCCTGCATTATTGACACATTAAGCTGTCTGCTGCCAACACAAACACAGCTGATTTTGAACTATATTCCTTAGTGGTAAAGGCACAGTATCATCACACTCTCTCTTAAAAAGATGAACTGACTATAAAAAGATGGCTTCATTTTTCAAGTAATCTAAGATATGCATTATTTTACTATATCTAAGCATGCAAATAACAATGGTGTAAGAAGGAATTTTCAGTGTTGGAAAAACTAAACGATACCAAAATTGTGCATAAAGCTTCAGCAACCATGTTCTGTTCTCTTCTTTCCTCAACACTCTGCTTCATCATTCTCTGCAGAGATGACCTTCTATTTTCAATCTACTTTGATTCCAAATCTGAGCTTGATTCTGTTGTCATGATTATAAATATTCTGGAAATGCCCTTGAGTTATGTGAACTGGCACAAATCCCTTTGGATTTTTTTAATTTCCTTCAGAGTCCAAACAGCTCTTGATATTTCAGGACTCCAAAAATCTAAAAATGAAGTAATCTCATTCTCCAGGTTGAGCTGGTCACTTTTTGTTAAAAAGAACCTGAACCTTAGCCTGTTTTCTCAATTGTCAACAAGGATGTTGTCGACTATCCTGTAGTTGATGTTCAATTAATTTCAACAATTAACTTTTCTCTCAATTGACTCCAAATGCCAACTACTTATTCATATAATTTGTCCAGTACCTGGTTCTTCTGGTTAGCCTTCATCTATTGTGCATTGCATTTTGTTTGTCATTATCTGAAATTTATAACAATATACCGGCACTTCACACTGCTTTTGATCAAGTATTTTGACTGGTACACCTCACATTGAGCAAACGTCAGCTTCTCCTTCAGATCCTGTGCCAGCTTGAGTAGAAAATGCTTTCTGGATGTTGCTTGATCGGAACAGTATTTCCTACATCTACGTCATGCACAATTATTTTAGAACTTCCAGTTTGTTCCCACAAATAGCTTCTTGATTGTGATAACTCTTTCAGGTCACTTTGATTTTTCCCCATAAGATAACTCAGTTTATTCCCATTTCTGATTCTTTTCTCATTATCCAATCTAATTTGAGGAATATCAAATTCTGATTTATCTGGATTTGTTTCTTTTGAGTTGTAACATTAATCCTTCTCCTGCTTTCCTTATCAAAATACTGTTTTAACATAGGTTTTCCATCTAAGGCCCTCTAAATCTTGCTTTTTCATAGTTCATCTACTACTGGTAATAATACTAAACTTATTCCCAATAGCAAACTATGAATTTTGATTTCTTATCGCTTTTTTCATCTCCATGCTTCAAATGTTTAACCAACTTGCCATAGTGAATCTTTCCTTTAAAGCTTGAAACTTCAATCCAACAACGTAGTCACATTTGACCAAGGAGGAATTGAATTAGCATTCTAAGTAGTAATCTTGCCTCATGACTAAAAATCAATTTAAAAGGACTGAATTTAGTTGCTTCATTGACATTCTGAATTGCAAAAAGTACAAATGGAATTCCTTTATCTCATGCTCTGGATAATTCTGACTGTAGGTCCTCAAACTTAATCTTTGCCAGTATTCCCATGTTCCATGTGATTCTGGATGATACACAGTTGATTTTTAAATTGCTTTGCTCCTAAGCTATCAATAATTCTCTGACTAGTTCTTGACATAAAATTTGATCCTTGATCTGATTGGATTTCTGTGGGTTGTCCATATCTACATGTTCACTAAACACTGGCTCCCACCCTTTTGTGTTTTAGTGAGGAGTCCCACACATTCAACTAGGACTTTTATAAAAGTTTCCTCAAATGCTGGAATGGGTATTAAGGGTGCTGATTTGATTACCAGTTTAAGCTTCTCTTACCTGCTATGTATGGTAAAATTCAACTATGTTTTTATTGGCTGGGACAGCATAAGATGTTTCTTATATTTTTGCTCTAGTTTTCCTTGCTCCTAAATGATCTTCTGGATCCTCATGCACTCCCTGCAACACCACATTTCTATAACCCACTGGCATTATAGCTTGAACTTTTATGCATTTTTCATCTGCCTCAGCAGGTAAAGGTCTCCACTTACACTCAAATGATGTCTTAATGAATAGTAACATTACAGTGTACACATTTGGATGTATCAGAAAACATAGCTTTATCTCCTTTCTCCTTTTCTATTATTTTTGTCTTCTCCTGTCTCAACCTGTGGCTTTGTGATCTTGTTACTATACAGTCAGGACATACTTCCCTGTAAGACAGTTTGATATTTCCACTGGCTTTTCAACACAGTAGGCATCACTCTGACCTGTGATCCAGTTAGATCGTTACCCAAGATAAACTATATTACTGAAAAAGATAAATGTAGTATTCCTTGCACTCCTAACTAAATAGGGAGAAATGGTATTTGATATTATTGCTAAACTATTAATCCAGCAACTTGGCAATATTCTGGGGACTTGGGTGTGAATCTTATGTAAATACATAAGAACTAGACTATCTGGTCCCTTCAGTCTGTTCCTCCATTCAATAAGATCAAAGCTGATCTCATGAACTCAGTTCCATTTACCTGCCTGCTCATTATAACCTTAAGTCCTTTTTCTGTTCAAAGATCCAGCTTTGCCTTTCAAAGCATTCAACAAGGTAACTTCAGCTGTTTCACTGGTCAAGAAATTCCACAGATTTATAACTCTTTGGTTGAAAATTTCCTTCTCAACTTGGTCCTAAATCTGATTTTCTGCGCCCCCAGCCACTTTGTGGTTTGTCACCAATGGAAATGACCTTCCTGCTTCTATCTTATCTATTCTCTTAACTTTGTTTTTATAAGATACCCCCTCAACTTTCTAAATTCCACTGAGTATAGTTTCAATTTACTCTTCCTCCTCTATAAGCTAACTCTCAACTCCAGAAGCAACCTCATGAATCTCCATTGCCAATACATCCTTTCAAGTGTACATCTTACTCCAAGTGTGGCCTCATCAGCATCTTGTACAGCTGCAACACTATCTCCCTATTTTTAAACTTCATATTTCAAGTAATGAAGGACAAAATTCCTAGTTGAGGTGACTGGAGACATTGGTGATCTTTCAAGAATCACTGGAGTCAGGGAAAGTCCCAAAGGACTGAGAAAAAGGCTAATGTAATATCCCTGTTTAAGAAGAGAGGAGGGCAGAAGATGGGATATTAGTCTGACCTTGGCCATGGGATAAGATCTTTGGAGTCTATTATGAAGGATGAAATTGCAGAGTAGTTGGAAATGCATAGTAAAATAGAACTGAGTCAGCACAACTTCAAAGGGAGATAATGTCTAACAAATCTGTTAGAATTCTTTTGAGGAAATGAAGTTAGATAAAGGAGAGCCAGTGGATTGATTTAGATTTCCAGAAAACCTTTGACAAAGTGCCTTACGGGAGGCTGCTAAATAAACTGGAGCCAATAGTGTTAGAGGTATCATGGATAGAAGATTTGGCTGGCAAAGTGGGGATAGAGTCCTTTTTTTTTTTCCAGGACGGCAACTGATGATTATTGGTGTTCCACAGGGGTCTGTGTGGGGCCCACAGCTTATCACTACATGCGATAATGATCTGGAAGAGGAACTGAAGGCAAGGTTACTAAACTTGCTGATACAAAGATATATGTAGAGGGACAGATAGTGTTGAGGAAATGGAAGCTGCAGAATGACTTGGACAGGCTAAAAGAGTGGGCAAAGAAGTGACAGATGGAATACAATGAGGAAAGTGAGAGGTTATGCATTTTGGTAAAAATAGAGATGTAAATGTGGAAACGCTTCAAATCTGAAGCACAAAGGGACTGGAAGTCCTGTTTCACTTGGCAATTAAGAAGGCAAATTCGATATTGGCATTCATTTCTAGAAGTCTAGAATACAAGACTAGGAATGCACTGCTGATGCTGCATAAGGCTCTGGTCAGACCCCACTTGGAACATTGAACAGTTTTGGGCCTCATACCTATAGGAAGGATGTGCTGGCCTTGGAGGGGGTCCAGGAGGAGGTTCACAAGATTGATGCTAGGAATGAAGGCTTTGCTCATGACAAGTCATTGAGGAATCTCAATCTATACTAAATAGAGTTTAGAAGGATGAGGGCGGATCTAATTGAAACTTACGGAATACGGTTAGGCATGGAGAGGCTGGGAGAGACTGGAACTCAAGGGCACAACCTCTGGTAAAGGGACACTCTCAAAGTGAGATGAGAATTTATTCAGCCAAAGGGTGGTGAATCTGTAGAATTCATTGCCTCAGGGCTGTGGAGGCTAGGTCATTGTGTCTTTGAAGAACCCATCTGTCTCAATTAGGGGATCAAGGGTTATAGGGAGAAGGCAAGAGAATCGTATCAGTCACGATTGAATGGCAGAGTGGATCCAATGGGCCGAATGACTGAATTTTACTGCTATATGTTGTGGTCTAATTACCTGCAAACCAACTTTGATTCATGCACAAGAACAGTCGGATCCCTCTACAGCAACACTGCAATTTTTTTGACTACTTAAACAATAGTCCATTTTGTTGTTGTCCTGACAAATGGATGACCTCATATTTACTAATATGTGGTAAGGGTATCAGCCTTACCTACTCAATTATCCATATCCCTGTTGCAGACGTTATTACAAGTGCATTTGCTCCTTCCCCCACCATCTCTTTCAGTACCCTGGGATGCATTGCATAATGGCCAGGAGACTGACCTTTACTTGCCCAACATGCTGTCCTTAGTAGCAGAGTATAAAACTAATTTGCTGAAGAAACCTGAAACGTGACTTCACAGCAAAGCTGTAATCTGACTGGCTGATAGGAAATCTATGCTAAATTTGAAAAAACAACATTGAAAAGCTAATTAATTAATTAGCTAAGCAGAGATGGGTGGCCAAGTGATGTGCTGTAGCTGTATGATATGGGAGTGGCAGATGCTATTGCAAGCTGTAATAGAACATAGAACATAGAACATAGAACAATACAGCACAGAACAGGCCCTTCGGCCTTCGATGTTGTGCCGACCAAAATAAAAAGCAATGCCCCTCCTAACTAAACCATTCCTCTCATCCATATACTTATCAACTAACCTCTTAAACGCCACCAAACTTGGCGCATCTACAACAGCTGCAGGCAGGGCATTCCACTCCCTAATCACTCTGATCATATCTGCAGCAAGTGTTGGTTGCTTGAAGAACTTCGGCTCAATCAATAAATTGGCATCAGAGCTACAGACACTGTGGCACATCTGAGGGGTTCTGAATGCTTTGTTTCAGGAGACACACCACATAGATCAAATGCCTCAAATTTTGACATTGGTCAGAGACAGCAGGCTATGACTGCAAGTGAGGCAAGTAGAGATACCTCAAATTCAGAAATGAAGAAGCCTCAGCTCTTAACCTTGTCCAAGAAGTACCAGGTATTTGCTCCCTGGATTAGGAAAAGGTATGTAGCAAGGAAGAGCTTGCTGACTACAGCACTGTGGTACAGAAAGTCACCCAAGAGGGGGTAGCAAAGAGACAAGTGGTAATTGTAGGGAATTGATAGCATCCTTTGTTGGTAGGATCAAGGGTCCTGCATAGTATGCATCCTGCCCAATGACAGGATGAGAGACATCTGACTGGCTTGAAAGGAATTTGGAGTGAGGAGGATCCAGTTATGGTCCATGTTGGGACAAACAATACAGGTAAGACTTGGAAAAAGAACCTGTTGGGGATTATCAGACACTCGGAACTAAAAGGTTATAATCTCTGGATTACTACCCAAGCCATGTGCAAATTGGTACAGAGATAAGAAAATTAGTGAAGTAAAATATGTGACTAAAGAGGTACGTGAAAAGGCCTTTCACAAGGTCCCTCATGGCTGGCTGGTGCAGAATGTGAAGTTACATGGGATTGGAGGTGAGCTGGCAAGATAGATACAGAGCTGGCTCAGTCATAAAAGATAGAGGGTAGCAATGGAAGGATGTGTTTCTGAATGGAGGGCTGTGATAAGTGGCATTCCTCAGGGACCAGTGCTGGGACCTTTTGCTGTTTATAATATAAATGATTAAGGAACAATCTGGTAACTGGCTTGATTAGCAAGTTTGTACACGAGACAAAGATTGATGGAATTGTAGATAGCAATGAGGACCATCGGAGGACACCGCAGGATGTTGATCAGTTGGAGACTTGGACGGAAAGATGGCAGATGGAATTTAATCTGTGCAAATGTGAGATAATGCATTTTGGAATGAGAAATGGGCAGTGAATGGCAGAACCCTTAAGAGCATTGCTAGACAGAGATCTGGGTGAACAGGTCACTGAAAATGGCAACGCAGATGGAGAAGGTAGTCAAGAAGGCATGCTTGTCGTCTTCACTTGAGGCATTGAGTTTAAAAATAGGCAAGTCATGTTGAATCATGGAACAATAGAACATTACAGCACAGAAACAGGCCTTTTGGCCCTTCTTTTGGCCATTTCTTTGCCTAGTCCCACTGACCTGCACCTGGACCATATCCCTCCTACACCCATCTTACCCCTGTACCTGTCCAAGTTTTCCTTAAATGTTAAAAGTGAGCTGCATTTATCACTTCAGCTGGTAACTCATTCCACACACCCACCACTCTGTGAAGAAGCCCCCACTAATATTCCCTTTAAACTTTTTCCCCTTAACCCATGTCCTCTGGTTTTTTTTCTCCCCTAACCTCAGTGGAAAAAGCCTATTTTCATTCACTCTATCAATACCCATCATAATTTTTATACACCTCTATCAAAGCTCCACTCCATTCTTCTATACTCCAGGGAATAAAGTCCTAACCTATTCAATCTTTCTCTGTAACTCAGTTTCTCAAGTCCTGGCAACATTTTTATAAATCTTCTCTGCATTCTTTTTCAACCTTATCTTTCCTGTAATTAGGTGACCAACTTGCACATAATACTCTAAATTTGACCTCACCAATGTTTTATACAACCTCACCACAACATTCCAGCTCTTACACTCAATAGTTTGATTTATGAAGGCCAGTGTACCAAAAGCACTCTTTATGACCCTATCTACCTGTGATGTCACTTGTAGGAAATTTTGTATCTGTATTCCCAGATCCCCCTCTTCTAATGCACTTTGATGTCCTACCATTTACCTTAAACATCCTACCTTGGTTTGTCCTTCCAAAGTGCAATACCTCCCACTTGTCTGTGTTAAACTCCATCTGCCATTTTTCAGCTCATTTTTCTAACCGTTCCAAATCCCTCTGCAAGCTTTGAAAACCTTCCTCATTGTCCACTATACCTCCAATCTTTGTATTATCAGCAAATTTGCTGATCTAGTTTATAATCTTATCATCCAGATCACTGATATAGATAACAAACAACAATGGACCCAGCACTGAACTCTGTGGCACACCACTAGTCACAGGCCTTTACTCAGAAGCAATCGTCCACTACCACTCTCTGGCTTTTTCCATTGAGTCAGTGTCTAATCCAATTTACTACCTCTCCATGTATACCTAGTGACTCAACTTTCCTAACTAACTTCCCATGCAGGATCTTGTCAAAGGCCTTACTGAAGTCCATGTAGACAACATCTAGTGCCTTCTCTTCATCCACTTTCCTGGTAACCTCCTCAAAATTCTGGTTAAACATGACCTACCACTCTCAAAACCTGACAATCTGGGATGTTGTTGTTTTAGATGGGAGAGAAGGGAAAGCAAAAAGAATGGTGAAGTTAGACTGCTGATTAGGAAGTGCATCACAGCTGTGTTGAGGGAGGAGACATTGGAAGAATGTTGTAGTGAGGATTATGGGTGTAGGAATAGGAAAGGTGAAATAACCTTGTTGGGAGCGTACTATAGACCTATAGCTAGCAGGAGATGGATGGACAGATACTGGAAAGGTGGAGGGGGGATGGTGGTGGTGCATAATTCTGATGGGTGATTTTCCTCATTGACTGGGACTTCATTTAAAACCAGAGGCTCTGAGGAGAAATTTGTTAGATGTGTTTGAGAGGGCTTTTTGATATAATATGTTGACAATCCAAATGGGTGGGGTGGGGGCAGGGGAACAGTTTAAAGTAGATGTGAAATGTGTAGGAGAAATGTTTTATGCAGAGGGTAGTGACAGAAGCAGACACTAAGAGGCATCTGGATGGGGAAGGAATAGAGGGTTGTGGACTGTAAGAGCAGAAGACTTTTTCAGTTTTGTTAAGGTGGCATGATCAGCATGAGTTGGAGGTGGGGAGGTTGCAAATTGGATTAGACACTAGTTCAATGGAAGAAGCCAGAAAGTGGTTGTGGAGAATTGTTTGAGTGGAGGCCTGTGACTAGTAGAGTGCCGCAGGGATTGGTGCTGGGTCCATTGTTGTTTGTCGTCTATATCAATGATCTGGATAATGGATCAGCAAATTTGCTGATGATACAAAGGTTGGAGGTAGAGTGGACAGTGAGGAAGGTTATCAAAGCTTGCAAAGGGACTTGGACGAAGTAGAAAAATGGGTTAAGAAAGGCAAATGGAATTTAGTGCAGACAAGTGAGGTATTGCACTTAGGAAGGACAAACCAAAGTAGAACATACAGGCTAAATGGTAGGACTCCGAGTGCAGTGAACAGAGGGATCTGGGAATACAGGTACAAAAGACGCTAAAGGTGACAGTGGATAGGGTTGTAAAGAGCGCTTTTGGTACGTTGGCCTTTTATAAATTGGAGTTTTGAGTATAAAAGTTGGAGTGTTAGGGTAAGCTTATATAAGACATTAGTGAGGCTGAATTTAGAGTATTGTGTATAGTTTTGGTCACTTAGTTACAGGAAGGATTAAATAAGGTTGAAAGAGTGCAGAGAAGGTTCACAAAGATGTTGCTGGGACTTGAGAAGCTGAGTTAGAGAGAGATTGAATAGGTTAGGACTTTATTCCCTGGAGTGTAGAAGAATGAGGGGAGATTTGCAGGTATTTTGATGGGTATAGATAGAGTGAATGCAAGCAGGCTTTTTCTACAAGAGGCTGGGGGAGAAAAAAAACCAGAGAGCATGGGTTAAGGGTGAAAGGAGAAAAGCTAAAGGGAATATTAGGGAGGTGGCTTCTTCACGCAGAGTGTGGTAGGAGGGTGGAATGAGTTGCGGGATAAAGTGGTAAATGCAGGTTACTTTAACATTTAAGAAAACTTGGGCAGGCTCATGGAGGAGAGGGGTGTGGAGGGATATGGTTCAAGTGCAGGTCAGTGGGACTAGGCAAAAAATGGTTTGGCACAGACGAAAAGGGCTAAAAGGCCTGTTTCTGAGCTGTAATTTTCTATGGATCTATGACCAAAGGGCCTGTTTCAGTTCTGTACTTTGTTCTTTGCTTTTTTTGTACCAACAATACCCTTGTGGTCTGTGGCTGTTTTACTACTTTAATCATTTCCTCAAATGAAATGAAAAAGGCTCCTACCTGCATCTCGTCAAATCTTATTTAAACTGAACCCCTCCTGTTCTTTGACTATAATGGGTTGACTGTTCCTCACTGTCCTCATAAGTACTCCCAGCTTTGACCTCTGCCAGTTCAAGTTGATATTGGCTTTTAAGTTCCAGATTCCTAAGTTCAAAATCTCTCTTCCTTTCCACACTTGCTCTTGCTTTTTTTCCTGCCAGGGCTTTTCTTCATTTAATTTTAATTTAAATTTAATCAATTTTTTTACTATTCAAACTGCTATAGTTTTTCTGTTACGATTGCCCTTTTTTCCTTTTCCACTCTTTTTTGCTTGTAATTCAAGCTGTTTTATTTGTAACTGAATTCTAGCCAGTGTTCCTAACGGTTTCTGATTATTTTAAATGCTGAATTATCACTGCAATTATCTCTGCCTTCCTCACCTGGTAAAGATCAACTGAAGCTTGTTGCCCAATTCCGAAAGCTTTGTTTTAACCATCTTTTATAATCCACTGCATTCTACCACAGCTTTGAAATCCTTAGTCACTGAAAGAGCCCTTGTTCCACAAGGTATTCCCTATTTAAACTAACAGAATGCAATACCTGGAAAAAAACTATAGAACTTTAACACCCACTGTTTTGTAGCTTTTACTCCTATAAAATTTTTGTTAGGGTACCAATCAGAAACCAAGGTACATTGTGAAGCCAAGCTAGACCCCAACAATCTTTCTATTTTGATGGTAGTGTGAAGATATGTTTCACTCCAGGTGTGATTCCATTGATAAACTCGGGAGCTTTTATCAAAAAAAACTTTATTTAATAATACAGTTTAAATGAAACAAATCTCAGCTTAACAACATTTAAACATGGCAGAATGCAATTCTTAACTGCTAATCTTTCAATTGGTTCCAATTTCAGCACTGTTCCTCTTCAAAATCAGTTAGATTTGCATGCTTGTACTTTGTTAACAGTTCTAAGCTTTTGTAACATCTCTGGGGAAAGAGAAGCCTCTTTCAGAAAGAGTCCACTCTTTTGAACAGCTCTGGTCAGCAACTGCTTTTGATTTTAAAAATGAAACCATTAACAGTTTTTCCTGTAAGTTTAGCTCCTCCCATTAATCACACAATTGTCGCTCAACCTAATCGAAATCTTGCTCTGAAATCCCAAGGGAGACCCAAGTAAACAAAATGCATTAATGCTGTTTAAACAAACTCATCTCTGGCTAAAACTGCCTGCTGCCAGACGGACAGGCACTGTATAAAACAGAACAGACTCTCTAACATACCTTACATGAAACATGGTATAAATGCACAGTAACATCAGTTTGTCAAACATGATTTCCTTATTGGTGTATATTGACTTGTCATGTTGTGGCATTCTTTATGATAGATTCTAGCATTTTCTGTTACGGATGAGGCAAACTGGTCTGTAATTTCCTATCATTCCCCTTCCCGCTTTTTATATAAAGTGTATTATGTTTTCCATCCTCTAATCAACTGAGATTGTTCCAGAATCTATGGAATTTGCAAGATGGTAACCAGACCAGCCATGCTTTCACAGCCAACTCTTTCACCAACCTGGGTGTAGATTGAAGTCCTAGGAAGTTATTACCTTTCAGCCCCATCAAATTCTCCAGCATTTTTCAATAATACTAATTTCCTTCAATTCCTCTTTCTTGCTAGACTCTTGATGATTTAGCATCTCTGGGGAGTTACTTAAATTCCTTGAAGACAGAACTGAAGTATTGTTTAATTGCTATACCATGGAAATAGCAATATTATTTGCCTCATTTCAAATTAAGGGTCCTTCATTTGTCTTAAGTAATTTTTTCAAAGTGTTGAAGCTTTTACATTCCACTTATGTTGCTTTCAAGTTTACTCGAACTTTTTTCTTTCTCCACCCCCTGCCTTAATCAATTGTTGTCCCACTGTGCTACATTTTCTCAACTTTATATGACTCTTCTTTGGATCTAATACTATCCTATATTTCTTCTGTAAGCCATGGTTGGGCAGTTTTTCCTTTATGCTTTTACATCAGAAAGGAATGGATAACCGTCACAAAACATACATTTTTATTTATTCTAATTTAATCATTTGAAGGAAAGTAATGTTGGGAAAGGGAACACAGTGAATGTTAACTGATTTTTTTTAAAAGAAGGCCTTGTTAACGAAGCCTGGATAAAAAGATTGAAGACAACACAGCAAATTGTGGTGTATTATTTTTCAGATTGGAGGCATATTTCACAGTTCAGTATTGGAACTGCAGTTTGTTGACTTGGATATTGGAATAGTGTCATTTCAAAATTATCAGTGTGGCAAATGCTGGGTTCCTATCAACTACCAAATCTGATCTCCTGCTTGTCTATCTGCCATACTTATTTTTAGCAGAGACATGAAGTGAAGCATTTTGGAAGAAGGGAATGATGATTATTCTTAATAGTATAAGTCTAAAATTAGAGAGGACCTTGCAATGCATTCACTAGATTTTTGAAGATGATAGGAAATTTTGAGTAGATAGCAAAGCATATGATCTTAAGCTTCATAAATAAAGGTATTGAGTACAAAAGCAATAGTTATGCTTTAATCTTTATGAAGCTCTGAATAGATTACAACTAAAGTATTGGATTCAGTTCTGGTCACTATGCCTCAGGAAGAATATAGGAATTCTGGCAGGAGGGATACAGGAGGAATTTACCAGAATGGATGATGAAGAACATCCAATTTCTTCAGTCAGATCCTGTAGCTGAATTACTTCAGAGCTGTAACCAAAGGAAGTTAGTGGAAGATTTAATAAAAAGGTGATCACCATTATGGTGAGGTTAGATAAAGTAGAAAAAGAGAAATTGTTCCTATCAGCTTATTGCACAAAGACTTGAGAACACAGATTAAAGGCTTTGGGCAAGAAATGTAGGGGGAATGTAAAGAAGAATCTATTCATCCAGCAAATGGTAATTATATGGAACATGCTGCTGACAAGGGTAGTAAGAGCAGAAAATATCAATTCTTTCAAAAGGAAACTGGATATGTGCTTGAGGGAAATAAATTTGCAGGGCTGTTTGAATACTGGAGTACTGGGGATCTAATTGAATTCTGTAGGAAACTGGTGTGGACATGCTATGGGCTGAATAGCCAACTGTGCTGAAAAGACTAATTCTTTGTTTTTCATTACAGAAATGAGGAAGAAATTTGATTCAGGTGAGGATCCCCTAGATCCAGAAAATCAACAGGGTGGAGGTGGTCATCACTTTCACAGATCCTGGAACCAATGGCAAGGGTTCAATCCTTTTGGCTCAGGAGGACCTTTCAATTTTAAATTCCACTTTAACTAAGTTTTGAGTATTAGCTTACTCATTTCTATAAAGACTTCAAAGAACAGAAACTCTGAATGTGATGCCAGAAACCTACGTCAAAGGTTTAAACAGCGTAACGTTCTTGTTCAGCCAAAAATGTTCGGAAGTAGTATTTTTCTCGAGGACAATTTTGAAATATTTTCCTTTAAAAGTATAATGAAATGCAGTGTACACTTATAATAAAGCAAATTGCCTTTATAAATGTGATCCCATTGCAAGTTTATTTCCCTGAAATTTTGTCCTAATTGTACAAGTAATTTGAAAGTCCTTAACTTCTAAGATGAAACAGCAGATTACCCAGAAAATGGCAATTTTATTATGCAAATTGGTCCAATTACTTTTTTCAGTAGCATGGGAGTAATTTACTGGCATATAATGGCACCTGTTTTCCATGTTACTTTTTTTGTATTGTGGGATTATTTCCAATTCACAGAAGAAGAACTTGTACTACAAAATATTCTGGTACTCATCTTTACGTGGAATGTGTTTTGGATGCCTTGACAAAGTCCCATTCATTATTTGATCTAAGATAATCTACCTGTTAATATACAAGGACTCTAAATTGTTAGAATTGTTTAATGCTAATCATAGAATCATACAGTGCAGAAACAGCCTTTTAGCCCATCAAGATGGCAGTGACACATGAGAAGCACTTGACTTCCCATCTTATCTCATTTACCAGCCCTTAGCCTATAGCCTTGATTGTTATGTTGTACCAATTGCTCATTCAGGTATTGTTTAAAGATTGTGAAACAACTCATCTGCAGTCCAAAATAATAGGACTATTCCCTCATAGCAAATTATTTGGATATCCTCTTAGTAGAACCTTTTTGGTAGCAATCTGGAAACTTTAATATTTGAAATGTCTATGCTGCAATACTATATGGTGTTTAATCCCTACATGCACATTATCTTTGCAGGTAAAAACTATCTTCAGATATCTCAATCATGCATGTTGCTTTCAAAAGTGAGTTTTGCTGATTAAAGACATGTTGAAGCATTTTGTTTGCATCGTCAGGCCCCTTTGTATGCATGGGGAAAATAACAATCTATGTTATGAGACAAGAGTGCTCATTAGTTGGCAGGTTGAAGTGCTGCCATAGAAAATCCACCTGTTGATAGTGACTTACTGTTAACTGCCAAGCATTATTTGAAACTTAGAACAGGCAACTTGACCTGCCAGATAAGATAAAAGCAGAGAAGTTGTTTTCATTGATGGGTGAAATTAGAACTGGGAGGCATAGCCTCAATAAGGGGAAGCAGATTTAGAACTGAGTTGAGGAGGAATTTCTTCATACAAAGGGTTGTGAATCTGTGGTTTTCAAATTGAGGCTTGAAAAACATTGTTTTTAAGGCAAGGACAGAAATTTTTGAACAGAAAGGAATTAAGGATTATGGTGGGTAAATGGAGCTGAGTCCACAAAAATGAGCCAGAATCTTATTGAATGGTGGAGCAGGCTTGAGGGGCCAAATGGCTTATTCCTGCTCCTAGTCTTTGTTCTTATTGTTCTTGGGGAATGACTCAGCAAATTTTATTTAGCTGAAATATGCATACAAATTGATGTTTGTTGTTAGTGTGTCCTGCTGAATGCAAGACACAAAACTTTGAAATGTCTGCTCTCAGCAATGCTTATTTTCTGCAATCTCAAATGAAAATGAATTTAACTATTTTTAAAAGTTAAAGCCTCGACTTGGCTGATGTTAGAATCTGCCTATCCTCAGTTATGAAAAATGCATTCTTTACATTAAACTAGACATTCTTCACCATGATGAAGATACCCAATCATGTTCTTGTAGCTGTGGTTTGTTTGCTGCTACAGCTCTGGTTAATAAACTAACCCTTCCAATTTTCAAAAGTTTTTAAATGTACACCAGCCACTTAAATTTGCCTAGTTAATGCAAAATAACCTGCAGGTTTTTACTATCACAGTAGCGTACAAGGAAACGTGAATTTGTGGACCAAACACAATTCAACATGACAAATTGAGCAGGAAGACATCTCATTTTCATTCCTTTCAGGACACAGCCTATGCTGATAGTCTTGTATCTGCTGTATTTAATTGGATAAAAGACCTAAGAAAACTGCATACTAATAGCACATGCATTTCTTCCTCCTAAAAATTTACCCATTTTGCTGTGCTAAGATGGGACTTTTTGTTTTGTCTTGTTTCATAACCAATAGTTAATAGAAGCAGAGATGGCTATTTAAAAACACTATATACTTATGTTCAGATAAATGCCAGATTAATATTTTGACATCTGGCATTAAAATTGCCTTTTTGTGAAAGAGCTTAAAATTAATTCAAAATCTTAAACTGGCAATGCATCACATCCATTCCATTTATATAACTTTGAGAATAAGCATAAAGTTTATTTGTTGAACAAGGGTGTTTTTTCCCCCAAACACAAACTGACATTCAAGAATAAAATTAATTGTGGGAATACTCGACATATCTGGAGAGAAGCAGCATTAGCTATTTTTCAGGTTGATACTAAGCAGATGCTACCTGGCCTGCAGTGTGTTTCTGGCATTCTATGTCTGGCATTGTATTTTGCTTCTCAGATTTGATAACTTCCTTCTCTGCTAGCACATGAAAATTGTGGGCAAGTCAATTGTGTTTTCTCATTGGCATTTCCATACTTGGAATGTGAAAAGCCTAGATTGATTTAAAAGATTTTTTGCATTGTGCCCTAAATGCTTTTTTCCACTTAGAAATAGTGTTTTAGCAATGGAATACTCTATCTGATTACATGTTATGCATTTTAAATCCAGTAGCCTAAATGAGTGAGTTTAAGGTTGAATTATTGAGTAAAGATCAATGGAGGATCGTTACTCCATTGATCTTTATTTTAAACTATTAAATTGATTACAGGATTGAGGTGGGGGGTAGCAGTAATGAAAGGAGGAATATAAAATTTTGCTCTAGTTTGCCAGTTGCAAATCAGATTTATCTAGATTTTATCTGTTCATCTTGTTAAGAATGGGGACTTTTTGATCTGTTTCAACCAATTTTATGTACATGAAATTGAAGGGTGAATAGATAGATTTACAATGTGTGCAACTTTTGAATGTCAGCAATAAAACACAATTTTCTGTATAAAATGGTATGTAGATGAATATTAAGTAGACTTGCAGTATAAACATGCCTTATGCATAATTTTACTGTGCTTGCACTTGAGTCAAATTATTTTTATTTCCATGAAGTATCAAAATTGTAAATGAAATATCAGTTATTAGAATACTTAATCCCAAAAAATTCTTCATAAGTACTTACTGCCAGCAATGAATATGGTGAACTTGTACTGAAAATAAAGCTTCATTGTCCAAAAAACAGACAACCCTTATAAATAGCCAGGACTCGATTATACTGCCATGAAATTAATTTTGAAGTAGTAACACTAGCAGTCTAACACTGGCTAGTTGTGGAGTAAAGCTTCCAAGTAACATCAAATTGCAGAACATTTTTGGTCTCCTGCAATAATGAGGATTTATTTCACTTGTCTTATTTGTACTGAAGGCAACTGATTTGTGTTGGGATTAGGATCTGGAAATGAACATGTTGGATTTTAGTTCATAGAATCTTTATAGTGCAGAAGAAAGCCATTCAGCCCATCAAATCTGCACCACACACACACAGACATACATAAACACATATATTTCTGTGGTGGGTGGGACAGGAAAATCCCCTGCCAATGCATAAGTCTAGAATAAATGTTAAATGCTGGGACTCTGGAACATCTGTACTAAATTAATTCCCTGTTGTACACATCAAAGCTGTTGGTGGCAATTCTTCCCCCCCCCCCCCCCCCCCCATTGCACATGGACCAAGGTGATATGTTAGTCAAGAGGCTGACGGTGAAGGTCTACTGTGCAGTGTTGGGACTGTTTCCTCCCCACCTCTACGCAGTAGGCTGGCCTCCTTCCCTCTGTCACTCAGCGGAAAGGTAGAGTAGCAGCAGGAACTAAAACTCAGCAGAAGCCCTGCCCTCTGGGAACTGTCGAATGGCAGGGCAAGTGGGCCTTAGGCATGCGCATTTTAACCTTTGCAGTGCCATGGGATGGGAGAATATTTCCCACTCATGACCTCGTTCATTGCATGACTTTGTTTTAGTAAGAGGCTGAGAATGTCTAACTACTTCTCCATCACTGACCTAATTTTAATA
This sequence comes from Sphyrna mokarran, assembly GCA_024679065.1. Lineage (NCBI taxonomy): Eukaryota > Metazoa > Chordata > Chondrichthyes > Carcharhiniformes > Carcharhinidae > Sphyrna > Sphyrna mokarran. The sequence goes on from JAGIQG010000010.1 coordinate 30,142,579, forward strand.
CAAAGTTGGGATTCTGCATGAAACATTTCAAATAATTTAGTGACTTTTGGGGCTCAGTATAACCAAAGTTAGTGATGACTTCAGATGCTTTTTAAAAAAAGTTCAGTAATAGAGTGTGCTTTGTTATCAATAGAGCATTTATTGCCATTCCCTATTTAACATCTGAAAGTACTAGTGCAGTAGTAGCACAGAGCATTATAAAATGCTTACAGCACCAGAGGCCATTCAGCCTGTTGTGCAGTAGCAACTCTCCGAAACTCCCTAAAGCCCTGCAATTTTTTTTCCCCATCATCTGATTCTTTCAAAGCCACCATTCAATCTGTCCCCACCATGCTCTCACAATTCATCACATTTCTTGTAGCATGTTTATAGGTGTATGATAGTTAGTGACAGGTCACCCTTTGGAACCTTGCAAAGATTGAGAAAGTGAAGATGAAAGCTGAATGTTAGGAATTAAAACAAGCAATTGTGTATAATGCTCAAAAAATCATCGGAGCAGGCCTTCGCACAAGCTGCCAAGTTAAAGCAAAATAATACAGATGTTGGAATCTGAAGCAAAATGCTGAACAAACTCAACAAGTCTTGACAATATCGGTGGAGGAGAGAATAACGCTAATGTTTTAAGTGAGATTGAAAGGATAAACCTTGTATGATTTTTTATATATACTCTCGTCCTGAAGCAGTGAGGGGGTGGAATTGGACAAAGGGATTGTAAAATGGTGGATCAAAGCTGAGAGATGCGAAAATCTCCTTTATAATTGGAAATGTGTGATGGCAGAACAAAGGTAGAGATGCTTGGACAATCCTGAGGATTGTGGCAGCTGGTCCGGTGCCGGTGTTGTGGTAGTATTGGTAGGGGGAAGGGAGGAGAGGAGGTGGGGAAGGGGGGAGGAGGAGGAGGGGGGGGGAGAGGGGGGGAGGAGGAAGAGGGGAGGGGGGGGGAGGGGGAGGAGGATGAAGAGAGGAGGAGTGGGGGTGGAGGGGAGGGGGTGTGTGGTAATGCAAAGAACATTTACAGGGTTGTTGAGTGGATTAATGATTCTGAGTTATAGGAAGAGGTTAGCCAGGCTCGGACTTTATTTCTTGGAAACTAGAAGAATGAAGGGTGACTTTATTGAGCTGTATAAAATCATCAGGGGCATATATTGGATGAAAATGCATAATCTTTTTCCAAGGGAAGGGGAATTGAAAACTAAAGGGCATAGGTTTAAGTTGAGAGAGGAAAGATTTAAAAGGGACCTAAGGGGTCACTTTTTCATATAGATGGTGGTGCATATATGGAATGAGTTGCTTGAGGGGAACTATCTGGGAGTAACCATCTTCAATTTGGACCAATTGGGCTGAAGGGCCTGTTTCTATGCTGCATTGCTCTATGACTCTAAATGCAATACCGGAAAAGAAAATTCAAATATATTCACCACTCATTGTCCAATAATCCCAAAGCAAACAAGGAAAACAAGAGTACTGATACTCAGAGGCATCTGAGTATTCAGGTATACAGATCACTGAAAGTTCAATGCAAGTGGAGAAGGTAGTCAAGAAGGCATACAGCATGCTTGCTTTCATTGGCTAAGGTACTGAGTTTAAAAACTGGTAAGGTATTTGCAGCTTTATAGAACCTTAGTTAGGTCGCACTTAGAATATGGTGTTCAATTCTGGTCACCACGCTACTAGAAGAATGTGGACGTTTTGGTGATGGTACGGAAAAGATTTACCAGGAATTTTTCTGGTTGTAGAGGGCATTAGCTATAAGGAGAAGTAGGAGAAACTTAGTTCGTTCTCACTGGAGCAACAGAGGTTGAGGGGAGACCTGATAGCAGTCTACAAGATTATGAGAGGCATAGACAAAGTGGATAATCAGAAAGAAGCTTTTTCCCAAGTGAAAAAGTCAATTACTGGAGGCGTAAATTTAAGGTGTGAGGTGCAAGATTTAAAGGAGCTGTACGAGGCAGATTTTTTACACAGAGAGTAGTGGGTGCCTGGAACTCATTGCAGGGGGAGGTAGTGGAAACAGATACAGTAGTGATTTTTAAGAGGCATCTTGACAAGTGCATGAATAGGATGGGAATAGAGGTCCCCAGAGGGGTAGGGTGTTTTAGTTAAATTGGGCAGCATGGTCGGTGTGATGTGTGATTCCTGTGATGTAATTTTTTTTGTTCTTTGTTGTTTAAATATGGCATGGCCAAAAAATCTAACCCGCTAATCTTAGGAGCATGGGAAACAAACCTGAGCTCCTGCAGAAAAATCATGCAGACATGGAGATGATGTGCAAACTTCACACAGTCACCTGAGATCAGAATTGAACTCGGGTGCCTGGTGTTGTGCAGCAGCAGTGCTAACCCTAATACTTGGTCACGCCTTTTAAATAGATAATACCTACTGAGGATGATAGAACATAGAACATAGAACATTACAGCACAGAACAGGCCCTTCGGCCTTCGATGTTGTGCCGACCAAAATAAAAAGCAATGCCCCTCCAAACTAAACCATTCCCTTCTCTTCCATATACTTATCAATTAACCTCTTAAACGCAACCAAACTTGGCGCATCTACAACAGCTGCAGGCAGGGCATTCCACTCCCTAATCACTCTTTGAGTAAAGAACCTACCTCTGATATCCGTCCTATAACTCATACCCCTTAATTTAAAGCTGTGTCCACTCGTGCTAGCTTTCTCCATCCTAGGAAAAAGGCTATCACTGTCCACCCTATCTAAACCTCTAATCATCTTATATGCTTCAATAAGATCCCCTCTTAGCCGCCTCCTTTCCAACGAAAACAACCTCAAATCCTTCAACCTCTCTTCATAGGACCTGCCCTCCATACCAGGCAACATCCTGGTAACCTCCTCTGTACCCTCTCCAATGCCTCCACATCTTTCTTATAATGTGGGGACCAGAACTGCACACAATACTCCAAGTGCAGCCGCACTAGAGTTTGTACAGTTGCAACATGATGCTGCGGCTCCTAAATTCAATCCCCCTACCAATAAAAGCTAAGACTCCATATGCCTTCTTAACAACTTTATCTTTCTAATATACTTTCTACTTTCTAATATATATATAATATATAGTTTCTAATAAAGGAGTTTCTAATAAATCTTGAACAGGATGCCAGAGTGTGGCAATTATGGATTTCCACAGTAATTTTGTTGCAGTGTTAATGTAAACCTATTTGTGACATTAATAAATAAACTTAAACACTTAATCTGAAGACTCAAGTTGCAATGTTCATAAAATATGGCTAGAGTTTGTAATTCACTGATTTTTATTAAAATAATTGAATGCAAACATTATTATCAGTTATTATGACAATGATGGCAAAATATTCCTGTGATCTATGTTTTTTCTTAATACTGTTTTCCATTATCCACCATTCTCCATGAAAGAGGAATAGCCTGTTCGTTATGTCAAAATACAAATGGAAATACATGGTTAGTCACAACTTTTCTGTTTCCATGGAAAATATCTTGGAAAGAATGAACAGAATGTAGTGAAAGCATTCAAAGTTATTTTTCATAATGAGAAATAAACAAATATCATAGTGAATAGAAAACAATTTATTTAGTTTGCTGAAAGCACATGTTCATGAAGTTGCAGTAAAAAGCTTTAACATAAGACCAATAACATTTTAAAAAGTTAAATTAGCTGACAATAAGAGACAAAACTCTTGTCAGGTTTGTTCAAGTATACAAATAATTAATTTGTACATTTGTTTTCTAATAACAAAACAATTATTATTCCTGTTTAATTTGATTCATGATTACAGCGCTGCATTTTATTGTGAGGATGAACAGTCAGAGGCAGGACATTAGAATACAACTAAGTGAATTTCAGGCCAAACTACAACAGTGGTTTTTAATTGAGAATGAACAGCTGAAGAATCAAGACTGCAGATTAATTATTCTTCAACGTATTTCTGGGATGGCCTAGAAGCAGCATATAGCACAGTTAGAACTGCTGCCTCACAGCTTCAGGGATCTGAGTTCTATTCCTAGCTTGGGTCACTGTCTGTGTAGAGAGTACACATTCTCCTCATGTCAGTGTGCATTTAGCATGGCCAATCAACCTAACCCGCACACCTTTGGACTGAGGGAGGAAATTGGAGCACCCAGAGGAAACCCACGCAGACACAAGGAGAATGTGCAAACTCCACACAGACAGTGACCCAAGCCAAGAATTGAACCCAGGTCCCTGGAGCTGTGAAACAGCAGTGCTAACCACTGTGTGACTGTGCATCCATTAAACAAATGTTGTGCCTTTGTTTAAAAAGGGCTGCAAGGAAAAGCCTGGGAACTACAGGCTTGTGAGCCTCACATTTGTGGTGTGTAAGCTGTTGGAAGGTATGTTGAAAGACAGGATCCACAGGCATTTACAGATGCAAGGACTGATTAGCAATAGTCAGCATGGCTTGTGAATGGAAAATCAAATTTGATTGAGTTTTTTGAAAGGGTAACCAAGAAGTCGATGAGGGCAGTGCAGTTGATGTTGTCTACATGCACTTTAGCAAAGTACTGCATGGCAGGTTGTTGCATAAGGTTAAATCTCATGGAAATCAGGATGAGGTATCTAGATGGATATAAAACTGGCTTGATGACAGAAGCCAGAGGGTGGTTGTAAAAGGTTGTTTTTCAAACTGGAGACCTATGACCATAGTTGTGCCTCAGGGATCAGTGCTGGTGCACGGTTATTTGTCTATATATTAATACTTAGATGAGAATATAGGACGCATGGTTTAGTAAGTTTGCAGATGACACGAAGATTGGTGGCATAGTGGAGAGTGAAGAAGGTTATCTCTGATTGCAAAGGGATTTTGATCAATTGGGCCAATGGGCTGATGAATGGCAGATGCAGTTTAATTTAGATAAATGCGAGGTGATTGCATTTTGGTAGATTGAACCAGGGCAGGACTTACTCAGTTAATAGTAGAGCATTGGGGAGAGTTATAGAACAAAGAGATCTAGGGGTACAGGTTCATAGCTCCTTGAAAGTAGAGTCACAGGTGGACAGAGTGATGAAAAAGGCATTCAGCATGCTTTGTTTCATTGGTCAGAATACTGAATACAGGAGTTGGAATGTCTTGTTGAAGTTGTACAAGACACTTGGAATATTGTATACAATTCTGGTCACCCTATTAACAGGGTATTATTAAACTAGAAAGAGTGCAGAAGAGATTTATTATGATGTCACGGGAATTGATGGTTTGAGTGATAAGAAGAGGCTTGATAGACTGGGACTTTTTTCTCTGGAGCAATGAAGGCTGAGGGGTGGTCTTATAGAGGTCTACAAAATAATGAAGGGCATAAACCAACTAGAAAATCAATATCTTTTCCCAAAGGTAGAGGACTCTAAGACTAGAGGCCACAGATTTAAAGTGAGAGGGGAGAGAAAGAAAAGTATTCGGAGGAGCAATCTTTTCACACAGAGGGTGGTGAGTGCCTGGAACAAGCTGCCAGAGATAGTAGTAGAGGTGGGTACAACTTTATCTTTTAAAAGGTGTTTAGAAAGTTACATGGGTATAGAACATAGAACATAGAACATTACAGCACAGAACAGTCCCTTCGGCCTTCGATGTTGTGCCGACCAAAATAAAAAGCAATGCCCCTCCAAACTAAACCATTCCCTTCTCTTCCCTATACTTATCAATTAACCTCTTAAACGCCACCAAACTTGGCGCATCTACAACAGCTGCAGGCAGGGCATTCCACTCCATAATCACTCTTTGAGTAAAGAACCTACCTCTGATATCCGTCCTATAACTCATACCCCTTAATTTAAAGCTGTGTCCCCTCGTGCTAGCTTTCTCCATCCTAGGAAAAAGGCTATCACTGTCCACCCTAACTAAACCTCTAATCCTCTTATATGCTTCAATAAGATCCCCTCTTAGCCGCCTCCTTTCTAACGAAAACAACCTCAAATCCTTCAACCTCTCTTCATAGGACCTGCCTCCATACCAGGCAACATCCTAGTAAACCTCCTCTGTACCCTCTCCAATGCCTCCACATCTTTCTTATAATGTGGCGACCAGAACTGCACACAATACTCCAAGTGCGGCCGCACTAGAGTTTTGTACAGTTGCAACATGATGCTGCGGTATGTTGGGTATAAAGGGATACGGGCCAAATGCGGGCATTTGGGACCCACTTAGGGCTTTAAAAAAAGAGTAGCACGGACAAGTTGGGCCGAAGGGCCTGTTTCCATGCTTCAACTTCTGACTCTCGTACAACACCACCATATGATCACTTTATTTCTTCATACTGTTGTAAGTAAATTACAATTATTCAAAAGACATGATTAAAAAAAAACACAAAATAGTTAAGTTTCAGAGTCAAAATTCTAGATGAATAGGAAAGAGTAATTTCAAAGTTGAAAGCAAGGCATATTATTTGATATTGCAAATAATGGAAAATATTTTCTTGTCAAAGAACTGCTATCGTGAATTAGGTATACTTCTTAAGCAATGGTACCAATGAGACCAATTTAAATTCAAGTATGTAAATTAACAAATATTTTTCTGATAATTATTTTTTTGGAAACAGTCTTATCAGCTTTCAATTTTGACTATGATCTCATATTAACAACCAAAAATATGAACTTCATGGCAAAATGTTTCCAATTTACAATAAACAATTAAATATCGCAGGAATCTTTGTGGTGTTCACCCTAAGGTTCATGATATATTCATCAACTTCCAAACATTATTGCCATTACAAATGCATGTAAAATGTATATAAAGTTCTCAAGTTCGACACATCAGTAAAGGTTACAAATGATATCTTTGTACTAATAATTGTAGTTGTTACCCATTCAGTGTGCACCGTAGGATATTCGTTTCACAGATGCTAGAGTTCATCGCGCTTAGGAACTGGAAAATAAGAAATATTAGATTGAATATTTCTTCAGCAGATGCATCCCAACCTTCATCATAGCCCCAAAATAAGGCCTGATATGGAAACAGGCCCTTTGACCCAATTTGTCCATGCTGCCAGTTTTTACCATTAAGTTAGTCTCAATTGCCCATACCCCTTTGGCCTGCTAAAGTACATGTAGACAATGTCAACTGCAGTGCCCTTTTTCTTTTGAATGTTCCAAATTATGGATTATATATAACACGATCAAACTATTGTTTTAGAAAATTTCCTTCAGAAATTATGGTAGAGACCAGCTAAATGATCAAATTGACCAGTGGGCATAAGACTTAGGAGCAGAATTAGGCCACTAGGCCCATCAAGTCTGCCCTGCCATTCAATCATGGCTGATATTTTTTCATCCACATTCTCCTGCCTTTTCCCCTGATCCCCTGATCCCCTGATCCCCTGATCCCCTGATTAGTCAAAGAGATATCTAATAATTGAATGATCAACACTGTTTATGCTGGTATGATACTAAATTCTGATGGATATTTTAAATAGCAAACAATGAATATGCTCACTTTAGCAAGGCTTTTGACAAGGTCCACATGGTAGGTTGTTGATGTAGGTTAAATCTTGCGGGATCCAGAATGAGGTAGCCAATTGGATACAAAATTGACTTGATAACAGAAGACAGAAGGTGGTCATGGAGGTGTGTTTTTCAAACTGGAGGCCTGTGATCGATACTGGGTCCACTGTTGTTTGTCATTTATACTAATGATTTGGATCAGAATTTAGGAGTTATGGTTAGTAAGTTTGCAGATGACACCAAGATTGTCCACCATGCCACCAATGATGAAGGTTATCTTGGATTGCAACAGCACTTTGATCAATTGTGTCAGTGGGCTAATGGATGACAGATGAATAAATGATAACTGCAAGTCGATGCATTGTGGTAGATCGAACCAGAGCAGAACTTACTCAGTTAATGGTAGGATGTTGGAGAAAGTTACAGAGCAAAGAGATCTTGAGATACATGTTCATAGCTCCTTGAAAGTGGAATCACAAGTGGACAGGGTGGTGAAGATGGCATTCGGAATGCTTGGTTTCCTTAGTCAGAACACTGAATACAGGGGTTGGAATGTCTTGTTGAAGTTGTACAAGACATTGGTAAAGGGACACTTGGAATACTGTGTACAATTCTGGTTACCTATTATAGAAAGGATATTATCAAAGTTGAAAAAGTGCAGAAAAGATTGATTGCAGTCTCCTTATAACTCAAACCATCAAGTCCTTGTAGCACTCTAGTCAGTGTCCTGCTGAATTAAAACAGACTGGGATCAGAATGTTGCTGAATTAAAACAGAAATTGCGACAGCCAAAAGGGGTCCTGAGAAGGCCCTGGCATGTAAGATTAAGGAGAACCCTAAGATGTTCTACAAATATGTGAAGAGTAAAAGGATGAGATGTGAAGGAATAGGAATTATAAAATGTGAAGGTGAGAAAGTTTGTACAGAACCAGTAGAAATAGCAGAAGTGCATAATGAATACTTTACCTCGGTATTCATGGTTGAAAAAGATCTGGGTAGTTGTACTGCAGGCTTGTGGCGGACTCAAAAGATTGAGTATGTGGACATTAAGAAAGAGGATGTGTTGAAAGTTTTGAATAGCATCAAGATAGATAAATCACCGGAACCAGATGGGATGAACCCCAAGTTACTATGGGAGGCCAGGGAAGAGATTGGCGATGATCTTTGCATCATCGATGGAGACAGGAGAGGTTCCTGAACATCGGAGGATTGCAAATGTGGTTCCTATATTCAAGAAAGGGAATTAGGGATAGTCCAGGAAATTACTGATCAGTGAGTCTAACTTCAGTGATTAGTAAGTTGATGGAGAAGATTCTGAGGGACAGGATTTATAAACATTTAGAGAAATTTATTATGCTCAATAGTAGTCTGCATGGCTTTGTCAAAGGCAGATCGTGCCTTATGAGCCTGGTTGAGTTCTTTGAAAATGTGACTAAATACATTGACGAAGGAAGAACAGTTGATGTGATATGTATAGACTTCAGCAAGGTGTTCCATAAGGTCCCTCATGCAAGACTTCTTGGGTAAGTGAGAGGCTCTGTGGATCCAGAGTTGGCTTGCCCACAGAAAGCAGAGGGTGGTTGTGGATGGGTCTTTTTCTGCATGGAGGTCAGTCACCAGTGGCGTGCACCAGGGATTTGTTCTGGGGACCCTTGCTGTTTGTAATTTTCATAAATGATCTGGATGAGGAAGTGGAGGGATGGGTTAGTAAGTTTGCTGACAACACGAAGGTTGGTGGTGTTCTGGATAGTTAGGAGGGATGTCAGAAGTTGTAGCATGACATAGATAGAATGCAAGGCTGGGCAGAGAAGTGGCAGATGGACTTCAACCTGGATAAATGTGTAGTGGTCCATTTTGGCAGGTCAAATGGGATGAAGGAGTACAATAGCAAGGATAAGACTCTCAGCAGTATAGAGGATCAGAAGGACCTTGGGATCCGAGTCCATAGGACTCTTAAATCGGCCTCGCAGGTAGGGGATGTGGTTAAGAAGGCTATATATGGTATACTGACCTTCATCAATCGAGGGATTGAGTTTAGGAGTCAGGAGATAATGCTGTAGCTTTATAAGACCCTAAAACATAAAAATGACATCATCTGCTTATATAAAACTAGTGAGATCATGGACTTGCAGAATTAAAACAGGTGGGGACCAGTGTCCTGCTGAATCCAAACAAACTGAGATCAATGTCATGCTGAATCATAACAGACCAAGATCAATGTGCTGCTTAATTAAAACAGACTCAGATTAGTGCCCTGCTGAATTGAAACTGACAGGAACCAGTGTCCCACTGAATTAAAACAGACTGAGGTCAGTGTCCTGCTGAATAAAAACAGACTGGGACCAGTGTTCCACTGATTCAAAACAAACTGGCTCCAGTGTCCTGCTGAATTAAAACAGACTGGGATCAGAGTCCTGCTGATCAGAATCCTGTTGCATTAAAACAGACTGGGATCAGTGTCCTGCTGAATTAAAACAGACTGGGATCAGTGTCCTGCTGAATTAAAACAGACTGGGATCAGTGTCCTGCTGAATTAAAACAGACTGGGATCAGAGTCCTGCTGAATTAAAACAGACTGGGATCAGAGTCCTGCTGAATTAAAACAGACTGGGATCAGAGTCCTGCTGAATTAAAACAGACTGGGATCAGAGTCCTGCTGAATTAAAACAGACTGGGATTAGTGTCCTGCTGAATTAAAACAGACTGAGATCAGAGTCCTGAATACTTAAAACAGACTGGAATTAAAGGGGACAGGAACTAGCATCTGCTGAATTAAAATTGTTGAAGTAAACCCGAAATTATAAGATACAAGATGGCTATCTGGCACAAAATGGACTCTGTGAAAACACATTAAGATGTGCTGACTTAGGCACAGACACTGCACAACGAGTTAAATCCTGTTAGTGTCTAATTACTACAGGAGATAAATCAGACCTTGAGGCCCAGATGATCACCTAAACCAAAGATAAGGCAGAACGAAACGTTTTGTTAACGAGATCAGCCATTGATAGGGGGGGCATACTTGGATAACTATGTGATAACTGCTAATGCCTGCACTTGTCTATTCTCCGTATGTATAACAATGTGCTAACTGCTGATGTCTGTATTTATCCACTATCTGAAAATGTATAAAAGAAGCTCAACTGCCTTTTTAAAGTTGAGAAGATAACTGGGAGCACTGCAGAGAGCCCAGCGCTTCTCCCAAAACTTTGTCTGATAAAGTGCATGTTGAATCTTTAAATCTGACTCCGAGTGGTGATTTTCCCACAACAAACTGGTGTAGTCGGCATGATTTCATCGCTGTTGAGTTGATCACTTGGCCTCAATTGGCGAACTGGAGTAGAGGTTATTGAACTGTGGGAGTCAGACTGAGCCAACAATGCAGCTAAAAACGTGTAAAAATTAGGGGAATTTATGGGACTATCAGATAGAAATAGGAATTGGTTGCTTGTGCTGATCAACTAAGGACAAGGCCTGTCTCAAATGCACAGCCTTAGACCAATTGTTCAGAGGGGAAATCCCCCACACGAAGGTCAGGACCTTGAAGTGGCATAGAGGCACCAAGGCATTTGGGATCATGAAGCACAAATAATAAAGGTCATTTAGTATCAAACTCTGTATTGGCAAACAAACGCAGACTTTGCCACCTGTTTACATAAAAGTTTGTATAGTTTGTGTACTTGTCTGTCACGTTGTAAAGTGGTACGAACTGATCACCCTGATTGTGTATTTTCTCCAGACAGCACAGTAAGTGAGGTTTTTTGCTAACCCAGGCAAGTTACGGAGGTTACAGATAGTGTGTCATGACACTATCTATAGTGACACTATAGTCATGACACACTATCTGTAACCCCCGTAACTTGCCTGGGTTAGCAAAAAACCTCACTTACTGTGCTGTCTGGAGAAAATACACAATTCTCCAACAATGCTCAGGATTCCCTTCACACACATTGTTCACCACTTTAACACTTCAATAGCAGGTTAGATGTAAGGATTCGCATTCTAATTAGCAATCTCTGACTGTCTGTGCTGATGTGTGCTATTGCAGACCAGAACACTGCATTTGCCTGAGGAAGACACAGTGTCGAAAGCTCGCTTTTTTACTATCAAATAAATCGGTTGGATTAAAAATTGGTGTTGCTAAATTCTTACTGCGTTCTTACCACCCCAATCCAACGCCGGCATCTTTACATCATGAAACAGGATGACCAGAAAACCGGAAGAGCAAAACTCGTGAGCCATCTCAAAACTATCAAGGTGGCCACAGCTACCACCAGATGTTGGCGACTAGAAATAAAGGGGTTTGGAAGCATCTGTGCCTCTATCCCCAAAGTATGGACCAAAACAAAATTAGACACTGGCCTAACCAAAACTAGCCCAATAAAGATGCCCGGGCCGGAGCACAAACCCCACCAACAATACCTGATAAAACTGGAAGCAAAGGCAGCTGTAGTAGAAATAGCTAAAGGATTTGTGGAGAAATGAATCCTGAGGGAAACTATGAGTACCACTGACTCCCCTACCTGGCCAATGGAAGTTACAGACTCACAATAGACTACACTGCCCTCAATAAAGTCATGTCCAAATTGCACCCCATTGTAGCAAAGCCTTCGACAACCTTGAATGGATTGTCACCGGAGCATAAAATCTTCACTGTATTAGATATAGCTAATGGATTTTGGTCCCTACTCTTGGATCTCGAATCCCAAGACAAATGTCCATTATGGTGGGAGATAAACAGTACACTTGGACTCACCTACCACAGGGATTCCACAATAGCCCCGCCATCTTCCATCAAGAAATGACTAACATCCTGAAAAGGGTAGAACTACCAGAAGATAGCATGATTCTACAATACGCGGATGATATATTAATAACTCAGAACATCAGGGAGCACTATACCCATTGTTGAATGAACTGAAAACCACAGGGTGAAAGGTGAGCCCCAAAATGGTACAAATCGGGAAAGCACATGTCCTGTACCTAGGGCACCTAATATCAGAAGAGCTTAAAGAGATGCCAATAGACCAAAACAAGGCGGTAAAACAAATGCTGCGGCCAATCACTGTAAGAGGAGTCAGGAAGGTGCTGGACTGTTTCATTATAGCTGAATTTTATCCTGGAATTCACAAAATTGGCACAGCCTGTAAAGAGACTAGTTAAAGGAGGAAAGCCAGTTTTAAACTCAGTAGAATGGGGACCTGAGCAAGAAGAGGCCTATAATAACTGAAACTGATATCAGCCCTCAGACTGGGGCTACCAGACTCCAATAAAGATTTCCACTTACACTGTAACAATGAAGGTGGGGGAGGGATTCTATTCCACAGTGATAACGCAAGATCACGACGATAAACAGAGACCTATAGGTTACTATTCAACAGTAGAAGGACCAGTATTAACCATACTGCCAAGGTGCCTTAAATTGCGCCACCTGGATCGTAAAGGTTAGCAGACTGATAGTAATAACAGGGAACATAATCCTGCACACCAAAGACACCTTTGTGGAAATGCTAAATACAGGAAAATTAAGGTCCGTCTCGAACATGAGAAGGGCTAAATGGGAAGCCGTCCTCCTACCTCTCAGCAAATCAGTTATAATACTAAGAGACACAGGAGATAACCTAGCAGAAGGAACTTTGGATACAGGAGAACCACATAACTGTGGAGAAGTAGATATTGATACAGAAGAAGGTAGAGTAAAGGATGTACCTTTAGCAACAACTGAAGAGACCCTTTTTGTAGATGGCTAACGTAAATATGTGGAAGGATCACCCCGGATAGGGTGAGCAGTAGTAAATGATAGATTAGAAATGGTGAAGTCAGAAAAAATTGTTGGAGGTCTCTCTGCGCAGATGGTGGAACTAGTGACATTCACAAAGACACTAGAATTGTCCGAAGGAAAAACGGTAAATATATATGCCAAAAGCAGGTACATAGTCACGATTATATGACAGCATGGCGTAGGAGAGGGTTTGTAACCACAATAGGAACCCTTATTAAACACCAACAAAAGACAGACTGGGATCAGTGTCCTGCCTACATAAAACAAACTGGGTCCATGGTCCTGCTGAAATAAAACAGATAATGTCCAATATCCTTCTGACTTAAAGGGGACAGAAACCAGTGTCCTGTTGAATTCAAACAGACTTAACAAAGGTTCTGCTGAATTCAAACAGACTGGGATCAGAGTCTGGCTAAATTGAAACAGTCTAAGATCAATGTCCTGCTGAATTAAAACAGACTAAGACCAGTGTCCTGAGGAATTAAATTAGACTGGATCCAGTGTCCTGCTGAATTAAAACAGACTAAGACCAGTGTCCTGAGGAATTAAATTAGACTGTATCCAGAGTTCTGCTGAATTAAAACACACTGGGACTAGTCAACAAAGAAAATGTATTTCAACCAGCTGTGGGTATAAGAACTGGGGAACACAGGTTTTGGGTAAGAGATATAGGAAGGATGTAAGGAAGAACTTTTATGTGTAGTATATGATAATAACTAGGAATTTGCTGATTGTGAGAGTGATGAAAGTGGAGATGATTAAAAATTTTAAAAGGAAATTGATAGACAGTTGAGAGAAATAAACTTGGCAAACTCGGCAGGTTTGGAGGGATGGAATGGTTTAATAGGAGTGACTGCATTGCTTTACATGGTTGCAGTAAGACAAATGGTCTCCTTTTGTGTCATTGGAGTGGCATGGTGTTACAATGGCATTGCTGTTTCACAACGCCTAGACCCAGATTGGATCACTGTGTGGATTTCTCCCGGGTACTCCGGTTTCCTCCCACAGTGCAAAGATGTATGGGTTTGGTGGATTGGCAATGCTAAATTGCGCCTTAAAGTCAAGTGGGCTAGCTTGGGTAAATGCAGGGGGATATGGTGATAGGACCAGGATTGTGATCGATGCAGTTGCAATTGACTAAATAGCCTTCTTCTGACTGTAGGATTCTATGATAATGGCTGCATGATTTCTTTGCTGACATTTAGCATCGACCCAAGTCTCCACCTTGCATTTCCTCTGCTTTTTTCTACCCATCCTTAATAAATCTTATTAATGCAGACTACAATGCTGTAAAATCCTTCATGATGTTTGATAGATTACTGGAACAATTTATAATGAAAAATTTCCTGATCCATGTAGACAAGGGGGGCAATTCTCCCAAAAGTACTGAATTGGTGGAAAAATGGTTCTCGATTTTTACTGCAACTTCAGACCTGAATGTCCTCACTCTGTGCACTGTGGATGTCACAACCTTGCATCTCATTAAAAACCCAGGGGAGGAGGGCCTATTCGCTCTGGAGTCTGACAGCTCTGGATCTCTGCGCATACGCAGTGGTTCAGATCTGTCTGTCTCCACATTTGTTGGCCCGCTTGGGATTTCTGCAGTGCTGCCTCTCCAGCCCCCCTTCCACGGCCCCATCTCAAACTGCTTAGCAATTTCTGGACCAGCCCTGAGCCCCTACCGCACCGGTGCATCCTGATTCCAGCCTATATCCCCAGCAATGGCGATTCCCACATTGGCAGACCCATCCCCAGCAAACCACCCCCCCCCACCAGGCTCTCCCAAATCACTGCCCTCATCAGATTGATCCTAATGCAGAGTGGCAATGGGACCCCCAATGCCACTACAATAGGCCCTGCCAAGTTGCCCCCTGGGCATTGGTTCTTTGCCTCTTGGGCAGTGCTGGGGCAAAGGCTGACACTGCCAGGGTGCCCGTGCCCAGGGGGCACAACCTCCCATGCTGCCTGACCCCTCCTCTGCTGCTTGACGCCATCTCCCCCTTCCCCGGCCATGGCTCCAGTTGCCCTTGTTCA
Source organism: Sphyrna mokarran (assembly GCA_024679065.1). Lineage (NCBI taxonomy): Eukaryota > Metazoa > Chordata > Chondrichthyes > Carcharhiniformes > Carcharhinidae > Sphyrna > Sphyrna mokarran. Next base: position 30,157,833 of record JAGIQG010000010.1, read on the forward strand.
TTTAGGCTGGGTCTCCCACTTGTTCCCCAAATGTGGGGAGCTATTCAAAATCTCGCTGGAATGAAGCACTCCTGGCGGGATGGGAAATACTATCGGGCCTGGCTCAGAAGTTGTCGGGTCCAATAATCACATGCTAAATATATTTAAAATACATTAAAAAAAAGATTTGAATAACTTATCTCTCTTCCTGCCAGTTCCAGAGCAGTCTCAACTGCAACTGTTTCCCGGTTGTAAAAGACACGCATGCGCTTCCAAAGCATGTGCAAATCCCGTAAAATAGCCAACACATGATTTTCCAGACCAAACCTGCTAGAAAGGTTGTGGGTTGCGATGGGAGAATCGGCCCAAGAATTGAGAAGGTCAATATCTTACCTGGAGACTGTGAATTTGCCTTTATGTAGTTATCCATTTTTTGCTCCTCCACTTGCTTTAATAACAACTTTATTTCATTATCGTAATCACTCCACTCTGGTACAATTCTCACAGCAGCTTTTAACTTGGGTTCTTTGGTCTTGGGATTGTTGCACTGAAATTTAAAAGTAAGTTTTTAATAGCACTTCTTAAAATGCTATTTAGTATACTATCAAGAAAAGTACAACAGGCTGTTCAATAGAAAATAAATGCCTCACTGTGCCCGAATTGATCTGGGTTCGACTGACTATTAGAGTTTGCACTTTCTCAGTTTTTTCAAGGGTTTCCTCTGGATGCTCCGATTTCCTTCCACAGTCCAAAGACATGCAGGTTAGGTGCTTTAACTATGCTAAAGCAAATTGCATGGAGGGTGTCGAAAGTCTGCAGAAGGATCTGGATAGGTTGAGTGATTGGGCGAGGACCTGGCAGATGGAGTATAATGTTGGCAAGTGTGAGGTTATCCACTTTGGTAGGAATAATCTTAGGAAGAATTATTATTTAAATGGCAAAAAGCTGCAACATGCGACGGTGCAGAGGGACCTGGGGGTCCTTGTGCACGAATTGCCAAAACACAGTATGCAGGTGCAGCAGGTGATTAAGAAGGCGAATGCAATGTTGGCCTTTATAGCTAGGGGGATAGAATATAAAAGTAGGGAGGTTCTGTTGCAGCTGTATAGGGTACAGGTGAGGCCGCAGCTGGAGTAATGTGTGCAGTTCTGGTCGCCGCATTCAAGGAAGGATATAGTGGCCTTGGAGGGGGTACAGAGAAGGTTTACTAGGCTGATACCAGAGATGAGGGCGTTGGAATATGAGGAGAGACTGAATAGGCTAGGTTTGTACTCTTTGGAGTTTAGAAGACTGAGAGGGGATCTTATAGAAATGTATAAGATAATGAAGGGGATGGATAGGGTAGAGGTTGAGAGACTCTTCCCGCTTAGCAAAGATAGCAGGACTAGAGGACACAGCCTCAAGATTGGGGGGGGGGTGGGTTCAGATCGGAGTTGCGGAGGAGTTTCTTCACACAAAGGGTGGTGAATCTTTGGAATTCTCTGCCTGATTAGGTGATGGAGGCTTCCTCGCTGAATATGTTCAAGTCAAGAGTGGATAGGTTTTTGATTGACAAGGGAATTAAAGGTTATGGGGAGAAAGCGGGAAAGTGGTACTGAACCACTACAGATCAGCCATGATCTTATTGAATGGCGGGGCAGGCTCAAGGGGCTGGATGGCCTACTCCTGCTCCTATTTCTTATAACTATCCCTTAGGGCCTATTTTACCAACAGGTTGTGCCGTTTTTCAGCTCAAAAACTTGATGAAGCTGAGGCAAGTATTGCGATCCATATCCGCCACCGCACTCGTTCACATTTTACCAAGGCCCAAAAATGGCCTGGATCAGGATTGAAATGAGTACAATAGTCATTTAAATTAATTTATATGCATTTAAATTGATTTAGTGGGCTGCATGCCCAACTTTACCAGCAGTTCGTTTACCACTGCGTTTGTTTATCTGGAATCGGCGCGGAACAATCATACTCCATAAAAGTCTGACTCCAGTGCTCCGTCAATAAGGTTTAGTCAGGAGGTAAGTGCTGAGAATCTGATGGCTCTCTGCTGCTTACAGAGTCCTTTCGTTGTGGTCATTTCGGTGGGGGCTCTGCAGTCTTCCAGTTGAAGGATGTGCAATTTGCACTGTTGTAGCCTCTTAACTTTTCAGCTGTGATTCTGGGGAGCATATGGGTAGGGAATGGGGGTCTGGGATTCTGGGAAGCATGTGGATGGTGGAATGGACAATGTGAACAGTGATCATTCATGGCCTAGGGTCAAGCAGTATTCCTTAACCTCTACATGTGTTCTTCTCCATCTCCAACCACAACACCCCCCCACTACCTTCGGAGTGATGTGATAGCTCTTGCGATGCAACTGATTGATCTTTCTATCCTTTACATTGCTGTTGGAGCTGAGGAGGAAGAGAAAGGCAAAGAATTGCAGGCACAGGAGGCCCAGGCCTTACCACTTGCAGGAGTAGAGCGAAACGACCATGAGAGGTTGCCGGCATTCGCTTAGAGGAGAATGAGGGAGCAGAGACCCTGGTAGTTCCATGCAAGAGTGTCATTTGAACAGATGTTGGAAACCATGTGCCACTGACAGTTCTGCCTCTGAAAGGAGACAGTACAACACCTGTATTACCAGCTGCAGGTCCTGCCTTGCATATGCCACATCCAGTAATCTCCCCAGGTTAACCTCAGTAAATCGTGGGGTGGGGGGGGGTGTTGATCATGTTGTCACTTTTTCCTATACTGCCTGCCTTGAGTTTTTAATGGAGCTGCCCTCTTGCCCTTCATTGGGGCAGGTCAGCTGCAGGCAGTTCAGAGCATTCCAGCAAGTTCCATGCAGTTTGCTTATTAGCACTGAGGGGAAGGCAAGTAAGCACTGCAGCTGTGCTGATTGGTGGATCAGTGCCTCTCTGATTGGGGACAGGGGACAGAGAGGGAGGTGTCATACAGCCATGGGAGCCAGAAGGAGAATAGGACCTTAAGCAGGAGGGTTTGGGGTGAACAGGGAGTTCATTCTGCCTGAGATCGGTGGCAGGGAGGATGGATCACTCTGCTTGAGATCAGGTGGCAGGGAGGATGGATCACTCTGCCTGAGATCAGGTGGCAGGGAGGATGGATCACTCTGCCTGAGATCGGTGGCAGGGAGGATGGATCACTCTGCCTGAGATCAGGTGAGAGGGGAAGGAGAGAGTGAGACAGTTGGGGGGTGCTGCCACACTGCCTGAGATTGGCAGGGGGGAATGGGGGAAATGGGAGAGGGTGGATCACTTTGCCTGAGATCGTTTGGGGGGGGGGCGGGGTTTGGTGGTGCTGCCACACTGCCTGAGATTGGTGGGGGAAGGGGAAGGTTGAATCACTCTGCCTGAGATCAATGAGGGCAAAGGGGGGAGAGGAGCACTTTGCCTGAGATTGGGGGGGTAGGGGGAATGAGTGGGAGTGACCCAGGATTGATCTGGGTGGCGGGGGAGAAGTAATGTTGTGGGGGTAGAACAATGTCTGTGGAGGCGGCATTGTCTGGCCCAAGAGGAATAGAATCATAGAAGCCTACAGTGCAGAAAGAGGCCCCTTTGGCCCATCGAGTCTGCACCGAATCCCACCCAAGCCTTACCCCCATATCTCTACATATTATACCCACTAATCCCTCTCACCTACAGATCCCTAAGGAGCAATTTCTTCAATCCCTAAGGGGACACTAAGGGGCAATTTCTTAGTACGGCCAATCAACCTAACCCACACATCTTTGGACTGTGGGAGGAAACCGGAGTACCCGGCGGAAACCCATGCAGACATAAGAAAAATGTGCAGACTCCAAACAGACAATGACCCCAAGCCAGGAATCAAACCCAGGACCCTGGAGTTGTGAAGCAGCAGCGCTAACTACTGTGCTAACGTGCCACCGGGAGCAGTATGCTTTCAGTTGCAGTTGGAGTTGTGCAGTTGGAGGCACCAATCAGAGCAACAGAATTTTGGGTGTATTAAGCGCCACCCAGAGGCTTGTGCAGTGTGATTCAGACGCGCTGATATTTTTGCAGGCAGAGTGTATATGCAGGTGCCTCAGAACAGGTCTAAAAGTCAGCCTTGAAATATTTCCACTTTCAAGTCCACCCAGCTCTTAGAATCAAAATGGTAAAATAGGGCCCTCAGTGTCCAAAAATGTATAGACTAGCTTAATTAATCATGATAAATGGGTTTAGGGGTAGGGTAGAGAGGATGGCCTGGGTGAGAAGCTCTTTCAGAGTATCATGTATATTCAGTGAGCCAAACAGCCTTTTTCTGCACTGTTGAGACTCTATAGCTCTAAGACAACATAACTTGTTTCTTAGGTGATATAATTTGAATGGCATCCCATCCAAAATTACTCCCCGTATTAATGTCCAGTAGCAAACATGGGTACTATCATTGCACGCAGACAGCACCTTCCAAATCCACTATTACCAAACAGAAATTCCCAAATTTCAACCTCCCACAATTTTTCTTTCATGAAAATGCTATATCTCTCGAAATACCTCTTAAAAATGTATATATTTTCTAGAGATTTTCTCCTTTATCTATATCAATTTATTACACACCATTAACAATTAAATTATTTCTTATTTTATTACATAATGAAAACAGTAACACCCTGCAGTGATTTCACGTTAGTAACTTGTGTCACTTTGATTAAGCCTGAAGTTGCAGTTAAACTACACTGATGAGAACACAGCAGTACAGTACGTTTTGAGTATGTACCCAAAATTGCCGGATACCACTCTGTCACAAAAAGTGTGAAAGGGCGAGACTGTCTGCCAGCTTTCCATGCTGTTGACTACATCCACAAACACTGGTTTGGGATGTTGTTAATATTTAAAAAGAATATTCAGTGTCAGCTTGCAAGTTTGTGGCAGTGCACATTCTATGAGCCTTTTAAGTCTGGAGCAAAGAAGCAGTCTGCAGCATAATTATTTCTCCAGCAAAATGCTATAAGTTAAGGAAAGCTACCCAAAACAAAATAGATGGAAAAAATATCAAACCAATTTATTTATAAGGAATTACTATATTCCATGTTAATTAAATGGAGCCTTTAATATTGGGCATGAGGGTCCATGTCTGTGCAGACACAATAAAGGCATCTTTGATTTTCTACTAGCAAAAGAAACAGCTTCTATCTTTTCGATGAAGCATCGGGAAATTGAGGGAGGACTCAGAGAAGAGATTCTAGGGAAGAAGTCAGGATCACAGATCTGTCATTGAAGGACTGGATTTAGGGACAACTTCAAACTCAGAAGATATCGGGAGGGGACGAGTATTGGGTCACAGATGTGATTTTTGTTTGTGACCCAGAGTCCTTATCCTCCTGACTACATCTCTAAATTCTCAAGAGCTCCTTTGCTGGTGTTGGAGGATGAACATTGAGGACAGGGAGGGCTGGTTGAGGACTTAAATTAAGTTGGGGAATTACATTACTAGTACATGTAATTAATAACATGTAATTACTGATGTAATTAATAACGTCAGGTACTTTACCCACCAAGTCTATAGTTTTAGCCATCTTTTTGGACTCATCACTGCACCAGGTTTCACACCAGAGCCATTCCTGCGGTAGAGATTTGATAGCCACCTGATGAATCATGTTATTGGGCAAATCCTGGAAGCAAGACAAACAAAATGATGACAGTAATCTTGAGGACTAATTAAACAAAACAAAACAGTAAATTAATAAATGAATTATGAGCCATTGTAACTAAAAAGAAATGAAGTTAGGTTAAACAAAAAATGCCTACAGAGCACAAAGAAGCCATTCAGCCCGTCAAATATGCATCAGCCCTTCAACAGAGTATCTTGCCCAGGCCACTCCCATCACCTGTCCTCATAGCCCTATACATTTACCATTGCTGATCCACTATATATCTTTGGACGCTAAAATGCAATTTAGCATGGCCAATCTATTTAACCTGCACATCTTTGGACTTGGGAGTAAATTGGAGCTGTGAAGCAGCAGTGCTAACCACTGTCTTACTGTACTACCTGTAAGTTGTGAAGCTTTGGGATTTTCTATCCCAGAGGAATTGAATGTTTGATTGTCGATCAGCTGGGATAAATAGACTTTGATGTTTCAAAGAGTCAAAGGATATTGACAGTGGATGAGGAAGTGAAGTTGAAGCCCAAGATCAACTACAATAACACAGAATGGCAGAGTTGGCTTAAAGCGCCATCTGGCTCCTCTTGTTGCTATTTTTCGTATCAATCACTATATCGAAGACAGCTAATCCTTTCTTAGCCTCTTAAAACTGTCAAACAAAATATAAACTCAGCACTCCATCCCTGATGAGATACATGGAGAAGGAGGGTGATTCTCTCAGCCCACGGCACTGCTTTACGGAGGCCATTTAGTGAGCACCATGGCTTCAGCGATCTCCGGCTGCTGGATTTCCAGCTGATGCTGATTTTAATGTAATTTACATTTCACTGGTGGGCCCCTCAAGTGTCCAGGCCCACTAGTCTTCCCTCACCCCTCCATTCACTAGGGGTGTTTCACTCCAGCAGGGTTTACAATAGCTCCCCACTTGCGGCGAGCTTGTGGCTTGACCCCACTGGAATGAACAGGGGACCATGGAGATTTCCCAAAGATCGGAGCTGAGGGGAAGTGACACCTGGGTATTGCCAGTCCGGAGTATTAACCTGGCCCCCTGGTATTGCCAAGGGACAAAGTGGCAAGGCTCAAAGGGGCACTTTGGTACTGCCCACCAGGCAACAAGCCATGCCAAGGAGGTGGAGCCAGAGGAAGCAGGGCCTCTGGGTGCAGGGAAATCATTTAGATAGGAGACCCTGCTGTTACTCCGCACTCGGCACTGACAGAAGGTGCATGAGCAATTTGGGATGGCCATCAGGGTCAAGCTGCTGGGGTGATCAAGACTGTGGGGAGGGATCAGGACTGCTAGGGTCAGAGAAGAGATTGAAATGGCAGAGGTGGGGTGTTTTCAAGGCTGGCCCAGAAGGCAAGCGATCAGGCATGGGGGGAATTGGTGGGGCAATGCAAGGTTGCTGTGCTGGTCAGTGATCGAGCTGGCCAGTGATTGGAAGAACCTCTCCAGAGATATACTGAAAAACAACATCCTCCCTTCATCCTCCTCTAACCAAAAAAAAGAGCACTGTGAGGAGGACAAGCAAGGTAAAAGCAAGGTATGGTCTTGATCTGCTGCAGTAGTGCAGGACACAAGGGAAAGAGCCAGTTGGGAAGTGTTTCGGTACGAGGGTAAAAGATTTTGCAGGACTCGAGAGAGAGAGAGAGAGATGACTCAGACCGCAATAAGATTAGGTTCTTATCTTTCGTACCTGTATTCCTACTAACTACACTAATAATGCAATTTACACGGCATTGATTAATCAGAAGCAGCTGCATATATTTACACTCAGGACTGTGCCTTCGCCCTTCCAACGACTGGGGAGCCCATTTCAGTCTCGGTGAAGGACCAACACGTTTGTCCGGAGAAAATACCGGGCGATGCGCGCGTATCCCACGGTTGAGCGTCCACCGAGACACTGGGAGATCCCCTTCTTAAAGGCTGAGAAAGTGAGTTGATCAGGCTCCTTTCCCTGCCCTGTTTTTGGTAATAGCCAATCTTCGACAGTCCTGAGAGTGTTCACGCACCTCTCTCTTGTTATTTACGCAGTTATACTAGTTGTTTTTGAATACATGAGTCATTTATGGCATTTTGCCCAAGGACATGTTTTTCCATACACACTTAATAACAAGGCATTGCTTCGCGGATCATAAAGCAATCATAATTTTGATTTCTTACAGGAAGTAGAATGGTCGGGTAAATATTTAATAATTTTGTAGTGTTAGAGGTAATTTCTATAGTTTATAGTTTGTAAAGGTCATATTCGATGGTAAAGCACAGCAGAAAAGAAGGGCTCTGGAGAATTTGACACAATGTGAAACAAAACACATCTTTCAAAAGTTTAATCTAAAGGCATGACTAAGGATGTCTAAGCCATAGTCTGCTCTTTGTGCTTCATGTGGAGGTTGGGAACATTTTCAATGCCTGGGACCAGCATCTGTGCAGGAAGTGTCTCTAGCTGCAGTTTCTGGAAGCCCAGATTTTGGAGTTGGAGTGGTAGCTTGGCACACTGTGGAGCATCTGTGAGGCGGGGAGTTTTATGGATAGCACATATAGAGAGGTGGTCACACTTCAGGCTCAGACTCCACAGGCAGGAAGGGAATGGGTGACCACCATGCAGAGTAAGAGAACTGACATGCAATACAGGAATCCCCTATGGCTATTCCCCTGCAAAACAGTTGTGCCGTTTTGGATACCATTGAAGAAAATGGCCTTTCAGGGGAAAACAGCAAGTCAAATCTGTTGCACCACAGTTTGTTCAGCTGCAGAGGGAAGGAGTATAAAGTGTGGGAATGCAATAGTTAGAGGAAATTCAATTGTAACGGGACTCCAGGATGGTATATTACTTCCCTGATGCAGACGTCGACCTCCTTCTGAGAAGTAATGCTGAATCCCCCAAAGAGGAATACCTCGCCTATAATCTAATAAAAGCATGTGCGAACTATTCTTCAACAAGGTTTAGTGGTTAACTAACAAACACCTGACACTCACTTAACCATTTGTTTATTTAACTAACTGGAAACTTTAATGAAACAAGTAACGTACCAAATAAAATAAGATTCTAATGAATGCTGTTCAAATATATACAATTTTCATTCATTAACCAAACAATAATACAAAAATAGAATTCAGTCACTCTCAAAAATACAACCAGGTTTGAGACTTTCGGAATCTTTTGGAGTTTCTCTGTTGATTCCTCTGTCTGTAAGTTCTTTCTGATTTGATATATTTTGCTAGTTAGATGGTGTGTTCTCTTAAGAGATATCTGAAGCTGGCAGAGTTGAGGATTGCTCTCTCCCTCTCGAAACCTGAACAGTTGCACTTCTTCTTGTGCTCTCCTGTCTTACCCCCTGTACTCTGCTTTATATCTGTGATGATGACCTATTACAATAGGATTGGTCTAATGTTGTTAACATCATCAAATTCAAATTTTATAGGTTCTTGTAGCTGAGTGCCTGCTTTAAATTGATTGGGCTAAATTCAAAAAAACAGGTTGTTTTGTAGGGACCACTGCTTGACTTTTTGATACAAAAGTTTCAGCTTGGACTTTGTGAGTACTTTGCATTTTAAACCTCCAAACACTGAATCAAAACACCAGCTTTTAAAGGGACCATACAATGCTTCTTCCCTCTAGCACTTTTGCAATTTTTTACATCTTTATCCACCTCAAATTCCAACTTCACAAATTCAACTTTGAATAGTAGGGTCAAGGATGTCAGGAGGATAGCAAATGTTGTCCCCTTGTTCAAGAAGTGGGGTAGAGACAACCCTGGTAATTATAGATCAATGAGCCTTATTTCTGTTGTGGACAAAGTTTTGGAAAAGATTATAAGAGATAGGATTTATAATCATTTAGAAAGGAATAATTTGGTTAGGGATAGTCAGCAGTGTTTTGTGAAGGGTAGGTCGTGCCTTACAAATCTTATTAAGTTCTTTGAATAGGTGACCAAAGAGCTGGATGAGAATAAAGCAAATGATGTGATGTACATGGATTTTAGTAAAGCATTTGATAATGTTCCCCACTGTAAGCTATTGCAGAAGATACAGAGGCATGGGATTGGGGGTGATTTAGTGGATTGAATCAGAAATTGGCTAGCTGCAAGAAGACAGAGGATGGTAATTGATAGGAAGTGTTTATCCTGGAGTTCAGTTACTAGTGGCGTATCAAAGGATCTGTTTTGGGCCACTGCTATTTGTCATTTTTCTAAATGAACTGGATGAGGATGCAGAAGGATGAGTTAGTAAATTTGTGGATGACACTAAAGTCAGTAGAGTTGTGGACAGTGTGGAAGGATGCTGCAGGTCACAGAGGGACATAGATAAGCTGCAGAGCTGGGCTGTAAAGAACAAAGGACAGACAAAAACGAATATAGGCACTTCACAATCAGAAACAGAGGTATTCATAATAGCAATAAAGAAACGGCTGAGGAATTAAATTCATACTGTGTTTGAGTCTTCACAAAGAAAGGCATGAATAATGTATCAGAAATGCTGTGAGAAACACGTTTTAGTGAGGAACTGAAGGAAATCAGCATTAGTAGAGAAATGGTTTTCGGGAAATTGATGGGATTGAAGGTGGACAAATCTTCAGGTCTTGATAATTTTCATCCCAGAGTACTTAAGAAAGTGACTCTGGAAATAGTAGATCCATTGATGGTTATTTTCCAAAATTCTTTGGACTCTGGACTGGTTCTTAGAAATCAGAGGGTAACTAAGGTAAGCCTGCTATTCAAAAAGGGAGGCAAGGAGAAATCAAGGTACTACAGACTAGTGTCATACTGGGGAAGTTTCTGGAATCTTTAATCAAGGGTTTCATAACTTGGCATTTGGAAGACAGAGATAATAATCAGTCATCATGGATTTACAAAGAAATCATGCTTGATAAATCTACTGGAATTCTTGAGGATGTAAGTAGTAGAGTTGACTGGGGAGAATCAGTAGATACGGTTTATTTAGACTTTCAAAAGTTTTTCGACAGGGTCTCACATAACAAACTACTATGTAAAGTTAAAGCGCGTGGGATTGCAGGTACCGTCTTGAGATAGATAATTAATTGGTTAGCAGATACGGAGCAAAGAGATGGCATAAATGGGCCTTTTACTGATTGACAGTCAGTGACTAGTGGGGTTCTGCATGGATCTGTGCTGGGGCCCAAAATTGTATATTAATGATTTGGAAGAGGGAATTGAATGTATTATCTCCAAATTTGCAAATGATAGAAAGTTGGGAGGGAGAGTGAGCTATGAAGAGAATGCTGAGATGCTTCAACGTGATTTGTTGAGGCTCAGTGTGTGGGCATGTGCATGGCAGATGCAGCGTAATCATTACAGAATCTCTGCAATGCAGAAGAAAGCCATTGGCCCATCAAGTCTGCACCAACCACAATCCCATCCAAATATGTGGGGTTATTCCCATAACCCCACATATTTAGTCTGCCAATCTCCTGACATTAAGTCAATCAACCTAACCTGCACATCTTTTATACTATGGAAGAAAATAGGAGTACCCGGAGCAAACCCACACAGACATGGAGAGAACATGCAAACTCCACACAGACAGTGATCTGAGGTCAGAACTGAATCTGGATTCCTGGCATTGTGAGGATGATAATGTGGATAAATGTGAGGTTATCCACTTTGGTAGAATAATAGGAAGACAGATTATTACTTGAATTGGTATAAATTGAGAGAGATGGATAGTTAATGAGACCTTTGAGTCAGAGGTTTACAGCATAGGAACAGGCTCTTTGATCCAACTTGTTCATGCTGTTCAGTTTTTACCATTAAGCGAGTCCCAACTGCCAATATTTGGCCTATATCCCCGCTATACCAATCTTACCAATGTAACTGTCTAAATGCTTTTTAAAAGACAAAATTGTACACGCCTCTACTACTAGCTCTGGCAACTTGTTCCTCACAACCCTCTGTGTGAAAAGATTGTCCCTCTGTCTTTGTGCTTCAATCGCTGAAAGTAAATGCACAGGTACAACAGGTAGTAAAGATGGCAAATGGTATGTTGGCAAGGGGATTTGAGTGTAGGGATAGATATTTTTGCTACAATGGTACAGCACATGGGTGAAACCACAACTGGAGTGCTATTAGTGGATTTTGACATCCTTATCTGAGGAAGAATATCCTTGATATAAAGGCAATATTGTGAATGTTTACCAGGCTGATTCCTGAGATTGCAGGTCTGTCATATGAAAAGTTGGTTCAGATTACGTTCATTGGAACTTAGAAGAGTGAGAGGGCATCTTGTAGGAACTTATAAAATTCTAATAGGGTTAGACAGGGTAGATTCAGAAAGAATATTCTCAATGTTGGGGGAGCCCAGAGCTAGGGATTATAGTATGAGAAGAAGAGGTAAACCTTTTAAAACGGAGGTGAGGAAAAATGTGGTGAATGTGTGGAATTCACTACCACAGAATGTAGTTGAGGCCAAAAGATTGTCTCATTTCAAGCAGGAATTAGATATGGCTCTTGGGGCTAAAGGGATCAAGGGATATGGAAGGAAAGGGAGGTCAAGATATTGAAGTCAATAATCAGTCATGATCAAAATGAATGGTGGAGCAGGCTTGAAGAGCCTGGTAGCATACTCCCACTTCTAGTTTCAATGTTTCTATTATATCAGTTGGAATTTCTTTCTGCATTCAGGTCTCATCCACCATTTTTAAAGGTCTGTGGAAGCATCCCAAAGCGGAGCTCTGGCCCTTGGTGTCTGAATATCTATCATAAGACATCAAATCACAAAACCACTCATATAACAGAAAATTGTGAGTTATTGTCATTAAAATTTGTTTAACCAATACTATGATGACCAGATCTCACATCACTTCCAGTTGACCCTCTTCCATCTTCCATTCTGTGGGTGTTGGGATAAAAGCAGCTGTTCTCACCTTCTTTTATAGAACATAGAACATAGAACACTACAGCGCAGAACAGGCCCTTCGGCCCTCGATGTTGCGCCGACCAATTAACAAAAAGCAATGACCCTCTAGCCTAAACCATTCCCTTTTCATCCATAAACTCATCTACTAACCTCTAAAACGCCACCAAACATGGCACATCTACAACTGCAGCAGGCAGGGCATTCCATACCCTTATCACCCTCTGGGTAAAGAACCTACCTCTGACATCCGTCCTATAACTACCACCTCTTAATTTAAAGCTATGTCCCCTCGTGTTAGCCTTTTTCCTAGGATGGAGAAAGCTATCACTGTCCACCCTATCTAAACCTCTAATCATCTTATATGTTTCAATAAGGTCTCCTCTTAGTCGCCTTCTTTCCAACGAAAACAACCTCAAATCCCTCAGCCTCTCTTCATAAGACCTGCCCTCCATACCAGGCAACATCCTGGTAAACCTCCTCTGTAACCTCTCCAATGCCTCCACATCTTTCTTATAATGCGGGGACGAGAACTGCACACAATACTCCAAGTGCGGCCGCACTAGAGTTTTGTACAGTTGCAACATGACGTTGCGGCTCCAAAATTCAATCCCCCTACTAATAAAAGCTAAGACTCCATATGCCTTCTTAACAACCTTATCGACTTGATTGCCAACTTTCAGGATCTATGCACATATACACCAAGATCCCTCTGTTCTTCAACACTATTAAGAGTCCTACCATTAGCCCTATACTCTACACATTTGTTATTCCTGCCAAAGTGAATTACCTCACACTTTTCCGCATTAAACTCCATTTGCCACCTCTCGGCCCAGCTCTGCAACTTGTCCAAGTTTCTCTGCAAACTATAACACCCCTCTTCACTATCTACCACTCCACCGACTTTAGTGTCATCTGCAAATTTACTAATCCATCCTTCAACACCCTCATCCAGATCATTTATAAAAATTACAAACAGCAGGGGCCCCAAAACAGATCCCTGAGGTACACCACTTGTAACCGAACTCCATGATGAATAATTTCCATCAACCACCACCCTCTGTCTTCTATCAGCTAGCCAATTCCTAATCCAATTAGCTAAAGCACCCTCAATCCCATACATCTGCATTTTCTGCAGAAGCCTTCCATGGGGCACCTTATCGAACGCCTTACTAAAGTCCATATATACCACATCAACAGCCTTACCCCCATCCACCTCTTTGGTCACTTTAGTTGTTAGTTTCCAATGCCCAGAAAACCCAAGAAACTAGACTGAAAGTGTGAATGGGTTTCGGTCAGTGAATTTTAACATCTTTCCTGAAACAAACTCATTTATTTCCCACCATAGGGTACGAATGAGAAATTCATATGATTTTATTTTTACACACTTGCCCAACCCCACAAATTGGTCTTGACTTCAGAATGGATGCCAATCTGTTATGAAGTTTATCATGCCAAATGAATTTGTCTAGTTTATATGCCTGATCAATAATTCAGTTGTATTGGAACCTTAGTTGAAGCAATGAGAGAGAAACTCAACTTGTACTGTTTTTCAATACCAAAAAGATAGTATGAATCAAATCAAACCTAACTGAAAAAAATGACAAACGGGCCAAAGCCAAACTTGATTAAAATTGGAGAGCTGGAGACACCGATTAGACATCTGAATGTAGCTTGCTAGTTGAGCCCTTTGTTATTTTAAACACCTTCACTGCTGAGCTAGGTAAATCCTTGAACACCAGATCTAAAATTCAGCCCACAATTCAGATTTTTTGCACTGTCCTTTGAAGGACAGTTGATGAGACAGCTGAAAACCTTGAACATCCACAACTCCCCCAAACAGAACAAAATTGGATGGAATAATTAGTACAGTACAAACTCCAATTAAATGAAAAGCAGTTTTGCATCAGCCTCCCACGCAATTAGGACTCCAATTAACATATACATGCATTTCGAATAGGTACCTGGAAGACCTAGATGCCTGTGACCTGAAATTCAGCCCTGATCTTGATTTCTGCACAAAAATGAGTATATTGCTGTTTAACCTTGATCCCACTGAGCCTCCATTGGTGTATGGAATCTCCCAAAAACTAACATCTCATTTGAAAGGAGAGGAAAAAAACATGTAACATATGTATGATAAAATCTGCTTTGGTGGATCAGTGGGCAACACGACAGCGCAGTGACTATAGCTGTGCTGTGCAGATACATGGATTTGGGCCTGTGTCTGTGGGAATTTGCACATTCTCCCTGTGCTTGAGTGGATTTTCTCAGGGAGCTCTGGTTTCCTCCCACATCCCAAAGATGTGCTCTTAGGCTAATTGGCAAAACAAATTCTCCCTAAATTGTCTCAAATTTGGTTTTTAATCCATAGATCTATAAACATGGACAGGGATCACGTGTAGAAGTGGGAACATCGAGGTGGCAGCGTGGGCTCGTTGGGCCGAAGGGCCTGTTTCCCATGCTGTTTTGTTCTTTGTTCTTATGCATGTCAACAAGTTTTTCTTGAAACGGACAATCACCTACCACTTTTCTTGGTTCTGCCAATGCCGAAGATCATTCCCATGTTGTTTCAATAATTCAAGCATGATTGTAAAAAATCATCAACATATATACTTCAATTCAAATGAGACTTAAAATTAAGAATTCAGAAAAATCAGATTTTGTGTTTTCTTTTCCAAAAGCAAGCAGAGTCATCTTCAAAAATATATATGGTATCCATGAGTAATTTAAGTACAAACTGACCTGATCCAAGTTAGATAGACTGTTGGGATCCTGACTGAGTGCTTGATACTGACCTCGAAGACGATCACCTGCTGCTAATTTCCTAAATCTCTTTAGATCCACAACATATAAAGCACTGTAAAAAAGATAATTGCAAATTTTCTTCATTATAACCATAGTATGTGAACCAGTTAAAATATCCAGTGAGGTAATCATTTCAAATCATAAAATCTGATTGATGTCCAATGAATTTAGTAAATGGTATTCACAAATCCTTGGTCAATCAACAAAATCATGATATGAAAAAGAACATTTCTCTACAAGAATGTGCTTATCACCATGAAGTTATTGAATTATTGCAAAAGACCATCAGATTCATTAATGTCTATTAGTGAAGGAAATTCTTAGCCAGTTTGGCTTGTGACTGCAGTTCCATATCAATGTGGTTAACTGATAACTGCTTAGCAATCATACTGTTGCATTGCAGTAATTCAAAACTTGGCTTACAACTTCTCAAAGACCACAACGAATACTAGTCTCCAATTAATACAAGTCTCACCAGTCTTAATGAATGGGGAAAAAGAATAAACAATTCTGATTTTGGTGCAACACTCACAAGGCAATAAAATGCAGCAAACAACTGACATTTATGACTACAGTCATACAATTCTTAATCAGTTCTCAGGGACATCCTGGGCAGACAAAATCTGTTACGGGTACAGTATCTCAAATTTGGCAAATTCAGCGCCACAACTATTGGATTTTGGAACTTGCCAAACTGGAATGCCTAAACTCAGAATAAACACCTTAATTCAGTGAATAGGGAATAGAACATCAAACAGCATAGTACAGGAACAGGACCTTAGGCTCACCATGGAACATTATGCTAAATTAAACTAATCCCATCTGCCTGCACTTGGTCCATATCCCTCTACTCTTTGCATATTCATATGCTTATCTAAAAGCCCTTTAAATGCTCACATTGTATCTCCAGGAAAATTAATATAAATGATTGCAAAATACTTTGGGTGGTATCTTGCCATCACATTACACCCATTTTCAGGCGTGAAAATTTAGTAAAGTTGAACGTGAGGCGATTAGTGTGATCTGCATCCCTTTTCGCAGCAACTCCTACTTCATCAAAGCCAAATAATTAGGCACAATCGGGAAACCGCCCAAAACAGATGCACTGTCAATTTAAATACTTTTGCCGCATCTCAATCCCATACCAGGCTGCACACCCCAATTTACTAGCACATCTATCTTTACCATTGCATCCACTCCAGCCAAATCAGTCTGTAAAATTTGGATTCTGGCACTCCATCAGTAAGGGTTAGTGAGGAGGTAAGTGCCTGGTCTTGGACAGCTCCGTGATGCTTACAGGGGGTCAGTTTGTTGCATTTCGAGTCAGGAGGGCTGTGCGAGTGTGTGGGGGTCGTAGGGAGAAGTCGCTGATCCCAGTGTCTGATGTCAGATTTACAGCATAGACCTGGGTTTCAGCACTGGCTTCGGATCTTGCAGATGCTACTTGGTCCTAGGGCACACAACACTCTTCCAGGTGGGAATGTGCTGGAAACTCTTTTAAGTGACAGTGCTGCAGCCTCAGGACTTTCCAAGTGTCTGTAGTCACTACTACATGAGTTCTGAGTGTGTGTTACTAGTGCGGAGGATGGTGCGGCTGTGTTGCTGGGGAGCCTATGGGGGGCAGAATTGGGAGGCTGGGTTGCTGGGGGCTGTCAGTGGGAGGGGGGGCCACAATCACACTACCTGCAATTGGTGGGGAAGGGATTTTGCCACCGTGCTGTCTATTGGTGGGGGGAGGGGTATGATCAGTCTGGGTGGTGGAGGGGTGGGGGGATAAGGGTGACAGTAATGTTGGAGGGAGGTCGAATGTCCATGGGGACCCAGGGGGGAGGCATTATCTGGTCTGGGATAATGTCAGAGGAACTGCATTATTTATTTTTTAGCGCATGTGCAACCGGAGACTTCAGTTAGAGCTGCAGGGTTTTGAGTGCATTAAGCACCATCCACATGCTTCTGCAATGAGAATTGGACTTACTCAAAATTTTGCAACCAGAATGCATATCGGGGTGCTGAAAAACACAAAAAATGGGTCTGAAACTCTCAGTTTCAAGTCAGCCCCGCACTTACAAAAAAATAGTAAAATACTGCCCTTTAGGTTAATGATTATGCATTGAATTTAACTCTTTCACGTCTCCCCCATTTTCCTTTATAATGTAAAATGAGAAAAGATCAATCAAATTGAAATGCCTTGCAGTTGTAACAGAAAACTACTTGCTTTTCATTTATGCAAGATTGCACAGTACTATTTCATAATTTCCTTTGAACTGATTTTGGTCAGCTGCAAGGAAGCAATCAGTGCACGTGGAACATAATTGCTTTTGGGAATCAAGGACAATGTTTGAATTTAAGCTTGTGTTCCGCTATTTGGGTAGCATTGATGTCAAAACATAATACATTAGAATAAACAAGTACAAAGAACAAAGAGTTCCAATCCCAAGTACAATACTAAATATTCTACCTGATTCAATTTTCCAAGGCCAGAGATTTGCGCTTTCCCACTCTAGCAGGTTCTGAAGTAGGGTAGGGGAGCAATTTAAGATAGCAAGTATGAGATTTCTTCTGGGATCTTCCAAGCCCCAAGTAGGTTACGATATTATGCTGGGTCATGCAAGACTTCCCACCTTAATTATGATCTTTAAGTGACTACTTAATGGCCAGTAAGGCCTTTCTCCACCTAGTTTCAGTTTTTATGTTGGAAGGCAGATAAAACATTGGTGGGGAAAGTGCACACTGAACGAAATTTGGAATGTGGGAAGGGGAAGTTCTTTCAGAATCCCTGTCGGACTGGGGGTGTTGGCCCATAGGGCTAGGTGACCTTCAGGCCTACCTAAGCACCCCCCCCCCCACCTCACTGCAGTATAATCTATTCACTGATTGTCCTGCTGTTCACTGTACTCCCATCCCCTGCCTTCCATACACCACCCTCCCTTAATTGAGTTCCAGGCAGCTTTATGTAATGCCTGCAATGCCTCTTCTGGCCACAGCAGCACTGTTCCAGCAATAATTGGAGAGCTGCCAGTCAATCTTTGTGGTCACACTTTCAAAGAGCAATTGCTGTGCCAAATAATCTCCTTCTGCACTAAAAACATTGTGACATTCAGAGGTCCCACCTTCTACCTATCAAGGCTCATGAGAATGTGAAATTGTCTTCTGGAGTCGAGATGATTTCTTTCCCACTAAGTCTTGAAAATTTTGGTCCAAGATTCAGGTGAATTAGACCATCTCTGCAGTGGATTGGGTGGAGTCAAGGTTTGCTAGATGTAGGAAATATCAGGGGCATGAAGCCTAATATACTTGGTAATTCTCCAAACATTTCAGAGTTAAGGCAGTCAAGGTTCATTGGTGCATGGGAAAAAATGTCTAGTTTTGAACTACTGGTGGTTTTCGAATGGCCAAAATTGAGATACTCTCCCTGTATTATCCCATTGGTAAGACACAGCATGGATTCATAAATGGCAGGTCATGTTTGACTAATTTAGTGGGATTCTTTGAGAACAATTGCATGTGCAGTGGATGATGGGGAACCTGTGGATGTGGTGTATCTGAATTTCCAGAAGGCATTTGACTAGGTGCTGCACCAAAGACTGCTACATAGAATAAAGGTGCACGGTGTTACGGGTAATGCATTAGGATGGATAGAGGATTGGTTAATTAACAGAAAGCAAAGAGTGAGGGTAAATGGGTGTTTTTCTGGCTGGCTATCACTGACTAGTGATGTGCCTCAGGGATCAGTATTGGGATCGCAATTGTTTATGATTTATGTAGGTGATTTGGAGTTGAGGACCAAGAGTAGTGTATCAAAATTCACAGATGACACCAAGATGGATGGAAGAGCAAAGTGTGTAGAGGATGTTGAAAGTCTGCAAAGGGATACCGATAGTCTAAGTGAATGGGTGAGGGTCTAGTCTACAATGTTGGTAAATGTGAGATCATCCATCTTGGTAGGAATAACAGCAAAATGGACAATTATTTAAATGGTAAAAAAATTGCAGCATGCTGCTGTGCAGAAGGATCTGGGTGTCCTTGTGCAGGAATCTCAAGGAGTTGGTCAGCAGGCGCAGCAGGTAATTAAATCGGCAAATGGAATTTTGTCCTTCATTGCTAGAATGATGGAGTTTAAAAACAATAATGTTATGTTGCTGCTGTATAAGGTGCTGGTGAGGCCACACCTGGAGTACAGTGTAAGTTTTAGTCTCCTCACCTGAGAAAGGATATACTTGCACTGGAGGCAGTTCATGGGGAATTCGCTAGGTTGATTCCTTGAGTTGCCAAGGTTGGCTTATGAGGAGAGACTGAGTAGTCTGGAGTTATGGTCATTAGAATTCAGAAAAATGAAGGGAGATCTTATAGAAACATATAAGATTATGAAGAGAATAGATAAGATAGAAGCAGGGGAGTGTTTCCACTGGCAGAAACTAGAACTAGGAGATATAGCCTCAAACTAAGGGGAAACAGATTTAGGACTGAGTTGAGGAGGAACTTCTTCACACAAAGAGTTGTGAATCTGTGGAATTCCCTGCCCAGTAAAGCAGTTGAGGCTATCTCTTTGAATGTTTCTAAAGCAAGAATAGATAAATTTTTGAACAGTAAAGGGATTGTGTTATGGGGAACGGGTGGGTAAGTGAGAGTTGAGTCCACAAAAAAATCAGTCATGATCTTATTGATTGGTGGAGCAGGCTCGAGGAGCCAGATGGCCTAGGCCTGTTCCTGGTTCTTATGTTATTATTGTACCTTATGTGGTACTTTCTATCTCCCAAATGGGAAGCCCAGTATCCTGAGTTCCAGAAACGGTAACCATCCATTTCTTTACGACTGTCACAGAATGGTGTGTATCCATAGGGTGCACCATCTAAATCCAAATCAAGTAATTCTTTTAAATCAGTTCTCACAATCTAGAGGAAAGAACACAAGTAAATGTTTAATACAAGCAACTGCTTCATTAAATGAACAACATTCAACAATACTTTTTAAGGAAGATTTTGTTTACTTTAAGAAAAAAGTATCTTGAAAGGCAAGTAAGTTTAGAGCTGGGAAAATATGAAAATGTACTGAAATAGGCATTAAATTTGAGAAATGTTGAAAAAAGGTTTGAATACAAGGACAAAAATAACCCACAAAAATATTTTAAAAATGCTTAAAAATAAACTAATTAACCTTCCTCTGTTTTGTTTTTATTAAACAAAAGTAGAAAGAAATAGTCAACAGTTTGTAACTACCTATTATGGAAGATGTTGGGTGGCACGGGGCACAGTGATTAGCACTGTTGTCTCACAGTGCTAGGGACTCAGGTCCAATTCTGGCCTTAAGTCACCATCTGTGTGGAGTTTGCACATTCTCCCCATTCTGGGTTGGTTTCCTCCCACACTCCAAAGAAATGTCAGTCAGTTTGATTAAACATGCTAAACTGTCCTTAGTATCAGGAGGATTAGCAGGGTATTATGTGGGGTTAAGGGGATAAGCCTGAGTGGGATTGTTGTTGGTGCAGAGTTGATGGGCTGAATAGCCTCCTTCTGCATTGACAGGATTCTATGAACTCTATAAACACTTTAGGCCAGATTTTCACTACTGAGGCTATCTTGACTCAATGTAGTCATGATGTAGAGATGCCGGCGTTGGACTGGGGTAAACACAGTAAGAGGTCTGACAACACCAGTTTTAAATCCAACCGATTTATTTGATAGTAAACTCACAAGCTTTCGGCTTTATAGCTTTCATCAGGCGAATGAGGTGTTCTGGTCTGCAATAGCACACATATCAGCACAGACGGTTTACAGATTGCTGATTAGAATGTGAATCCTTACACCTAACCTGCTATTCAAGTCTTAAAGTGGCTAACAATGTAAGTGGAAGGGGCACTGAGCACAGGTTAAAGAGATGTGTATTGTTTCCAGACAGCACGGTAAGTGAGGTTTTTTGCTAACCCAGGCAAGTCATGGGGTTACAGATAGTGTGACATGAAGCCAAGATCCCTGTTAAGACCGTCCTCGTGTGTGCAGAACTTGGCTATCAGTCTCTGCTCAGCGGCTCTGCACTGTCGTGTGTCGTGAAGGCTCCCTTGAAGAACATTGAGTATACATTCGGGTAAACGTTCTTCAAGGGGGAATCCAGGGAATTTTGGAAAATTAAAAACAATGCATTACTCTCTTGTGAATCACTTCTTTTTTGGACTCTAAGATGAAGTTCAATAATTTTCTAAATACCTCTTCCCTGATGATTGTATTTTTCTGAGTTCCTCCCTCCCATCCATTTTCTGAATTACAGTTATTTCTGGAGTGTTCCTTGTAATGAAGATTGATGCAAAATATGTTTAATTCATCTGCCATCTCTTCATTTTCCATTATTAATTCTCCATATTCACTTTCTATAGGATCAATGCTCACTTTCTTATTTAAGTATCTATAGAAACTCTAAATATCTGTTTTAATATTTTTAGCTAGCTTTTTCTTGAACTCTAATTTTTCCACTTAGTGGATATTCAGTTATTGAGTACATTCAAGTATGAAATAGATTTCTGAATCCTATTGGGATTGGGCAGGAAGTGGGATTGAGAACAACTAGATACAATGGGCAGGATTTTACCACCTTGCCTCACCTGGTGATCAGTGTGGCAAACTGGGCAAAGCATGTGACGCTAAAAATCCGATTTGTATCAATGTGAAATGGTTTGTTATCTCCCTGGAAGTGTGAATCACTACTGCTCTATAGAAGTGTGGCTCAGGCACAGCAGTAGCAAAGGATAGCGAGAAGATGAGTATCACTGGGCACCAATGTCTGGGATGCAATGGGGGTTGTAGGGACGGGGGTTCTCTCAGTTGCTGCCATGGTGCTGGATGGGATGGGAAGCTTGCATGGGTGCAAGGGTACATGGGGGCGGTGGGGGGGTGCTCATGCAAGTATGGAAGTCCTCATTTTGCGGGTCACTCTACTGGCTTAGGGTTTGTGTTGTGCGCATTCTCTCTGGCCACTGAATGACCTCCAAGCATATGAGCTTGAGTCCCAGTCCCACTAATGTTGCACTGGTTACCTTGCCATCTGTCTACTAGACAAGCTCTGTGGTTGACTGCTGACATCCCAACCCAGGCTCCACTGACAATAATATGCACCAAGCCTGACATCTGTTACCCCAATTCAGGGAGCTTGCCAGGTGTTAACATAGCTTGCCACATTATATGGACTCTGTACTGCTCCCTACAATGGCCACCAGTCATATGAAAGTTATGAGGGTGCTTCTCCACTACTAACTATTACTGGAAGCCAGTGCAGCAGACATCCACGTGGTTGCACTCATGTCTATGCTTCAAGGTTTCCCAATGGGGACCCCATCACAGCCACGTAGATGCTCTGTTTGCCCACAATTGTGATTTTTTGACAACGGTCAGCAGCCCATTGAGGTGGTGCACCTTGCCGGGGAAGGTGACCTGTTGCAGGTATCCAGACTCATGCGGATACAGGTTGCTGGAAGGGAGTGAGAGGACTTGGATGAATAAATTTACAGATTGCCTCTCTTTCTCTTTCTCTCTCTCCCCCAGTACTCCCAAAAGGAATAATGGATTTCACTCTAGAGCTCGTAGAACTGGCAGTTATACTTGTGGTTGCTGTAGTTGAAGAGGGAGACATCTGCCTGCTGCAAACACAATGCTGGGATAGGGGATGACAGGGAATAGGACATGGCTGCCCATCAGCCTGAGGATGTCAGAGATGGAGATTCTGCCTCTGCAGGATCCACAAGTCCTTCAATGGGTTGCTGGACACTGTGCCGCTGCAGACTGCATCTCATAGAACATTACAGCGCAGAACAGGCCTTTCGGCCTTCGATGTCTCAGCAAGGAGACAGTGAAACATCTGTGCCAGGTCCTCACAGACCTTATGAAGCAGAAGGACACACACTGCCTTTGGCAATGAAGATCATGGCAGCCCTCAACTTCTACACCAAAGGTACTTCCCTAGAGTGAAGACCTCTGTGGTATCTTGCAATTTTCTGTAAACAAGTGAGGTGACGAAAATGTGTACACATGAGTAGGCAGCTGGATTCACATTTATCATGGGCTGGTTCCAATAGGGAGCCCAAGCTGCAGCTTTGCCCCCATCATTTGGAAGCCCCATCAGCAAGGGTCTATAGATGGCGTGCACATTTCCCTGTGGGGACAATAAGATGATTAATCGAAAGGGATTCCATTCACTTAAAATCCAGATTGTGTGGCCACCTGATGAACATCACATATGCCACCTGAGGAGTGAGCATGACAGCTGCATCATGTGCAGGCCGCACATCCTTCGAGGGCCACGTCAGGACAAGGGTTAATTGTTGCATCCAAGGCCGATGATGTCAGTGGAGAGACCAAGACAGAGACTCGCTACAAGGAAGCCAAAGCTGCCAACCTGTCCATCGTCTAGCAGTGCATCAGGTTATTGAAGATGCGGTTCCACTGCTTTTGGCAGACCCCGCTAATCTTTTCTGGCTGCCTGGACCACACTGATGATGCCCCCCCACCCCCCTAATGTCTCCCACATCATTGTGGTCTGCTAGGCGCTCCTCAATCTGGCACAGCAGTGAAGAGACATCCTGCAGGAACACCAGGCTGACACTGCTGAAGAGGAAGAGGATGGTCAGGAGACTGTGGTGGCCGAGGAGGAGCCAGGAATGGAGGCCAGATGGCGGCAAGTGTCCAGCATGGCAGGACAAAGGAGGCCTGTATCACTCCTTTGAGGTTAGTCACAGCTGTGGGGTGCAATCACATTTAATGATGATTATCTACATTGCCAACTACCTTATCCCTTATCGGTAAAACAATACCTCTGAGACTGTTAGTCAGTCAAATTGCAGTAGCTTTATTACAAAAGCTTTTGGGAGACGCCGGTTCCTAAAGTGGTCTACCAACTTCTCCTCAATTACGAGTAAGTGTGGATATTTATACATTATAGTTCCCGGCTCCAGTCACGATCGCAGTTCCCGGCTCCAGTCACGATCGCAGTTCCCGGCTCCAGTCACGATCGCAGTTCCCGGCTCCAGTCACGATCGCAGTTCCCGGCTCCAGTCACGATCGCAGTTCTTCTGGCTGTTTTGGCAATTTCTTTCTTTGTATAACTTGTGTGGTACTGTTCCTCCTTTCAACTAGCCGTTTTCACACTTAAACATCTGAAGTTGTTTAGCTATGTTTAGATAGCACATAAGCCTCTATAAACAGATAAGATTTGCAATGCTCTTGCACAAATTCTAAGTACAAAATTCATTAACTCTTTCCCTTCTTCACCCTAACTACAGTGACTGACCTTACCCATGCCCTCTTGGTGACCCTCCAACTTCTTAACCTTCCGTGGTGTTCAGCTACATCTAAGTGCCCCATAGGATATACAGCAGAGGTGATAGCGGTCAGCTGCTTTCAGCTTCTGTGATCTGTGATGTGCTTGGTGGATGTCCCTCAGGAGCCCCCAGCCAAATTTCAGGTGTCACAGATGTAGCCATGCCATCCTTTTCCACCCACTGCCCATGAGATGCATCGGTATCAGGAAGGGGGGATTTGGAAGGGCTGGAGATGGCTGGCATCTCCTGAATGGAATGCCCCAGCACAGACTCCAGCCCTTCCTCCTCCCTTGGGGTGCCTGTTGATGTTTGGGGCATGTCATGGGATGGCAGACAGCTGGAGTGAGCTCAAGAGGCTTCTGTGTCACCTGGATGACAGTCCTGAAGACCCAACTGTCTGCACCATGGTGTGCAGGCCCTCAGCAATAGCCCTCTGAGTCTGGGCCAAGCTCTGGATCCCATCAGCAAGCATCCTCTGAGACTGGGCCATGCTCTCGAGACCCACAGCCATACCCTGCTGTGTCTTCTGCATGCTCCTGGTGCTCTCAGCCATGGCGCTCAATGGCTCAGCCATGTCTTGGACCCTGCCAACCATAGTAACCAAGCTTCCCACTGTGGACATCATCCTTCCAGTGTTGACCTGGGTACCACACAATGCCGGCAAAACCTTCTGCATCTGAAGGCTGTGGGATTCCTCCACACAGCCTGGCACATGTTGGAATGTTGCTGACAGTTCCTCCTACAATCCTCAGTCCTGCCTTTACATCTCCAGCAACTTCTGGAGAACTAATCCCAGTGGCTTGGCAATTGATTAGGAGACAGTTGTCTCCTTGGATTCAGGATACCTCCACCAGCCCAAGCCTTCTACACATGTTTATCAAAGGCTGTATGGAGTGCACCAGAGGCCTCGTCACTAACATACCCCACCGTGATGACCATATCTGCACTTATGGATGGTGTGTGTGATGCCTGTGTTGACTGCTGGATGCTTTCCTTGGAGGTTTTCTTGCAGCGTTCCTCTGAGGTGTCATTGGGGGTTTCAGCAGGGACCACAGGGAGTGGACGCAGACTCCTGAAGGCCCGGCCTTATTGCGGTCGTCTCTTGCAAAACAAGACACATGCAAGGGAATAATAGGTATCTGGGCAGATTACTTGCTGTAGGTCACATGAATTAAGGTTTTGTGGCTCCTCACTTCTGCAGCTCACCTCGGCTTGGCTGTCAGTCAGTGCTCTCCTTGGAGTTCCCCAACAGTCAATGTTTTGCTTCTCGAATGGAGTGAGGAGATGCAACTCAGGGACCTATCTCTAGTCTGCGCCAGTGATTATGGGCCATCTTCTCCTGTGGGGATAAAAGAGGGGATAGAAAACTGAATGGCTGGGAGGGTACAGGATGTTGAGGGTGTAGGAGGTGGGGTCAATAGGGCGGTGTGTATTGGCACCATGCCTCTGCAGGCAGATGTTTGTGATGGAGGGGTGCCAGAGAGATTGAAGCTAGGGGTCAGGTGTCAGAAGGGCACTAGGTGTCCTGAGTCCGCTCCCAGGGTTCTTACCCTTGCTACTCGAGCAAGGCCATTCATTTTCTTGTGGTGTTGGATGTTGCTCCTCCATGCTAATGCATGGGCACTCACTGCCACTATTTCCCAGGCCACATTGCCAGTCCAACACCTGAGCCACTGACTATACCAGGGAAAGGAGATGGCCTTCCTCTCTTCCACAGCATCCAGCAGCTATTCCAACTCTCCCTACATAAACTGCAGAGTAGCTCTGCACATTACCATCTTCCAGGTGTGACTGACTGTGAGTGAATCATTAGTGAGTGCAGCTTGTCCTTGTTAATGGTGCACAGCTGTGGTTCTTTTGTGTGAATCACACACTTGGAGTCCCCAAAATAGCGTGATTTGCATGGGGGCTCTTTCATTGCATTAAATGTCGTAAGATTGAGTTGTGAAGCCCTCCTAAGAGACCAGTGCAGAAAAGTCCTGTTTTCTAGCTATTACAATACTTAGAAATTCTGAGATAAAGTTCCACCCAATGTTATTTAATGGAACAGGCCTGATGGGTTGTACTGACTACATCTGCAATTACTGCTTTGCTCTTTTTTATGCACTCAAAACTCCCATCTTCTAATATTCTTCATGCCCAGGCAGATTGTGTTATCTGTCAAGAAAAATAATATCTATTCAATACCAATGTGAGTCATACCACCTGGTCAATTTACCTGGTCAGCATCAACAAAGATGATTTTGTTAACAGCTAATGGGAAGAGAACATCTAGGAAAAGGATCTTGTAGCCCCAAATAGTCCTCTGTTTCTCTGTTTGCTGATGGAGCCACTGAGGCCACTTGTACTGCACTAATTCATATTGAAATCCATATTCTTTTGCCATTTCTGGAATCAATTCCTAGGTGAGGAAATCAAAGTTGTCAAGCAAATCTTTATTTCAGTAAAACAGTATTCAGAACACCTAACTCGAGAATAATGAGAAACAATTTGTGTCATTTGTACTTATTAGCCAGTGAACATACAAGTATGGTTAACTAAACCAAACATGATGAAATACTGATGTCTGCATTTGAAACCTCCAAAAATCATTCTAAAAACTAGGGGCTTGACTAAGACACCAATATAAAATGTGAAAATGTGAGAAAAAATATAGTGCTAGTAATTCATATTAAATTAATGTGGCACAATTTATTGAATAAATTACTTATACAAAATACCTTTAACTACAATGAAAGAATTAATAAACTCATCAAATTCATTTTCTTCAGTATCTGTGCTGAAATTTATCCTAAGTCACAATGGCATCATTGTAAGCATTCCATTCCAGATTCATCCTTCCCCTACAAATTATCTTCCTTGCTGTCCATTGAATGGGATATTCTACATTTCTGAACCAGCTTATGACAGTTTGTGCACTAAGTGCATCGCATGACTTGATGATGAAATCACACAAAGCATCAAGTTTGCATATTTCCACCCTTTTGCAAAGATTGTTTCTGCAACTATCCACTCTATTGTACTCAACATGAACATAATCCTTGAATTGCTTATTCTGGCAGACATTTAAAGGCTGAAAGTGGACAATGGATCCCTGGGACTGGATTCACCAATTTTGCCTGCAGCTACGAATTCATTTGTCCTGCTGCAGTGAATGGAGATTTGGTTGAGCACCAAATTCTCTGTTCTTACTGGCTGCGACAGCGGATTGTGAGCAGCCAGAGAATTTGTGCCCTGGTATCTCCAAGATGGGTGTTACTTCTTTATTGATGCCTCTTGATCATATCCCACACTAAAAAGCTGCATTCATTATTTCAACGATCGCAAGTTCAGGTCAGCGGTTAATCTCTGTTCTCATGATGCATTTGGTCTTGGGCATCCTCTTCAGTACAGATTTGTGCTTCTTCCATTTTTGCACTAGTTTTTCATTAACACCGAATTGCGCACCACAGTTACATTTAAAATTTTAAAAATCAGTTATGGGATGTTGGCATTGCTGGCTAGGCCAGCATTTATTGTCTATCCCTAATCTTGAACTGCTGCAATCTATGCATGTATGTAAACCCATAGGATTGTCAGGGAAGGAGTTCCAAGATTTTGACCCAGTGATAGTGAAGGAACAGTGATGCATTTCCAAATCAGGAAGAATGATTTAAAAGCAATTTCCAGGTAGTGGTGTTCCCACTTCTACTGCTACCCTCCTTCTAGATGGTGGCATTTGTATGTTTGTAAGTTGCTGTCTAAGGAGCCTTAGTGAGTTCATGCAGTGCATCTTGTAAACTGTACATATTGCTACCACTGTGGACTTATTAGTGATAGACAGCATGGTTTTGTGAAGGGGAGGTTGTGTTTCACTAACTTGATTGATTTTTTTTGAGGAAGTAACAAAGGTGATAGATGAGGGAAAGGTAGTGGATGTTGTATACGTGGACTTCAGTAAAGACTTTGACAACGTACCTCACGGTAAACCGGTACAAAAGGTGAAGTCACATGGGATGAGAGGAGAGCTGGCAAGATGGATGCAGAACTGGCTTGGCTATAGAAGTCATGATATGGAAATGCCAATGTTAGACTGAGGTGAACACAATAAGAAGTCTCACAACATCAGGTTAAAGTACAACATATTTATTTGGCAGCAAACACCACTAGCTTTTGGGGCTTTGCCCCTTCTTTAGGTGAGTGGGGAGTTTTGATCACAGAGCATATAAGGGCACACACTCAGTTTACAGAATACTGATTAGAATGCGAGTCTTTACATCTAATTTACAGCTAAGTCTTACCCAGCTTTCAGGAGAACAGTGACCACGACACCACACAACCTTGCCACAACAACGTCTGCAAGGCATGCTGGATCATTGACACAATGCCACCATTTCATGTGAAAACACCATCCACCAAACACATGGTACATACTCTTGCAACTTGGCTATCTTTGTCTACCTGATATGCTGCAGGAAAGGATGTCCCAAGGCATGGTACATTGCAGAGACCATGCAGATGCTACGACAATGGATGAACGAACATCGCTCCACAATTACCAGGCAAGACTGTTCTCTTCCTGTTGGCGAACACTTCAGCAGTCATGGGCATTCGGCCTCTGATCTTCGGGTAAATGTTTTCCAAGATAGCCTTCACGACACACAACAGCGCAGAGTCGCTGACAGAAAATGATAGCCAAGTTCTGCACACATTAGGGTGCCTCAACCGAGATATTGGATTCATGTCACACTATCTGTAACCTCTATGATTTGCCTGGGCTTGCAACATCTCACTTACTGTCCAGTCTGCAGACAATACACATCTTTTTAATCTGTGCTTAATGCTATCTCCATTCACATTATTTGCACCTTTAAGACTTGATCAGCTGTAAAGACGTACATTCTGTAAATTGAGCGTGTGTCTTTATACGCTCTGTTTCTGATTAGAACTCCCCACTCACTTGAAGAAGGAGCAAAGTCCCAAAACCTAGTGGTGTTTGCTATCAAATAAACCTGTTGGACTTTAACCTAGTGTTATGAGATTTCTTACTGTATTGGCCATAGAAGACAGAGGGTAGCAGTACAGAATTGGTATTTTTCTGAATGGAAGATTGTACTAGCGGCATTCCACATGGATTAGTTCTGGGACCTTTGTTGTTCATGGTATATATGAGTGATTTGTAAGAAGACCTGGCTGATGAAATTGCAGATAGTGAAGAGGATTGTCAGATGATAAAGTAAGATATAGACTGGTTGGAAACTTGGGCAGAGAAATGGCAGATGAAGTTTAATCCGGATAAGTGTGAGATAATGAATTTTGGAAGATCCAATGCATGTGTGAATTATACAGTATATGATAGAATGCTTAGGAACAATGAGCAAAGGACAAAGAAAATTGCAGTACAGGAACAGATCCTTCAGCCCTCCAAGCCTGTACTGACTTAACTAAAATCCCCTACCTTTAGAGGACCATATCCTTCCATTCCCATCCTATTCATGTATTTACCCAGGTGTCCCTTAAAACTCTGATTCCACTATCTGGCTGCAAGTTCCAGGCACCCATCACTCTCTCGTACATGTCCTTTAAACCTCACCCCTCACACCTTTAACCTATGCCCCGTAGTAATTGACTCTTCCACCCTGGGAAAAAGCTTCTGATTATCCAGTCTATCTATGTCTCTCATAACCTTGTAGATTTCTATCAGGTTGCCTCCCAACCTCCATTGTTCCAGTGAGAATAAATCAAGTTTCTCTAATCTCTTCTCATAGCTAATGTCCTCCATACCAGGCAACATCCTGGTAAATCTTTTCTGTACCCACTCCAAAACCTCCACATCTTTTAGGTATTGTGGCAACTAGAATTGAATAGACACTATTCCAAGTACAAGTCTAACTAAAGTTCTATAAAGCTGCAATACGACTTACCAATTTTTAAACTCAATGCCCTGGCTGAAGAAGGCTTTATAGAAACTTAAGTTAGGTCACATTTGGAATACAGTGTTCAATTCTGGTTGCCACACTATCAGAAAGATGTGGAGGCTTTGGAGAGGGTACAGAAAATATTTACTAGGATGTTGTCTGGTATGGAGGGCATTAGCGATGAAGAGGTTGGAGAAACTTGGTTTGTTCTCACTGGAATGACAAGGTTGAGGGGTGACCAAGTAGAACTCTACAAGATTATGAGAGGCATGGACAAAGTGGATATTCAGAGGCTTTGCTCAGGATGCAAGAGTCAATTACGAGGAGATACATGTTTAAGGTGCGAGGGACAAGGTTTAAGGTATGTGGGGTAAGGTACGAGTCAGATTTTTTTACACAGAGGGTGGGGTGCCTGGAGCTCACTGCCAGGGAAGGTAGCGGAAGTGGATACAGTAGTGGCTGTTAAGGGCATCTGGACAAATACACAAATAGGATGGGAATTCAGTTAAGTCAGGTAGGGGGATTTAGTTAATGGTTGGTACATGCTTGGAGGGCCAAAGGGCCTCTTACTGTGTTGTAGTTTTCTTTGTTCTATTTTTAAAAATGGTCTCATATGAAACCAACCATGAGAATAAACAGCCCAGTCGTAATGTATCAATCGCTAAATGCTATTTATGAAATGAAAGAAAAGAACATAACTATAATCCTATAAGGCACAAAAACACTGGATGATGCACATACACATTTTTATCTAGAAATTATCTCTTGTTCCATCTATATTGAACTTACCCGAACAACATCCATCTTAAATAAACTAATAAGTTAAATCCAGTTTATCATTACCACACAATATCAGGAAAATGATCTAGTCTGGGAAGCACCTTTGCCTGGTTCTGCGAAGATAGCTAAACTGCCTTTAAGAAAGTTTCAAAATTAACTGTAAGACTTTAAAGGGCCTTGCTCTAGCTGGCTTGCTGTTAGATATTACCCTGACCATCCAATGAGATTGAAACTGGCCTCTCAGTCAGATGTTAAACTGGTCTTTCAGTCAGACGTTAAACAGTCCGCTCCTGCAGGAGTTGACAATTATACTTCTGGCTCTCTTTTGATTCTGCTCCTCATGTATTGGGCCATCTTTCTGTTCTGCCTTCCTGACCCGTGAATACTAGCATCTATCTCTATGCTCCCCTGATCTCTCAGTCATCTCAGTAAGATGCTTACTGATGAAAGAAGCGTTTACATCTAGATCTCTGCTTATTTCATTAGTGGGAAAAGGGTGCATCTTATCAGCTCCTTTGAATATGGGCTACTGCAGATCAAGCAGATTTTTCCTTGTTGCTAGGAATTATCTTTGCACCAGGCAAATCCATTAAACTTTACTGACAATCGAGAGTGGACTGATGGAACAGTAATTTGGCTGGGTTGTATATGCTCCGCTTTTTGTGTTCAGGGAATACCTGGGCAATTTTTCACACTACTAGTAGATGTCAATGTTGTAGATGTACTTTAACAGCTTGGTTAGGGTCACCCCGGTACTATTGCCAGAATATTGTCTAAGTCCAGAGCCTTTGCAGTATCCAGTGCCATAATCATAGAGTCACACAACACAGAAAAGGCCCTTTGGCATATTCGTTCTTCAACCACTCCTTGATATTATATGGGGTGAATCAAATTGGCAGAAGACTGACATCTGATTCTGGAAACCTCTGGAAGAGGTAAAAAAGGTGGATCATCCACTCAGTTCTTCTGGCTGAATATCATTGCGAACGCTTCAGACTTCGCTTTTGCATTGATGTGCTTGGCTCTACCTTCATTGAAGATGGGGATATTTATGCAGCCTTCTTCTCATGCGAGCTGTTTAATATTCACTACCATTCCCAAATAGATGTGCCAGAACTGCAGAGTTTAGATCTAATGTGTTGGTTATAGAATAGTGTAGCTCTGTCTATTACTTGTTGCTTATGCTGTTTGGCATGTAAATAATCCTGTGTTCTGAGACCTCTTTACCTCATTTTTGCCCTTGACATGCTCCCTTCATTGAACCATGGTGGATCCCCTGGATTGATGGTAATGGCAGAGTGGGGCATGTGCTGGACCATGAGATTACAGATTGTGGTCGAGTACAATTCTGCTGCTGCTGATGGCCCATATTGTCTCATGGCTGTCCAATCTTCAGTTACTAGAAGTCTATCCCAGAGAGTATCCTCAATGTGACAACAGGACTTTGTATAGAACATAGAACATAGAACAATACAGCACAGAACAGGCCCTTCGGCCTTCGATGTTGTGCCGACCAAAATAAAAAGCAATGCCCCTCCTAACTAAACCATTCCCTTCTCATCCATATACTTATCAACTAACCTCTTAAACGCCACCAAACTTGGCGCATCTACAACAGCTGCAGGCAGGGCATTCCACTCCCTAATCACTCTTTGAGTAAAGAACCTACCTCTGATATCCGTCCTATAACTCATACCCCTTAATTTAAAGTTGTGTCCCCTCGTGCTAGCTTTCTCCATCCTAGGAAAAAGGCTATCACTGTCCACCCTATCCAAACCTCTAATCATCTTATATGCTTCAATAAGATCCCCCCTTAGCCGCCTCCTTTCTAACGAAAACAACCTCAAATCCTTCAACCTCTCTTCATAGGACCAAGGATATAGTGATCACTTCTACTGATGCTCTTAATGACAGATGCATCTACAGGGAGCAGATTATTGATAACGAGGTCAGGTTTGTTTTCCTCTTGTTGGTTCCTTCACTACCTGCTGGAGTCCTGATCCAACAGTTATATTAGTCTGCTTGGTCTGTAGTGATGCTACTGAGTCATTCTTGGTGATGGACATTGAAGTCTACGCCGTGGTCACCCTCAATGATTCTACGCTCTTGTCACAACGCTGTTGTTCAACACAGAAGAATACTGATTTTTTTTAGCCAAGATGGGGTAGAGGGCTTTAGGTGGTAATCAGGAGAAGAACTTCTTGTCTATGTTTGATCTGATGCCATGAGATTTCAAAAGGTCCAGTGTCAATGTTGGGGAATCCCAAGGGACAAACCTCCCAACTGCACACCATTGTGCTGCACATTCACACACAGGATTTTCGGAGAAAATCTTGTATGCTTGTTTGACTATGAATAGAAGGCAAAATATTCCAGAGATTTGAAATAAAAACAGAAAATTCTGGACACAAGCAGCAAGTGAATTATGATGAAGGATCCGCAAATGTTAATTGGTTTGTTCTCTTTAGATACTGCCTAACCTGTTAAATTGTTCAAATATTTTAGATATTTTATTGAATATCTAAGTTTTCTTACTTTGAAAGTAGGAGACAGGTAATTCTTCAAAAACCAGAACTTGACAGTACATTTGGTGTGCTTTAACACAGAAAGCATCATTATTCTGAAAATATAAATGTGAAAAATAAAGTGATTAATTCAACATTTTAACATCTGCATGCTGTCAATGCAACTTAAATACAGAAAACAATAAATCATTCATAATGAAAGTTATATCACATACTCAATTTTGCATCAGTCAAAATATCATTATCTAATAAAGAAAATGAAGTTAAAGTGTAAAATAATCTTTAATAGAAAATATCTAAATGATTACAAACAGAAAATCTTTAAATTGAGTTCAAGTAAAGGAACTTAGTCTTGTGTCTATCATGCTGTTTTCTCCAAACTACATCAGAAAATGGTAGGATGTTGCTAAAATTTTTTTATATAAAATAAACTACTGTATATTTTGTAAGCCATGTCTGGTCAGAAAATAAGAAAAATGAAAGAATAGGGAACATGGTGTTCTTAGCAATTGATATTATTAGTAGTCAGACCCAGGAAACAGTTTAGGATAGATGAGATGATGAAGAAGCAGCAGTGAGAAAGAAAGAGAGGCAGCCATCCCCACGACTTAGCTCAGCAAGATATTTGGGATTGAAGATAGCAGAAGAGCAGAGAGAAGGGCACCTGTCCTCAGGAAACAGCTCAGCTAGAGATGAAGTGTTGAAGGTGAAAATCAGTTAGAACATAGAAAACTACAGCACAAACAGGCCCTTCGGCCCACAAGTTGTGCCGATCATATCTATACCTACCAGACTATAGAATTATCTGTAACTCCCAATCCCATTAAATCCCATGTACTCATCCAGAAGTCTTTTAAAAGATCCCAGCGAGTTTGCCTCTACCACCACTGACGGCAGCCAATTCCATTCACTCACCACCCTCTGAGTGAAAAATTTACCTCTAACCAACAGAATGGAAATGGAGGGGTATAGAAAACTGATTTAAAATAGGGATCATGAGTCTTGGGAGTCCCTGGGAAGTGTGTAAATAGATGACGATATTGATGTACTTGTTTTTATCCTACAGGTGCTTTGGTCCACCTTGTCACCTTGTTGTCTAATAAGGGGCATACACGCGATGGGTCGTGAGAGGACTGCTCTTGGATTTTTTTTTGAGAGTATCCTAGTGCTTCATGTTGTTAGTGTATGCTTGACCTGGACCATTTGATAGGCAACACGACACCTCAGTGACTATCGCTGTGCTGTGCAGATACATGGATTTGGGCCTGTGTCTGTGGGAGTTTGCGCATTCTCCCCATGCTTGCGTGAGTTTTCTCCGAGTGCTCCGATTTCCTCCCACATCCCAAAGATGTGCTCTTAGGCTAATTGGCAAAACAAATTCTCCCTAAATTGTCTCAAATTTGGTTTTTAATCCATAGATCTATAAACATGGACAAGGATCGTGGGTAGAGGCGGGAACATTGAGGTGGCAGCGCAGGCTCATTGGGCCGAAGGGCCTGTTTCCCGTGCTGTTTTGTTCTTTGTTCTTTGTATCTCGTCTGTACTTGCCCCCAGCACCTTAAACCTGTGGCCTCTCGTAGCGACCATTTCAGCGCTGGAAAATAGCCTCCGAGAATCCACCCTGTCTATTCCTCTCAACATCTTATAAATCTCTATCAGGTTGCCTCTCAACCTTCGTCTCTCCAGGGAGAAGAAACCTAGTTCTCTCAACCTATCTTCATAAGGCATGCCCGCCAATCCAGGCAACATCCTTGTAAATCTCCTCTGTGCCCTCTCAATAGCTTCCACATCCTTCCTATAGTGAGGCGACCAGAACTGCGTACAGTACTCCAAGTGGGGTCTGACAAGGGTCTTATAAAGTTGCAGCATTACCTCCTGATTCCTAAACTCAATTCCTCTATTAATGAAGACCAGTACACCATATGCCTTCTTGACCACTTGCGGGGCAGATTTAAGAGTCCTATGGACCCGGACCCCAAGATCCTTCTGCTCCTCAACACTGCCAAGACTCCTACCCTCGATATTATACTCCTTCATCTCATTGGTCCTCCCAAAATGGACCACCACACATTTATCTGCGTTAAAGTCCATCTGCCAGTTTGTGCAAAAGATTGTTTCCTTCACTGAACCAAAGACTACTCCCAAGTTCTCATTGCTTAGGCTGTACAGTGTGGTAACCATTGGCCAGATTTGACAAATTGGTTTATAGTTGTCGTTTAGGAAATGGGAGTCTCAGCAGAGGGGAATTAGGGCGGTTTAATTAGGGGGATTATAGGGGAATTAGGTACTTCCAGATTTACAATTTTTGAGCGACTAAGTACTCACTGTTAATTTGCTTAAGTATAAGACTGTTTGATTGTATTATCATTCTTCTATTTTAATGAATATTGTTCATTTTGTTATTTAATGAAAGAGAGGTTTGAGTTTTCACTATCTCCACAAATATTTCTTGTTAAAATAAAAAACTCAATACGCCACAGAAACCAGTTGGGATACTCTCACACACATCGGCAGGGTTTTGTTAACAATTAACATATTCTACTGAATGTGTTATATTCCATTTAAATTCAGATATGGAAGCTGCTAGAACAAATGTAGTAAATATACTACTAGATTATTCAGTAATGTATAGAAGTTGTTGGATTATATAGACTGACAACAAGGGATGAACAAGCAGAAGGACTTATTTAATGATTTTAGTAGTCCTTACATGCTGTGTGTCTGCCTGTGCTGGAGACAATTAAACGCTACTGGCACATCACATCCAACGTCCATGTCATCCTAATCTGCATGTGACCACTTAGTCTACATTTTCCCCTTTTAAGTTGGGACAACTGGTACTACAGGCATATGACAAAGTAAAACAGCAATGACAAATTGTAAACTATTTACAAGTCCAGAGCATAAATTTGACAAACAGAACATACTATCTGCAATATGCAGATCATTGACCTGGGCTGCTATATCTGATGCATAGCTCACCATGCCTCTTCACTTGACCCGCATATTTTACATATGTAGACTCAGTCAGCACATAATGTTTGAACTTTGCATTGACCTGCTCAGACATCCTCAGTGTGTGGTTGTGCCATTTGGCTGTGCTTGAGATGCCCTCAGGTTGTTGGCTTCACAGTTGATGACATCAGGTATCCTTTTGGTATGCCCACTTGTTGCAGGCCTTGTTGCATTAGCCTTGGAAAGGGCATTCATTTCCACCAGTATAAAGGGTGCAGATGGCAGACTTGGTGGGGTGAACTCTGCGGTAGTGGGTGATGGTGGTTCCTGAAGTAGCAAGCACCTTCCAAGGCAGTCATGTAGCTGTTTGGTCGTTAGGCATGGCTATGTTCAGTCTCAGTTTGGATGCTGATTGTTTAGCCTGGTTCTAGAATTCAGAGTTGGCAGTCAGTACAAAGAACAAAGTCAGCACAGGAATAGGCCCTTTGGCTGTCTAAGCCTGTGTCGATTACGATGCCTGCCTAATCTGAAACCGTATGCAATTATGTAGTCCGTATCCTTCCATTCCTATTATTTTCATGTATTCATCTAGTTGCCCCCTACAGTACAATAACAATAATGTTTATCTTTTCATTGCTGCTTGATGAGCGCTCTGCCTACATTTGTCCCATTCCAGGTTTGCAGAAGGGCCTTGGTAACAAGGATCATGGTTCTAGTATGCCTGGAGACCATTTTCTGTGCTGATGAAAGCTCATTTGGCACATTTTGCAGGTTGAATACATAAGAACATAAGAAATAGGAGCAGGAGTAGGCCATACAGCCCCTTGAGCCTGCCCCGCCATTCAATAAGATCATGGCTGATCTGTAGTGTTGAGTACCGCTTTCCTGCTTCCTTGAATTCTCTTGTAAATTAAAAACCTATCCACTCTTGACTTGAACATATTCAGCAAGGAAGCCTCCACCACCTCATCAGGCAGAAAATTCCAAAGATTCACCACTCTTTGCGTGAAGAAACCCCTCCGCAACTCCGATCTGAACTGCCCCCTCCCTAATCTGGGGGCTGTGCCCTCTGGTCCTGCTATCTTTGCTAAGCGGGAACCGTCTCTCAACCTCTACCCTATCCATCCCCTTCATTATCTTATACGTCTCTACAAGATCCCCTCTCAGCCTTCTAAACTCCAAAGAGTACAAACCTAGCCCATTTAGTCTCTCCTCATGAACCAACGCCCTCACCTCCGGTATCAGCCTAGTAAACCTTCTCTGCACCTAATTATTCCTAATAAGAAATAAGAACATAAGAAGTAAGAGCACAAGTAGGCCATCTGGCCCCTTGAGCCTCCTCTGCCAATCAACAAGTCATGGCTGATCTTTTCATGGACTCAGCTCCACTACCCACCTTTGTACAATAACACTTAATTCCTTTACTGTTCAAAGATTTATCTATCCTTGCCTTAAAAACATTCAACGAGATAGTCTCAACTGCTTCATTGGGCAGGGAATTCCACAGGTTCATCAGCCTTTAGGTGAAGAATTTCCTCCTCAACTCTCCTAAATGTGTTTCCCCTTATTTTGAAGTTATGCCTACTAGTTCTAGTTTCACCCACCAGTTGGAAACAAGCTTCTTACTTCTATCTTATCTATTCCTTTCATAATTGTATATGTTTCTATAAGATACCCCCTTATTGTTCTAAATTCCAATGAATTCCAAAGTCTATTCAGGCTCATAATAGGTAGCCATGTCTCATGAACTTAATCGAGTTTTTCAAGGAAGGACGAAGATGATTGATGAGGATAGGAAAATGGATGACCCTGGCTCGGTCAAAGAAGACAGTGGAAAGCTGTGTTTCTGAATGGAGGACTGTGACAAGTGGCGCTCCACAGGGATCAGTGCCGGCACCTTTGCTATTTGTAATATATATAACTGATTTGTAGGAGATGTAACTGGTTTAATTGGTACGCTTGTAGATGATACAAACGTTGGTGGATTTGTGGACTGCGATGATACAGATCGGTTGGAGACTTGGATGGAGAGATGGCCGATGGAGTTTAATCCGGACAAATGGGAGCTAATGCAGATCTAATATAGACAGGAAATATACATTAAGAGTATGGATAGGCAAAGGGATCTGGCTGTATAAGTACAGGTGGAGAAGGTTGTGAAGAAAGCATATAGTATGCTAGCCTTTATAGGGAGGGGTATAGAGTACAAAAGCTGGCCTTTAATGTTGCAGTTGTATAATACGTTGGTTAGACCTCATTTGGAATACTGCGTCCAGTTCTGGTCGCCTTACCACTGGAAGGACGTGGAGACTCTGGAGAGAGCACAGAGGAGGTTTACCAGGATGCTGCCTGGTATGTAAGGTCTGAGTTACAAGGAGAGGTTAGGCAAATTGGGGCTGTTTTCCTTAGAAAGATGTAGACTTAGAGGAGATTTAATAGAGGTGTACAAGATTATGAGGGGTATAGATAGAGTAGAGATGCTGGCGTTGGACTGGGTAAACTCAGTAAAGTTTCACAACACCAATTTTAAATGACAGTAAATTCGCGAGCTTTCGACACTATGGCCTTCGTCAGGCAAATGCAGTATTCTGGTCTGCAATAGCACTCATGTCAACACAGATAGTCACAGATTGCTGATTAGAATGCGAATCTTTACTCTAACCTGCTATTCAAGTGTTAAAGTGGCTAACAATGTTTGTGAAGGGAATCCTGAGCATTGGTTAGAGAATTGTGTATTTTCTCCAGACAGCACAGTAAGTGAGGTTTTTTGCTAACCCAGGCAAGTTACGGGGGTTACAGATAGTGTGTCATGAAGCCAAGATCCCTGTTAAGACCGTCCTCATGTGTGCGGAACTTGGCTATCAGTCTCTGCTCAGCGACTCTGCGCTGTCGTGTGTCACGAAGGCCCCCTTGAAGAACATTTACCCACAGGTCGGAGGCCGAATGCCCATGACTGCTGAAGTGTTCGCCCACAGGAAGGGAACTGTTTTGCCTGGTGATTGTTGAGCGATGCTCATTCATCCGCTGTCGTAGTGTCTGCATGGTCTCCCCAATGTACCATGCTTCGGGACATCCTTTCTTGCAACGTATTAGGTAGACAACGTTGGCCGAGTTGCAAGAGTATGTACCGTGTACCTGGTGAATGGTATCCTCACGTTTGATGATGTCGTCCATGTCTATGATCTGGCATGTCTTGCAGAGGTTGCTGTGGCAGGGTTGTGTGGTATTGTGGTCACTGTTCTCCTGAAGGTTGGGTAGTTTGCTGCGAACAATGATCTGTTTGAGGTTGTGCAGTTGTCTGAAAGCAAGAAATGGGGAAGTGGGGATGGCCCTAGCGAGATGTTCATCGTCATCAATGATATGTTGAAGACTCCGGAGAAGATGTCGTAGCTTCTCCGCTCGGGGAAGTACTGGACAACAAAGGGTACTCTGTCCACCGTGTCCAATGCTCAGGATTCCCTTCACACACATTGTTAGCCACTTTAACACTTGAATAGCAGGTTAGATGTAAGGATTCGCATTCTAATCAGCAATCTGTGACTGTCTGTGTTGATATGAGTGCTATTGCAGACCAGAACACTGTATTTGCCTGACGAAGGCCATAGTGTCGAAAGCTCGCGAATTTACTATCAAATAAATTGGTTGGATTTAAAATTGGTGTTGTGAAACTTTACTATAGATAGAATAAACAGAGTTAAGCTTTTTCCTAGGATGGACTCAAATAACACGAGGTGTCACGGGCTTAGGGTGAGTGGGGTAAGGTATAATTTGGATGCTAGAGGGAGTTTTTTCACACAGAGGGTGGTGGGGGTTTGGAATGCGCTGCCAAGTAAAGTGGTGGAGGCAGGCACTCTGGAATTATTTAAGAAATACTTAGATGGACACATGAACAGAATGGGAATGGAGGGTATAGAAAACTAATTTAAAATAGGGATCATGAGCCTTGGGTGTCCCTGGGAAGTGTGTAAATAGATGATGATATTGATGTACTTGTTTTTATTCTACAGGTGCTTTGATCCAGCTTGTTGTCTAACAAGGGGCATACACACATGGGTCGTGAGAGGGCTGCTCTTGGATTTTTTTGAGAGTATCCTAGTACTTCACATCATTAGTGTACGCTTGACCTGGACCATTTGAAGGGCAACACGACAGCTCAGTGACTATTGCTGTGCTGTGCAGATACATGGATTTGGGCCTGTGTCTGTGGGAGTTTGCGCATTCTCCCCATACTTGTGTGGGTTTTCTCCAGGTGCTCCGATTTCCTCCCACATCCCAAAGATGTGCCCTTAGGCTGACTGGCAGAACAAATTCTCCCTAAATTGTCTCAAATTTGGTTTTTAATCTATAGATCTATAAACATAGACAGGGATTACGGGTAGAGGTGGGAACATCGGGGTGGCGGCATGGGCTCGTTGGGCCGAAGGGCCTATTTCCCATGCTGTTTTGTTCTTTGTTCTTAGTCTTTGAAATGGAGAAAGGTACTGGCGGGTTGTGTGTGTGTGTGTGTGTGTGTGTGTGTGTGTGTGTGTGTGTGTGTGTGTGTGTGTGTGTGTGTGTGTGTCAAGGACACTGGGAGAACAGAGCGCTTAGGAAAGAGGATCAGAATGAAGGTGTAAATGTTATAGGCAAAGATCTGGACCAGGATATTTTGGATGAGAGGGTTTCTGATCCCACCATCCAAAGGGGTCCCCAACAATCTATCAGCCCAGCAGCTATTTCATGCTGACAAAGCCCCAGTACTGGACAAAAAGGTATGTTTTGGGATCCTGGGGTAGGGAGAGGATAGGTGTGGTTGGAAAGTGATGTAGACATCAGTAGAGGAGGAGGCAGGCAGTGGCTGTGGAACATAATGGAAGAGGTGGGGAAGAAGTGGTGGCACACAAAGTTAGCAGGGAACTTCCCATCACCCATATAAATCCTAAGCCCGATAATTTTAGGTTTCCCTCATATCTGGAGAATCCTCCACAAGATGAGAAAATGAGTTTGGTTAGAAAACAACGCTTAAGTGGCAAACAGTTGGCCAACTAAAGCCCCCCGAAGTTAAAAAAAAAACCAGGAGGAGTTCAGCAGGTTTGGCAATGTCGATGGACAGAGAAACACGGTTAACGTTTCGAGTCCATTGACTTTTCTGCAGAACTAGACAGTCAATGGTCTCAAAATATTAACTGTGTTTTTCTGTTTTCACAGATGCTGCGAGAACTACTAAGTTTTTCTAGCATTTTTTGTCCTTATTTCAGACTTCCAGTATCCGCACTAGTTTGAACAAAGAACAAAGAACAGTATAGCACAGGAAACAGGCCCTTCGGCCCCCCAAGCCTGTGCTGTGCATTGGTCCAATTAGACCATTTGTTTGTATCCCTCCATTACCAGTCTGCTCATGTGACTATTCAGGTAAGTCTTAAACAATCCCAGTGTGTTTGCCTCCACTACCCTACTCAGCAGCGCATTCCAGGCCCCCACGACCCTCTGCGTAAAAAATGTCCCTCTGATATCTGAGTTATACTTTGCTGCTCTCACCTTGAGCCTGAAATCCCTTGTGATCGTCACTTCTGACCTGGGAAAAAGCTTCCACTGTTCACCTTATCTATACCCTTCATAATTTTTTACACCTCTATTAGGTCACCCCTCATCCTCCATCTTTCTAGGGAAAACAACCCCAACTTACCCAATCTCTCCTCATAGCTAAGACCCTCCATACCAGGCAACATTCTGGTAAACCTCCTGTGCACTCTCTCCAAAGCCTCCACGTCCTTCTGGTAATGCGGTGACCAGAACTGGATGCAGTACTCCAAATGTGGCCTAACCAATGTTCTATACAGCTGCAACATCAGACTCCAGCTTTTATACTCTATACCCCATCCTATAAAGGCAAGCATGCCATATGTCTTCTTCACCATCTTTTCCACCTTCAAGGATTTGTGGACTTGCACACCTAGGTCCCTCTGTATTTCTATACTCTTCATGGATCTGCCATTTATTGTATAATTCCCCCTTACATTAGTTCTTCCAAAATGTATCACTTCGCATTTATCTGCTTTTAATTAGAATTACTTAGATTTTAA
Organism: Sphyrna mokarran; assembly: GCA_024679065.1. Lineage (NCBI taxonomy): Eukaryota > Metazoa > Chordata > Chondrichthyes > Carcharhiniformes > Carcharhinidae > Sphyrna > Sphyrna mokarran. The sequence continues at coordinate 30,200,610 of JAGIQG010000010.1, forward strand.
TTTTTTTGCTTTTAACTAGAGCCCATCCTTGCCCACCTCAGCATAAATTTGTTGTGAGGACCAGAGAAAGCCAATTCTTTCTATTTTATGCTCCCTATGTCTAAAAACCTATCGGCAGTGAATGTTAAGCTCTGGTCCTAGAGAAAGAGAATAGCTTCAAAAAAATATGTTGGATTGATGCTGGAAGTGTGGGATTGATAAGCTACAAAACAGTTGCAAGGCCAGCCTTGTTAACTAATGTAGAAACTTCAACAACATTTACTGCAGTCAGTATCTTAGGCACTTGATACTATTTATTATGAAATGGAGGTTGATCCCCTCACTAAGAACTAAGACTTAACCACTCAAAGAGGAGTATCTCACTTTATAATCCATTAAACGTGTGTGAGAAATAGTGCAATCTGCTCTTCAGCAAATTTTATTGGTCAAATCTAAGTAACTACCTGAGACTCTGTAAAATTAACAAGTATCACTTTATCTATCTAACCAACAGTAAAAAGGTAAAACTGAACTATTAATAAACTGAATAAAACATTATCCTAATGGATTGCTGTTTAAATAAATACAATTCCCACTTATTAGCAAAAAAAAAAGAATTTTTAATCACTCTCAAAATTTCAATTAGGTTGTCGTCTTCTGGAATTTTCTGTTTTCTTTCTACCGCCTGGAATCTCTTGTCTTCTTTTGGTACTTTTGCTATACAAATGAGGTTTTGAGCTAAAAGCTATTAGCTGTGGCAAAAAATAGTTGTCATTCTCTCTGGAGCTGAGAGTGGATCTTATACCCCTAATGACATATCAAGAATCCCACAAGAGAATTGATTTTCAGGTTATCAAAACGTCAAGTTTTAATCTAATAGGCTGCTGGTAGCTAAATGTCTAAATTGATTGGTTCAAATTCAAAAGCTTGTTCTGTTTCAAATTAATTGGCTGAATTCAAAAAGATTCAAAAAGACTGAAAGCCTGGCCCTTTAATACAATGTTTCAGTCTGAGTTCTCTAAATGCATCCTTTTTAAAAAAAACTCTTAAGTTCAGAAAAAGCACCCTCCCTTTAAAGGTGCCATGCAATATTTTCACATTTTAGCATTTTACAACTTTTTAATAATTTTACAAACACCAATTTGGCAACATGTGATTGAGTCATAGAGGTCTACAAGCACAGAAAAAGGCTCTTTGCCCATCGCATCTTTTTGATCAAAGACAAACCATCCAATTATTTTAATAGCTCCGATGAAAAGTCATATAGACTTGAAATGTTGGCTCTACTCCCTCTCCACAGATGCTATCAGACCTGCTGACATTTTCCAATATTTTCTATTTTTGTTACAACTATTTTAATCCCATTTAGAACATAGAACATAGAACATTACAGCACAGAACAGGCCCTTCGGCCTTCGATGTTGCGCCGACCAATATAAAAAGCAATGCCCCTCCAAACTAAACCATTCCCTTCTCTTCCATATACTTATCAACTATCCTCTTAAACGCCACCAAACTTGGCGCATCTACAACTGCTGCAGGCAGGGCATTCCACTCCCGAACCACCCTTTGGGTAAAGAACCTACCTCTGATATCCGTCCTATAACTATCACCCCTTAATTTAAAGCTGTGTCCCCTCATGCTAGCTTTCTCCATCCTAGGAAAAAGGCTATCACTGTCCACCCTATCTAAACCTCTAATCATCTTATATGTTTCGATTAGGTAATAATTATTAGGTAATTATTAGGTAATAATTAGGTTTTTCAGCACTTGGCCCATAGCTTCGTAGACCTTGCAAGTGCACATCTAAATACTTCTAAAATGTCACGAGGGTCTTCACATCCACCACCCTTTTAGACTCCCATCATCCACTGGGTTAAAAGTTTTTCCTCACATTACTAATTTCTCTCCATAACTAAAATTCTCCAGTCAACATACTGATAAATCCCCTCTACACCTTTCCAATCCCCCCAGAAGGTGGATTCCAGACTGCACACAATACTTTAACTGTGGCCTAACAAACATTTTATTAAGTCCCGGCATAACTTTTCTGCTCTTAAACTCGATTCCTCGGCTAATTAAAAGAAGTATACAATATGCCTTCTGAACCACTTTGTCTGATGTCTTTTCAATTTTAAAACCTGGTGTACGTGCATACCAAAATTCCTCTGATCCTCAGTGCTTCATCATGATTTCCCTCACCTTATTTGTTCTGTCCAAGTGTAGCACATCACACTTATTTGGATTGAATTCCATTTGCCACTGATCAGCCTACCTGCCAACTCATCTATATTCTTTGGTAATCTAAAGCTACCCTCCTCACTATTTACATCCTACCGATTTCTATATCATCATTGAACTTACTAATCAAGCCTCCTACATTTAAGTCTAATAAACCATTTATATAAATAACAAACAGCAAGAACACTTACATTGATCCCTGTGGGGCATCACTGGAGACAGGCTTCCAAACACCCTTTGTCCAGTCCCTCTGCTTCCTGGCATTCAGCCAATTCTAGATCTAATTTGCCAAATTTCCTTCAATCCCATGGGCTCTTACCTTCACTATCAGTCTCCCATGGAGGACCTTGTCAAAAGCCTTGCTGAAGTCCAAACACACTAGGTCAAATGCATTGTCCTCATCTACACATCTGATCTCCCCTTTGAAAAATTCAATCAAGTTGATTAGACAAGACTTTCCTAAGTCAAGCTAAATCATTCTGTTTTTGATTAATCCCTTCTTTCCAAATGCAGATTAATTCTATTTCTCTAAATTGTTTCTAATAGCTCCCCACAACTGTGGTTAAACTGATTCGTCTGTAGTTTCCTAGTTTATCCCTTGCTCCCTTCTTGAATAATGGTACCACATTATTTGTCATCCAGTCCTTTGGCCCCTCTCCATTGATTGGAGATGTGGATGTTGAAGTGGGGTAAACACAGTAAGAAATCTCACATCATCAGGTTAAAATCTAACAGGTTTATTTGGCAGCATAAGTTTTTGGAGTGTCGCTCCTTGAAAAAGCAGTGGCACTCCAAAAACTTGTGCTACTAAATAAACTTGTTGGACTTTAACCTGGTGTTGTGAGACTTTTTACTGCAACTCTTCTCTGACCAGAGAGGAATTGAAAATTATTGCCAACATCCCTGCTACTTCCTTTCTTGCTTCATTCAACAACCTGAGGTCCATCTCATCTCACCCAGTAAATTTTTACTCTTTTTATTCTTATTATTTTTACTCTTCTCTGAAATTTGCATACATATCTGCTCTTCTATTTCCCTTGGACTGTTATTATTTTGGTTTTACATCTTCCTATTCATTTCACATTATTATTTTTTCTTTATTTGTTCTTGGAATATGACAATATCAGTTGCAATCCCTAGTTGTCTTTGAGAAAGTGATGGTGAGCGATCTTCCTGAACCATTGCAGTTCTTGTGATGTAAGTACACCCAGAGTGCTGTTAGGGAGGAATTTGACTCAGCGAAGGCGAAGGAACAGCAATATAGCTCAAAATCGGGATGCAACTTGACTTGCAGTGGAACTTGCAGTTGGTGATGTCTCCATGTGTTTGCTGTGCTTGTCTTTTTAGGTGATAACGGTCATGGCTTTGGAAAATGCTGCCAAAGAAGCTTTAGGTACTTGTTTTAAGCACATAGAAAATACATGCAGCTATAGGCCATTCAGCCCTTTGAACCTGTACCACCATTTAATACATTATGGCTGATCACGCATTCTCAGTATCCCACTCTTGCTTTCTCTCCTTACCCCTTGATTTCTTTAACCACAGGGTATAACAACATAACAGTTCTCCCTCTCTTCTTAGATTTGGCTAAATATTTCTGTCTCCAATTCTTTTCCGCTATTTGATAGTTTGCATCTGACCTTTATTATCTTTGCTCTGAATACATATAGATTGTTTCTGATTTCTGTGCTAAGTCCTCTCTTACTATTGCCATTATATTACTTTTAATCACAATGTCTTTATTTCAGTGGATAGAGATTAAAGGATCAGAGGTGAGATTAGAATAATTTTTTTATACAAGATGCTTTTTTTTATACAACTGCCCAAGACAAGGGTGCAATCTTATGGAAAAAAATTCTAAGCATCAGACCCGTTGATTGAACAGCTGACACTGCCACTTTTTTTGGACAGAAGTGCAATTCTTACCAGTTGGTAGGGGGTGGAGCTTAATATGAATGGTGAAGTTGACTACAAACTGCTAGGAGTGCCATTGTGCAGAGCCCTGATCTCTCAGTGAAATGGAAGCTCCTGTCCCCTACCTCACCCACCCCACCCCTTATCAAAACCCTTGCATACACCCCCATGCTAATCATGCACCCTCTCCCCCAGCTGCAGAGCTTCCCTCTTTTCCCTTGCCCACCGCGGAGTTTTCCCCTCCTCCCACTAAGTGTCTCCTTTGTTATCTTTGACAACTAGGAGTAGCACGACTGTTTCCCAATTGCCCACAAAATATTTTTGTATCCCTCAGGCCAACTTAGAATCATAGAATTCTACAGCGCAGAAAGAGGCCATTCGATCCATTGAGTCTGCAGCAACCACAATTCCTATCCCCAAATCCTTATGTAAAAGGTGTTGGATTAGGTGCCTCACAAAAGACTGCTGCAAAAGGTTAGGGCGCAGGGATTGGGAGTAGGGATATAGGATTGGTTGTCTAATAAGAAGCAAAGAGTAGGTATTAATGGATGCTACTCCAGTTGGCAGCTGGTGACTAGTGGAGTACCCCAGGGATCGGTGCTGGGGTCTCAACTACTTACCATTTACATAGATGATCTGGAGGAAGGGGCTGACTGCCTTTTCGCTGATTACACGAAATTTGCTGATTACACGAAGATGAGTGGAAAAGCAAATTGCGTGAAGGGTGTAGAAAGCCTGCAGAGGGATCTGGATAGGTTGAGTGAGTGGTGAGGACCTGGCAATGGAGTATAATGTTAGCAAGTGTAAGGTTATCCACTTTGGTAGGAATAACAGTAGGAAGGATTACTATTTAAATGGCGAAAAGCTGTAGCATGCGACAGTGCAGAGGGACCTGGAAGTCCTTATGCACGAATCGCAAAAACACAGTCTGCAGGTGCAGCAGGTGATTAAGAAGGCGAATGCAATGTTGGCCTTTATAGCTAGGGAAATAAAATATAAAAGTAGGGAGGTACTTTTGCAGCTGTATAGGGTGCTGGTGAGGCCGCAGTTGGAGTACTGTGTGCAGTTTTGGTCGCCATTAGCCTTGGAGGGGGTGGAGAAGGTTCACTAGACTGATACCGGAGATGAGGGCATTGGATTATGAGGATTATGAATAGGCTAGGTTTGTATTCATTGGAGTTTAGAAGGCTGAGAGGCGTTCTTATAGAGATATATAAGATAATGAAGGGGATGGATAGGGTAGAGGTTGAGAGACTCTTCCCACCTTTTGTAATATATATAAATGACTTGGAAGAGGGAGTTAGTGGAGTGATCAGCAAGTTTGCAGACGATACAAGGATGGCTGGACTTGCGGATAGTGAGGAGCATTGTCAGGCGATGCAGCAAGACATAGATAGGCTGGTAGCTTGGGCAAATAGATGGCAGATGGAATTCAATCCTGATAAATGTGAAGTGATGCATTTCGGGAGAAAGAATGTAGCAGGGAGGTATATGATAAAGGGAAGACCTATTAAGAGTATAGAAACGCAAAGGGACCTGGGGGTGCAGGTGTACAAATCTCTGAAGGTGGCAGAGCAAGTGGAGAAGGTTGTGAAGAAAGCATATGGTATGCTCGCCTTTATAGGAAGGGATATAAAGTACAAGAGCTAGCCTTTAATGTTGCAGTTGTATAAAACGTTGGTTAGACCTCATTTGGAATACTGCATCCAGTTCTCGTCGCCCGGAAGGACGTGGAGACTCTGGAGAGAGTGCAGAGGAGGTTTACCAGGAAGCTGCCTGATATGGAAGGTCTGAGTTACGAGGAGAGGTTAGGCAAATTGGGACTGTTTTCCTTTGGAAGATGTAGACTTAGACGAGGTCTAATAGAGGTGTACAAGATTATGAGGGGTATAGATAGAGTAAACAGGGTTAAGCTTTTTCCTAGGATGGACCCAAATAGTACAAGGGGTCACGGGCTTAGAGTGAGGGGGGTAAGGTATAATTTGGATGCTAGAGGGAGTTTTTTCACACAGAGGGTGGTGAGGGTATGGAATGCGCTGCCAAGTAAAGTGGTGGAGGCAGGCACTCTGGAGTTATTTAAGAAATACTTAGATGGGCACATAAAGAGAATGGGAATGGAGGGGTATAGAAACTGATTTAAAATAGGGATTATGAGCCTTAGGAGTCCCTGGAAAGTTTGTAAATAGACGATGATATTGATGTACTTGTTTTTATCCTACAGGTGCTTTGGTCCACTTTGTTGTCTAACAAGGGGCATACACGCGATGGGTCGTGAGAGGGCTGCTCTTGGATCTTTTTCAAGAGTATCCTAGTGCTTCACGTCGTTAGTGTACTCTTGACCTGGACCATTTGATGGGCAACACGACAGCTCAGTGACTATTGCTGTGCTGTGCAGATACATGGATTTGGGCCTGTGTCTGTGGGAGTTTGCGCATTCTCCCCGTGCTTGCGTGGGTTTTCTCCGGGTGCTCCGGTTTCCTCCCACATCCAAAAGATGTGCTCTTAGGCTAATTGGCAAAACAAATTCTCCCTAAATTGTCTCAAATTTGGTTTTTAATCCATAGATCTATAAACATAGACAGGGATCACGGGTAGAGGTGGGAACATTGGAGTGGCGGCGCGGGCTCGTTAAGCCAAAGGGCCTATTTCCCGTGCTGTTTTGTACTTTGTTCTTTGTTCAAAGATAGCAGGACTATAGGGCACAGCCTCAAAATTAGGGGGTGTGCACGGTTCAGATCAGAATTGAGGAGGAATTTCTTCATGCAAAAGGTGGTGAATCTTTGGAATTCTCTGCCTGTTGAAGTGGTGGAGGCTTCCTCACTAAATATATTTAAGTCAAGAGTGGATAGGTTTTTGATAAGGGAATTAAGGGTTACGGGGAGAAAGCGGGAAAGTGGTACTGAACCACTGCAGATCAGCCATGATCTTATTCAATGGTGGGACAGGCTCGAGGGGCTGGATGGCCTACTCCTGCTCCTATTTCTTATGCTCTTACATATTCACCACTAATCCCTCTAACCTATGCATCCTGGGATACTAAGGGCAATTTAAAATGGCCAATCAACCTAGCTTGCACATCTTTGGACTGTAGATGGAGACCGGAGCACCTGGCAGAAACCCACACAGACACAGGGAGAATGTTCAAACTCCACACAGACAGTGACCCAAGCCGGGATTTGAACCAAGCTCCCTGGAGCTGTGAAACAGCAGTGCTAACCATTCTGCTACTGTGCCGCCCAAAATGACCCAAGCCGGGAATCAAACTTTGGCCCCTGGTGATCTGATGCAGCAGTGCTTATCACTAGTGCCACAGATTCAACTTCAGCCATTTAGTCAACCTAGTTGCAGTCCTCCCAATTGGCAAATTCCTGCATCTCATGATCTCTACTCTTCCCCACGTTGGGGGTTATTTCCAAGAGTTGTGGCTTCCTGTCCACTGGCCAGACTGGTCATTTGATCTAAACAAAAGGTGCCCTATAATAAGGCAAATCACATGGTCGGATCTGTATGGCACCATATTTCTGGCTACACCAGATTTTTCAGTTTCTCCTGCATCCTTCCTATCCACAGTTATTATTGGAATCAATTTGTCATCCAACTAACCTTAAAAATCGCTCATACAGATGTCCTGATGCAACAGAGAAAATGTTAAGGATGTCATCTTCCTTATTTTCAGTCTGGTCAGAGCTGAAATCTTCTGCAAAGCTGAAGCACAGGGAAGAGAATCATTTGATAATTAATCAAAAATTTGAACAATTCTACAGATTTTACATGAGCAGAGGTTGCAATGTGGCTGGGATAACAACAGCAACAGTGACAATAAAATCAAACATTCTGGGAATTTTGATCAAGTTATATTAACACAGGTGCACAGGAACAGGCTCTTTGGCCCTCCAAGCCTACATTGACCAAGCTGCCTGACTTAACTAAAACACCCTATGCTTCTGGGGACTATATTCCTCTATTCCCATCTCATTCATGTACTTGGAAAGATGCCCTTTGAAAGTCACTACCATATCCTCCCCTGGCAATGAGTTCTAGGCACCCACTCTCTGTGTAAAAAAATCTGCCTTGTACATCTCTTTTAAAACTTGTTCCCCGCATCTTAAACCTATTTCCTCTTGTAATTGACTCTTCCATCTGGAAAAAGCCTTTGAATATTCACTTTATCCATGCCTCTCATAATCTTGTAGACTTCTATCAGATCCCCCCTCAATCTCCATTACTCTAGTGAGAACAAAGTTTCTTCAAACCCTCCTCATAACTAATGCCCTCCATTTCCAAGAACATCCTGGTAAATCTTTTCTGTACCCTCTCCAAAGCCTCCACGTCCTTCTGGTAGCATGGCGATCAGAATTGAACACTATATCCCAAGTGTGGCTTCTCTAAGGTTCTACAGAGTGTCATATGACTTGCCAATTTTTAAACTCAATACCCAGTCAATGAAGCCAAACATGCCGTATGCCTTCTTGACCACCTTCTCCACCTGCATTGCCACTTTCAGTCTCCTGTGTATCTGTACACGCAGAACTGTTTGCCTATCAATACTCCCAAGGATTCTGCCATTTACTTATATTTCCTATCTGTATTAGACCTTCCAAAATGCATCACCTCACATTTGTCTCGATTAAACTTCATCTGCCATCTCTCTGCCCAAGTCTCCAACTGATCTATATCCTGCTGTATCTCTGATGGTCCTCATCGTTATCTGCAAATCCACCAAACTTTGCATCATCTGCAAACTTACTAATCAATTCAGTTATATTTTCCTCCAAATCATTTATAAATATTACAAATAGCAAAGGTCCTAGCACTGATCACTGATTTTATAAACCTAGCAGGTTTATAAAATGGCAAGAGGGATAGATAGGGTGGACTCTCAGAGACTATTTCCCTGAGGTGAAATGGTCACTACGAGAGGACACAGATTTAAGGTGCAGGGAAGCAAATACAAAGGAGATGTCAGGGGTAGGTTTTTCACTCAGAGGGTGGTGAGTGAATGGAACCGACTGCCGTCGGAGGTTGTTGAGGCAAACTCACTGGGGGCTTTTAAGAGACTTCTGGATGAATATATGGAAACGAATAGGATAGGGGGCTATAGATAGGTCTGTGGATTGGTAGATGTGATTGGCGTAACTCGTGGGCCAAAGGGCCTGTTTGTGCTGTATTGTTCTATACAAAGAACAAAGAGCAACACAGCACGGGAAACAGGCCCTTCGGCCCAACGAGCCCGCGCCGCCGTCCTAACGTCTTAATGACATATCCATGACTTTAGGCTATGCCTATTGTGGAAGATTCCCATATAGGGACCAATATAGGGACAATTTGTTACCCAATCAGCCTAAGAGCACAGTTTTGGGATGTGGGAGGAAACCGGAGCACCCGGAGAAAACCCACGCAACCACGGGGAGAACGCGCAAACTCCCGCAGACACAGGCCCAAATCTATGTGTCTGCACAGCAACAGCAATAGTCTCTGAGCTGTCACGTTGCCCATCAGATGGTCCAGTTTAAGCATACACTAACGACTTGAAGCACTAGGCCACTCCTGAAGCAACATCCAAGAGCAGCCCTCGCACGACCTGCCGAATGCATGCACCTTGTTGGTCAATGTTCTATGTTCTATGATCCCTGAGGAACATCACTTGTCACAGCCCTCATTCAAAAACGCACCCTTCCATTGCTACCCTCTGTCTTCTTTGACTGAGCAAGTTTTGTATCTACCTTGCCAGCTCATCTCTGAGCCCATGCGATTTCACCTTCTGCACCAGTCTGCCATGAAGGACCTTGCCAAAGTCCTTACTGAAGTCCATGTAAACAACATCCACTGTTCTACCCTCATCAACATCGTCGTCACTTCTTCGAAAAACTCGATCAAGTTCCTGAGCCACGACCTCCCTTCACAAAACCATGTTGCCTCTCACTAATGTATTCACTTATTTCCAAGTGGGAAGATTCTTGAAGAATCTTCTCCAATTTGAATTTCCCTACCACTGATGTAAGGCTCACCAGCCTGTAATTACCTGGATTACTCTTGCTATCCTTCATAAACAAAGGAACAACATAGCATCCAAACTCCAGTACTCAATGCTGTGATTGATGAAGGCAAGTGTGCCAAATATATTCTTCACCACCAAAAAACAAAGACATTTACAGCACAAGAACAGGCCCTTCGGCTGTCCAAGCTTGCATCAGCCATGCTGCCTGACTTAACTAAAACCCTCTACTCTTCTGGGGATTATATTCTTCCATTCATGTATTTGTCAAGACACCCCTAAAAAGTCACTATCGTATCCACTTCCGCTACCTCCCTCGGCAGCGAGTTCCAAGCACCCACCACTTTCTGTGCAAAAACCTGCTTCATGCATCTCCTTTAAACCTTGCCACTTGCATCTTGAACATATACCTCCTAATAATTGACTCTTCCACCCTGGGAAAAAGCTTCTGACTATCCACCCTGTCCATGCTTCTCATAATCTTGTAAACTTCTTATCAGGTCGCCTCTCAACCTCCATGGTTCGGTGAGAACAAACCACATTTCTTCAACCTCTCCTCGTGGCTAATGCCCTCCATAGCAAGCAACATCTTGGTAAATCTTTTCTACATCCTCTCCAAAGCCTCTACATCCTTCTGGTAGTGTGGCAACCAGAATTGAATATTATATTCCTAGTGCGGCCTAACTAAAGTTCTATAAATCTGTGGCATGACTTGCCAATTTTTAAATTCAGTGCCCCAGCTGATGAGGTGTGCATTTTGAAAGGTCTAGTACAGATAGAAAATACACAGTAAATGGCAGAACCCTTAAGAGTATTGATAGGCAGAGGGATCTGAGTGGACAGGTACATAGGTTGCTGAAAGTAGCAGCACAGGTAGGAAGGTAGTCAAGAAGACGTACGGCATGCTTGCCTTGTGGATAGCAGTGGAAGGGTGCATTTCTGATGGAGGGCTGTGACAATTGGAATTCCCCAGGGATCTGTGCAGGGATCTTTGTTGTTTGTAATATATATAAATGATTTGGAGGAAATATAACTGGCTTGATTAGTAAGTTTGCAGATGACACAAAGGTTGGTGAATTTGCAGATAGTGATGAGGACCATCAGAGGATACAGTAGGATATAGATCAGTTGGATACTTGGGCAGAGAGATGGCAGATAGAGTTTATTGTGGATAAATGTTTCATTCAAAGCCAGTTTCGTATCCACCCTGCCAGATCATCTCTGATCCGATGCAACTTCACTTTCTGCACCAGTCTGCTATGAGGGACCTTGTCAAATATCTTACAAAGTCCACACAGACAACATTCGCTGCTCGATCCTCATCAATCATCTTCATCGCTTCCTTGAAAAACTCGATCAAGTTAATGAGACATGACCTTCCCTTCACAAGAACATGTTGTCTCTCACTAATACATCCACTTATTTCCAAGCGGGAATAAATCCTGTATCGAAGAATCCTTTCCAATAACTTCCCTACCAGTGATGTAAGGCTCACCAGCCTGTAATTACTTGGATTATTCTTGCTACCCTTCTTAAACGAAAGAACAACATTGACTATTCTCTAATCCTCTAGGACCTCCCCTATAGCTACTGAGGATACAAAGATTTCTCTCAAGGCCTGAGCAATTTCTTCCCTTGTCTCTCTCAGTATTTTGGGGTATATCTCATCAGGCCTTCAGGACTTGTCTACCTTAATTTTTCTCATGAACCCCAATACCTTCTCCTTTTTGATCTCAACATGACTCAAACAATCTAGCACTCTTTCCTAGAATCTTCATCCACCAAGTCCTTCTCTTTGGTGAATACTGATGCAAAATACTCATTTAATACCTTGCCTGTTTCCTCTGGCTCCACGCATAGATTCCCCTCCCTGTCCTTGAGTGAGCCAATCCTCTGCATGGCTATCCTGTTGCTCTTTATATATGTATAAAAAGCCTTGGAATTTTACTTAATCCTACTGGCCAATGTTTTCTCATCTCCCCTTTTAGCCCTCCTTACTCCTTGCTTAAGTTTCTGACAACCCTGTCAACTTTGATGCAACTTTCAAGGGACTATGTACTTGCATCCCTAGGTCTCTCTATTCTACAACACTCCCCAGTGCCTTACTATCAACTGTATAAGTCCTGCTCCAGTTTGTCTTATCAAAATGCAATACCTCGTATTTATCTGAATTAAATTCTGTCTGCCATTCCTTGGCCCACTGGTCCCATTAATCATGATGTGGAAATGTTGGCATTGGACTGGGGTGGGCACAGTAAGAAGTCACACAATACCAGGTTAAAGTCCAACATGTTTATTTGGAATCACAAGCTTTTGGAGCTTTGCTCCTTCATCAAGACTCACCTCGGAAAGCTGTGATTCCAAATAAATCTGTTGGAATTTAACCAGTTGATCAAGATTACATTGTAGTCTTAGATAACCACTTTGCTGTCCGCTACACCACTTATTTTAGTGTCATCCACAAACTTACTAACCATGCCTCCTACATTTTCACTCAAATCATTTATATAAATGACAACAACAGTGGACCCAGCACTGATCTCTGTGTCACACAGGGAGGTGTTTGTGTAAGTGAGGTGCGTGTGAGAGAGAGGTATGTGCGTATAAAAGAGAGAGAGAGATCAGTGTATGTACGAGAGAAATGCGTGTTTACAAGATAGAAGTCAGTGTAAATACAAGAGATGTGTGTGCGAGACAGAAGTGTCAGTATGTACCAGAAAAAGTGGTATGTGTATATGTATGAGAGAAGGATATGTGTATATGTGTGACAGAGGTGTGCGTACGTACCAGAGAGGGTGAGTGTGTATATGGGAGACGCATGTGTATGTATATGAGAGAGAGACGTGTATGTATAAGAAACAGGTATGTGTGTATGAGAGAGAGAAGTGTGTGTGTGTATGTTTTCAATAGAGAGGCATGTGTGTACAAGGGAGAGTTTGTGTGTATATATCCAAAGAGAATAGTGTGTGTTTAAGAGGGAGAAATGTTTACGTAAAAGAGAGCAAGGTGTTTGTGTCAGAGAGAGGTATTCGTTTGTAAGAGAGAGATATGTGTATGCAAGAGTGTGTAAGATAGTTGTATATATAACAGACAGTAAAAAAGTCTCACAACACAAGGTTAAAGTCCAACAGGTTTATTTGGAATCTTGAGCTTTTGGAGCACTGCTCCTTCATCAGTTTATCAGTGAGATTTCTTACTGGGCCCACCCTATCCAATGCCAACATCTCCACATTAAGTGAAAGGCATAAGTGGGGCAGGGAAGGAGGCAAGTGATTAGTACTGGCCCTTGAGGTAGGGGGTTGTAAATACTTTTACATAAACTTTAAAATCCAGCCACCAATTGGTCCACAGTTATTTCTACTAATATCTCACAAAAAGTGTTGTAAGATATGACAATTTACAACTATTTGAGATATCTTTCTGTCTTTTCATGAATCAACTCCTTCTCAGCTCTGACATTATTGAATCGCAGTTTTAGTTCCATTTGCTCTTTGTTCCTTTAATCTCTGATTAATTACTCTTCATTTCTCTAGTTTCTTTAATTTTTTGTTCTTTAAATTTTTGGTACTGGTTTTCTTAACCATTACTCCACTGAATGGCTTTTTTTACAGTAAAGCTGAGAACTCATCACTCTCTAGCTTCCTGTCACCATTTGCTATGAATTCAGTTAAACAAACTCACAAAAAGCCTCGTACTCTAAAGGTTCCCCTGGTTATTCAGTAACAATTTGGGGGCGATGCTTCAAAAAATATTCTAAGCATTGAATTTGCATAAAAACTGGAGTAAATCACATCGGATTTTTCAGCAGATTTCCAAAATGAATCTCCCACAATCTGTACACTGCAGAGACACTAGCATGATTCATTCCAGATACCAATGGGTGGGCGTACTCCCACTGGAGCAACCTGCAGCAGAGCGCTGAATGGGCCACCGCGCCGGGATTGATACATGCATAGAGAATTCTGTGTGCTGACCTTCCAGTCACTGACCAGTCCCATGATCCCTGCAATGCCTCCAAGTTTCCAGTGGCCCAAATGCTACCCCCTAGATATGTCCAGGCTAGCTTTGACAAGCTCTTCCTGGTTAATCTTGATCTCCCACCACCACCTTCCATCAGAAGTACCAAACCCTCATCCCCCCACCCTGCAGGTCTGACCTTCCAGTAGTCTCCCCCCCCCCCCGCCTCAAGAGTCAGCCCTGATTACTGGCCTCCCTTCCTCCCCCACTAATTCCAACTACACAGTAGTACAGGACACCTCACCTGCACCAAACTCCCTTCCCAAAGCCCCTCTTCCACCAGTCCCTACCCCATCAGATCCTGCCCCTCTGCACTGTCCATGCCCTAGGTTCCCCCTGGGCATTGACACTTGGCCCCTTGGACAGTGTTGGAGACCCAAGCTGGCACTGCAAAGGTGGCAATGCCCAGGGGCAGCCCCGCAGGTGCCCGACATTCCAGGGTGGGGGGGGTGCTCGATTGCCATTCACTCGAGAGGTTGGGGCATCAGTTCCCTGCAAGTGGGGAGCTGCTGTAAACCCAGCTGAAGTGAAATACTCCTGGTGGCAGGGAAAGGCTAGCGGCCCACTAATTATATTTAAATTACATTTAAATTGCTGGCTGAATATATAATGCAATAAATCCGCTTCGAGCTGACAAAGCTGAAAATCCAGTGCTGGGAGATGCATTCAAGTTTGGACATGCAGCATGAATTGGCTAGTGTTTGAGAATCAACAACTTCTTTCCTTCTCATACCTTTTTTTCCACACCATAAACTTTCCTAAGCGTAATAAACATTCAGTTTGAACTGAAACCTAACGCCCATACATAAAACTAACTTTGCTTAACATGAATTTAACTAGACTAGTACTCATTTTACACAGAAACACTAAATTAAACCCATTTAAATCTATGCCTTATTTCTAATATTTGACAATATAAATATACATTACTTAAAACTAACTATTCTCCTGACAGATATAGCAACCAATTTGTGCACAGTATAGTCCACAAATAGCAAACCAGATAAATGACAATGTGCACTTTAACATCACTAGTCTAGAAAACTGAAGGAAAGGGCATTACTGGATCATTTTCTGAATTACCAAATAATGTTAGAATGCCTTTTCACAACTGTACGAACTGGATATAAATTGTAATACTGACAAAACATTATAAAGCACAAATAAAAATGTTTTATTTATATTATATATTCCATGCTTTCAAAGCACTGCACTCTTTTAGCATAAGAAAACATTTATTAATGAGTTCCGAGCAGGCCTGTGTTCTGACCAGTGCATGTGTGTGTATGTGCATATGTGAATCTTGTAACTGACAAGAGATCATTAAAATAGTGCCTGTAAAAGTACAAAATATTTACCATTAACGATTAACCCTTCTGAAGCCTCAAAGTAGAACACTGCATGTGCACTCAAAAAAATAAAAATGAGTGGTGTTTCCAGATTCTGCAGTTCTAGATTTGAGAGGTGCAGATGTTAAATATTTCTGTTGGCATTAATCGGGAGATAAATGTTGGTCAAGAGAAACGTGGCCAAGATATTGGGAATCTCCCCAGCTCTTCTTTAAATAATTTCATAGGGTTTTTTATATAGATTTGAACATACTTGTTTGGTTAGGTGTCATTTAAAAGGCTGGCAAATCTGACAGTACAAATTCTCTCAGAAATGACACAAGTGGATGCTGGAATTTGAAATCGTGAGAGAAAATGCTGCAATGAACAGGTTAGGCAGCATTTACAGAGAGATGAGCAGGGTTAACATTTCAGGTCTTTTCCCAGTTCCGATGAAAGTCTGAAATGTTAACTTTATTTCTCTTTCAATAGGTGTTGCCTGATCCGTTGAGCATTTCCAGCCTTTTAACTCAGTGTTTGCCTACTTGTGACTCAGATACTAAAATGTTATCAACTTAGCAGGCTGGCCCTCAAGACTACCTGATCCTGTTCTCCACAGCTAATTACAGTTTTGGAAATTCTGAAGATGTAGTTAGTGGATATTTCTGATCACACTTACCTAGCTGCTGTCCATGCTATATATTATAGGTAAGTCAACAATGAGGAAATTCAAGATAACTGCAAAACCTCATGGTTCAGACAATGTAGTCATGATGTAGAGATGCCGGCGTTGGACTGGGGTAAACTCAGTAAAGTTTTGCAACACCAATTTTTGCAAGCCTCCCTTGGCACCACAGTAGAAAACAACACTACTACAGGGAGGTCCATTGTTAACCTGTCAGACTACACACTTCAATCAGAGGAAATCGAAGTTCTCAGCCGAGGGCTCAATTTCTGTCCCACCACCAAAATGGACCCCATCAGTCTTGCAGCGGACACAGAGGAATTAATCAGGCGAATGAGGCTACGTGAGTTCTTCCACAAACCCCAAGAGGCCAATAGCAGACTCAATGAGATAGCTAATGAACCAGAACAGCCGACAGAGGGATCCGCAGTGCAGCAACCGAAGAGGAATGAATCCAATTGGACTCCTCCGGAAGGCCGCTGCCCCCGACTGGACACGTATGCCCAAGCCATCAGGAGGTGCGTGAACACCAGATTCATCAACCGCACTTACAAGACAGTCCCAAACATCACCCAAGCACAAAGCAAGGCCATCCGTGCTCTTAAGACCAACCGCAACATTGTCATCAAACCAGCAGACAAAGGAGGCGCCACCGTCATACTGAACAGAACGGACTACTGTGAAGAAGTGTACCG
Source organism: Sphyrna mokarran (assembly GCA_024679065.1). Lineage (NCBI taxonomy): Eukaryota > Metazoa > Chordata > Chondrichthyes > Carcharhiniformes > Carcharhinidae > Sphyrna > Sphyrna mokarran. The sequence goes on from JAGIQG010000010.1 coordinate 30,217,464, forward strand.
ACAACTAAACAATGTGAAACACTACAGACAGTTACCAGAGGATCCGACCAAAGAACACACTCATCAACTCAACACTCTGATCAAAACCTTTGATCCGGACCTTCAGAACACCCTCCGGACTCTCATTCCACGTACTCCCTGCATTGGAGATCTCTACTGCCTCCCAAAGATACACAAGGCAAACATACCCGGCCGTCCCATCGTATCGGGCAATGGGACCCTGTGTGAGAACCTCTCCGGCTATATCAAGGGCATCCTGAAACCCATTGTACAAAGAACCCCCAGCTTTTGTCTTGACACTATGGACTTCCTACAGAAACTCAGCACGCATGAAGCAGTTGAACCAGGGACACTCCTTGTCACAATGGATGTCTCGCGCTCTACACCAACATCCCCCACGATGATGGTATTGCTGCAACTGCCTCAGTACTCAATGCCAACAACTGTCAGTTTCCGGATGCAATTTTACAACTCATCCGCTTCATCTTGGACCACAATGTCTTTACCTTCAACAATCAGCTTTTCATCCAGACACATGGAACAGCCATGGGGACCAAATTTGCACCTCAGTATGCCAACATCTTCATGCACAGGTTCGAACAAGACTTCTTCACCACACGAGATCCTCAACCAAGGTTATATACTAGATACATTGATGACATCTTTTTCCTTTGGACTCATGGTGAACAATCATTGAAACAACTGTATGATGATATCAACAAGTTCCATCCCACCATCAGACTCACCAGGGACTATTCTCCAGAATCAGTTGCATTCTTGGACACACGCATCTCCATCAAGGACGGTCACCTCAGCACCTCACTGTACCGAAAACTGACAGACAACCTCACAATGCTCCACTTCTCCAGCTTCCACCCCAGACACGTTAAAGAAGCCATTCCCTATGGACAAGCCCTCTGTATACACAGAATTTGCGCAGATGAGGAGGATCGTGACAGACACCTCCAGACGCTGAAGGATGCCCTCATGAGAACAGGATATGGCGCTCGACTCATCAATCGACAGTTCCAATGTGCCACAGCGATAAACCGCACTGACCTCCTCAGAAGACAAACACGGGACACGGTGGACAGAGTACCCTTTGTTGTCCAGTACTTCCCCGGAGTGGAGAAGCTACGACATCTTCTCCGGAGTCTTCAACATGTCATCGATGACAATGAACATCTCGCTAGGGCCATCCCCACCTCCCCACTTCTTGCCTTCAGACAACCACACAACCTTAAACAGATCATTGTTCGCAGCAAACTACCCAACCTTCAGGAGAACGGTGACCACAATACCACACAACCCTGCCACAGCAACCTCTGCAAGACATGCCAGATCATAGACATGGACGACATCATCAAACTTGAGGATACCATTCACCAGGTACACGGTACATACTCTTGCAACTCGGCCAACGTTGTCTACCTAATACGTTGCAAGAAAGGATGTCCCAAAGCATGGTATATTGGGGAGACCATGCAGACACTACGACAACGGATGAATGAGCATCGCTCAACAATCACCAGGCAAAACAGTTCCCTTCCTGTGGGCGAACACTTCAGCAGTCATGGGCATTCAGCCTCCGACCTGTGGGTAAATGTTCTTCAAGGGGGCATTCGCGACACACGACAGCGCAGAGTTGCTGAGCAGAGACTGATAGCCAAGTTCCGCACACATGAGGACGGTCTTAACAGGGATCTTGGCTTCATGTCACACTATCTGTAACCCCCGTAACTTGCCTGGATTAGCAAAACACCTCACTTACTGTGCTGTCTGGAGAAAATACACAATTCTCTAACCAATGCTCAGGATTTCCTTCACACACATTGTTAGCCACTTTAACACTTGAATAGCAGTTTAGATGTAAGGATTCACATTCTAATCAGCAATCTGTAACTGTCTGTGTGGATATGAGTGCCTCTGCAGATCAGAACACTGCATTTGCCTGACGAAGGCACAACATAGTGTCGAAAGCTCGGGGATTTACTATCAAATAAATTGGTTGGATTTAAAATTGGTGTTGCAAAACTTTACTCAGACAATGTAACCAACTCAAACTGTTTTGACTATCAATTGAATACCTCAATCATAACCAAGAAGCAAATTTATACATTCACATTCCTGCTCCGGAACTTCGTCTCTGTCAGCTTGGCATGTCATGAATTCTCTTCATCTTATGCCTCACTTGATCTGCTCTTCACAGAAGATTGAGGGAGTACATTACTGATATGATCTGGGCAGGTCAACCTTTGTCTCTTGAAGATAGACTCAAAATTATTCTGACTATAATCATATCGTAACTCACTGACAATTATTTATGATTGTATTTTAACAATAAAGAAACAGGAAATATTTAAATGAGGCAAAAAGCTGTATTTTCAAGAATACCTTGTGATCGACTTCCAGATCCCCTTGTCTTCTGAACTTTCATCATTGAGAAGGTGTTCATTTACTTTTCCAGGCTTTTTGTATACCTGTGCATCAATAAAACTAAACTATAATTGATGTAACTGACTGAAGCATAAATAACACATATCTATGCACAAGCAACCCAAATCTATAAATTGTTATGAATGAAGAATCAGAATTTTCTGATAACATTATTAATATGCTTACACTCCTTTCAAAAAAAAGAAAGTGTTTGGGCATACAATTAGTCTTCCATAACTTTAAAGACATTGAGCTATGGGTAACTAGATATCCAAGTCTTGCTATAAATCATAATTCTGTTTCTTTCTCCCATATTCAAGTCACATAAGTATGGATATAAATAGAATGAAACTAACAAAAACAATAAAAGTATTAAAAATATTGAAAGAAACAAACTTTATTTAATACACGTAATATTTTAAATCGAAGAAGTGAATAACTACAAACACCAATGAAAAAAATCAAGGCGTCAACTTTTGTTGAATTTCCTTGGATATCAGAAAAAGGGTCTGTACTGTTTCCGTTATATTAAGCATGGTCTGCCCGAGTTGAAAAAGTGTAAGAATTTCAATTTCTCTTCTTCAACAACACAAAATCTAATTTTAATAATAATACTGTAGTTGTAAAGAAACAAACTTAATTCTCAGGCCATTCATGCCCCTTTACTGCTACAAGCAAGGATGAAGAATTTGGCACTCAACAAATCTTCGTTCACTGCAGTGGGACCAGAGAATCCCACAGGTATGAACAGTCAAGGAATACCACCTCCCCTCCACCCTACTAGAGTGAGGAAATTAGTCTGACGAGATCACTTTTCAGAAAAGCAGAACGATTCAATCGCCTCCTTCTGTGCAATAAATTACTCTCTGATTCTATGACATTAATAATATCTTGTCAAGTTCCACTGGTGCACTGGCTGCCTAAATTGATGCAAGCTCTAAAATCAAAATGGGTAAGCCTCCAACAGTAGCTAGAAATTTTCTTTTTTAATGTGTTTCATGAATCCTGCTGGGTAAAAAGGTTATTCCTCACATCCCACCTAAATCTTCTGTCTCTCACCTTGAACCTACACCCATTTATGACTTCAACTAAGGGAACCAGCTGTTTTTTATTCACTCTGTCCATGTCCCCCATAATTTTGTACATCTCAATCAGGTTGCCTTCAGTCTTCTCTGCTCCAGCAAAAACAATGCAATCCTATCCAACTTCTCCTCATAACTTAAATGCTCCATCCCAAGCAAATATCCTTGTGAATCTTCTCTACATTCCTTATGTATGTTTGAATGTAACCGGTGACAACTTTGATTGGATGTAATGTGACCAATGGGAACAAGATGTGAAAATCAGCTGACCCAGAAAAACATGGAACCAATTACAGAGTGATGTAATAGTCAGCTGACCAACTGATTCTCCATAAATAAGGAACTGTGTAGAATTGTGGAGAGCTTGGATTGGTCCAGGATGAGGCCCCAAGTTTGGAGTAATAATGTTTCTTTATTAAACCCTTTCTTTGATTTTTAAGTTGGAGTAAGTTTTGTTACACTTTCATCAGCTGCATTTTGAAGAGTTCCTTCTAAGGAAACATTGGTGGCAGAGGAAAATCCATCGTAATTTGCTGTTTGTTATTGAAGAAATGCTACAATACGGCAAAAGGTGGGATTGGATTGCCCCTCTGTCTTTTCAGATGCTGAACCATATCAGCAATGGAAGGCAAAGGTGAATCTTTGTCACCACAATACTGAAAAGAAAAGTAAAAGCAAAAGTATGGCATTAGCTTTCTTGGCTTTCAAAAAGGAACAAGAAGCAAAGTATTTTCTGATTGGGCAGCAGATGCCCTAAATAATGAAGAAGAGCTATAGCTCCTGCTACAATGCTTAGACAAGTTTTACCACAAAGATGAGTTCTTGGAGAATTGTGAAAGATGGATGATGTTTGACAGGATTAAGTGACAAGACACCAAATCCACGGAAGAATATATTGTGGATTATGATAAAGGCTAATGAAATTTAATTTGGAAATTCCAGATGTAGTATTGACCTTTAAGTTGTTGGACTGTGCATGTCTGCATATGGATACTCTTTCAGTAATGATTGGAATACAACTAAGGGGAACCAAGACCCTCTTTGATCAAATGGCAGCATCAATAAAAAAGTTTTTGGGAAACAAGGCATCTAACTACTGCATTTTGTGGACATGGCCACCCGATTTAGCATATCCACAGTGACTTACAGCAAAGATAAAAAGACCATTATAAAATTAGGACCAACAGGTTGTGGGTACCATCTAAATTTTTGATGGACAATGGGGTGTATTTGCAAATTATATTTCAAGATATGTGTGAAAATTTAAATGTTGTAGTAATGCACACTGCAGCAAAGAGCCTATTCGGCAACAGCCAACAGAGCTGACATGTTGCACAAAATTTTGGCAGATCAACCGGGCTGTAAATTGCAGGTTTCATTAGCACAGGCAATGCAAACAAAAAAATTGTTACAAATGGTGGGGACCTATAGTCCATACCAGTTGATATACAAGTGGAATCCAAAGTTTCTGTCAGTATTAACAGATGCTGTCCCGGCTCTAGAAGAGACGAGTTTTAGCTCCATGTTTTCTGCACAATTAAATGCTTTGCGTGCAGGGGAAAAGGTCTTCATTCACTTCATTCAACGTGATTCACTTTGGAAGGAGTAACAGGAATAATGAGTAGTGGGCTAATGGTAAATTACTTGGTAGTGTGGTTGAGCAGAGAGATCTGTGTCTATGTGCATAGATCCTTGAAAGTTGGTACCCAGGTTGATAGGGTTGTTAAGAAGGCTGTTAGCTTTTATTGGTGGAGGGATTGAGTTTAGGAGCCATGAGATGATGTTGAGCTGTATAAAACTCTGGTGTGGCCATACTTGGAGTATTGCATACAATTCTGATCATCACATTATAGGAAGGATGTGGAAGCACTGGAAAGCATGCAAAGGAGATTTACTAGGATGTTATCTGGTATGGTGGGAAGGTCTTATGAGGAAAGACTGAGAGACTTGAGGCTGTTTTCATTAGAAAGAAGAAGGTTAAGAGGTGACTTAGTAGAGACATAGAAGATGACCAGAGGATTAGAAAGGGTGGACAGTGTGAACCCTTTTCTTCAGGTAGAGATGACTAGCATGAGGGGACATTGTTTTAAATTGAAGGGTGATAAATATAGGACAGACATCAGAGGTAGGTTCTTTACTCAGAGGGCAGTAAGAGTGTGGAATGTCTTTCCTGCAACAGTAGTGGATTCACCAACATTAAGGGCATTTAAATGGTCATTGGATAAACATATGGATGACATTGGAATAGTGTAGATTAGATGGGTTTTAGACTGATTTCACAGGTCAACGCGACATTAAAGACCAAAGGGCCTGTACTGCATTTATGTTCTATGTTCATTAAGGCTGAGGTTTCAGAATGGTTGAGAAGGGCCCTCGGGCATCGCATATACTCTGAGAAAGGAAATAGGGTCTACTATAAAAGAGTAGAAAGGGCCTGGGAAAGTGATAGGATTACATGGCAAAGTAGTTACAGTACAACACAGTAACCAAAAACTGTGAGCCCGCTCTTTGAGTAGTAGGACTTGGATACGAATTTGGCGCATGTGAGCAAGATATAGAAGTACAGGACGCACGTTATACCTCACATGCACATATCCTGAGTTATTATGAGGAGCAGTCAACAATAGACGAGGAAATCTAATCAACAAAATACCAGTGAAGCAGGAAATTAAGCTGCTACTTCAATGGTTCAGGTATCTGAAGTAGGGAGTCAAGCAGATAGTGCTTTTTGATATATTGGTCGTAATATCTGACAAACATCTGGTGTAATGAACAGTCAACAGGGATATCTAAACGATTCCCATAATCTAAGGCCAATGGAAAAAGAGGAACAGGCCACTGAAAAAGAAACCAAGTTGTTGAGGAGTATGATAAAACAGCTAAATTGGTGATGCAGATGGGATGTCCTAGAATTCAGTAATATTTGAAGCTGGCCACAGTTAGATCTTGCAAGCTAATAAGACATTTAAAAGTTAAAATTAGAGGAATGTGTAATTAAATTCCCAGCACTAAGAGAACCAGAAGATATGAAATTGTTTGTTTAGTGATGCTTCACACACCAATCTATCAGATGGACATTCAAATGGTACTGTATTCATAACCTTGGTAGGTAAGGGAGGAAAATGTTGCCCCTTGGCCTGGGAAGCAAAGAAAATAAAAAGGGTAGTCAAAAACACATTGGAAGCTTAAGTGTTAGTGGAGGCATTGGATATGGGGATATATTTGTCAGGCACATTAACAGAATGTTATTTTATGGGCACATTTAGTAAGAAAGTACCAATTAAGTGTTATGTGGGCAATGTTCATAACAAAAAGTGTAGTGGAGAAAACACTAAGAATTTATTTGGTCAGCATTAAGCAAATGCTGGATAACAAGGAAGTTTCCAAACTTCCAAATTTAATTGGATGAATGCTAATCTACATGTACCCCTTTTTACAAAAAGGGGTGCAGGTACTGGAAAGTTGCTAAGAATACTGGAAGATGTGGGGTGGGGGGTAAGTCTTGTAACCATTAAAAGCCTTGTAACCATTAAAAGCCTTTTTGTTCCTTGTCATTGTATACTGAATATCTCTTGCCATCCCTTATTCTCTCCTTGTTACTCCTTGCTATCACCCTAGAGGGAACATGTTGGGCTTTTAGCCTCCCCCTTTTCCTTTTTGAACACTATCCCCACCACTGCTTTTCTGTAGATTTCCCCATCAGTAGCTGTTCCAAGTCTACTTTGGCCATTTCATGCCTTATTTTACTAAAATCTGCTCTTCCCCAATTCAAAACCTTTTTAGCAACTGGTCTATTTCTTTGTCCATAACAAGCTTAAATTGTATCATGTTTTGATCACTATCACCAAAATACATCCCTCCCCCTCCACCACCCTCAACCATCTGTTCACTTCACAGAATTAAATCCTTTCCTTGTTGGATCCACTACATATTGCCCTACAATGTTTTCCTGCGCACATTTCAAGAATTCCACTCCACCCAAGCCCTTAATCTATCTATCCCAATTAATGTTAGGAAAGTTGAAATCCCCTACTACAATTACAATATTGTTATTTTTACACACCTCTGTGAATTGTGCACATATTTGCTCCTCAATTTCCTGCTTATTAGCTAGGGATCTACAATAAACATCTTGCAATGAGGCTGCCCCTTTTTCATTCCTAAGCTTAATTCAATGTCCTCTTCAAGATATCATCTCCTTACTGCAGTAATGTAAAAATCTGGAAATAAAAGCCTTAGGATGACCATGAAACCATTATTGTAAAAACCCATCTGTTTTGCTAATGTTCTTTAGGGAAGGGGTTCTGTCATCCTTACTCTGTTTGGTTTACATTTGATTCCAGATCCACAATCAATGTGGCTGACTCTTAAATACCTTCTGAAATTTCCCAGCAAGTCAGTTAGTTCAAGGGCAATTAGGGATGGGCAATAAATGCTGGCATAGTTTGCAACATCATAAATACATTAAAAAGTCAAGTCTAATATTATTCTTTCACAAATAAAGCTCCAGCCCACTTTTCAGGAATTACTTTTGGAGATTCACAATTGTATTTACATACCTGAACTTTGAGGATGTTGCTTTTGAAGCTGTTCACTTCTACAATAAGATCATCTGCATCATCAATAGAATCTGCACCTTCATGTCTGCAGAGGAAGCATGAAGTCTTTAATAAATAATCAGTTATTAAAGAAACTGTTTGAAACAAAATCTGAAATAAATGCAAAATACTGCATAAACTGCAAATTTGAATTAAAAACAAAGTAGTCAGCATGTCTGGCAGTATCTGTGGAGAGGGAAACAGTGTTAATGTTTTGAGTTCAATATGACTTCAGAACTGAAGGAAGGTAAAAGGGGTTAAAATGCTGTTGAAAGGCAGATCAACTCTGATCACAGCATGGCCCTGAATAAATTAACCCGGGAGTAACTATTTCCCAAGTATTTATTTAGTTGAAAAAGGTACAAAATGTGGACACTTTTGCAAAGAGTGTGTGAATATGAAATTTCTAGCAAGCATGTGCAAGCCATACTGAAAGTGCAACTGAAAATCTTAAACCGGTTTTCCATGTAATTCTTAGTACAATCAGAATTATTTAGCAGGTGTTACTCAACTGTGAAATCACATCACAAACTGGACACAACATTTTGAGTTTTGCAAGCAGTGTTTTACCTGTTACTGACAGTCACAAAGAGTTTATGGCTAGGCCTTATCTGTAATATCTTAGAATTATAGACAAATTACAGAATCCATACAGTGTAGAATATTAGTAATTCATCCCATTAAGCCTTTATCTACAACAATCCCACCCAGGCCCTATCCTCATAATCCCGTGTATTTACCTGCTAATTTCCCTAACACTAAGGGATAATTTAGAATGGCCAATCAAGCTAACTTGCATATCTTTGGACTGTGGGAGAAGACTGGAACACCCAGAGAAGATCCATGCAGATACATGAGAATGTGTGAACTCCATATAGGCAGTCACCCAAGGTTGTTATTGAAACCAGGTCCCTGGCGTAGTGAAACAGCCAGTGCTAACAAGTGCGCCATGTGCTGCACAACAATTGTGGACAATTCTGAATGCTGTAGGAGGGATGTCTAGGCCTTGGACAGATTTAGTAGAATGGCTCCAGGGGTACAGATGTGGAGAAAAGCTGGGAATGTATTCACAGCAGAAAAGATAAAGTAGAAATAAAGTTCAAAATCATGAAGAATTTTGTTAGAGAAATTACGACAAAACAGAAAACTAGAAGACAAATACATAATACAATTGGTAAAAGAATTAAAGATGATGTGAGGAAACTGCTTTTACACAGAGCAATAATGATTTGGAATGTATTGCCTGGGAAGTTGGTCAAAGCATATTGAATAATGATTTTCAAAAAGGAATTGAATAACTATTTCACAGCCCAATAGGGAAATAGGAAGTACGTGGAATAAATTAGCTAGTAAATAAATCAAGTTGAAATAAATTAGGTTGAAATAAATCAAGTAATATCCTGTTTTACTTACGTAACTATCTGGTAGATATCACTAGATCTTCCTTTTCGCAAGCGAAGCAACCAAGCTCCTGGATTAGCTTTTAGCTGGAAATAACCCTTCAAAAGTAAAAATCAATGTTAACAAAATTTCTTAACTTATCAGGAAAACAGAATATGTTTCTTTATATGGACTGCAAAATCAGTGTTTTTATCATGTTCTTCAATATTTTGTAACATATTTGATGACTTACACCTGTTTGATTCACAAAGACAGGATTTAAAAAATGAAAAGGTACACACATTTTAATAATTAGATACTCATAGGAGAATCTCCTCCATTATAGCGCAAAACAAATTGGAGACATTATTTTGTAACAGTCTACAGCTATGCCTCTATTTTGAAATATGATTTTTTTCACCTTTATAAGTTCAGTAGTCTAGTTAAAAGATCAATAGAAGCTGGCCCAGCTAGCTGAGTGGCAGATAACTACCAAAAAACTGAAGCCATTAATTATGTCCACATCCCTGATGAAGTCATTAACATGGTGAAAGAAACAGTAGTATCAACAGAAGCAACAGCAGAAAAGGCGAGGAGCCGATGATGATGCTGGCAGAGGTTTGTTCAGTAGCCGTGCAATAGCCAGAGCTAATTAAGGACACAAAATGAAGCTGGGAAAGTTATCGGGAGTAAAGAAAGTTTAAAAGCAATTGTGTCTGTGTAAGTCAGGTTCCAACAGTCTTTCTTTTGCGTAAATGAGTCACATTCATCTTGGGTTTAATTACAGAGTTTTGTAAATAAAGTAATATCAGACTTATAAAGTCATAGATCTTTACAGCATGAAAACAGGCCCTTCAGCCCAATTTGTCCATGTCACCCAGTTTTTACCATTAATCTAATCCTAATTTTAGCGTTTTGTCCATGTCTCTTGAAACCAATCTTATCCATGTAACTGTCTACATGCTTTATAAAAGTTAAAATTGTATCCACCTTGATAACTACCTCTTGGCAACTCATTTCAAACACTCACTGTGTGAAAAAATTACCCCTCTGGACCCTTTTATATCACTCCCCTCTCACCTTATCTATGCCCTTCATTACTTTATAGGCCTCTACAAGATCATCCCTAAGCCAGGGAAAAAAAACGTTCCAGTCTATCCAGCCTTTCTTTATAACTGAAAACATTAAATTCTGGTAGCAACCTAGTAAATTCTTTTTACATTTTTTCTAATTTAATAATCATTTCTCCAAAGAACAAGAACAAAGAACAACACAGTAAGGGAAACAGGCCTTCGGCCCAACGAGGCCGAGCCGCCATTTTAACATTGTGAGATCCCTCTTCCACCCATGACCCCTGTCTATGTTTATGGAAATACACATTGGAAACCAGATTGGGGAGATAATTTAGGGACAATTTGTTTCACCAATCAGCCTAAGAATACATCGTTGGGGTTGTGGGAGGGAACCAAAGCTCCCAGAGAAAACCCACGCAACCACAGGGAGAATGTGCAAACCCCCACAGATACTGGCCCACATCCATGTATCTGCACAGCAGTGATAGTCACAGAGCTGTCGTGTTGCCCATCAACTGGTCCAGTTTAAGAGTACACTAATGATGTGAAGCACTAGGCTACTCTCGAAAACTCCAAGAGCAGCCCTCGCACGAAGCATCGCATGTACGCCCTTTGTTGGACAACAAAATGGACCAAATAAAAGAGAAAACATCAATAACATGCACATCTTATACACACCTTCAAGGGAATCCCCAGAAGCTCAAAAGTAAAGCAAATGAGCCAGAAAAGTATGTTGGCTGGTCCGTAGGAATCAATTAATTCCCACAAACGTCCCAAGGCTCTTGATCCCTATTTAAAATAGTCTTCTATATTCCTCCATCTCTATTCCGCTCATGTGCCAATCTAAGTATTCCTTAAGTAACTCCAGTGTGCCTGCCTCCACCACCTTACTTGGCAGTGCATTCTATATCCTCACAACCCTCTGTGTGAAAAACCTCCCTCTAACATCCAAATTATACCTCGCCCCATCACCCTAAGCCCATGACCCCTCATGATAGAACATAGAACAATACAGCACAAACAGGTCCTTTGGCCCACAAGTTGCGCCGATCACATCTACCAATCCACAGACCTATCTATAACCCCCTATCCTATTCTTTTCCATATACTCATCCAGACGTCTCTTAAAAGACCCCAGTGAGTTTGCCTCAACAACCTCCGACGGCAGTCGGTTCCATTCACTCACCACCCTCTGAGTGAAAAACCTACTCCTGACATCTCCTTTGTATTTGCTTCCTGCACCTTAAATCTGTGTCCTCTCGTAGTGACCATTTCAGCTCGGGGAAATAGTCTCTGAGAGTCCACCCTATCTATCCCTCTCAACATTTTATAAACCTCTATCAGGTCGCCTCCTAACCTACGTCGCTCCAGTGAGAAGAGTCCCAGCTCCCTCAACCTATCTTCATAAGGCCTGCCTTCCAATCCAGGCAGCATCGTTGTAAATCTCCTCTGAACTCTCTCAATAGCCTCTACATCCTTCCTATAATGAGGTGACCAGAACTGCGCACAATACTCCAACTGGGGTCTGACAAGAGTCTTATAGAGCTGCATCATTATTTCCTGACTCCTGAACTCTATTCCTTGATTAATGAAGGTGTACACTGTACACCTTCTTGACCACTTCCTCCACCTGCGAGGCCGATTTAAGAGTCCTATGGACCCGGACCCCGAGATCCTTCTGCTCTACAACACAGCTAAGACTCTTACCCCTTATATTGTACTCCTAATTTTGTTTATAATCTAGGAAAAAGCTTATCACTGTTCACTCTATCTATACCCTTCATAATCTTATACACCTCTATTAGCTCTCCTTTCAGTCTCCGTCTTTCTAAAGAAAACAGCGCCAATTTGTCCAACCTTTCCTCATAACCCAGACATTCCATACCAGGGGTAGCATCCTCTTAAACCTCTCTGCACCCTCTCCAGGGTCTCCAAGTCCTTCTGATAGTAAGGCAACCAGAACTGAACACAGTACTCCAAATGAGCTCTAACCAACGTTCTATACAACTGCAACATTAAACGCCAGCTCTTGTACTCTATTCCCCTTCCTATAAAAGCTAGCATACCATAAGCTTTCTTCACAACCTTCTCCACCTGTACTGCCACCTTCAATGACTTGTACACTTGCACCCCTAGATCCCTTTGCGTTTCTATACTCTTAATAGATCTTCCCTTTATCATATAACTCCCCCTACATTATTTCTCCCAAAATGCATCACCTCACATTTATCAGAATTAAATTCCATCTGCCATTTATCTGCCCAATATACTAGCCTATTTACATCCTACTGTATTGCCTGACACTGCTCCTCACTGTCCACAAGTCCAGCCATCTTCGTGTCATTGCAAACTTGCTGATCACACCATTTACTCCTACTTCCAAGTCATTTATATATATTACAAATAGAAGAGATCCCAGTACCGAGCCCTGTGGCACACCACTACTGACAGACCTCCAGCTGGAAAAAAACCCTTACACTACTCTGTCTCCTATTACCAATCCAGTTACTAATCTATCCAGATACCTGTCCTTGTATTCCATGAGCCTTGACCTTTTCAACTAACCTCCCATGAAGGACTTTGTCAAACGCATTCCTGAAATCCACATAGACAACATCAATGGCTTGTCCTTCATCAACTGTTTTTGTCACCTCGTCAAAAAATTCTACCAGATTTGTAAGGTACTACCTCCCTTTAATAAAGTATCCCTAATCAGATCGCAACACTCTAAGTGCCTATACATCCTATCTCTAAGAATCCTCTCCAACAGTTTCCCTATCACTGACGTCAAACTCACCGGCCTATAATTTCCAGGGTTATCCCAACTCCCCTTTCTAAACAACAGTACCATGTTTGCTATCCTCCAATCCTCTGGGACCTCACCTGTGTCTAATGAAGAGACAAAGATTTGCGTCAGAGGCCCAGCAATTTCATCTCTCACCTCCCTAAGCAGCCTGGGATAAATGCCATCAGGCCCCGCAGATCTGTCAGTTTTAATGCTGTCTAGAAGCTCTAACACTTCCTCCCAGCTGCCTACACATGTTATATGGTTTCCTCTTCTCCTTGATCGTGATTGTCCGAAGAATTAAAAGAAACTACTTTCTATGGTGGGGAATTCCATAGATTCACCACTCTTTGAGCAAAGATCAACAAAGGATAAAGAAAAGTGCAGCACAGGAACAGGCCCTTTGGTGCTTCAAGCCTGTGCCAATCATGATACCTGTCTAAACTAAAACCATATGCACATACAGAGTTTGTATCCTTCCATTCCTATACTATTCATGAATTTGTCCAGTTGCCCCTTAAATGTTGTAATCATAAATGCTCCTACCACCTCCCCAAATAACGCGTTCTGACATTCACCAACCTCTGTATAAAAAACTTGCCTCGCACATTTCCTCTAAACTTGAGGAAAGTGCCTCGCACTTTTCTCACGCACCTTGAACCTATGTTCCTAGTACTTGACTTTTCCACCCCAGGAAAGAGATTCTGAGCACTCTGTCCATCCACTCATAATCTTATAAACCTCAATCGGATCACTTCTCAAGCTCCGTCATTGCAGTGAGAACAAACTGAGTTTATGGAACATCTCCTCATAACTAATACCTTCTAGACCAGGCAACATCCTGGTAAACCACTTCTGTACCCTCTGCAAAAAATTCACATCTTTCTGGTAGTGTGGCAACCAGAATTGTACACTATATTCTAAATGATGTCTAGCTAAGGTTCTGTACAGCTGCAGCATAACCTGCCAATTTTTATACTCAATACCCCGACTGATGAAGGCAAGCACACCGTATGCTTTCTTAGCTACTTTATCCACCAGCTGCTAATTTCAGTGCTCGGTGGAGATATATGCCCAGACCTCTCTACCTGTCAATACTTCTAAAAGGGTCTACCATTTACTGTATAACTTCTACGTGCTTTGGTTCTTCCACAATGCATTATTTCCCATTTGTCTGCATTAAACTCCGTTTACCATATCCTCACCCAAGTCTCTCAACCAGTCTATATCTTGCTGTATCCTCTGACAATCCTCTTCATTATCTGCAACTCCACCAATTTTTGTGTTCTCTGTGAACTTACCGAACAGACCAGCTACTTTTCCTCCAAGTCATTTATATATACTACAAACAAAGGTCCCAGAACTGATCCCTGGGGAACTAGTCACAGCCTTCTATTCAGAAAAGCAACCCTCCACTGCTACCCTCTGTCGTCTGTGACCAACACAGTAAGAAGTCTCACAACACCAGATTAAAGTCCAACACTTTTATTTGGTAGCAAACCTCTTAGGCTTTAACCTGGTGTTGTGAGACTTCTTACTGTGTTTACTTCAGTCCAATGCCAGCATCTCCACATCATGACTTCTATGACCAAGTCAATCCTGTATCCGTTTTACCAACTTTCCTCTGATCCCATGTAACTTTACCTTTCATATGAGTCTACCATGAGGTACCTTGTCAAAGGCTTTACTGAATTCCATGTGTACAACATCCATTGCTTTTCCCTCATCTATCATCTTTGTCACTTTCTCAAAACTCGATCAAATTAGTAATGCATGACCTCCTCTTCACAAAACCATGCTGTCAATCATTAATAAGTCCATTTGTTTCCAAATGTGAGTAAACCCTATCCCTGAGAATCTTTTCCAATAATTTCTCTACAATGACGTAAGTTTCACCAACCTATAATTTCCTGCATTATCCCTGCTGCCCTTCTGAAACAATGGAGCAACATCGGTGATCTTCCAGTCCTCTGGAACTTCACCTGGAGCCGATGAGGATACAAAGATTGCTGTCAAGACCGCAACAATTTCCGCCTTATGCCCCTCACTATTCTGGGATAGATCCCATCAGGCCCTGGGGACTTATGTACTTTAATGCTTTTTAAGATGACATAGAATATCTACATACTCTACCCTAGGTTCCTCATCCATAAAGTCCCTTCCTTTAATGATACTGAAGCAAAGTATTCATTTAGTATCTCGTCCACTTCCTCTGGTTCCATGCATAGATTCCCTCCACTATCTTTGAATGGTTGATTGGCAAAGGATGTGGATGTACAAGTATACAGGTCACTGAAAGTGGCAATGTAGGTGGAGAAAGCAGCCAAGAAGGCATACGGCATGTTTGTCTTCATTGGCTGGGGTACTGGGTTTAAAAATTGGCAAGTCATGTTGACACTTTATAGAACTTTAGTTAATTTGGAATATAGTGTTCAACTCCGGTTACCACACTACCAGGAGGGTATGGAAAAGAATTACCAGGATATTGCCTGGTATGAAAGGAATTAGCTATGAGGAGAGGGTGGAGAAACTTGGTTTATTCTCACTGGAGCAACGGAGGTGAGGGAAGACCTGTTGAAGTCTACAAGATTATGAGAGGCATGGACAGAGTGGATAGTCAGAAGTTTTTTCCCAGGGTGGAAGAGCCAATTACTATGGGTCACAGGTTTAAGGTGCGAGGGACAAGGTTTAAAGGAGGTGTACGAGGCAGATTTTCTACAGAGAGTAGTGGGTGCCTGAAACTTGCTACCAGGGGAGGTAGTGGAAGCAGATACAATAGTGACTTCTAAGGGGCATCTTGATAAGTACATAAATAGAATGGGAATAGAGGGATATGCTCCCCGGAAGGGTAGGAGGTTTTAATTAAGTCGGGCAGCATAGTCGGTGCAGGCTTGGAGGTTCAAAGGGCTATAATTTTCTTTGTTCTTTGGACCAATCCTTTCCCTGCCCTACTCTCTTGTTTTTTACAAATTGTATTACATGCATTTGGATTTTCCTTAATCTTGCTTGCCATGGACTTTTCATGACCTCTTTTAGCCCTCCTAACTCCTTCCTTAAGTCCCTTCCTACATTCTTTATATCCTTCAAGGGCTTCATCTGTCTTAAGCCTTTTTCTTTTCGACAAGATTCATAATATCCCTCATTATCCAGGGTTCCTGCTATTTGCCACACTTATCCTTCATACTCACAGGTCCATGCGGATCCTGAAGTCCAATCAACTGACATCTGGAAGACTCCCACATGTCGGATGTTGATTTACCCTCAAACAGTCTCCCCCCAATGTATAATCCTGCCTAATGTTGTTGTAATTAGTCCTTCTCCAATTTATCATCTTTGCCTGAGAACCACTCTTGTCTTTATCCACAAGCCCCTTAAAACTTATGGAATAACGATCACTGTTCCTCAAATGCTCTCCTACTGAAACTCCGATCACCTGGCCAGGTTCATTCCTTAATACAGGTCTATTATAGCTCCTTCTTGAGTTGGGCATTTACACACTAATGTCAAGAAATCCTTCTGGACATACTTTACAAATTCTGTACCATCCAAGCACCTAGCAGTGAGTCCCGGTCAATAGAGGGAAAGTTAAAATCACCCAGCACAACAAACCTGTTTTTGCATCTTTCCAAAATCTGTCTGCATATCTGCTTCTCTATCTCCCGCTGGCTGTTAGGAGGCCTGTAATAAACCTCCAACATTGTGACTGCACTTTCCTGTTCCTGAACTCCACCCATGTTGCCTCAATGCCTGAGTAGTCTCTCTCAGTGACAGCTGAGTGATATTCTCCTTAACCAGTAATGCAACTTTACCACCCCTTTTACATCCCCCACTATCCTGCTCTGAAGCATCTAAATATTGGAATGTTTAGCTGCCAATCCTGTCTATTTTCAACCAAGTCAGTAACAACAATATCATAGGTCCAAGTACTAATCCAAGCTCTAAGTTAACCTGCCTTACCTGTTACGCAACTTGCGTTGAAACAAATGCACTTCAGATCATCAGTCCTGTTGTGTTCAACAGCTATTCCCTGTCTGCTCTTTCTCCTAATCTTACGGCCTTAGTTTGTAACTCTCTCTCAGTTATTTCTTCTGCTGACCTACTGCTCTGGTTCCCTCTCTTCTGCAATACTTGTTTAAACTCTCCTGAGTGATTCTAGCAAATCTGCCTGCCAGAATCTTGGTGCCCCTCCAATTTAGGTGTAACCCTGTACAAATCCCACCTGTCCTGGAAGAGATCTCAATGATCATGATATCTGAATCCCTCCCTCCAACAGCATCTTTAGCCACTTGTTTAGCTGCACTATCCTCCTATTCTAAGCCTCACTGGCATGTGGCACAGGAAATAATTCTGAGATTACAACCCTAGAGGTCCTTTTTTATAAGTTAGTACCCAGCTCCCTGAACTCCCCTTGCAGGGCTTGTCACTCTTCCTGCCTATGTCATTAGTACCAATAGGTGAAGAAATTTCTCTTCACCTCAGTCCTAAAAGGTTTACCCCTTATCCTCAAACTATAACCTCTTGTCTGGGCTCCTCCATCATCAGGAACATTCTTTCTCAATCCACTCCGTTAGAATTTTATAAATTTCTATGAAATGCCCTCTCACTTTTCTAAACTCCGATGAACACAATCCCAACTGATGTATTCTCTCCTCATATGGCAGACCTGCCATCCCAGGAATCAGCATGGTGAACCTTTGCTGTATTCCTCAGATCAGAATACTAAAATAGCAAACAATACTCCAGGTGTAATTGTAGACAGTACATCTGGTGTAGGTTCACTAATGCCCTATACAATTACAATAAACACAGTAAGAAGTCTCACAATACCAGGTTAAAGTCCAACAGGTTTATTTGTAGCAAAAGCCACTATATTTCAGAGCGCTGCTCCTTTGTCAGGTAAGCGGGAGTTCTGTCCACAAACAGGGCATATAAAGACACAAACTCAATTTACAAAATAATGGTTGGAATGCGAATCTTTGCAGATAATCAAGTCTTAAAAGGTACAGACAATGTGAGTGGACAGAGGGTTAAGCATAGGTTAAAGAGATGTGTATTGTCTCCAGACAGGGCAGTTAGTAAATAATTGCAAGCCCAGGCAAGTCATGGGGATTACAGACAGTGTGACATGAATCCAAGATCCTGGTTGAGGCTGTCCTCATGTGCGTGGAACTTGGCTATCAGTCTCTGCTCAGAGACTCTGAGGATCAGAGGCCGAATGCCCATGACAGCTGAAGTGCTCCTCAACAGGAAGAGATTAGAATAAAGAACAAAAACAGCATGGGAAACAGGCCCTTCGGCCCAACGAGCCCGCGCCGCCACCTCGATGTTCCCACTTCTACACGCGATCCCTGTCCATGTTTATAGATCTATGGATTAAAAACCAAATTTGAGACAATTTAGGGAGAACTTGTTTTGCCAATTAGCCTAAGAGCACATCTTTGGGATGTGGGAGGAAACCGGAGCTCCCGGAGAAAACCCATGCAAGCACGGGGAGAATGCGCAAACTCCCACAGACACAGGCTCAAATCCATGTATCTGCACAGCACAGCTATAGTCACTGCGCTGTCATGTTGCCCATCAGATGGTCCAGGTCAAGCATACACTAACGATGTGAAGCAGTAGGACACTCTCGAAAATGTCCAAGAGCAGTCCTCTTATGACCCATCGCGTGTATGCCCCTCGTTAGACAACAAGATGGACCAAAGCACCTGTAGGATAAAAACAAGTACATGATCCCTATTTTAAATCAGTTTTCTATACCCCTCCACTCATTCTGTCACGTGCCCATCTAAGTATTTCTTAACATCTCCAGAGTACCTGCTTCCACCACTTTACTTGGTAGCGCATTCCATATCCCCACCACCCTCTGTGTGAAAAAACTCTCTCTAGCATCCAAATTATATCTTACCCCCCTCACCCTAAGCCCGTGACTCCTCGTGCTATTTGAGTCCATCCTAGGAAAAAGCTTAACCCTGTTTACTCTATCTATCCCCTTCAAAATCTTGTACACCTCTATCAGATCTTCTCTAAGTCTCGTTTTTCTAAGGAAAACAGTCCCAATTTGCCTAATCTCTCCTCATAACTCAGACCTTCCATACCAGGCAGCATCCTGGTAAACCTCTTCTGCACTCTTTCCAGAGTCTCCACGTCCTTCCGGTAGTAAGGCGACCAGAACTGGACGCAGTATTCCAAATGAGGTCTAACCAGCGTTTTATATAACTGCAACATTAAAGGCCAGCTCTTGTCCCCTTCCCATAAAGGCTAGCATACTATATGCTTTCTTCACAATCTTCTCCACTTGCTCTGCCACCTTCAGAGACTTGTTCACCTGCACCCCCAGGTCCCTCTGCGTTTCTATATTCTTAATAGGTCTATCCTTTATCATATGAGTACCCCCTATATTTTTTCTCCCGAAATGCATCACCTCACATTTATCAGGATTGAATTCCATCTGCCATCTGTCTGCCCAAGCTACCAGCCTATCTATGTCCTGCTGCATCACCTGACAATGCTCCTCACTATCCGCAAGTCCAGCCATCTTTGTATCGTCTGCAAACTTGCTGATCACTCCACTTACTCCCTCTTCCAAGTCATTTATATATATTATAAATAGAAGAGGTCCCAGTACCGAGCCCTGCGGCATACCACTAGTGACCGACCTCCAGCTAGAGAAACACCCTTCCACTATTACTCTCTGTCTCCTATTACCAAGCCAGTTACTTATCCATCTAGCTACCTGTCCTTGTATCCCATTTGCCTTGACCTTCTCAACTAACCTCCCATGAGGGACTTTGTCAAACGCCTTACTAAAATCCATATAGACAACATCAACGGCTCGCCCTTCGTCCACCGTTTTCATCACCTCCTCAAAAAATTCTACCAGATTTGTAAGGCACGACCTCCCCTTAACAAATCCATGCTGCGTATCCCTAATCAGATTGAAACGCTCGAAGTGTCTATACATCCTACCTCTAAGAATCCCCTCCAACAGCTTCACTACCACTGACGTCAAATTCACCGGCCTATAATTTCCAGGGTTATCCCTACCACCCATTTTAAACAACGGTACAACATTAGCTATTCTCCAGTCCTCCGGGGCCTCACCTGTGTCCAAGGAAGAGACAAAGATTTGCGTCAGAGGCCCAGCAATTTCACCTCGCACCTCTCTCAGCAGTCTGGGATAAATGCCATCAGGGCCAGGAGATTTATCAGTTTTTAATGCTACCTAGACGCTCTAACACTTCCTCCCTTGGTATGGATATTTCCCTCAACTGGTCCACAGCTCCCTCAGAGACAGGAGCTGTCAACAAGCCCCTCTCCTTCGTGAATACTGACGCAAAGTATTCATTCAGGATCTCCGCCATTCCCTTGGGCTCTAAGCACAGTTCCCCTCCTATGTCCCTAAGAAGTCTGATTTTTCCTCTAACCACCCGTTTATTCCTAACATAGGAGTAAAAAGCCTTTGGGTTTTCCTTAATCCTATCCGCCAAAATCATTTCATGCCCCCTTTTTGCCCTTCTAACTCCCTGTTTGAGATCCCTCCTACTCTCTCTATATTCCTTCAATGCTGTCTCAGTTCCCAGCTGCTTCGACCTATCATACGCTTCTCTTTTCTTCCTAACCAAGTCCTCAATATCCCTAGTAATCCACGGCTCTCTAATCCTACCTTTCCCATCTTTCCTCTTGGCCGGCACGTACTTATCTTGTAACATTATCTTGCATTATCTTGCAACAGATTGTTCATTCATCCGTTGTCATAGTGTCCTCATAGTCTCCCAAATGTACCATACCTGGGACATCTTTCCTGCAGTGTATTAGGTAGACAATGTTGGCCGAGTTGCAAGAATATATACCATGTACTGGTTGGATGCTGTTCTCACATGAGATGATGGCACCCGTGTTGATGATCCAGCACATCTTGCAGAGGTTGCTGTGGTGTTGTGGTTATTGTTCTCCTGAAAATTGGATAGTTTGCTGTGGACAATGGTCTATTTGAGGTTGTGTGGTTGTTTGAAGGCAAGAAATGGGGGTTTGAGGATGGCCTTGGCGAGATCTTTGTCTTCATCAGACTCCAGAGAAGATACTGTAGCTTTTCTGATCTGGGGAAGTACTGGATGACAAATTGTACTCTGTCCGTCGTGTCCTGCATTTGTCTTCTGAGGAGGTCAGTGTGGTTTTTCGCTGTGGCATGTCAGAACTATCGATCGATGAATCAAGTGCCATATCATGTTCTTACGAAGGCATTTTCAGCATCTGGAGGTGTCTGTTGCAATCCTCCTCATCTGAGCAGATCTTGTGTGTATGGAGGACTTGTCCATAGGGGATGATTTCTTTAACATGTTTAGAGTGGAAGCTGGAGACCTGAAACATCGAGAGGTTATCCGTGGGCTTGCAGTACAGTGAAGTGCTCAAGTGACTGCCCTTGATGGAGGCACATGTGTCCAAGAATGCAATTGATTCCGGAGAGTAATCCATGGTCTGATGATGGGATGGAACTTGTTGATGTCATCATATAGTTGTTTCTTGTAAACAATCATTGATTGTTTACCATGAGTCCAAAGGAAGAAAATGTCATCAATGTATCTACTGTATAGCATCAGTTGAAGGTCCTGTACGATGAAGAGGTCTTGTTCGAACCTGTGCACGAAGACGTTAGCATATTGAAGTGCGAATTTGGTCCCCGTGGCTCTTTCGTGTGTCTGGATGAAGATCTGGTTGTTGAAGGTGAAGATATTCTGGTCCAAGATGAAGCAAGTGAGTTGTAAAATTGCATCTGGAAATGGCATTTGTCGGCATTGAGTAATGCCATCATCGTAGGGGAGTGCTGAGAGTGCTGAGACATCCATTGTGACGAAGAGTGCTCCTGGTTCAATTACTCCAGGTGTGCTGAGTTTCTGTAGGAAGTTCGTAGTGTCGCGACAAAAGTTGGGTTCTTTGTACAATGGGTTTCAGGATGCCCTCGACATAGCCAGAGAGGTTCTCGCATAGGGTCCCATGGCTCAGTATGATGGAACAGCCAATTTGTTTGCCTTGTGATCTTTGGGAGCATAGAGATCTCCAAATCTGGGAGAACGAGGGATAAGAACACAGATGGTGCTCTGAAGATCCGGATCAAAGGTCTTGATTAGTCTGTTGAGTTGACAGGATGTGTTCTTTGGTCAGATCTGTGGGTAACTGTCTGTAGTGTTTTTCATTGTTCAGTTGTTGGTGACTTCTTTGCAGTAATCTGTTCAGTAATGATGGTACCTTCTTTGTCTGCTAGTTTGATGACAATGTTGCAGTTGGTCTTGAGAGCACGGGTGGTGTTGCGTTGTGCTTGTGTGATGTTCGGGGCTGTCTTGTGAGTGGGGCTGATGAATCTGATGTTGATGTACTCCTGACAGCTTGGGCATACATGTTAAGTCGAGGGCAGCTGCCTTCTTTCCTCTTTGGTTGCTGCACTGTGGATCTCTCAGTCAGCTGTTCCATTCATTTGCTGTCTCACTGTGTTCGTTGTTGGCTTCTTGGGGTTTGTGGAAGAGCTCCCGCAGCTTCATTCGCCTAATGAATTCCTCTGTGTCTGCTGTGAGACTGATGGGGTTTATTTTGGTGATGGGGCAGAAATTGAGCCCTCAGCTGAGAACTTCGATTTCATCTGGTTGAAGTGTGTAGTCCAACAAGTTGACAATGGACTTCCTTGCAATGGTACTGTTTTCTACTGTGGTACCACAGGAAGCTTGGTTGCTGCTAGTGGTGATGCCGAGTTCCTCAAGTTTCCTGTTCTTGGTGTGCATGTAAATAGCGTAGTTCCTTTGTCTTGTCTGCTTGGCAGAGTTTCGCAGCTGGTCTGCGTCCTAAGTGCAAGTTGAGAATATGGACTCTACTTTGGTTTCCAGGATGCAGCGTTTGCTGTAGAGCTGGTGTATGAGTGGTTGAGGAGTGTGAGAGAGATGCGAAAGCAAAGTGTCTCAGCATAGTCTGTGTTATAGGTTGACCTGAGTGGGTTCATGATCTGTAATCCTATTGTATGCCTGTATGCTCTTGTATGCCTGCAGTCCTAGCCATAATCAAATTGGACTCCTCCGGCAGACCGCTGCCCTCAATTTGACATGTATGCCGCACTCACAAGACAGCCCCGAACATTACCCTAGCACAACGCATCAAGTACAGTAAAACATCCCTATTCCTTTACTCAATTCCTCTCACTATGAAGGCCAACCGACCACATTCTTTCCTTTCAGATAACAATCCAAAGCCATGTTGAAAACCTCAATTGAACCTGCCTCCACCACACTCTCAGGCAGTGAGATCCTTACCACTCTGTGAAAAAATGTTCCTGTCACTAATGCTTATTTTGTCAATTATCTTTAATCTGTATCCTCTTGTTCTCAGTTCTTCCACCAATAGGATAGTTCCTTCCTATACACCTCACGATTTTGAACACCTGTATCAAATCTCCTCTCAACTTCTCCAATTAATCTATGTAACTGAAATTCCTCATGGCTGGACTCAGAAATCTTTTCTACTCCCTTTCTGGTGGCCAGAAATTCATCAGTTGAGGAGAAGAAGTGTTTTATACAGGTCAAAGATAACTGCCTTCCTTTTGTATTCTTTGATTACCCCTCCTATAATATGGTAACCAGAATGGCACACAGTACTCTACTGTGGGCTTCCCTGTTTTTGTAATCTATGCCTTGATTGACAAAGGCAAGTACCCCTTATGCTTTATTCACCACTTACTAACATATCATATTGTTTTCAGAGATCTGTAGACAAACATGCCAAGGTCCCTTTGTTCCACAGAACTTCCTACTGTCATGCTTTCATTGAATAGTTCCTTGTCAAATTACTCCTTCCAAAATGTATTACCTCACACTGTTCAGGGTTAAATTCCCTCTGACACTGATCTGGCCATTTCACCTTCCCATCTATATTTTCTTGTAGCCCAAGGCACTCAAGCTTTGTGTCATTTGCAAACTTACTAATCCTACCCCGCTTTGTCTCTCCATGTTCTTTTTATCAGAATGTGTAATTTTACATTCTATTTTTACCAGACAGAGAGAACTCTGTGCAGATGCTGCAATAGTGTATAGATGGAATTTTCCAAACAAAAACTAAGAGCAAAATTTTCACAAAAAAATTCAAAGTGATGAATGGACAAGAAAACAGTAGGTTTTCTTGCCAGTTTCTTTCAGTGAGGTAAATAATGGGAATTTACAGCACTCTGTGCAATACAGGAGCCATACTGTCATTCTTGCCGGTGAGGATTGTGATGTGAAGTTGTAGTTCACCTGAGAAATGGGATGCTGATATCTAGGGGGTGGCATTGTGCAGGTGCTCCCATTTTCAGTATACTGTTCACACAGTATTCTATTTCCCACCACGGACATTAATCCCATCTCACCCTGATCGCTACTCCAGCCGATTGCTCCCCCACCTTTGATGGCCATCCCATCCAGGACTTAGTAATTATATATATGTTGTGAACATTGAAATCGATTTTGCGCCCAAGCCAATTTCGCCGGCAAACTATGTCTGGTAAGATCATGAGAGGTGAAAAACTAAGCATGAATCTGAATGTTTTGCTTCTCACCTGACCTTACCAGCTTGTCCCACTGATTAACTAACTGGCAGGACAAGCCATTAAGATTGTTTCCCATTATTTATTTGGGAAAATTCCACTAGTAGTGTTCCACCCATCCTTCCATTGATTTATTGCAGTTGTCGATGATCTCCCCAACTTTGTTTTCAAGTATCGTCAGGGTGCTAAATTTATGATTAAATTAGTCAAAACTTAATTCTGGCATGTTCATGTTGCTTTGAAAATCAAATGCCACAGTTTTAACATTGCTGGTGGACAATGTGGGAATAAATTACTCAAGGAAAAAAGCCTGTAAATTCTCCAACTTACCAGGTTAGCCATCACAACAGTGTCCACCATAACAGGATTATGTTTCATACCCAGGGTGAACTGTAATCCTCTGGGTGGTTGGCCAGTAGTGACATCAAAACAGTGCCCTTCAAGTATTATGTACTCTAGTTCATATTCTGCTGAAACAATTCCTTCAACCTAGCAGAATAGTCAAATAAATAACATTAAATAAAGAGGAAAGAAATTCAGCTTGGTTGATGAATAATTAGATTTGTGTGCCCACTATGTGCATCTGCTGATAATCAGTCCCATTGCAATGAATAGAATATCAGGTGCTACATAAAAAAGGCAGCTGAACTAACAGCATTAATTTTGTGCCACAATCCCAGAAGGCTTTCTACTCCACAATGGTAAACGTCTATCAAATTCACCTCCACAACATGATACACTATAATAAGGTTGCATTCATCAAGATAGGCATCAGTTCTGGTATCTTAAGTATACTACTTGTGATTTTTTGAAACATTACAATCACTAAACTTCTAACACAAAATCTCATTATAATGCTTCCAAATATTTCTGATGACAAGAACTTTAAGATTTTGGGATATACGTATCTAATTCACGAAATAAGTGGCTTCAACCTTCCCAACATTTAGCCAAGGAGGTAAGACTCCTGCAAAACTCAATGTCTGGCAAGCATTCAGCTGCACAGATGCAGTCAGAGAAGATAAGACAGATGGAGCTTAGCTTGGTGTCTTTTTTTTGGAAGCAGACAATGTGTGCCAATGATGGTACCAAGGATCAGCAAATAAAAGACAAGATTTTGTCTTCCAAATATTTGATTTAGACAGAGAGTCATAGAAGTTTTCAGCATGGAAACAGGCTCTTAGGCCCAACTTGTCCATGCCACCCAGTTTTTACTAGTTGGTCCCCATTGCCCACGTTTGGTCCATAGCCTCTGCAGCAATCTGACCTATCTAACTTCTTAAATCAAATTACCGTAGCTGCTGGAATCTGAAACCAAAAGAGAAAATGCTGGAAAATCTCAGCAATCTGACATCATCTGTAAGGACAGAAAACAGTTAACGTTTTGAATCTAGATGACCTTTGTCAAAGCTAAATAAACATACAGTAAATGGCAGAATCCTTAGGAGTATTGACAAGCAAAGAGATCTGAGTGTACAGTACACAGGTCACTGAAAGTGGCAATGCAGGTGGAGAAGGTAGTCAAGGAGGCATATGGCATGCTTGCCTTCATCAGCCGAAATACTGAGCTTAAAAATTGGCAACTCATGTCGACACTTTATAGAACCTTAGTGAGGCTGCACTTGGAATTTCATGTTCAGTTCTGGTCATCACACTACCAGAAGAATGTAGAGGCTTTGGAGAAGTGACAGAAAATATTTACCAGGATGTTGCCTGGTATGGAGGGCATTAGCTATGAGGTTGGAGAAACATGATTTGTTCTCACTGGAACGACAGAGGTTGAGGAGAGACCTAATAAAAGTCTGTAAGACTATGAAAGGCATGGACAGAGTGGATAGTCAGAAGCTCTTTCCCAGGGCAGAAGATTCAATTATAAGAGGGCATAGGTTTAAGATGTGAAGGGCAGGTTTTAAAAGGGTTGTAGGAGGCAGAGAGTGGTGGATGCCTGGAATTCATTGCCAGGGGAAATAATGAAGCAGATACGGTAGTGACTTTTAATGGGCATCTCGATAAGTATATGAATGAGATGGGTATAGGGGGATATAGTCCCCAGAAGCATAGGGGGTTTTAGTTAAATTGGGCAGCATGGTCGGTGCAGGCTTGGAGCGCTGAGGGACCTGTCCCTCTGCCGTAATGTTCTTTGTTCTTTGAAAGGCTTAGAAAGTGGGAGATAACTTATACTGTAAGTCGAGGAAATGAAAAATGAGTCATAGCCACAAAAACAAGAGGAAAACCTGCAAATAGCAGTCCATAGAGAGAATAAAAGTGTGAAGCTGAAATCAGAGGATAAGGTGTGACAGAGGAAATGTGTGTGGGGAGGGGGGGGGTCAACAGGTGGGAGAGTGGTAAAATTGAGAAAAGGGGACAACGGGGAATCAAAGGGGCAAGGAAAGATAAGGAAAGGGAGATAAAATAGCGGGAAGGACAGAAAAATAAATAAAGACAATAAAGAAATAAAAGGTAGAGAACAGTTAAAAATGAAATGAAATGAAAACAAAGGAGTTTGAGGACAGAGCGATTCATCTGGAGTTGTTGAATGCAATGTTGAAGCCAGAAGGCTGTAATGTACCTAGCCAGAAGATGAGATGCTGTTCCTCCAGTTTGCATTGAGCTTAACTGCCTAAATCCTTCTTAAAAGACAAAACTGAACCCACCTAGACGACTACCTCAGGCAGTTCATTCCATACACTCAACACCTATATGGAAGAATTGCTTCTTTGGACTCTTTTGTATCTCTCCTCTCTCACCTCAAACCTATGCCCACTATTTTAGACACTCCTACCTTTGCGAAAAGATGTTGACTATCTACCTTATCTATGCTCTTCTTTATTTTATAAACCTCTGTGAGATCATCCCTAAGCTCCTATTCTCCAGGGAAAAAAGTCTCAGTCTATGCAGCTTCTCCTTATAACTCAAACCACCAAGTTCCGATACCATCCTATAAATCTTTTCTGCACATTTTCTAGTTTAATAATATCCTTTCATAGAGTGACCAGAACTGTACAAAGTACTCCAAGCCTTACCAATGTCCTGTACAATTTCAACAAGACATCTCAAATCCTGTATTCAATGTTCTGACCAATGAAACTAAGCATGCCAAATGCCTTCTTCATCACTCTGTCTACTTGTGACTCCAGTTTCAAGGAACTATGAGCCTGTATCTCTAGGTCTTTTTTTTAAATAACATTCCATAACACTCTACCATTAACTGAGTAAGTCCTGCAGTGGTTCAGTTTACCAAAATGCATCACCTCATGTTTATCTAAATTAAACACCATCTGCTATTCATTAGTCCACTCGCCCAATTGATCAAGATCCCATTGCAATCCTAGATAATCTTCATCACTATCCACTATGCCACCAATCCTGGTTTCTTTTGCAAACTTACTAATCATGCCTCCTAGATTCTCATACAAATCATTCATATAAATGACAAATAATAGTGGACCAGCACTGATCCTTGGGGCATATCGCTGGTCACAGGCTTCCAGTTTGAAAAACAACCCTCTACAACCATCCTCTGTCTTCTATCAAGTTGATTTTGTAGCCAATTGGCTACCTCACTCTGAATCTCATGAGATTTAACTCTGTGCAACAACCTTGCCAAAGACCACGAAGACAACGTTGGCTGCCCTATTATCATCTACCTTCTTGGGTATCCCTTAAAAAAAACTCAGTTAAGTTCATCAGAAATAATTTTCCACTCACAAAGCTATGCTGACTGTCCCTAATTAGTCCTTGCCTCTCTAAATGCCTATAGATCCTGTCTCTCAGAATACTTTCTCAAAACTTACCCCTATAAACAGTATGCAGTTACTAGGCGTTTCCCTGCAGCCTTTCTTAAACAAAGGCACAACATTTGCTACTCTGCAATCTTCAGGTACCTCACCTCTGGATGTTGATGATTCAAATATCTCTGCTAAGAGACCTACAATTTTCTCCTTAGCCTCCCACAATGTGACATATTTCATTAAGTTCCAGGTATTTATCTACCTTGATGCACTTTAGGACTTCCATTACCTCCTTTCTGTAATATATGCACTCCTCAAGACATCACTATTTATTTTCCCAAGCCCCTGAACACCCATGCCTTGTTCAACAGTAAATATAGATGAGAAATATTCATTTCGGATCTCACCCATTTCTTGGGAGTCTGCATATAGATGATCTTGTTGATCTTTAAGAAGCCCTATTTTCTCCCTAATTACTCTTTTGCCCTTTATTTATTTGTAGGTCTTTAGATTCTCCTTTACCTTATCTGCAAAAGCAATCTCATGTCCCCTTTTTGCCCTTCTGATCTCTCTTAATGCTTCTTTACTTTTCAAGAGTTCTACCTGATCCCAACTGCCTATGCCTGTTATATGCCTCCTGTCTTCTTGGCCAGGGCTTTAATATCTTGAGTCATCCAGGGTTCCCTACTTCTACCAACCTTGCCCTTCTTTCGAAAAGGAATGTACTTATCCTGAATCCTGGTTAGGACACTTTTGAAAGCCTACCACTTCCCAAACATCCCTTTAATTGCCAACAGATTCCCCAATCAACTGTGGAAAGTTCCTGTCTAAACCATCAAAATTGGCCTTGTCCCAGTTTAGAATTTTAGCTTTTGAGTCAGACCTATCATTGTCCATAACTATCTGAAAACTAGTGGTCTGATGCTCACTAATCCCAAAGTGATCCCTCACTAACATTTCTGTCATCTTCCTTTCTTATTTCCCAACAGAAGATAAAGTTTTGTCCCATCTCTAGTTTGGCCATCCACATACTGAATGAGAAATTCCTCCTGAATTCCTCAACAAATGTTTCTCCATCCAAGCCCCTAAACTGCCCCAGTCAATATTGGAGAAGTTAAAGTTTCCTACTGTTTTTCTTGCAGCTATCTGTAATCTCTTTACATATTTGCTCCTCAGTTTCCTGCTGACTATTTGGGGCCTAAAGTACAATCCTATCAAAGTGATCTACCCTTCTTATGTCTCATTTCTACCCATATGGACTCTATGGGCAAATCCTCAGAAACATCCCCACTCAATACTGCCGTATTCTCCCTAATCAACTTCCCCTCCTCTCTTACCTCCTTTTCTATCTTTTCTATAGCCTCTGTACCTTAGAATCATAGAATCCTACAGTGCAGGAAGAGGCCATTCAGCCCATTTGGTCTGCACCAACCACGATCCTCATATTCCTGCATAATTACCCACTAACCCCTCTAACCTATGCATCGCAGGACACAAAGGAGCAATTTAGAATGGCTAATCAACCTAGCCCGCACATCTTTGGATTGTGGGAGGAAACCGAAGCATCCAGAGGAAACCTTCACAAACACAGGGAGAATGTGCAAACTCCACACAAACAGTGACCTGAGCCAGGATTCAAACCCAGATCCCTGGAGCTATGAAGCAGCAGTGCTAACCACTGTGCTATTGTGCCGCACTGGAACATTGAGCCAGTTCTGTCCCTACCTTAGCCATGTTTCAGTAATAGCTATAATATCCCAAACCCATGTACCCAGCCATGCTGAGTTCATCTGCTTTGCATTGAAATAAAAGCAGTTTAATCTGGACTTACCTTAGTCGCTACCTGACCTATCCAGTACTAGGATTACTGACACTGCGTTTATTATTTACCATGTTGTCTTTAACTTTCATGCCTACCTCAACCTACTCTTCTGTCACCTACTACTTTGGGTCTCACCCACCCGCCAAACTAGTTTAAATCCTCCCGACTGGCTCTAGCAAATCTCCCCATCTGGATATTAGTCCCCTCTATTTCAAGTGTAACCCCTCACTCTTGAACAGGTCACCACTGTCCCTAAATGTTGGAGATTTTTCCCGAGGTAGTGTTGGGTGCTGGACAGATAGCACGGCAATTGAGAGACAAGGGAACAATCCAGAAGATAGTAGAGATAGAGCTACACAGCATCAGCATTATTATGAAACTGTTTTCAAATCATGTTCAGATGTGAAATAGGAGAACACCATGGACAGATCCTTGGGTCGGGGCCATCAGAGGTAATAGTGTGAGTGAAATCCCTGCAGGTGATTCTCAGGCTATGTTTAGACAATTTGGCAAGTTATAGATGAGAATCCAGTTGGCCAATGGTGGAAATATATTGAAGGAGGATTGTGTGATTCGTTAATGTGTTAGTGTTAATGGACATGATGTAAAGATGCCGGCGTTGGATTGGGGTGGTAAGAACTCAGTAAGAATTTAGCAACACCAATTATTAATCCAACCGATTTATTTGATAGTAAATCCACAAGAGTGTTGAAAGCTCGCGGATTTAACTACGTGTATGCAAAAAAAAAATCCAAAATGCAGCTCCCCTGACAGATCCCTCCTGCACCAAATAATGCATCCTATGATGCAGGAATAGATGCGGATGCACCTGGGCTATTGGGAGTGGCAGCTCCCTATGCAGCTCCCAGCCATGCAGAGACATAAAGCTCAGATGGGTCCTCAGAGGAAGCGGCTGAAGGGTCCTCCAAGGGTGGCATCTTTTTTATTGGCGTGAGTTTCCACCTCACAACTCAGACCTTTCATCAGAACTGTTCAACTTTGTTATTCTTGATCTGTCTGCATCTGTCTAACACTCAGTAAGAATTTAGCAACACCAATTATTAATCCAACCGATTTATTTGATAGTAAATCCATAAGAGTGTTGAAAGCTCGCGGATTTACTATCAAATAAATCGGTTGGATTAATAATTGGTGTTGCTAAATTCTTACTGAGTGTTAATGGATGCAGACAGATCAAGAATAACAAAGTTGAACAGTTCTGATGAAAGGTCTGAGTTGTGAGGTGGAAACTCACGCCAATAAAAAAGATGCCACCCTTGGAGGACCCTTCAGCCGCTTCCTCTGAGGACCCATCTGAGCTTTATGTCTCTGCATGGCTGGGAGCTGCATAGGGAGCTGCCATTCCCAATAGCCCAGGTGCATCCGCATCTATTCCTGCATCATAGGATGCATTATTTGGTGCAGGAGGGATCTGTCAGGGGAGCTGCATTTTGGATTTTTTTTTGCATACACGTAGTTGAAGCATCCGATCAGAGAAGCACGGTTTCGGGCATGTTATGCCCCACCTACCAGCTTCTGCAGCAAGAATTGGCCCTGTTCAAAATTTTGCAGCCAGAGTGCATATGGAGGAAGGGGCTTAAAACACGCCAAAAAACAGATCTGAAACTCTCCCAGTTTCAAATCCATTCGGGACTTCGTCAAAAAATGGTAAAAATGGTAAGAGTTCAAGCCGAAACGCTTGCATCAAAAAGTCAAGCTGTAGTCTTGACAAGACAACCTATTTTTATTTAATTTAGCCCTATCAATTTAAAGCAGGCATTCAGCTACAAAGAACATATAAAATTTGAATTTGATGATGTTGACAACATCTGACTAATCCAAAGAGAGTGCAGTGGGAAAAACAGGACAGCAACTGAAGAAGTGTCACCTTTCAAGCCTCAAAGGGGAGAGATAAGTGGTCAACTCTGACAGCTTCAGATATCTCCTAAGAGAATGTACCATCTAACGAGACAAAAAAAATCAACAGAGGAACTCCAAAAAATCTCAAAAGCTATAAACCTGGTTGTATTTTTGAGAATGACTGAATTCCATCATTATATATATATATATCCAATGGAATCTTATTTTATTTGATATGTTACTTGTTTAGTAAAAGTTCCCTGTTAGTAAGATAAATAAATTGGTGAGTGTTCATTTTAAAGTGAGGGTTGGGTAACTAACTACTGAATGTTATTGAAGAACAGTTCACACATTTTTAACAGTTTATGATGCGATATATTCTTCTTTGGGGGATTTGGTGTTACTTCTTAAAAGATTGTAACAATCATTAAGCAAGATCTTAGCCATTATTTTTAAGTATACAAAGCACTTTACAATTGGCAAATTATATGTTATAACAAATTGCCCTATTGTGCAAAATATATTGCAGCACAATCTAAGAATTTTATTTCTGTCCCTGAAAAGATACTTACTTCTTCTAAGTGAATATTATCCAAGTCAATTGGGCTGCGTAGTGATTGTACCAACCAACTTTCAGGTGTAATCATATTAAGAGTAAACAAGGGTGTTTCTGGTATTTCAAGAAATTTGGCCATGGGTCCTGCTGATAAGTTGTTTTCAGCTGTGAAGACCAGTTCAGGCTGCAGCACAAAACGATAAAAGCTGTGAAAAGAATATAACAAACTGACTGTAATGAACATTGGTCAAAAGCTATCCATACAGCTCACCAATGCAACTGGTATGAAATATCATTGTAATGATTGTGTTGTGATGGAAGTCACATCAGGTATAAACTCAAAATGTCTTTCCAACTTAAAGGTGCCCCGGTTACTAAGCAGCAGCTCAGTATTTCTTTAAGCTCATGTTTGCTTTTTACATTGTAAATTCTCTGCACAGTGCAGACATATTTGAAATGAAATCAAACCCCTTACATGCAAACATCGTTCCTAAATATGAATCTAACTAAAATTTTATCACTTTCTCACACAGAAATACTAAATTAAACTCACTTAAATCTATCCTTTATTTCTAATATCCAATATTACACCTATAAATTATTTAAAAATACCTCTGTTTTCCAACATGAAGGGTATCCTCAATGTGAAGACGATGTTCCAGCACCACAAGATCAGTGTGATGGCTAATCCTTCTAATACTATCATGCACAAATGCACATGCAACAGGTATCACAGAATCCTACAGTGCAAAAAAGGCCCCTAGGCCCAGTAAATCTGTACCAACGCATGAAAGATCCTGACCTGCCATCTAATCCCACTTGCCAGCACTTCGCACATAGCCTGAAATGTTATGGCATTTCAAATACTCATCCTGGTACGTTTTAAAGGATGTGAAGCATTTCGCGTCCACCACCCTCCCGGATGGTGCATTCCAGGTCGTCACCAACCTCTGAGTAAAAATGTTTTTTCCTCAAATCTCCCCTAAACCTCCCACTTTTAACTTGTGTCCCCTCATAACTGAGGGCAACTAAGGGCAACAGCTGCATTCTATCTATCCTGACCATGCCCCTCATAATTTTGAACATCTCAATCAGGTCACCCCTCAATCTTCTCTGTTCCAGAGAAAACAACCCAAGCCTTTCCAACCTCTTTTTAACTTAAAAGTTTCATCCCAGGCAACATCCTGATGATACCCAACTTCAAAATGTGGCAAACCATGTGTTAATACACATCACCAGTAACATGATATAGGTTGACCAGTAGAATGGATAGATAAATGGGAGATCAAATTTAATACAGAGAAGTGTGATATGATGCACTTTGAGAGAAGGAATAAGAAGAGGCAATATAAACTTAATGGTATAGTTCTACAGAGTGTACATGAACAGAAGGACCAAGGGGATCTTTGAAGGATATATTGAGAGAGTTGTTAGCAAAACATATGAATCCCAAGATTCCATATGCAAGGACATACAAAACTAAGGAAGTTATACTTAACTGGTAAAGCTCTGGTTAGGCCCCAAAAACACTCTTAGAAAGAACAAAGAACAAAAACAGCACGGGAAACAGGCTCTTCGGCTCAACGAGCCCGCGCCGCCACCCCGATGTTCCCACCTCTACCCGCGATCCCTGTCCATGTTCATAGATCTATGATTAAAAACCAAATTTGAGACAATTTAGGGAGAATTTGTTTTGCCAATTAGCCTAAGAGCACATCTTTGGGATGTGGGAGGAAACCGGAGCACCCGGAGAAAGCCCACACAAGCACGGGGAGAATGCACAAACTCCCACAGACACAGGCCCAAATCCATGTATCTGCACAGCACAGCGATAGTCACTGAGCTGTCGTGTTACCCATCAAATGGTCCAGGTCGAGCGTACACTAACGACATGAAGCACTAGGGTACTCTCGAAAAAAAATCCAAGAGCAGCCCTCTCACGACCCATCGCGTGTATGCCCCTCGTTAGACAACAAGGTGGACCAAAGCACCTATAGGATAAAGACAAGTACATCAATATCATCATCTCTTTATACATTTGTGTCTAGTTGTGGTCACCAGACTTCAGGAAGAATGTGAGGGACCTCACGAGAGTGTAGAAGAGATTTACTAGAATAGTCCCAAGAAGAGGGATTTTAGTTACAAGGTTAGGTTGGAAAAGCTAGGGTGGTTCTCCTTGGGATAAGGAAGAATGATCAGAGATTTGAAAAAGCTGTAAAACTTTGACCAGTTTGAACAAGATAGGAAAGGAAAAAATAATTCCCATTACCATATAGCACAAGGAATAGGGGATAGCAATTTGAGGATTGGAGAATAGCCAATGTAGAGCGGTGTGGTTAGCACAGTGAAGGTGGCACGGTAGTACAGTGGCTAGCACTGCTGCTTCACAGCTCCAAGGACTTAGGTTCCATTCCCAGCTTGGGTCACTGTCTGTGTGGAGTTTGCATGTTCTCCTCGTGTCTGCGTGGGTTTCCTCTGGGTGCTCCGGTTTCCTTCCATAGTCCAAAGGTGTGTGGGTTAGGTTGATTAAGCATGCCAAATTGCCCCTTAGTATCCTGAGATGCACAAGTATTAGCGGGATTAGTGGGTAAATGTGTAGGGATATGCGGATAGGGTCTGAGTGGGATTGTGGTTGATGCAGACTCGATGGACCAGATAGCCTCTTTCTGTACTGTAGGGTTTCTATGATGCTATGTTCCTTTGTTTAAGAAGGGTAGCAAGAATATTCCAGGTAATTACAGGCCGGTGAATCTTACATCGACGGTAGGGAATTATTGGAGACGATTCTTTGAGACAGGATTTATTCCCACTTGGAAATAAGTGGACATATTAGTAAGAGGCAACATGGTTTTGTGTAAGTGAGGTCGTGTCTCACAAACTTGAGGAAGTGATGAAGATGGTTGTTGAAGGTAGGGCAGTGGATGTTGTCCACATGGACTTCAATAAGGCCTTTGACAAGGGCCTTCATGGCAGACTGGTGCAGAAGGTGAAGTCATATGAGATCAGAGGTGAACTGACAAGGTGGATACAAAACTGGCTTGGTCAAAGAAGACAGAGGGTAGCAGTGGAAGGATGCATTTCTGAATGGAGAGCTATGACAAGTGGTGTTCCTCAGGGATCAGTACTGGGATCTTTGCTGCTTGTAATATATATAAACGATTTGGAAGAAAACATAACTGATTTGATTAGTAAGTTTGTGGACAAAACAAAGGTTGGCGGATTTACAGATAGAGATGAGGACCATCAGAGGATATTGCAGGATGTAGATTAGTTGGAGACTTGGGCGGAGAGATAGCAGATGGAATTAATCCGGACAAATGTGAGGTAATGCAGTTAGGAGGTAATACAGTAAGTGGAAGAATCCTTAGGACTATTGATAGGCAAAGAGATCTGGATGTACAGGTACACAGATCACCAAAAGTGGCAATGCAGGTGGAGAAGATAGTCAAGAAGGCATATGGCACGTTTGCCTTCATCGGTCGGGTTATTGAGTTTAAAAATTGGCAAGTCATGTTGCAGCTTTATAGAGCCTTAGTTAGGCCGCAGTTGAAATATAATGTTCAATTCTGGTTGCGACACTACCAGAAGGATATGGAAGCCTTGGAGAGAGTTTAGAAAAGATTTACCAGAACGTTGCCTGGTATGGAGGGCATTAGCTATGAGGAGAGGTTGGAGAAGCTTGGTTTGTCCTCTTTGGAGCAATAGAGATCGACGGGAGTCTATAAGTTTATGAGGGACATGGACAAAGTGGATAGTCAGAAGCTTTTTCCCAGAGTGGAAGAGTCAATTACTAGGGGGCATAGGTTTAAGGTGCGAGGGACAAGTTTTAAAAGAGATGTACGAGGCAGATTTTTTACACAAAGAGTGGTGGGTGCCTGGGACTCATTGCCAGGGTTGGTAGTAGAAAGGGATATGGTAGCGACTTTGAAGGGGTATCTTGACATGTACATGAATGAGATGGGAATAGAGGGATATGCTCCCTGGAAGGGGAGGGGGTTTTAGTTAAGTCAGGCAGCATGGTCAATACAGGTTTGGAGAGTCAAAGGGCCTATTCCTGTGCTGTAATTTTCTTTGTTCTTTGTTTTGGGCATGAGATACAGGGGAATGTGATGAGGAACTATTTTTAAGTTGTGAATAGTAATAAACAAGAACCTGCTGCCTACAAGAGTGCTGGAAACAAAAATAAGCAATGATTTGAAAGGATATTGGATGGGAATTTGCAGGAAATAAAGCTTTAGGAGTCCAATAATAGAGCAGGGGAGTGGGATTGGCTCTACTGAGGGGTGGCATAAATGTGATAGTCTGAATGGCCTCATCCTGTGCTTTAAATGACTACTCGAGGTGATGTAAATTCACTCAATGGTACATTACCTGCAGTTTCCTGTTGTGAACAAGCAATTCAGAAGTACATTAGGATGAATTAACTCAACCAATGATAATGGCATTCCACATAGTGGAAAGAGTAACTTGACAATGTTTCTCACCTTTTCAAAGGCATCTCAGAAAGTTTGGGTCTGCAGTTCATGAACACTTTCAGTTTCATGTTGATCACCTGATGCAGTACCTAAATAAAAACAATTTTTTTCATTTTTTATGACGTTCATCTTAAAGCAGGCAAAAGTGATTATCAAATTAGAATTGTATTTTGGGATTTCTCCCCTGCAACCTCCCCCTCACTGTGGGTTTTCCCAAGGCAGATGTGGCATGCTGTTGGCCACCAGTTCTGTCAAACTTTATAGTAAGAGTTCACCTGTCTCATTGCTGGGGAATCCGCCACAGGGGTCAACTTTGGCAGAGCTAGAAGATCCTGCCAACTGGATGGGGCAAAAATTCTAGCCCTTACGTTCACACTTCATACAGAAAACAGAACAAATTTACACACTTGATTATATCGCAATTAAAATTTGCAATGGACTCTCAGCCACATACCTTGGAAAAGGCTTACATCAAGGCATAGCTTCTATCATTTTCTTTATCACAAATATTCCTTACAGCAATAAAGTATTGAACTTGGCATCCACATTCCGAGAGCCTGTGACCCAACCAGGATGTGGTTTCCTTCAACCACTCTGTCCTTCTCCCTGACCATTGTCTAAGATTGAACCAGACACTTTGCAATTTTGATGTGGTCTTTGATCCCAAGATGACCTTCTGAACTCATATCCATTTTATCATCAAGATTGCTTACCTCTACCTCTGCAACATCGTCCATCTCCACCTGTACCTCAGCTAATCTGCAGAAACCCTCATTCGTATCTTTGTTATTTCCAGATATGACTATTCCAATGCTCTCCTGACTAGTCTCCTCACTCTCTATGAGCAGTACAAGATAGTGTGGATGGTGAAACAGTACATAGGATCAATGAAACCTGCAAAATATTATCCACCTCAAAGGATGTGCAGGCCATAAGATCTCATTGAGATGACCACATTTTATCACAGAGAGAATAGATAAATTGCCCATTTCATAGGTCTGCCTGGAATTGTGAAAATAAACATTGCATTCAATTTTTTAAGAAGCTGGCTTATTTCAAGCAACTACAGAAAATGTGTTTAATCTTATCTGACCAACAAACGTTTGAGGGCAGAAGTTGGACATTAATATATGTTGACAGAAAGGAGTATCACATGCTGAATGTTTGGATTGTGTGTAAACACATTCTTTCACATTGATGCCAGACTTGCTGGAGGTTGCCATAATAGTTTTTTAAAAAGGGAATCAAGTGAACAGATGAGTAAATGAGAAGGAATATTGTTTCAGATGCAGGAACAGTAATAATGGAGTGCCACAATGAAGTACATGCCTCTGTCAAGTTGCCATATAGAAATCTCCAAGAGCTTTAAAGAGCTTTGATCTCCTCTTAATAGGTCAGAAGGGACTCTGCAATGTATTACAGAGTATCCCGCACACTTGAACCTTAATATAGGTCATCATCTAAATAGGTCAGGCTTGGAGGTTCCTGAGTAATTTGCCCAACATGAGGAATGAGGTATTCCAGTCAATTTGAGAAACTGGAAAACCTGAGATATTGATTTTGGAGTAGCAAAGGTTAAGGTATGGTTTGATAGAACTTTTCAAAATCATGAAGGGTTTTGATAAAGCAAATAAAGTGAAACTATTTTTACTGACAATGAATTGACAATGACAAGACACAATTATATTTGGCAAAAAAGTCAGAAGTGAGGTGAGGAGAAAGCGGACTTTTTTTTATGCAGTGGGTTATGATGATCTGGAATGCATTGTCTGTAAGATGGTGGAAAAGGAATCAATTGTAACTTTCAGAAGGGAATCTGATAAATGCTTCATGGGGATTTTTTTTAAATTATGGTGTGGTTTACTTGGATAGCTCAAAGAAATGTGAATAACAAAGATCAGGCATAATGGACTGCCTTCTGAGTGGTAAGATTTTATACATTATAGAGCTGAAAGAGTGACACAAAAGCAGAATTTTTTGATCACTGAGTGAACTCTTCAATGATGGCAGTAAGTGTTCAATAAAGCTAAATTTATAATTAAACATTTTAGGGTTGTCTTTTCATTTGTATAATACTTTTTCTGTCCCATCCTATATCACCTTATTCTTCACTTTCTTCAAAATTACACATCCTTCAATCTAGTTAACATCTTAGATAACAACGTATCAATCTTGCTGGCTTTATAACACCAAACAAATCTAAAATGTTGAATAAATAACGGAGCATAAATTGTTACCTTTCTTACAAATAACTTAAAGGTGAAGATAAAATCATCTTTTTTTCCCAACACATTTGCTTCTGGTATGTTAAAGTTTACTTTTCCTCACTTTTGGATGCAATCTTAATTCAGCAAAAGGTGTTCCTGTGGCATCATGCAAAAATAGGATATATTATCTGACCCCACTCTATTTCAGCTGGCTTAACCATCTAACTCCACTTGCATTTAGGAAAAAAATTACTCTCGACTATTAAAAGTGTGAGGAAAGTGTGCAGGACGCCCAAGCATCTTGACAAGTACATGAATAGGATAGGCATAGAGGGATATAGTCCTTGAAAGGGTAGGGGGCAGTAGTTAATATTGGCAGCATGTTCGATGCAGGCATGGAAGGCCGAAAAGTCTGTTCCTATGCTATAATGTTCTTTGTTCTTTTGTTGTTTATTACCACCCGAGAGGCCAGCAGCATAGTGATGAGTGGGCCACTGTGCATGCGCCAATCTGTCAGCACTGAGATTGGTGCATGCGCAGTGGCCTGCATTGTTGGCCTCCAGATAACTGGCCTTCCCTATAATTGTAAGAAGTCTGACAACACCAGGTTTAACTCCAAGTTCAACGCCGGCATCTCCACATCATTACTAGTTGGAATTAAACCTGGTGTTGTCAGACTTCTTACTGTGTCTTCCGTATCACTGGCCAGTGCCACAGCCCATAACACTAGCCGTGTGAAACCTCCATTCCTTGATCATCGGCCTCCCACATCTCCCTAATGTCCCCCTCCCTTAGCCAGCCCCAATCTCCCTGACCATCCCCCAGCTGGCCAGCCCCGATCTCCCGATCCCCCTCCCCTCAACCTGCAGCCCTGATCCTCAAGCAGTCCCGACATCCCCCACCATCTCCAACCGCAACCTGGATAAAGAACAAAGAACAAAACAGCACGGGAAACAGGCTCTTCGGCTCAATGAGCTCACACCGCCACCCCGATGTTCCCACCTCTACCTGCGATCCCTGTCAATGTTTATAGATCTATAGATTAAAAACCAAATTTGAGACAATTTAGGGATAATTTGTTTTGCCAATTAGCCTAAGAACACATCTTTAGGATATGGGAGGAAACCGGAGCACCCGGAGAAAACCCACACAAGCACGGGGAGAATGCGCAAACTCCCACAGACACAGGCCCAAATCCATGTATCTGCACAGCACAGCGATAGTCACTGAGCTGTCGTGTTGTCCATCAAATGGTCCAGGTCAAGCGTACACTAACGACGTGAAGCACTAGGATACTCTCAAAAAAAAATTCAAGAGCAGCCCTCTCACGACCCATCGCGTGTATGCCCCTCGTTAGACAACAAAGTGGACCAAAGCACCTGTAGGATAAAAACAAGTACATCAATATCATCATCTATTTACACACTTCCCAGGGACTCCCAAGGCTCATGATCCCTATTTTAAATCAGTTTTCTATACCCCTCCATTCCCATTCTGTTCATGTGCCCATCTAAGTATTTCTTAAATAACTCCAGAGTACCTGTCTCCACCACTTTACTTGGCAGTGCATTCCATACCCCCACCACCCTCTGTGTGAAAAAACTCCCTCTAGCATCCAAATTATACCTTACCCCTCTCACCCTAAGCCCGTGACCCCTCGTGCTATTAGAGTCCATCCTAGGAAATTCCTCTGCCTGCGACCCCAAATGCAGAATGGCAATATGAACCCATCTTCATTTTCTACACTCCAGCAGGGATATCCGCCTTTTCTCTGTTAGTGGGAAGTAATTATAAACTTCACTGGGGTGGAAGCTAGCGGGCTTGGAGGCTTCATTTTCAGACTCACTAATGACATTGAAATCTGGGCTTCCATACTTAAGAATTCTTTGGCTGGAAAACGCATGAGGCTTGGGCGTCTTGCGGAAAGCCCACAAAACTGCACTGCTCTAGCTGGGACCTAACCCGCACATCTTTACAATGATTAAGGGGTTACTTTTTCAAAAACTATTCTGAGGGTGAAGGGAAATCTAATAGCAAATTCAAGGACACTGCAAAGACTAAACTGTAGTGATTTTATACATAGCAGTTTTCTATGACTGTTTTTGAAAGATCTCATGGAGACACACATTTGAACACTGATAACATACTTCTAAATTCATAAGCAGATTTATTCCAGTTCACATGGAGATAAAACATAAAAATGTGTTTCTATCTGTGTGTGTATTTCTTTTACAGCAAATTTTTTTTCCACTTATGGAAAGTGGGCATAAGTGTCGGGCTCAGCATTTACTGCCCTTGAATTCAAGCCATTCCTATGGGGCATTTAAAAGACATTCTTGGTCTGGCTCACATGTCGGCCAGACCAGATGATGGCAGGTTTCCTTCCCTAAGGGACATTAAATAACCAGATGGGTCTTTGCAACAATTGATAATAGTGTCACGTTCATCATTAGACTTTTAAATCCAGATTTTTAAATTTCGGCATCTGTCATGGTGGGATTCAAACTCCAGGATGTTACCCTGGATCTTTGGATTACTAGTTTAGTGACAATACCATAACACCACTGCCTCCTTTAAGAGGCAAGGAAACAGTAGTTTTAGAAATGAATTCAAAATATTGCAGATGCTGGAGATTTGAGATAAATACCTGGAAAAGCTCAGCATTATCTGGAGGGAGAAACAAAGTTAATTTTTCAATAAATGAAGATACACATTAGACTTAAAACGGTAACTCTGTTCTATTGCTCAGAATCCACGCCAATTACATCTCTAATAATTTACACCATAGGCCTATCTTAGATAATTGTTCAAAATTAAATGGTGAAAAATGTGCACAATTGAATGAAATTTCACATTCTCACCATGAGTAATGATGTCATCCTTTGTGCCTCCCTACTTGCTGGATTAAGAATGGCCACCACTTCATAAAATACTCCATCTTGAGGTTTTATCTTTACTACACTGCAGAACAAAAACAAATATTTTGTTCTTGAATTCAAAATATTGCAGATGCTGGAGATTTGAGATAAATACCTGGAAAAGCTCAGCATTATCTGGAGGGAGAAACAAAGTTAATTTTTCAATAAATGAAGATACACATTAGACTTAAAACGGTAACTCTGTTCTATTGCTCAGAATCCACGCCATTATCATGGAATCATAGAATCCTTACAGTGCAGAAGGAGGCCATTTGGTCCATCGAGTCTATACCGACAAACAGTCTCACCCAGGCTCTATCCCCAAACTCCACGCATTCACCCTACTAATTCCCCTGACACTAAGGGACAATTTAGCGTGGTCAATCAACCTAACCTGCACATCTTTAGACTGTGGAAGAAAACCAGAGCATCCAGAGGGAAACCCACACACTCATGGGGAGAACATGCAAACTCTACACAGAAAATGATTCAAGCTGAAAATCGAACCTGGCTCCCTGGCACTGTGAGGCAACTGTGCTAACCACTGCACCACCCTGTCACCCACAACATACCACCAGGAATACATCTTCATTTAGCAAAAGTTCAGTTATTGAATCTGTTATTACCTCAGTTGATCATGAAGAAACTTGATTTCTCTTCGAGATTCCACTTTGGGCATTGACGATAGAAGAGCATCTACCTTCATAACTAGATCACTGCCACTTTAAAATAGAAGGAAGAAATTTTAGGTTGCTTCCCAATGTTATTTCTATTCAAAGGATAATTATCAGAAGGCTGTGGGGGGAAGAGGAGTGGAGGGGGGCACATTCTGTGCTCCTGGCTTGGGAATGAGAACAGGAAATGCCAAAGGCCTCCTTTTATGCCTGTAGGACTGTCCCTGTCCCCGCCAGAGCCAGAATCCTGATTTGAATTATTGGCATCCACTTTGAGTACATTTAAATGTCATTATCAGGCCTTTAGATTGCCCATTCTTGTTGGTGTGAGGGCACATCCCAATGTGAATCATGATAGGTCCCTTGGCTCATGGTGAGCAGAATCTGCCAGAGGTGTTCAGGTGAGTACGCTCCCCAAGAGGTGGGAGGTAATTCTTGGGCAATGTTCATAATACTGCCTAGGTGCCAGGAGCTTCTTCCATGGAGGGGAGGAGTTACATGGGGTTGGGAGATTCCATAGGAGCAGTTTCCATTGGTAGAAAGTTTTATGCAGGGGAGGAAGCTGCTGGGGAGGGGGATGTTTCATGGGGCAT
The DNA here is from genome assembly GCA_024679065.1 of Sphyrna mokarran. NCBI lineage: Eukaryota > Metazoa > Chordata > Chondrichthyes > Carcharhiniformes > Carcharhinidae > Sphyrna > Sphyrna mokarran. The sequence goes on from JAGIQG010000010.1 coordinate 30,261,214, forward strand.
TCGGGAGATCTCTAGTTTTAAATTTTTGCATTTGCTAGTGGGGCAGACACTGCCTCCAGCATAAGGTTGTAGTACCCACACCCTGGAAATTCTCTTCCTCTAAGTTCCTAACAATATGACAGGAAAAGTTGCCTTTGGGGCTGGGAGCTTCCTCGCTATTTTTCCCAACACTATGCCAATCTCTCTTTGTGTCATCCTGACTCGAAATCTTGGCTCTATTCTCTCTCCACAAATGCTGTCAGACCTGCTGAGGTTTTCCAGCATTTTCTGTTTTTGTTTCATACACAAGACTGTCTCCAAATGTATTAACTGTTGCTCAAACAGGTGAGATAAGTGCTTGAACTTCTGGGGAGGACAGAATCCAACCAACCAAAGGTAATATCAGAACACAGGAATGCAAGCAGAAGGAGTGTCTACCCCCTCCTTGATTGAGGGCAGAGTAAGGAATCTCTGCTCATAATTCAAATCCATATGTTTATCATATCTGGACATATATAGATGGGGACAACAGCAGTGAGGGCTCCCTGATACTTCAGGGATTGAAGTAAAGGCTGTTCAATGTTATGATTTCACATGTATCTCTGGTACTTTATTCTACTCTTCTGTGAAGATCATTATTCTACTCTTCTTCTGTGAAGGTCAATAGAAAGTAACTATTTAGTAAGACTGCCAGTTCTTTTATTTTCAATAACAATATGATGTATGTATATCTTCAAGGGGTAATGGATATTCACCTCACTTCTCACCTTCAATCTAATTCATACCACAAAATTGGCTGATACAATTAGAACTCACAGGTCTATTGGTGCAATTAGAACACCAAACTCATGTTATGTAATACTCTAGATATTTCTCTCTGTGTGGCACATTTTGTTATACTTTCAATGTAATTACATTGTTTGTGCAAAAACATAATTTCATAATCAATGATTATTTATTCTTAATATATAAACACCAATCTTTTCAGTATTTCCAGTATCAATCAGCATCGATTTTGAGAGGAATAACATCTTTACTTGTTTGTACTTGATTGTTACATCACCAACAAAATTTTAAGAGTCAAAAGAAAAAGACAAACACACCTTTTAGAATCCACACCCATTTTTTTGATAAGAACTTTAATCTTTTCTGATGAAGTACTGAGGGTGATCTTTTCTAGGAGATTGAAATCTTCGGGTTGGAACTCAACACTTTCACTGTAAATATCAAGGATCTGAGAGTGTAAATAATAAAATTATATTAGAAATTTTTATTAAATAGTAATTTGTGGGGGTCTCACATTATTCACACTTAAAAGTGGTTTACTATTAACTGTCAAGGCTTTAATGTATAAAATGTAAGACAATGATTTTTTTCTCAAGCACTGGGATGGAACAATATGATAGTCTGGGGCCCATGCCTGCCATAAATAGCATGTTTAATGCTTAAATTGAGTTCTGTTTTGCAACATTCAGAACCAATTATAGAGAAAAAACAATTTTAGTACTTCAGTATGAAAAACAGCATAGCTATCAGGCCATAGCAATAGCTCATGCTAGAATACAAAATAGACGTGTATTGAGAATATGAAATTCTTGTGCTCTGCTAGTCTTTAATTCACAATGGCCTGGAAATTTCTGGAAATATGATAATGAATTAACAGTGCTCTTCATTATTAGTGTGATGACTTCAGTCAGACAAATTAGGTTGGCCTGCTAGAGCATGAATTGCCTGACTGAGTCTTACCCTACCCAAATAGAAGGTAGTAATTGCAAGTAATTGATAAATGGATGGTGGTTAGCTGTTGGTAATCTTTCATATTTGTATTTTGAATATTTGTAACTGTTTTTGTAATAATGTATTTGTAATAAACAAAAGAAATCCCTAATTGAGTCCTTATTGATGCCCAATCAGGGAGCCTCATGTTCCCTATTTAAAGCAGGTATGTCAGTCTCTCTGCCTGTTGAAGCAGGCAGCACTCAGAGAGCATTCTGTTATGTTGTATGACTTGTAAATAAAGGAACTTTTGGTGACAGGACTTTCACCACCATGAATTTATTACAATTAGTTCCTAAAACAATCCAAAAAACTGAGATACATCATGAGTTCTGATTTTCTATAAATTGCTGGATCGTTTGTGCTGCTCCATTTTTAGCCCCAATAAATTGGGAGAAATTCTCCTGAAGGCAGTGGCATAACTCAAATATTAAATGAATACTTTACAAGTATCTTCGCACAGAAAAGGCTGCTGCAATTTATCAGTGCAATGTAAGGTGGCAAAGGTATTGCATTGGATAAAATGAAGGGATACTTAAAAGTTTGGCAGTTATCAAAGTAAAATAATTACCTGAAGGAATTATTGTAGAAGCAATAAGTTCAGAAAACCCTGGATGTGAAGGACAATTCAGGACTGGTTGAGGAAGAAGAAAAAGACTTTTAGCATGTTCAAAGGGAGCATTTCAGTTGTGGTTTAGGAGGAATATAAGTGCAAGAGGAAATTTAGAAACAATTAGAAGAGCAAAAAGGTGGGTATGATAAAGGACTTGCAAACAGAATTAAGAAGAATCCGAAAATATTTTATTATAAGTACATTAAAGGGAAGAATAGGGTCCATTAGAGAGCAAGAGTGCAATCTGTGTGAAAAGCATCAGGTCATTGGAAGGGTGTTAAATTAATACTTTTCTTCAGGAAAAGGAGAACGTAGGTTAGAATTCAGGAAAAGGGATTGTGAGGAACTTGCACAGTTTGACGTAGGAAATGGAAAGATATTAGAGACTCCAATACTTAAAAATTGAAATATCCGCTGCTCAGATAAATTGCATTTCAGAATGCTGTGGGAGATGAGGCAAGAAATTGCAGGGGCTCTGATATAAATTTTTAATTCTTCTCTTGCTATGGGGAAGTGCCAGAAGACTGGAGGATGACTAATACTGTTCCCCTTTTCAAGAAGGGTAATAGAGATGAACCAGGAAATTATAGACTGGTGAGACTCACGGCAGTGGTAGGAAAACTACTGGAGAAAATTCTGAAGGAGGGAATTAATATCCACTTGGAAAGACATCTGTTAATTACGGATAATCAGCATGGCTTTGTCAGAGGGAGGTTATGTTTAACAAATTTGCTAGGATTTTTCAAAAATGACCAAGTATGTGGATAAGAGATCAGTTGATATTGTTTATATGGATTTTAGCAAAGCTTTAGATAAGGTCCCAAACAGGAGACTGATTGAGAAGGTTAAAGAACTTGGAATTCAGGAAACTTGGTGGGATGAATCTGAAACTGGTTTAGTAATAGGACAAAAAGGGCAGTGGTAGAAGGCTGTTTGAGTGGCTGGAGGCCAGTGTCTAGTGGCATACCACAAAGATCAAGGGACCTTATTGTTTGTTATATAATAAATAATATAGATGAAAATGTGGGGGGAAGTACTTAACAAGTTTATGGATGACACCAAGACTGGTAGTGTAGTTAATAGCAAAGAAGATGGTCAGAGATTACAGGGAATCATAGATGGATTGGATAGATGGGTAGAGCAGTGACAAACCGCATTTAACCCTGATAAGTGCAAGGTGATGCATTTTGGAAGAAGAAACAGGACAAGGGTGTATTTAATTAACGTCAGGATGCTGAGATGCTCAGAAGAATGGATGGATCTTATGGTACTCATTCAGAGATCCCTGAAGTCAGCAGACCAAGAGAATAGAATAGTTAAGAAGAACACATGCTTTTATCAGTCGTAGTGTAGAGTATAACAGCAAAGAAGTAATGTTGGAGTTGTACATAGCATTGGTTACGCCACAGCTGGAGTACTGTTTACCTCACTACAGCAAGATGTGATAGCACTAGAGAAGGTAGAGAGGAGGTTTATCAGGATGTTGCCTGAAATGGAGCATTTGAGCATATAAGGAGAGATTAGATAGATTTGAAGTGTTTTCTTCAGAACAGAGAAGATTGAGGGAGGGTGGTTGGGAGCGTGATAGCTATATATAAGATTATGAAAGAGTGAATTGAGACTAGCTGGTCCCCTTGCTTGAGAAGTCAATCACAAGGAAAGAGGGGACAGGACATCCAGAAGGGATTTAAAAAAAATAAATTGATATGGATGATGGGAATCTGGAGTGCACTGCCAGGGAAGGTGATGGAGACCAAAAGCATATAACATTTAAAAAATATTTGGCACCTGAAACATCATAACATTCAAGGATATGGGATAAGTGCAGGAAAATGGGAGTGATTGTCAGTGCTGACTATTCAACTCTATGACACCTATGTTATAGGGGAAGGAAACAAAGAAAATGGTAGGACTCTGAAGAATGCAGTTGAACAGAGGGATCTGGGAATACAGGTACAGAATTCCCTAAAAGTGACGTCACAGGTGGATACGGTATAAAGTGTGCTTTTGATACACTGGCCTTTATAAATCAGACTATTGAGTATAAAAGTTGGAGTGTTATGGTAAGGTTGTATAAAACATTGGTGAGGCCGAATTTAAAGTATTGTGTACAGTTTTAAGCACTTAGTTACAGGAAGGATGTAAATAAGGTTGAAAGAATGCAGAGAAGGTTCAGAAAGATGTTGCTGGGACTTTAGAAGCTGAGTTACAGAGACAGATTGAATAGGTTCGGACTTTATTCCCTGAAGTGTAGAAGAATGAGGGAAGATTTGATAGAGGTGCGTAAGATTTTGATGGGTATCGATAGAGTGAATGAAAGCAGGCTCTTTCCACTGATGCCAAAGGAGAAAAAAACCCAGCAGGCATAGGTTAAGGGTGAAAGGAGAAAAGTTTAAAGGGAATATTAGGTGGGGCTTCTTCATGCAGAGAGTGGTGGGAGTGTGGATTGAGCAGCCAGATAAAGTGGTAAATGTGGGGTCACTTTTAACATTTAAGAAAAACTTGGACAGGTACATGGATAAGAGAAATGTGAAGGGATATGGTTCAAGTGCAGGTCAGTGGCACTAGGCAAAAAATGGTTCAGCACAGACAAGAAGACAATGAGCTGTAATTTTCTGTGGTTCTATGGTTCTAAAAGTACAGTAAGAGGTCTGACAACACCAATTTTAAATCCAACCGATTTATTTGATAGTAAACTTGCTAGCTTTCGGCCTTTGTAGCCTTCGTCAGGCGAATGAGGTGTTCTGGTCTGCAATAGCACACATATCAGCACAAACAGTTTCCAGATTGCTGATTAGAATGCGAATCCTTACACCTAACCTGCTATTCAAGTCTTAAAGTGGCTAACAATGTGAGTGGAAAGAGCACTGAGCAGAGGTTAGAGAGATGTGTATTGTCTCCAGACAGCACAGTTGTCAGACCTCTTACTGAGTTTACCCCAGTCCAATGCCGGCATCTCTACATCATGTCTAAAAGTACAGCACAGGAACAGGCCATTTAGCCTCCAAGCCTGGCTGATTTTAATGCCTGCCTAAACTAAAACTACATACACTTACAGAGTCCACATTCTTCCATTCTAATCCTATTCATGTATTCGTCTGGATGCCCCTTAAATGCCACTATCTCTCCTGGCAGCGGGTTCCAATCATTCACCATCCTCTGTGTAAAAAAACTTACCTCGCATATCTCCTCTAAACTTTTCCCCATGCACTTTAAAACTATGTCTCCCGATACTTGATCTTTCCACCGTAGGAAAGAGCATCTGACTATCCACTCTGTCTACGTCATTCATAATCTTGTAAAGCTCTATCAGGTCACCCCTCAACTATCATCATTCCAGTGAGAACAAACTGAGCTTATCCAACCTCTCCTCATAACTGATACCCTCCAGACCAGGCAACATTCTGGTAATCCTCTTCTGTATCCTCTTCAAAGCATCCATTTCCTGCTGGTAGCGTGCCAGCCAGAATTGTGCACAATATTCCAAATAAGGCCTAACCATGGTTCTGCACAGCTGCAGCACGACCTGCCAATTTTTATATTCAATGCCCTAGCCAATGATGGCAAGCATGCTGCATGTCTTCTTGACTACCTTATCCACTCCTGTTGCTACCTGTTCACCATGTGCTTGGTGGACAAGTACATCCAGATTTCTCTGCCTATCAATACTCCCAGAGAATATTCCATTTATTTATACCATTTATTGTAATAATTCCAACATGCATTGAATCTTCCAAAATGCATGATCTCACATTTGTCCTGATTAATCTCCATCTGCCATTTCTCTGCCCAAATCTCCAACCAGTCTATATCTTCCTATAACATAGAGTCATAGAGGTTTACAACATGGAAACAGGCCCCTTGCCCAACTTGTCCAGGCCGCCCTTTTTTTTAAAACTTCCCAAGCTAATCCCAATTATTCACATTTAGCCAATATCCCTCTATACATATCATACTCATACCTTTTTAAAAGATAAAATTGTACCCATCTTTACCTCTGGCAGCTTGTTCCAGACACTCACCACCCTCTATGTGAAAAAATTGTCCATACTTTTGTATCTCTCCCCTCTCACCTTACACCTAGTTTTAGACTCCCCTACCTTTCGGAAAAGATATTGACTATCTACCTTGTCTATGCCCCTCATTATTTCGTAGACCTCTACAAGGTCACACCTCAGCCTCCTACGCTTCAGAGAAAAAAGTCCCAGTCTATTCAGCTCACCTTAAAACTCAATCCATCAAGTCCCAGTAACATCCTAGTAAATCTTTTCTGCACTCTTTCTATAATAGGGTGACCAGAAATGCACACAGTATTCCAAGTGTGGCCTGATCAATGTCTTGCACAACTTCAACAAGACGTTCCAACTCATGTATTCAATGTTCTGACTGATGAAACCAAGCATGTCAAATGCCTTCTTCACCACTCTGTCCACCTGTGACTCCACTTTCAAAGAGCTATGAATATGTACCCCGAGATCTCTTTGTTCTGTTACCCTTCCTCATGCCCTACCTTTAAGTGATTAAGTCCTGCTCTGGTTCGAACTACCAAAATGCATCACCTTGTGTTTGTCTAAATTAAACTCCATCTGCCATTCATCAGCCCATTGGCCCAATTGATCAAGATCTCGTTGCAATTGGAGATAACTTTCTTCACTGTCCACTATGCCACCAATTTTGGTGTCATCTGCAAACTTACTAACCCCATCTTCTGACAATCTCTATCATTATCTGCAACTCCACCAATTTTTGGGTTGTCTACGAACTTACTAATCAAACCAGCTACATTTTCCTCCAAATCATTATATAAATTATGAGCAACAAGTGTCCCAGAACTGATCCTGTGGAACATCGCTAGTCACAGCCTTCCATTCAGAAAAGCACCACTCTATTTCCACCTCCGCCTTCTATGCCCAAGCCAGTTCTGTATCCATCTTGCCAGCTTTCCTTGGACCCTGTGTGACTTCACCTTTTGTATCATTCTATGATGACGTACCTTTTCAAAGTACGTTTAATGAAGTCCATGTATACAACATCCACTGTCTTTCCCTCATCTATCATGCTCCCCTTCTTAAACATTGGCTATTCTCCAGTCCTCTGGAACTCACCTGTAATGAGGACACAAAGATTTCTGTCAAGGCCCCAGAAATTTCCTCCCTTGCCTCCCTTGGTATTTTGGGATACATCCCATCAGGCCCTGGGGACTTATCTACTTGAATGCTTTTTAAGACACCCAACACAAGACTAATTATTCCTTTTTGATATCAACATGACCCAGATTATCTACACACCCTGCCCTAGGCTCCTCAGGCACCAAGTCTTTCTCTTTGGTGAATACAGAGGCAAAGAATTCATTTCGCATTTCTGCTGGTTGCATGCATAGATTCCCTCCAGCATTTTTGAATGGACCAACCCTTTCCCTGGCTACTCTCATGCTCTTTACAAACATATAAAATGCCTTAGGGTTTTCTTTAATCTTGTTTGCTAAGGATTTTTCATGGCCTCTTTTAGCTCTCCTAACTCCTTCCTTAAGTTCTTTCCCACTTTGTTTATATTCTTCAAAGACTTCATCTGTCATACACTTTTATGAATGCTTCCTTTTGCTTTTTGATAAGATTCATGATATCCCTCGTTATCCAGAGTTCCCGATACTTGCCACACTTATCCTTCATCCTTACAGATATATGTCAGTCCTGAAGTCCAATCAACTGATATCTGAAAGATTCCGATATGTCGGATGTTGATTTTCCTCAAACAGCCTCTTCTAACCTACACTCTCCAGGGCATTTTTTCACACAAAGGGAAGTGGGGATGTAGAATGCACTACCGAGTAAGGTGGTGGGAGCAGGCATGCTAGGGTTGTTTAAGGGTCTCTTGGACAGCCACATGAGCGGTCTGCAGATAGAAGGATATAGGAGGACTGTTTAAATACTTTAATTGTTTCCACAGGCTGTTCGGTCCACCTTGTTGACCAACAAGGTGCATGCATTCGGCAGGTCGTGCGAGGGCTGCTCTTGGATGTTACTTCAGGAGTGGCCTAGTGCTTCATGTCGTTAGTGTATGCTTAAACTGGACCATCAGATGGGCAACACGACAGCTCAGAGACTATCGCTGTTGCTGTGCAGACACATGGATTTGGGCCTGCGTCTGCAGGAGTTTGCGCGTTCTCCCCGTGGTTGCGTGGGTTTTCTCCAGGTGCTCCGGTTTCCTCCCACATCCCAAAAACGTGCTCTTAAGCTGACTGGGTAACAAGTTGTCCCTATATTGGTCTCTATATGTCATTAAGACGTTAGGACGGCGGCGCGGGCTCGTTGGGCTGAAGGGCTTGTTTCCTGTGCTGTGTTGTTCTTTGTTCTTTGTATCCTGCCTAATGTTGTTGTAGTTAGTCTTCCCCCAATTTAACATCGTTGTTTGAGGACCACTCTTGTCCTTATCTATAAATATCTTAAATCTTCGGAACGATGATCACCCGAAATGCTCTCCGACTGAAACTTTGATCACCTGGCTGGGCTCGTTCCCCAATACCAAGTATAATATGGTTCCTTCCTGAGTTGGGCAATTTCAAGAAACTGTTTCATGAAGCCCTCCTGGATGCTCCTTACAAATTCTGCCTCATCCAAGCCCTCCGGAGTGAGTCCCAATCAATATAGGGAAAGTTAAAATTAACCAGCACAACAACTCTGGTGTTTTTGCATCTTTCCAAAATCTGTTTGCATACCTACTCCTCTATCTCCCAGTGGCTGTTGGGAGACCTGTAATAAACCTGTAAGGACGGTACAATGGCACAGTGGCTAGCACTGCTGCCTCACAGTGCTTGGGACTCAGATTCGATTCCTGACTTGGGTCACTATTTATGTGGAGATTTTCCTCGTGTCCGCATGGGTTTCCTCCAGGTGCTCTGGTTTCCTCCCACAGTTCAAAGGTGGCGACACGGGCTCATTGGGCGAAGGGCCTGTTTCCCGTGCTGTGTTGTTCTTTGTTCTTTATGGACAGGTAAGGTGGCTTGGCCATGCTAAATTGCCCTTTAGTGTCAGGGGGATTAGCTAGGGTGAATGCATGGCGTTATAAGGATAGGGCCTGAGTGGGATTGTGGCTGGTGCAGACACAATGAGTCTAATGGCCTCCTTCTACACTATGATTGAATGAAACCCCAGCATTGTGACTGGAGCCTTCCTATTCTTGAGTTGTATCTATATTATCTTGCTGCCTGAACTCTCCAATGTGTCCTCCCTCAGTACAGCTGTGATATTTGCCTTAACTAGTCATGTAATCAACATCCGCCCTTCCCCAACGCAAAACACTTTTTACACTCCCCATATCCTGTTTGAAGCATCTAAATCCTGGAATGTTTAACTACCAAGCTTGTCCCTCTTTCAACCAAGTCTTTGCAATAGCAGTAACATCATAGTTTCAAGTATTAATCCAAGCTCTAAGGTCACCTATGTTATCTGTTACACTCCTCACGTGGTGTACTTCAGGCCACCAGTCCTGTTGTGTTCATCAACTACTCCCTTCCTGCTTTTCCTCTTAACCTTACTGGCCTTTGACTATAGCTCTCTCTTCTCCTGATCTACGGCTCTGGTTCCCAACCCTAACCAAATTAGTCTAAATTCTCCCGAGTGATTCTAGCAAATCTACCTGCCAGAATATTGGTGCCCCTTCAGTTTAGGTGTAACCCAAAGAACAATGAACAAAGAAAAAAGGAAATTACAGCACAGGAACAGGCCCTTTGGCCCTCCAAACCTGCACCAACCATGCTGCCCGACTTAACAAAAATTCCCGATGCTTCTGGGGATCATATTGCTCTATTTCCATCTTATTCATGTATTTGTTCAGAGGTCCCTAAAAGTCACTGTCATATTTGCTTTCACCACCTCCCCAGCAGCGAATTGCAGGTACAGACCACCCTCTGTGTAAAAAGATTTGCCTCATGTATCTTCTTTAAACTTTGCCCCTTACACCTTAAACTTCTTCCCCCTAGTAATTGACTCTTCCACTCTAGGAAAAAGCTTCTCACTATTCACTCTGTCCATGCCCCTCCTAATGTTGTAGACTTCTATAAGGTCGCCCCTCAATCTTCGTCATTCTAGTGAGAACAAAGCAAGTTTCTCCAATCTTGTCTCACAACTAATGCCCCCAATACCATACAACAATCTGATAAATCTTTTCTGTACCCTTTCCAAAATTTCAACATCCTTCTGGTAGTGTGGCGACCAGAAATTGAGCCCTGTACTCCAATTGCGGCCGCACTAAGGTTCTATAAAACTGTAACATAACTTGGCAATTTTTAAACTCAATGCCCCAGCCAATGAAGGCAAGCATATTTTATGCCTTCCTGACTATCTTCTCCACCTGTATTGCCACTTTCAGTGACCTGTGTATCTGTACACCCAGATCTCTCTGTCCATCAATACTCTTAAGGGTTCTGCCATTTACTGTATATTTCCTATCTTTTATTTGACTTCCAAAATGCATCATCTCTGGTTTAAACTCCAGTTGCCAACTCTCCACCCATGTTTTCAACGGATCTGTATCCTGCTGTATCCTCTGACAGTCCTCATCACTATCCGCAAATCCACCAACCTTTGTGTCGTCGGAAAATTAAGAATCAAACCAGTTACATTTTTCTCCAAATCATTCAACAACAGTCCCAGCACTAATCTCTGAGGAACTCCTCCATTCAGAAACGCACCCTTCCATTGCTATCCTCTGTCATCTACGATCGAGCCAGTTCTATATCCATTTTGCCAGCTCACCTCTGATCTCATGTGATTTCACCTTCTGCACTAGTCTACAGGACATTGACAAAAGCCTTACTGAAGTCCATGTGGACAACATCTACTGCCCTACCCTCATCAATTATCTTCTTCATTTCCTTGAAAAACTGGATCAAATTAGTGAGACACAACCTCCCCTTCACAAAACCATGTTGCTTCTCGTGAATACTTATTTCCAAGTGGGAGTAAATCCTGTCTCGCAGAATCCTCTCCAATAATTTCCCTTCACTGGTATAAGGCTCATTGGCTGTAATTACCTGGATTATCCTTGCTACCCTTTTTAAACAAAGGAACAACACTGGCTATTCTCCAGTCTTCTGGGACCTCTCAAGGACCCAGCAATTTCCTCCTTTACCTCTCTCAATATTCTGGGGTATATCCCATCAGGACCTGGAGACTTGTCTACCTTAATGTTTCTTAAGAGCCCTAATACACCTTTTTGATCTCAACATGACATCTCAACATGTACAGATCCCACCTATCCTGAAAGAGATTCCAATGATCAAGATATCTGAACCCCTCTCTGCTACACCAGCTCTTTAGCCACATGTTTAGTTACTTCTTTCTGTGCCTCACTGACACTCGGCACAGAAAATAATCCTGAGATGACAACTCAAGAAGTCCTCCTTTTTTAACTTACTACCCAACTCCCAGAATTCCCCTTGCAGACCCTGATACTAACCTGATAGGCAGGAAGAATGACAATGTGTACCATAAACCTCTGGCTGCTCATCCTCCCCTTTCAGACTGTCTCATGCCTGCTCAGAAACATCCTTCGCCCTGGCACCAGGAAGGCAACACAGCATCCTGGAGTCTCTTACCCAGTCACAGAATTGCCTGCCTGTGCCCCTGACTATAGAGTCCCCTATAACTATCGCTCTTCTGCGCCTTGATCCTAATTTTAGGTGTGATTCTGACTTGGAGGTATTCAGTTATAATCCCACAGATGGTATCTTTTTAACCATTGGTTCCTCAGCCAGCACATACACTAATGTCTGAATCTGCAGTTCCTCTTGTATTGAGCATGATTACTATTGCAGCAACACTTTTTATCATCAATTGGATAAAACTAATCTGTCTCACAATAGTCTAATCAAGTTAATGTTACCTATTAGTGGGTGAACTATCCAAGACTTGGTGAATTCTGTTTCACAATAATAGGAAGAACTGACATCGGAGGATCAGAAAATGTTGCTATGAACGTTTGGCTGCCACAAGCCAGTAATCCCCGTGGTGCCAGTTTCGGTGCCATTCCCTGTTTTCCCCTGAGAGGCCATCTCCCCGACAGTATACAAGACAGTATACCTGTTAGAGAGGGGATAGCCATACGGGATTCCTGCACTGACTGCCTGCCTTTTCTAGTAGTCACCCACCTTGGGTGTGACCACATCTCTTATGTTCATGATGCTTTCCGTCACTTGTGTGATCCTAAGTGCATCCAACTGCAAGAGCAGTAAGTTTTTAATTCATTTATGGGATGTGGGCATCACTAACGAGACCACCATTTATTGTCCATCCCTAGTTGCCCTTGATAAAGTGGTGGTGAGCTCTTTTTGAACCATGGCAGTGTCTGAGGTATAGATGCACCGAGTGCTGTGAAGGAGAGACTGTCAGGACTTTAACCCAGCGATAACGAAGGAATTGTGATATATTGTCAAGCGAGGATAGGGAGTGACATAGAGAAAAACTTGCAGATGTGGTGTTCCCAGCTAATTTTTGTCCTTCCTATAGAGCACTTTGTGGACAGCACATAATGCTGTCATTGTTACTCAGTGGTGGACAGATTGAATGTTGGACAAAGTACCAATGAAGCAGGCTGCTTTGTCCTGGATGGTGACAAATTCTTCAGTGTTGCTGGAGCTGCACTCACCCAGGCAAGTGGCCAGTATTCCATCATTAGTCATAGAATCCCTAAAGTACAGAAAGAAGCCATCTGCCAATCGATTCGGCACCAACCACAATCCCACCCAGGTCCTACCCCCATATCCCTAAACATTTACCTGCCAATCCCTCTCACATACGCATCCCTGGACCCTAAATGGCCAATCAACCTAACCAGCACATCTTTGGACTATGGGAGAAAACTGGAGCACCTGGAGAAAACACACGCAGACACGAAGAGAATGTGCAAACTCCACACAGATAGTGAGCCAAGCCTGGAATTGAACCCAGGTTCCTGGAGCTGCTAAGCAGTAGTGCTAACCACTGTGCTACTGTGCTGCCCTGACTTGTAGATGTTGGACAGGCTTTAGGCAGTCAGAATGCAAGTTACTTATCACAGAATTTCTAGCCATTGACCCAATTCCCAATGATTCATTCACTCCAGTGTTGTTAGAGCTCCTTGATGTTATACTTGGTCAAATGCTGCCTGGATAGCAGTCACTCTCATCTCATTTCTGGAATTCAGCTCTTCTGTTCATGTTTGAACCGAGACTGTCAGGAGCTGAGTGACCCTGGTGGAACTCAAACTGAGCAGATTATTGTTGAGTATATGCCACTTGATGGCATGTAGATGACCTCTTCCATTAATTTACTGATGACCAACAGTAGATTAATGGGGCAGTAATTGATCAGGTTGAATTTGTCTTTTGTTGTAAACAAGACATACCTGGGCTTTTGTCCACAATTTTGTGTAGATGCCAGTGTTGTAGCTACACTGGAACAGCCTGGCTAGGAGTGTAGCAGGTTCTGGAGCACAAATCCTCATTATTTTTGCTGGAATATTGTCACAGTTCATAGCTTTTGCCATCAACCATGTTTTCCTATCACATGTAGTGAATCAATTTGGCTGGACACAGACACCTAAGATGCTGGGGACCCCCAGAGGAGGCCAAAATGGATCATCCACTTGGCACTTCTAGTTGAGTTGTAGGAAATGCTTCAGATTTATCTTTTGCATTGATATTCTGGATTCTCCCATCATTGATATTTGTGGAGCTTTATCTTCCAGGATTTATCCACTACCATTTACAGTTCAATGTGGTAGGACTATGGAGCTTTGATTGTGGAACTGTTTAACTCTGTTACTTGTAGCTATTGCTATTTGACATACAAGTAGACTTGTGTAGTAACTTCGTCAGATTGACACCTTATTTTGATTATGCCTGGTGTTGTTCCTGGCATACCCTCTTTAATTCTTCATTGAACCAGGGCTGATTTTCTGGTTTCGTGTTAATGGTAGAGTGGATGATGTATCAGGCCATGAGGTTACAGATTGTGATTATGTACAATTCTGCTGCTGCTGGTGGCACAGTAGGAAGTCTGACAACATCAGGTTTAAAGCCAACTGATTTATTTGATAGTAAACTCACAAGCTTTTGACCCTCTGGTCTTCGTCAGGTGAATGAGGTGTTCTGGTCTCAAACAGCACACGTAACAGCACAGACTGTTTGCAGATTACTGATTAGAATGTGAATCTTTACACCTAACCTGCTATTCAAGTCTTAAAGTGGCTAACAATGTGAGTGAAAGGAGCACTGAGCACAGGTTAAAGAGATGTGTATTGTCTCCAGACAGCACAGTGACGTTTTTTGCTAACCGAGGCGAGAATACCATTCACCAGGTATACGGTACATACCCATACAACTCAGCCAACGTTGTCTACCTAATACATTGCAAGAAAGCGTGTCCCGAAGCATGGTATATTGGGGAGATCATGCAGACACTACGGCAGCGGATGAATGAACATTCATTCATGGGCTGAGATTAGAAACAGGAGAGGAGAGGTCACCCTGTTGGGAGTCTTTTATAGACCTCCTAAAAGTTCTAAAGAGGTAGAGGAAAGGATTGCAAAGTCGATCCTGGACAGGAGTGAAAATAATAGGGTCATTGTTACGGGGGACTTTAACTTTACTAATAATGATTGGAATAGCTATAGCTCTAGTACGTTAGAGGGGTCAGTTTTTGTACAAAGTGTGCAGGAAGGTTTTTTGACTCAGTATGTAGATAGGCCAACTAGAGGTGAGGCTACATTGGATTTGGTGCTGGGCAATGAGCCAGACCAGGTGTTAGGCTTGGAAGTTTGTGAACATTTTGGTGATAGTGACCACAATTCGGTTACGTTCACCTTAGTGATGGATAGGAATAGGCATGAAGCTGGGGGCAGTAGTTATAGCTGGGGGAATGGTAATTATGAGGCCATAAGGAGGGAATTAGGGTGCATAGGTTGGAGTAGTAAACTACAGGGACTGGGAACATCTGAAATGTGGAGCTTATTCAAGGAGCAGCTGCTGCGAGTCCTTGATAAGTATGTCCCTGTCAGACAAGGAGGAAATGGTCGAGTAAGGGAGCCATGGTGTACGAAAAAAGTTAATTCGCTGGTTAAAAGGAAAAAAGAGGCTTATGTCAGGATGAGACTTGAAGGCTCAGTTAGTGCAATGGATAGCTATAGATTAGCCAGGAGGGAGCTAAAGAGTGAGTTGAAGAGAGCTAAGAGGGGACACGAGAAGACTTTGGCTGATAGGATTAAGGAGAATCCTAAAGCTTTCCTTAGATATGTTAAGAATAGAAGATTGGTTAGGGCAAGATTAGGGCCAGTCATAGACAGCAGTGGGAAGTTGTGCGTGGAGCCTGAAGAGATTGGTGAGGCACTGAATAAAAATTTCTCTTCGGTATTCACGCAGAGTGCTGGAAATGTAGCTGTGGAGAGCACTGAGGTACAGGGTTGCAAATTGGGGAGTATTGTAGTAGATAGGGAGGATGTGTTAGAAATTCTCGAGGGTTTGAAGTTGGATAAGTCCCCTGGGCCGCACGGGATTTACCCTAGGATTCTCTGGGAGGCAAGAGAGGAGATTGCAGAGCCTCTGGCTCTGATCTTCAGGTCCTCGTTGGTTACGGGTGTGGTTCCGGAGGACTGGAGGATAGCGAATGTGGTCCCATTGTTCAAGAATGGGAAGAGAGACCTTCCAGGGAATTATAGGCCAGTGAGTCTTACTTCTGTTGTGGGCAAAGTATTGGAGAGAATTATTAGGGATAGGATTTATAGTTATTTTAGAGAGAAATGAATTGATTGGGGATAGTCAGCATAGTTTTGTGAAGGGTAGGTTGTGCCTTACTAACCTTATTGAGTTTTTTGAAAAAATGACCAAAGAGGTGGATGGGGGTAAGGCGGTTGATGTGGTATATATGGACTTTAGTAAGGCGTTTGATAAGGTGGCCCATGGAAGACTTCTGCAGAAAATGCAGATTTATGGGATAGAGGGTGATTTAGCTAATTGGGTTAGGAATTGGCTAGCAGATAGAAGACAGAGGTGGTGGTTGATGGGAGATATTCATCTTGGAGTTCGGTGACAAGTGGTGTACCTCAGGGGTCTGTTTTGGGGCCCCTGCTGTTTGTAATTTTTATAAATGATCTGGATGAGCGTATTGAAGGATGGATTAGTAAATTTGCAGATGACACTAAAGTCGGTGGAGTGGTAGATAGTGAAGAGGGGTGTTATAGTTTGCAGAGAGACTTGGACAAGTTGCAGAGCTGGGCCGAGAGGTGGCAAATGGAGTTTAATGTGGAAAATTGTGAGGTAATGCATTATGGCAGGAATAATAAATGTGTAGAGTATAGGGCTAATGGTAGGATTCTTAGTAGTCTTGATGAACAGAGGGATCTTGGTGTGTATGTGCATAGATCCATGAAAGTAGGCAGTCAAGTCAAGAAGGTTGTTAAGAAGGCATATGGAGTCTTAGCTTTTATTGGTAGGGGGATTGAATTTCGGAGCCGCAATGTCATGTTGCAACTGTCCAAAACTCTAGTGCGGCCGCACTTGGAGTATTGTGTGCAGTTCTGGTCCCCACATCATAAGAAAGATGTGGAGGCATTGGAGAGGGTACAGAGGAGGTTTACCAGGATGTTGCCTGGTATGGAGGGCAGGTCTTATGAAGAGAGGCTGAGGATTTGAGGTTGTTTTCGTTAGAAAGGAGGCGGCTAAGAGGGGACCTTATCGAAACATATAAGATGATTAGAGTTTAGATAGGGTGGACAGTGATAGCCTTTTTCCTAGGATGGAGAAAGCTAGCACGAGGGGACACAGCTTTAAATTAAGGGGTGATAGTTATAGGACGGATATCAGAGATAGGTTCTTTACCCAGAGGGCGGTTAGGGAGTGGAATGCCCTGCCTGCAGCAGTTGTAGATGCGCCAAGTTTGGTGGCATTTAAGAGGTTAGTTGATAAGTATATGGAAGAGAAGGGAATGTTTTAGTTTGGAGGGTCATTGCTTTTTTTTCATAATTGGTCGGCGCAACATCGAAGGCCGAAGGGCCTGTTCTGTGCTGTAATGTTCTATGTTCTAACATCGCTCGACAATCACCAGGCAAAACTGTTCCCTTCCTCTTGGCAAACACTTCAGCAGTCATGGGCATTCAGCCTCCGACCTATGGGTAAACGTTCTTCAAGGGGGCCTTCACGACACACGACAGCGCAGAGCCGCTGAGCAGAGACTGACAGCCATGTTCCGCACACATAAGGACGGTCTTAACAGGGATCTTGACTTCATGTCACACTATCTGTAACCCCCATGACTTGCCTGGGTTAGCAAAAAACCTCACTTACTGTGCTGTCTGGAGACAATACACAATATTGGAGAAGTGGCAGATGGACTTCAACGCAGATAAATGTGTTGTGGTCCATTTTGGCAGATCCAACGGGATGAATGAGTACACTATCAAAGGTAGGAGTCTTAGCTGTGTAGAAGAGCAGAGGGATCTTGGGGTCCGGGTCCATAAGACTCTCAAATCGGCCTCCCAGGTGGAGGATGTGGGTAAGAAAGCTTACGGTGTACTGGCCTTCATTCATCGAGGGATTGAGTTCAGGAGTCAGGAGGTAATGCTGCAGCTTTATAGGACCCTTGTCAGACCACACTTGGAGTACTGTGCGCAGTTCCGGTCGCCTCACTATAGGAAGGACGTGGAAGCTATTGAAAGGGTGCAGAGGAGATTTACAAGGATGTTGCCTGGATTGGGAGGCATGCCTTATGAAGACAGGTTGAGGGAGCTGGGACTGTTCTCCCTGGAGAGACGAAGGTTGAGAGGCGACCTGATAGAGGTTTACAAGATGTTGAGAGGATTAGATAGGATGGACTCTCAGAGACTATTTCCCAGGGCTGAAATGGTCGCGACGAGAGGGCACAGATTTAAGGTGCAGGGAAGCAAGTACAGAGGCGATGCTAGGGGAAAGTTTTTCACTCAGAGGGTGGTGAGTGAATGGAATCGGCTGCCGTCGGTGGTGGTCGAGGCGAAATCGCTGGGGTCTTTTAAAAGACTTCTGGATGAGTATATGGGATCCAATGGGATTGGGGGTTATAGATAGGTCTATGGCTGGGTAGGTTTTGATGTGTTCGGCACAACTTGTGAGCCGAAGGGCCTGTTTGTGCTGTAGTGTTCTATGTTCTATCTCTTTAACCTGTGCTCAGTGTTCCTTCCACTCACATTGTTAGCCATTGTAAGACTTGAATAGCAGGTTCGGTGTAAAGATTCGCATTCTAATCAGCAATCTGTGAACAGTCTGTGCTGTTACGTGTACTGTTTGAGACCAGAACACCTCATTCACCTGACGAAGACCAGAGGGTCGAAAGATTGTGAGTTTACTATCAAATAAATCGGTTGGATTTAAACCTGGTGTTGTTAGACTTCTTACTGTGTTTATCCCAGTCCAACGCTGGCATCTCTATATCATGGCTGCTGGTGGCCCACAGTGCCACATGAATGCCCAGTTCTGAGTTTCTAAATCTGTTTGAAATGCATCCAAATTAACACAATGATAATTCAATTGGCTCCACCAGTTAACTTGTAAAACATAATGATTTATTACAACTATGTACAACTACTTAGACAGTGTTTTTAATGGCCTTTTCATACTCAGCTCAAATGCCCAATAGTGAGGCAAATTCCAGCATGTCCCAATGAATTCCCAACTCTGTCCCTGATTGGGCTAGTGGGTCAGATGACTTCCTTAGAAAACATCCACAAAGAAGATAGCTCCTTAAGGAGGCTGATTTCTACGTCCTTTCCCCTTTAAGTTTCTTATTGCATATTGGAATACTTATATTGCACAATTAGGACATAAGACCATAACATATTGGAACAGAATTTGAGTATTCGACGCATCAGGACTGCTCCTCAGGTGGAGACCGCACAGTAAGTGAGGTTTTTTGCTAACCCAGGCAAGTCATGGGGGTTACAGATAGTGTGACATGAAGTCAAGATCCCTGTTAAGACCGTCCTTATGTGTGCGGAACATGGCTGTCAGTCTCTGCTCAGCGGCTCTGCGCTGTCGTGTGTCGTGAAGGCCCCCTTGAAGAACGTTTACCCATAGGTCGGAGGCTGAATGCCCATGACTGCTGAAGTGTTTGCCAAGAGGAAGGGAACAGTTTTGCCTGGTGATTGTCGAGCGATGTTAGAACATAGAACATTACAGCACAGAACAGGCCCTTCGGCCTTCGATGTTGCGCCGACCAATTATGAAAAAAAAGCAATGACCCTCCAAACTAAAACATTCCCTTCTCTTCCATAAACTTATCAACTAACCTCTTAAATGCCACCAAACTTGGCGCATCTACAACTCTGGAGACAATACACAGTATTGGAGAAGTGGCAGATGGACTTCAACGCAGATAAATGTGTTGTGGTCCATTTTGGCAGATCCAACGGGATGAATGAGTACACTATCAAAGGTAGGAGTCTTAGCTGTGTGGAAGAGCAGAGGGATCTTGGGGTCCGGGTCCATAAGACTCTCAAATCGGCCTCCCAGGTGGAGGATGTGGTTAAGAAAGCTTACGGTGTACTGGCCTTCATTCATCGAGGGATTGAGTTCAGGAGTCAGGAGGTAATGCTGCAGCTTTATAGGACCCTTGTCAGACCACACTGTCATCAACAATATTAAGAATCCTACCATTAGCCCTATACTCTACACATTTATTATTCCTGCCAAAGTGCATTACCTCACACTTTTCCACATTAAACTCCATTTGCCACCTCTCGGCCCAGCTCTGCAACTTGTCCAAGTCTCTCTGCAAACTAGAACACCCCTCTTCACTATCTACCACTCCTGGTCATTCATGGCTGATAAATTTCTCATAATCTTTCATCCCTTTACCTATCAAGAACTTATCTATCTCTGTTTTAAATATATTCAATGCCTTGTCCTCCACTGCCTTCTGTGGCAATGAATTCCATAGATTCTCTACCCTCTGGCTGAAGAAATTCCTCCTCATCTCAATCGTAAAGGATCGTATCTTTATTCTAAGGCTGTGCCCTTGGATCTTGGTCTCGCCTATTAGTTTATTTGATAGTAATCTCACAAGCTTTCGGAAATGGTGTTCCTTCATCAGATGTGTCCGGTTCTAAAAGCTTGTGAGATTACTATCAAATAAGCTGGTTGGACTCTAACCTGGTGTTATGAGACTTCTTATTGTATTTACCCCAGTCCAACGTCAGCATCTCTACATCTCGCCTACTATTGCAGACATTTTCCCCGTGTCCACTCTATCCATGCCTTTCAGTACTCTTTATGTTTCAATGAGATCTCCTCTCATCCTTGTAAACTGAGTACAGACCCAGAGTCCTCAAACGCTCGTCATATGTCAAACTTTTCGGGGATCATTTTCATGAACCTCCTCTGGGCCCTCTCCAGGGTCATCAGAGCCTTCCTTGGATATGGGGCTCAAAATTGCTCACAATACTCCAAATGTGGTCTCACCAGAGCCTCAGCAGTACATTCCTGCTTTTGTATTCTAGTCTTCTCAAAATGAATGCTAACATTGCATGTGCTTGCTAATGACCAACTCAACCTGTAAATTAATCTTAAGAGAATCCTGAAATGGACTCCCAAGTCCCTGTGTTTCTAATTTCTAAATTCTCTCCCCATTTAGAAAATTGTCTATGCCTCTAATCTTCTAGTACTGTGCCGCAGGGCTTGGTACTGGGACCTCTTCTATTTGTAATATATATATAAATGACTTGGAAGAGGGAGTAAGTGGAGTGATCAGCAAGTTTGCAGACAATACAAAGATGGCTGGACTTGCGGATAGTGAGGAGCATTGTCGGGCGATGCAGCAGGACATAGGCTGGTAGCTTGGGCAGATAGATGGCAGATGGAATTCAATCCTGATAAATGTGAGGTGATGCATTTTGGGAGAAAGAATGTTGAGGGAAGGTATATGTTAAAGGGCAGACCTATTAAGAGTATAGAAACACGGAGGGACCTGGGGGTGCAGGTGAACAAGTCTCTGAAGGTGGCAGAGCAAGTGGAGAAGTTTGTGAAGAAAGCATATAGTATGTTAGCCTTTATAGGAAGGGGTATAGAGTACAAGAGCTGGTCTTTAATGTTGCAGTTGTATAAAACGTTGGTTAGACCTCATTTGGAATACTGCATCCAGTTCTGGTCGCCTTACTATCGGAAGAATGTGGAGACTCTGGAGAGAGTGCAGAGGAGGTTTACCAGGATGCTGCCTGGTATGGAAGGTCTGAGTTACGAGGAGAAGTTAGGCAAATTGGACAGTTTTCCATAGAAAGACGTAGACTTAGAGTAGATCTAATAGAGGTGTACAAGATTATGAGGGGTATAGATAGAGTAAACAGGGTTAAGCTTTTTCCTAGGCTGGACTCAAATAGCACAAGGGGTCACGAGCATAGGGTGAGGGGGATAAGGTATAATTTGGATGCTAGAGGGAGTTTTTTCACACAGAGGGTGGTGAGGGTATGGAATGCGCTGCCAAGTAAAGTGGTGGAGGCAGGCACTCTGGAGTTATTTAAGAAATACTTAGATGGGCACATGAACAGGATGGGAATGGAGGGGTATAGAAAACTTATTTAAAATAGGGATCGTGAGTCTTGGGAGTTCCTGGGAAGTGTGTAAACGGATGATGATATTGATGTACTTGTTTTTATCTTATAGGTGCTTTGGTCCACCTTGTTGTCTAACAAAGGGCATACACGCGATGGGTCGTGAGAGGACTGCTCTTGGATTTTTTTTCAAGAGTATCCTAGTGCTTCACAACGTTAGTGTACGCTTGACCTGGACCATTTGATGGGCAACACGACAGCTCAGTGACTATCGTTGTGCTGTACAGATACATGGATTTGGGCCTGTGTCTGTGGGAGTTTGCGCATTCTCCCCGTGCTTGTGTGGGTTTTCTCCGGGTGCTCCGGTTTCCTCCCACATCCCAAAGATGTGCTCTTAGGCTAATTAGCAAAACAAATTCTCCCTAAATTGTCTCAAATTTGGTTTTTAATCCATAGATCTACAAAACATTGACAGGGATCACGGGTAGAGGTGGGTACATCGGAGTGGCGGTGCGGGCTCGTTGGGCCGAAGTGCCTGTTTCCCGTGCTGTTTTGTGCTATGTTCTTTGTTCTTCCAGGAATGTTCAGTTGCCACTGCTCCCCTTCCTTTAACCATGTCTCCGTCACCACAACCACATCCAAGTTCCTCGCGAACATCAAGGCCCTAAGTTCATCCGTTTTTCCCATTACGCTTCTCGCATTGAAACACTCCAGACTTACAAGCCCACTCGGAACCTCCTTCTCCCCGGTGCTTCTCTTCTCGTCCAAGCTTACTCTATCTCCCATCTCGCTCTCTACCGAGCTATCGGTCTCATCCCCTCCCCCCCTCCGTATTAGTTTAAATCCTGCTGAAACACTCCAGCTAACCTCCCAGCTAATTGGGGAGCATGCCTTATGAAGATAGGTTGAGAGAGCTAGATCTCTTCTCCCTGGAGAGTCAAACGTTGAGAGGCGACCTGATAGAGGTTTTTAAGATGTTGAGAGGGATAGATGGAGTGGATTCTCGGAGGCTATTTCCCAGGGCTGAAATGGTTGCTACAAGAGGACACAGGTTTAAGGTGCTGGGGTGCAAGTACAGAGGAGATGTTAGAGGTAAGTTTTTCACTCAGAGGGTGGTGAGTGAATGGAATCGGTTGCCGTCACTGGTGGTAGAGGCGAACTCGCTGGGGTCTTTTAAGAGGCTTCTGGATGAGTATATGGGATTTAATGGGATTGGGAGTTACAGATAGGTCTATGGCCTGGTAAGTATAGATACAATCAGCACAACTTGTGGGCCGAAGGGCCTGTTTGTGCTGCAGTGTTCTATGTTATTTGCTACTTGTCAGCCTTGTGAAACGTCTAGCTCAAATGGCTGAGATCTTGATAGTCTTATTTCTTCCCAAGGACCCTCTCCTTGTACGAATGTACCACATTCCCCTGTTTCCACTGCTTCCTTGGGGAACGACTCTCGTCTGTTATTGGCTGACTTAACAATTCACTCCTGGGACAACCCAGAACGTTTCCTGCTGGCACAATTGGAACAAGATGCGATACTGGCTCTTGCCCATGCAAGTGGTCTAAACACTGCCTTAAAAATTTTTCCTCATAGGACAACAGCTCTGTTCATGCCAATACCAATTCCTGGGACCCACTTTGGCCCATTACTGAAATTCTTCGCAATTACTAGATCCTCTATCTCGAACGTTCTTGCACTTTTAAACAAATCATGCTCCCACCTTTGATTCTTCTGGCTTGTCTCCAACCCCCCTGCTAAGTTTGGGAACACCAGCTTAACTTGGTGCTCAATTGATGATCCATCAGCAGCTCAGCTGGAGAGACTCCAGTTAAATGTGGTGTGATCTTATATGATAGCAGGAATCTAGTCAACTTAGGGATCAAAAATGTAGGTGATTGCTTCTTCAAGCCAATCTTGAAACTATGAGCCATTCTCTTCATCAGTCCATTGGATGAAGGATGGTATGGGGCTGTTCCCGTTTGTTTTATTTGGTTAGGCCATAAACATTTTAAATTTGGCACTGGTGAAAGCCTTTCCCTTGTTCGAAACGAGGACCTCTGGTATTACATGATTTGCAAAACACTGGTGCAGCTTCTCAACAGCGCTGTAAATTATTATCGATCTCATCTCATATGCTTCCATCAACTTTGAACAGGCATCCACTAACAACAAAAATATGCCCATGAATAGTCTGACATAGTTTTGACATAGACTCTAACCCATGGTCGACCTGGCCATTCCAAAGGGTATAATGGGGCTGCAGCAGGTAATATTTACTGACATTGGCACTATTGGCATTGCTTTACCACTATAATTGTAGCATCAATACCAGGTCATCATACATGATGGGTACTATGCAACTCTTCCATTAATAATTCTCTTCCTGGCCAGCAAGGAGCAGTGGGGTGGAAAGGCGGGGGGAGGACACTCTAGATCCCCAGAAGACAATATCATCCTCAGAACTAAGTTCATCTTTCCTCATCTGATAAGGCTTCATTTCTTCTGAAGTTCTCTCATTGTGCCACACATACAATCTCATTTGTTTCACCTTTGACAACAATGGGTCTCTTTTAGTGCAGCACAGAATCTGCTGAGCAAATAATGGCAAAATGTGTGGAAAATTCATGGATATTCTCATCACTTCTGGTAGTGCGGGAGGGCTGAACATGCCTCTGGCAGAGGGCTGGACAGATTGAAAGCAGAAATGTTGATTCTTCTGGCTAGAGGGTCTTGAGCAAAGGGTGTGGAGAAATCTCTTTACTCAGAGGATGATTCATCTCTCTGGAATTCTCTGCCACAAAAGGCAGTGGAGA
The DNA here is from genome assembly GCA_024679065.1 of Sphyrna mokarran. Lineage (NCBI taxonomy): Eukaryota > Metazoa > Chordata > Chondrichthyes > Carcharhiniformes > Carcharhinidae > Sphyrna > Sphyrna mokarran. Next base: position 30,285,935 of record JAGIQG010000010.1, read on the forward strand.
CCAAGTCACTGGATATATTTGAGGAAACAGATATATTTCTCGACTCAAAACACATAAGCGGTATGGGGAGAGCGTGTGAGTATGGCTTTGAGATAGAGGATCATATTGAATGACAGAGCATGCATGCAGGGCTGAATGACTTATTACTACCCCTAGTTTCTGTTACAAGGTTAGTTGGAAACTGGGAGTGATGTTTTCCAGTTATCCCTCCTGTGAATTTGAAGCCAGAGTGGGAACACAAAGCGCCGTTAGAACAAGCTGAGTAATGGATGGGTGGGTGGGGGAGGGGGGTCTGGAGTTGGGCGTAGGATCAAGAGAAGTTAGAGTGCTCATGATTTTGAGGAGAAAAAAAAAAAATCAGGAAAACTTATCCTTCGAGAGTATTGGCAAGACCCAAGGCCTTGAGATTGTGGACCTGGGGAGAATTTGAAGGTCGGGGGTGGAGCATATAGAGTTTGGAAATTGGAGGGAGGTAGAAAGTCAAGATGAAGAGAATAAGAGGGGAGAATTTGGATTCTAGGAGGAGAAAGAAGAAGAATTTGGAAACTAAAGGGAGAGAGGTGGGAGAGTCTTGGATACTGGAGGGGGAGAGGGCAGAGAGTTTACGTCCTGATTCTGGAGCAGAATTTAGACCCAAGACTGAGGACAAGGGAGAGTTTAGACTTTGGGACCTAGGGCACAGTGGTTAGCACTGCTGCCTCCCAGGAGGACCTGCGTTCAATTCCAGCCTTGGGTGACTGTGTGGAGTTTTCATGTTCTTCCTGTGTTTGCAGGGTTTCTTTGGGTACTTCAGTTTCTTCCCACAATCCAAAGATGTGAATGTTAGGTGGATCTGCCATGCTAAATTGTCCCTCAGTATCCCAGGATGAATAGGTTACGGGAACTTAGCAGGATAAATGCATGGGATTATAGGTTTCGGGCCTGGCTGGAATTCACAGAAGTCAATGGGCTGAATGGTCTCCTTCTGCATTGTAGGGATTCTATAATCAATTTTCTTCTTTTTTTTTTAATGCAGATTGTTGACAATATTTGATAGTTTTGAGCATTCTGGATCTAAGTGTGAACACACTGGGTAGCATCATCAAATTTAACATCAAATTCATTTCAAGTAGAACTTTTGATGTCAAATTCTGATTGAGCACATTGAAAAGTTGCATGAAAAAATTATGTTAACATTTTCAGGTGGTATCACACATTTATTTTAGTCAGCACTACACTGAGGTATGTAATAAATTTAAGATAGATAAATAACTGCATGCACACAATTACCTACCCGACCATTGCTAACAACAGCCTCCTGACCAGGTAACAGCTTCAGAACATCTTTACAGAACAGTCGATGGGTCCAAAGAAAGTCAACTCCTATGGTGTTATATTTCTTCTCAAAGGCATCATTATTCATTCCCTGGAACAACAGTAATGAATTATTTTAGCTGATCAAATGAGTGATAGGGACATATTTTCTACAAAAAAATTATTTCTGGCTGTTTCCAAGCATACTTTGGGATATTTCTAAACATGAAGCCTGAAATTAGAGAAGTCTTTGACCAATCCACTCAACTGAAGATGAAAGATTGGGCATAGGCTAAAAGCTTAAATATTGCTATGATCTCAGTCCTGTTGTAAAAAAGCGCATCTCTTATCTGTTCAATCAGTGAAGGAATATTGACATATGGTATAAATACAAACCAGCACGGCATCAAGAATGTGTGACATAATTGAAATATTGTTCACATTCTAGTACTGTAGAAGTATTTAAATAAATCATGAAAAGTTGTAACATTAAAGTGCCATGTTTAGGAAAACATAATGCCTGTGAAAATATTTTCATTGCTATTTCTTATCAATGTTTATGACAGGTCTTCCAAAATCTGATTATTAATGTAAAAAGCACAGTTTTTGTTAAAAATAGTACACAGAACTAAATAAATGCTGTAGTTAAAACAGATTAAATAGGATATTGATTGCTATAAAAACGTTTTGTAATGCATATTCTAAATCAATAAATATAGCATTAGAAACATTGCTGCTTCGTTACAGGTCAGGAAACCTCACCTCAGCTTCATTGACAACTTGACATGGCTATAGTATACAAGTGCAGCTCTGTGCTGACAGAACAGACTGAAAGATAATTAATGACTTTGATCACAGCATACTTCTACACTGAAATAATATTAAAACACCTTTGAATGTATTATTATATTTCAGAGTTTTTAATGCTGCCTTTGAGTGAGGAACTGTAGAACAAATCTATAGAAGGGTTCGAGGAGATTACCTTCCAAATCAGTTTTCCTTTAATATATATGTTTATATGATCTCTTGTCTACCCCCCTTATGCACATGGGACGAAATAATTTGTATCTATATTGATAACATATTTCAATAAATGATGAAACTCACATCTGGTACTGTCGTTTCTAGATCTGTAGCAAACAGTTTTCCCTGCAACAGATTCTAATCGGGCACAATTCTTCCTTATCCAAGAAGCTGTACAACAAATCATCTTTCACCTCAATGTTACAATATTGATCAGAAATGGGAGAAAGACATACCAAAACTTCTTCCACTATGGGATCAATAAACTAACAAAGTTGGAAAATGAGTTCCACTGATTTTTGGACTATAGTCTCTTCTTTGCACCAGAGGATCATTCATTGAAGGGTATTTTAACCCCAACATCTCCCCGCAAACAGGGTGGTTTAGAGTTATTTGGGATGGTAAAGTATAAAAGATTATAAACATAAACACTTCAACTTTTAAATTTTAATGGAGGCAATGGGAAGATAAGGAACTTTTAATGGGAAAATAAGAAATTTGCTTTAGGAGAGGGTTGTTCTTTAAATAATTTAATGTTATCTGCTCAAATATTCATCAGTGTTTCAATTATAGTGCTAGCTAGCTGAATTTCTCAGGTTTCAGGAAACACAACAGCCATAGGGAGTTGTGAAATGCAGTAAATGAATGAATTGCTTATCCAGTACGGGACCAAAGAGAGCCAACACCATACTATCAAGCAAAACTGTCAACTCCCCAGCAATTAGAAACCATCCCCCTCAATCCTCAACAATCTCTAGCAATCCCCACAATGATTAAGGAATGGGAAAGGAGTAGTTTCTTATCCCCAATCTTTCCTTCTGATTGCTGCCTGCCTCCACCTTTTCTTTCTACCCACCCACCACGCCAAGCCCCAATCTTAGACCACCTTCCCAAACTCATGGATATGATGTCATAGTGCTATTTTCACTGAACCAGAGGCCCAGGGTAATATTCTGGGGGCCAGGTTCGAATCCTACCAGACAGAATTTGAAATCAATGAAATATTTGGAAGTGAAGGTCTAATGATGACCATGAAGTCATTGTCGATTGTCACCTGGAGGTCCTTGACATCAGAGATGCTAGCTTTCAGTCTATTTGATTCATTTCATATGATATTAAAAAGAAGCTGAACAGACAAAGGCTATGAGACCTAACAATAGTATTTGTACTCCAAAGTTGGTTACTCACTTCGGTTTCTGCCAGGGCCACTCAGTTTCTGATCAAATTACAGACTTGGTTCAAATTCAAATAAAAAAAAATTGACAAAAATGCTGAACTCCAAAGGTGAGGTTGGGGAAATCAGAGGAAAGACCAGGGGAAAATGTTCCTTTGTTATACCTGGCACAAAGGAAGATGGTTGGTATTGTTGGAGGTCAGCCCCAGGACATTAATGTAATTCCCCAGTGGAGTGTCCGAAGCCAACCCATCTTCGGCTGCATCATTAGTGATCATTCATTATAAAGATCAGAAGTGTGGATATTCACTGATGATGGTACAAAATTCAGACCACATCTAAACACAGCAAAACCTAGATAATATCCAGGCTAAGACTGACAAGTCACATATGTGCACCAACGTTCTAAGCAATCTAGCCATTGCCCCTTGATGTTCAATGGCATTACCATCAATGAATCCCCAACTATAGACATCCTGGAGATTACCATTGACCAGGGTAAATATGTGGGGTTACAGCAATCATGCCAGGATTGTATTGTCAGATTTGATGAGCCAAATGGCCTCCCTCTACTACACTCATGGAATCATAGAATAATATAATCATAGGAATTATAGAATCATAAGAAATGTACAGTAAATGGCAGAATCCTTAAGAATACTGATAGATGAAAGTGGCAATGCAGGTGGAGAAGTTAGTCAAGAAGGCATACGGCATGCTTGCCTTCAGAGCCGGGGCACTGAATTTAAAAACTGGCAAGTCATGTTGCAGCTTTTGAACCTTAGTTAGGATGCACTTGGAATATAAAGTTCAATTCTGGCACCACACTACCAGAAGGATGTGGAGGCTTTGGAGAGGATATAGAGAAGATTTGTTGCCTGGTATGGAGGGCATGAGCTATAAGGAGAGGTTGGAGAAACTTGGTTTATTCTCATTGGAATGAAAGAGGTTGAGGGGACAACCTGATAGGAGACTACAAGATTGAGAGGCATATATGGAGTGGATAGTTAGAAGTGTTTTTCCCAGGATGGAAGAGTCAATTACTAAGGTGCATAAGTTTAAGGTGTGAGGGGCAAGGTTTAAAGGAGATGTACAGGGCAAGTTTTTTTTTTACACAGAGACTGGTAAACTGAATGTTATAATGTGCCAAATGTTCATCTTGATACTTTTTAAAGGATGTGAGGCAACCCGTCTCTACCATCCTCCCAAGCAGCACATTCCAGACTGTCACCACCCACTTCGTAAAGAAGTTTTTCCTCACGTCCCCTCTAAACTTTCTTCCCCTTACCTTAAACCTATGTCCCCTCATGACTGACCTTTCAACTAAGGGGAACAACTGAACAACTGCTCCTTATTCACTCTGTCCATGTCCCTCATAATCTTGTGCATCTCGATCAGGTCACCCCTCAGTCTTCTATAATCAGGAATTCTATGATAGAAATTGAGACCAGCTATATAAATACTGTGGCTACAAAAGCAGATCAGAGACTAGAATCCTGCAGTGAGTAACTCACCTCCTGTCTCTCCAAAGCCTATCTACAATCTACAAGATACAAATAAGGGGTGTGATGGAATTCCCTTCACTTGCCTGGATGAGTGCGGTTCCAACAGTACTGAAAACTAACACCATTCAGGAGATAGAAAATAGGAGCAGAAGGTGACTATTCAGCCCTTTGAGTCTGCACTATCATTCATCCATCTTGAGGATGATTGCACAATATTCAAATCTAGTCAAATTAATATCGAATCTAGTCAAAAAAAGAAGTGTACAAATGTTTGGGAGCTAGGTAATGTTAGGGATCTAAAGGAGTATATGACTTTATAGGAAGGAACTTAAAAAGGAAATTAGGAGAGCCAGAAGGAGTCATGAGAAGGCCTTGGCAGATAAGATTAAGGAAAACCCTAAAGCATTCTACAAGTATGTGAAGAGCAAAAGGATAAGATGTGAAGGAATTGAGCCTATAAAATGTGATGGTGGGAAAGTTTGTACAGAACCGGTAGAAATAGCGGAGGTGCTCAATGAATACTTTACTTCAGTATTCACGGTAGAAAAGGATCTTGGTGGTTGCAGTGCAGGTTTGCAGCAGACTGAAAAGCTTGAGTATGTGGACATTAAGAATTAGGATGTGTTGGAAATTTTGAAAAGCATCAAGTTAGATAAGTCACCAGGACTGAATGGGATGTACCCCAGGTAACCAACGTTCTATATAACTGCAACATCAGACGCCAATTTTTATATTCTATGCCCTGTCCAGTAAAGGCAAGCATGCCACATGCCTTCTTCACCAGCTTTTCCACCTGTACTGCCACCGTTAAGGATCTGTGGACATGCACATCCAGATCCCTTTGTGTGTCTATACTCCTAATGGTTCTGTCATTTATTGTATAGCTCCTCCCTGCATTAGACCGACCAAAATGCATCACTTCACATTTATCTGGATTAAATTCCATCTGCCATTTTTCTGCCCAGGCCTACATCCTTCTATAACCTCTGACCATGTTCATCACTATGCGCAATTCCAACAATCTTTGTGTCGTCCACAAACTTACTAATCAGACCAGCTATATCTTTTTCTAAATCCTTATAATATATACATATATATATAAAAAATAAACAGCAGAGGTCCCAGTATAGAGCCTGCGGAACATCACTAGTTACAGACCTCCAATCAGAAAAAAACCTTTTCATTGCTACCCTCTGTCTTCTATGGCCAAACACATTAAGAAGTCACACAACACCAGGTTAAAGTTCCCAAACATTTGTACACTTCTTAAACCAAATAAATAGGTTTATTTGATAGTAAACCCACAAGCTTTTGGGGTTTGCTCCTTTATCAGGTGAGTGGAGAGTTCTGGTCTCTGAGAGAGCATATAACAGCACACATAGCTTACAGAATACTGATTAGAATGTGAGTCTTTATGGCTAACCTGCTATTCAAGTCTTAAAGATGCAGATAATGTGAGTGGAGACAGCATTAGGTTAAAGATATGCGTATTGTCTCAAGACAGAACAGTAAGTGAGATTTTACAAGGCCAGCCATGGGTGATTATAGATAGTGCGACATGAACCCAAGATCCCCATTGAGACCGTCCTCATGTGTACGGAACTTGGTGATCAGTCTTTGCTCAGCGACTCTGCACTGTCGTGTATCATGAAGGCCGCCTTGGAGAACACTTATCCGAACTGCCCTTGACTGCTGAAGTGTTCGCCAACAGGAAGGGAACAGTCTTGCGTGGTGATTGTTGAGTGATGTTCATTCATCCATTGCCGTAGCTTCTGCACGGTCTCCCCAATGTACCATGCTTCAGGACATCCTTTCCTGCAGCGTATTAGGTAGACAACATTGGCCAAGTTGCAGGAGTATGTATCATGTACCTGGTGGATTGTGTTCTCACGTGAGATGATGTCATCCATGTCGATGATCCGGCATGTCTTGCAGAGGTTGCTGTGGCAGGGTTGTGTGGTATTGTGATCACTGTTCTCCCGAAGGCTGGGTAGTTTGCTGCGAACAATGGTCTGTTTGAGTTATAGAACATAGAACATTACAGCACAGAACAGGCCCTTCGGCCTTCGATGTTGCGCCGACCAATATAAAAAGCAATGACCCTCCAAACTAAACCATTCCTTTCTCTTCCACATACTTATCAACTAACCTCTTAAATGCCACCAAACTTGGCGCATCTACAACTGCTGCAGGCAGGGCATTCCACTCCCAAACCACCCTTTGGGTAAAGAACCTACCTCTGATATCCGTCCTATAACTATCATCCCTTAATTTAAAGCTGTGTCCCCTCGTGCTAGCTTTCTCCATCCTAGGAAAAAGGCTATCACTGTCCACCCCTATCTAAACCTCTAATCATCTTATATGTTTCGATAAGGTCCCCTCTTAGCCGCCTCCTTTCTAACGAAAACAACCTCACATCCCTCAGCCTCTCTTCATAAGACCTGCCCTCCATACCAGGCAACATCCTGGTAAACCTCCTCTGTACCCTCTCCAATGCCTCCACATCTTTCCTATAATGTGGGGACCAGAACTGCACACAATACTCCAAGTGCAGCCGCACTAGAGTTTTGTACAGTTGCAACATGACGTTGCAGCTCCGAAATTCAATCCCCTACCAATAAAAGCTAAGACTCCATATGCCTTCTTAACAACCTTATCGACTTGACTGCCTACTTTCAGGGATCTATGCACTTATACACCAAGATCCCTCTGTTCATCAACACAAGTTTGTGTGATTGTTTAAGGCAAGAAGTGGGGATTTGAGAAGTGGCGAGATGTTCATCTTTATTAATGATATGTTGAAGACTCCAGAGAAAATATCGTAGCTTCTCCGCTCCAGGGAAGTACTAGACGACGAAGGGTACTCTGTCCACCGTGTCCCGTGTTTGTCTTCTGAGGAGGTCGGTGCAGTTTTTTACTGTGGCACGTTGCAACTGTCGATCAATGAGTCAAGTGCCATATCCTGTTCTTATGAGACCTTTCAGCGCCTGGAGGTGTCTGTCATAATCCTTCTCATCTGAACAGATCCTGTGTATACGGCGGGCTTGTCTGTAGGGGATGGCTTCCTTCACGTGTTTAGGGTGGAAGTTGGAGAAGTGGAGCAATGTGAGGTTATGTATGGGCTTGTGGTACAGTGAGCTACTGAGATGACCGTTCTTGATGGAGATGCATGTGTCCAAGAATGCAAATGACAATAGATGAATGAACATCGCTCGACAATCACCAGGCAAAACTGTTTCCTTTCTGTTGGCGAACAGTTCAGCAGTCACGAGCATTCGGCCTCTGATCCTCAGGTAAGCATCCTCCAAGATGGCCTTCACAACATATGACAATGCAGAATTGCTGAGCAGAAACAGATAGCTAAGTTTAGCACACATGAAGACGACCTCAACCGGAATTTTGGGTTCATGTCACATTATCTGTAACCCTCCGACCTGCCTGGGCTTGCAAAATCTCATTAACTGTCCTGTCTGGAGACAATACACATCTCTTTAACCTGTGTTAACACTCTCTCCACTCACATTGTCCATACCTTTAAGACTTGATTACCTGTAAAGATTTGCATTCCAACCACTATTTTTTGTAAATTGAATTTGTGCCTTTGTATGCTGTGACTGTGAACAAAACTCCCACTTACCTGATGAAGGAGCACTGCTCCGAAAGCTAGTGGATTTTCCTACCAAATAAGCTGTTGAACTTTAACCTGCTGTTGTGAGACTTCTTCCTATGGCTCTCCAAGCCACTCACCATCCTGACTTGGCAATGTTCCTTCACTGGAACCCCATACTAACAGCACTGTGGGTATGTCTACCCTACATGGACTGCAGCAATTCAGCACCTGTCAAGGGCAGTTAGGCATGGACAATGCGTGCTGGCCATGAAAGCAGAATCTACACCCTTTGAATGAATAAAAAAAAGCCTTCACATATGGCACACTTCTCCCTGATCTCACAAGATTTACTGAGCAGCAGGAACTTTAGATTATACAGATACAGAGGGACACAGCAAAGAGAGAATTTTAAAACAAAAATGGGGAATGGGGGAAATTTTACAGCTGTTCACATAGATGGGATTCTCTGGTTCCACTGTAGTGAACAGTGATTTAACTGAGCGCTAATTTCTCCATTCTCACTTCCAGCAAAAGGGGAGTGAGGAGATTATGTGGATGGCTGAGGAACTCTGGCTAAGAATTTTAAAATTGAGGTGTTACTATATTAGGAACAATCATAAGTCAGGCAGCAAAGGTGCTGATAGGATTTGGTTGAGTTCAGATGTATAAAATTAGAAACCACATAAAAGGCCCTTCAATCCATCGAGTTTGCACCAACACATTAGAAAGACTTGAACTTCCACCTAATGGACTGGTGAATGACAAGCAGCTTGGTTTTGTACAGGGAAGATCATATCTCACCAACATGACTGAGTTTTTTGAAGAGGTGACAAAGATAATAGATGAGGGAAGTGCTGTGGATGTCTGTACGTGGACTTTAGTAAGATGTTTGACACATGGCAGACTGGTGCAAAAACTAAATTCAAAGCATGGGAACAGGTTCTTCAGCCCAACTTGTGCATGCTGCCCTTTTTTAACCACTAAGCTAGCCCCAGTTGCCTACATTTGGCCCAAATCCCTCTACCCATCTTACCATGCAACTGCCTAAATGTTTTTTAAAAGACAAAATTGTACCTGCCTCTATTAGTACATCTGGGAGCTCTTCCTAGACACTCACCACCCCGTGTGTGAAAAGACTGCCCCACTGGACCCTTCTGTATCTCTCCCCTCTCACCTTAAACCTATGCCCTCTAGTTTTAGACTCCCATGAAAGTTTGAGAATCACATGGGATTAAGAGTGGGCTGGCTGGCTGGATGCAGAACTTGCTTATGTGGAGTGATGTGGAGATGCCAGTGTTGGACTGGGGTAAACCTGATGGACTTTAACCTAGTGTTGTGAGACTTCTTACTTAGTTATAGAAGACAGAGAGTAGTGGTGGAAGAGTGTCTTTCAGAATGGAGATCTGCAGCTAGGCGCATTCCGCATGGATCTATGCTGGGGTCTCTGTTGTTTGTAGTATATATAAATGATTTGGAGGAAAGTGTGGGTATCTGATTAGTAAGTTTGCATATGACACGAAGAATGGTGGAGTTGCTGGCAGTGCCAGGATTGTCAGAGGATGCAACAAAATACAAAAACATTGCAGACTTGGACACTGAAATGGCAGTTGGTGTTTAATCCAGACAAATGTGAAGTGATTAATTGTGGATGGTCAAATTTAGGTTTGAATTATTCTGTAAGTGGCAGAATCATGGAATCCCTACAAATGTGCATTTTGGAAGATCTACTACAGATAGGAAATATACAGTAAATGGTAGAACCTATTTAAAAGTATTAATAGGCAAAGGGATCTGGGTATACAGGTACACAGGTCACAAAGTGGCAATGCAGGTGGAGAGGGTAGTCAAGAAGGCAATAAGGCATCTTGCCTTCATCAGCTGAGGCATTGAGTTTAAAAATTGGCAAGTCATGTTGCTGTATTATAGAACCTTAGTTAGACTACAATTGGAATGTAGTGTTCAATCCTGGTTGCCACACTACCAGAAGATGTGGAGGCTTTGGAGAGGGTACAGAAAATATTTACCAGGAAGTTGCCTGGTATGGAAGGCATTAGCTACAAGGAAAGGTTGGAGAAACTTAGTTTGTTCTCACTGGAACAACGGAGATGAGGAGTGACCTGATAGAAATCTACAAGATTATAAGAAGCATGAACAGAGTGGATAGTCAAAAACATTTTCCCAGGGTGGAAGAGTCAATCACTAGGGGGCACAGATTTAAGATGCGAGGGGCAAGATTTAAAGCAGATGTACGAGGCAGATTTTTTACACAGAGAGTGGTGGGTGCCTGGAGCTCGTTGCCCAGCAAGGTAGTGGAAGCGGATATGATAATGACGTTTAAGGGATATCTTGACAAGTACATGAATAGGATGGAAACAGAGGGATGTGGTCCGCAGACGATAATGGGTTTTAGTTAACTCAACAGCACAGTCGGTGCAGGCATGAAAGGCCGAAGGGCCTGATCCTGTGCTGCAATTTTCTTTGTTCTTTATACAGTGCAGAAGGAGGCCATTTAACCCATTGAGTCTGCACCAACAACAATCCTACCAGGTCCTATTCCCATAATCCCACATATTTACCTCGCTAATCCACCTGGCACGAGGGTCAATTTAGCATGGCAATCAACCAAATCAGCACATCTTTGGACTGTGGGAGGAAAATGGAGCACCCAGAGGAAAGTCACACAGACATGGGGATAAAATGCAGACTCCGCATAGACAGTGACCTGAGGCTGGAAATGAACCCAGGTCCCTGGGTCAGCAGTGCTAACCATTGTGGCACCGTGCCACCCCCACCCTTAGGAACATTAACATACACTCAGATCTGGGCATGCAGGTTCACTGTTCCCTAAAAATGACACCATAGATGGCCAAAGTGATCAAGAAAGCATATGGCATTCTTGCCTTCATCAGCTGGGGCACTGAGTACAAGAATTGGGAAATCATGTTGCAGCAATGTAAAACCTTGGTTCGGTCACATTTGGAGTATTGTGTGCAGTTCTGGTCATCACACTATCAGAAAGACACGGAAGCTTTGGAGAGAGTGCAAAGAAAGTTCACTAGGATATTGCCTGGTCTCGTGGGTGTTGATTATGAGGAGAGGTTGAATAAACTAGGATTGTTTTCATTTGAAAGATGGAGGCTGAGGGTAAACCTGATAGAGGTCTACAAAATCATGAGAGGCAAGACAGGGTGGATAGTCAGAGGCTTTTTCCCAGGGTGGAAGTGTCAATTACAAAGGGCCACAAGTATAAGGTGAGAAGGGGCAAGTTTAGGCAAGATGTGCAGGAGAAGTTTTTCACGCACAGTAGTGGGTGTCTGGAATGTACTGTCTGAAGAAATGCTGAAAGCAGGCACATTAGCAACATTTAAGAGGCATCTGGAAGAGTACATGAATAGAGAGGGAACAGAGGAATATGGACTGAGTAAGGGCAGAAGGTTTTTTTAGTTTAGTTACGTCATCATATTCGGCACAGGTTAGCAGGGCCGACGGGCCTGTTCCTGTTCAGTAATTTCCTTGTCTTCTGTTCTAAACCCATCTGCCAGCACTTGGCCCATAGCCCTGAAAGTTATGATGTGCCAAGTGCTCATCCAGATACTTTTTAAAGGATGTAAGGCAATCTGAATGTACCATCTTCCCAGACAGTGCATTCCAGACCATCATCATCCTTTGGGTAAAAATGTTTTTTGTCACATCGCCCCAAACCTCCTACCTGTCACCCTTGAACCTGTGTCTGCACCTGATTGTGGGAGTGAGACATGTGAAGATTAACACTTGCAGACTTTATTTTTGCACTTGCTGTTACATCTCTAACAAAATACTATCAACCCAAAACATAAACTCTGTTTCTCTCTTCATAGATAGTAAAATTCTCTGGTCTCGCACATATCACTACCACTACCACTAAGTTGGTAAATTTGGCACTCAGCTGGAGAATCCAAGCTGCAGGTGAGATCAGAGAATTCTGGCCACTGTTTTACCTGCTGTACATTACTTGCATAGTCTATGTACTATTCTATAATATAATTACAGCAATAAACTAGTGGTAAGACTAACAAAGATATTCAGACACAGTGATCTTTCCTCACTGTCATATTGCATTAAGGTTGCAAATGGAATAATTTACCAGATAGGCGAGTAAAGAAAGATTTACTTTTTTCAAAGTGGCATTGCCTCTTTGTTGAGTACTGGTGTGCCTTTTATGTTATTCGATATTACAATAAATAAAATAGCAAACATTGTTGGGGCAGTTGCCCCAGGAAAGATTTATATGTACATAGAATCACTATGTTTACAATTATTATAAAAAACTAAAATTACTAACTTTAACAACATATTCCAGAACTTTTGCTCCTGATGCAAGTGCTTCTGCAGTTTCTTCACTGATCAGCTTGGTAATGAAGTTTCTTGCAACATTTCCATTCTGTGTCAGAAGTACAGCCCAAATAGCTTTTGCAATAGTAGTATTATCTTCTGTTACTTCAGCCTGAGGATTATGTATGATTCCTATTCGAATATTACTGCTTACTTTCTGAAACAAAAAGTGCAATTACTGTTCAAAAAGTGTAATTACTGCACATTTTCATTAAGACCCTGAAATATATATTGTACTGCAAATAACATGGCAAAACATACTACAAAAAAATTCTACATCTGTTTCTTATTCATACCAACATCTTTTAAAACAATAATTAACAGATCACTATGTATTTATTTGAACCAGAAGTGTGGTATAAAAGAATTATTTTATTAAACCTCCAACTCTTGCAATTGTCCAACTAATTGATATTTTTAGTCATTGTTCATGTTCTAAACTGGTACTTCTGTGTAATGAGATCGGTAAGATACTTGAGAGTCACTTGACACCAGCACACAGGAATCAAAAATGGGAGCATTTATGGATCTGTTTTCCCAGTTGTGGAGCACATCATTAGCAAGGGACTCAGCACAGTCCTGAGGAGAAGGGAGGGGAGGGGAGCAGAGGGGGAAGGGGAACAAGCTAGTAAGGTTGGGCAAGAAGCAAAAGAAATAGGTCTGTGCCTGGTTTCTGGCCTCACAACAATATCGGTCCTGTTTTATCAGCGTAATCAGCCTTGTGCCCGAGAAGGAAGCAAAGCTGATTTAAATAATTATGTTGTGATTTAAATGTAATTATTGGGTCCCAGAGGCAATTGTCTGGATTCACTTGCCTTAATGACCTTGCTGGTGCAGATCCCACCAACAGGGACCTGATGGAATGGCCTCGCTAGTGGGAGCAGAGGCCACTCAAGTCCCTCAGGTGGTCGGGTGGCAGGGATGGGCAGTGCCCTTTCTGCAGTGCCAGCCTGGAACCTGGCATTGCAGAACCTAGGATTACGCCTCACCTCCAGGGCATTGCCACCAATGGCAATGTCCCTGATCCCCACCCAGATATGGGCACAGGTGCCAGTTTGCATGCAGAGAACAGGTAGTAATCAAACTTGTTTTGCATCAGGGCAGCATCATAGTGTGTCGCATTGTAAGTCATCATCACTCTCCTGCCTGGACTAGAAATTTGCTAACACGACCAATCTAGGCCCATCTGGTGTAATGTTAAAGGGACCAGTGGTGCAGGGCTGTGGACAGGGGTTCGGGGAGGGGCTGGGGTTTGCTGCTAGTACACTGCACACCCCTTGATTGAAGAACCTAGTGGTGATACAAGCCTTCTTCGCTAGTCTGGCCTGTTGGACCCTTGTCGCCATCTGACCTCCATCCCTCAGATCCTCTTTGATATCATAGAACATAGAACATAGAACAATACAGCACAAACAGGCCCTTCGGCCCACGAGTTGCGCCGATCACATCTACCAATCCACAGACCTATCTATAACCCCCTATCCTATTCTTTTCCATATACTCATCCAGAAGTCTTTTAAAAGACCCCAGTGAGTTTGTCTCAACAACCTCCGACAGCAGTCGGTTCCATTCACTCACCACCCTCTGAGTGAAAAACCCACCCCTGACATCTCCTTTGTATTTGCTTCCCTGCACCTTAAATCTGTGTCCTCTCGTAGTGACCATTTCAGCTCGGGGAAATAGTCTCTGAGAATCCACCCTATCTATTCCTCTCAACATTTTATAAACCTCTATCAGGTCGCCTCTCAACCTACGTCTCTCCAGTGAGAAGAGTCCCAGCTCCCTCAACCTATCTTCATAAGGCCTGCCTCCCAATCCAGGCAGCATCCTTGTAAATCTCCTCTGAACTCTCTCAATAGCCTCTACATCCTTCCTATAATGAGGCGACCAGAACTGCGCACAATACTCCAAGTGGGGTCTGACAAGAGTCTTATAGAGCTGCATCATTATCTCCTGACTCTTAAATTCTATTCCTCGATTAATGAAGGCCAGTACACCGTACGTCTTCTTGACCACTTCCTCCACCTGCGAGGCCAATTTAAGAGTCCTATGGACCCGGACCCCGAGATCCTTCTGCTCCACAACACAGCTAAGACTCCTACCCCTTATATTGTACTCCTTCATCCCATTATTCCTGCCAAAATGGACCACTACACATTTATCTGCGTTGAAGTCCATCTGCCACTTCTCCTCCCAGTCTTGCATCCTGTATATATCCTCCTTCTTCTCGTCAATTGACACATCTTCCTGGGTCCTGTCCTTCCTAGGGGTGTTCATCTGGTCACCATTCTTCTACTCCAGGAAGTTTCCATACTGCTGCACCAGATTGTAGAACACAAAGCAGACCATGATGATGCGGGAGACATTCAGGAGGCTGTACAGGAGGGCCTCATCAAAATGGTCCAGGCAGCAGAACCGTATCTTTACAAGCCAGATAGTCGATGACTGGGTGCCAGAATGGACCTCATTTCACTGAGTCTAGACTCATAGAATCCTACAGTGCAGAAAGAGAGCCTTTGACCAATCGAGTCTGCACCAAACACAATCCCACCCAGGCCCTATCCCCATATCCTTACGTATTATACCCACTAATCCTTCTAACCTATGCATCCCAGGACATAACGGGCAATTTCTTAGCATTGCCAATCAACCTATCAGTTTACAGAATATAGATTCACTCACAGTGTCTGCACCTTTAAACCTCAAATAACAGGTTAACTCTAAAGATTTGCATGCTAATCAGTATTCTGTAAACTGTCTGTTCCTTTATATGCCCTTCTCTGATCAGAACTTTCCACACATCTGATGAATGAACAGCTTTTCCGAAAGCTTGTGGGTTTACAATCAAATAAACTGGTTGGACTTTAACCTGGTGTTGTGAAACTTCTTACAGTGAGGAGTAAGTCAGTAAGGACAGAACATCTAGGACACTTAATCATATTTCATGAATAGGGTTTATTCACTACCAGGCATGGAGTCATGTATTAATCTGATTTGGCAGTGACCTTTAAGGGAGCCCATGAGAACATTCATTTAAACCTTGGGCTGGCAACTGAGGTCAGTAGGCAACATGGGAAGTGAAGTCAGCTAAGTCAGGAGTTAGCTTCCAAATTCTGTGGACTAATAAAATGTCGCTATGCAAGAGAGTAGGATGCAGTTGGCTAAGATACAGGTATTATTGTTATTTGTGTATATTGAAAATGATTGATTTTAAACTAATGAAATATGGGAGTTATTGATAAGAAAACCTATAATTGATCCATTTTGAATTGTATATATCAGATTTCATTGGAGAGGTCTGGCACTTCTACCTCATATTTGCAAGATGGATCTACATCTTGGCAAGATGGATTTGAAACTGGCTTATTTGTAGGACACAAAGGTAGAAGACTATTTGGGCATTTGGGAACTGGTGTCAAGTGGTGCACCACAAGGTTCAGTGCTGGGTCCCTCATTGTTTGTTATATACATAAATAATACTGATGATAATGTGTGGGGGATGGGGGGGGCAGGGGAATGATAAGCATAGACATAAAAACATTGAAGATAGAAGCAGGTGGAGGCCATTTTGACCTTCAAGCCTGCTCCGCCATTCATCATGATCATGACTGACCATTCAGTTCAATAGCCTAATCCTGCTTTTTGTCCATAACCTTTGATCCCATTCGCCCAAGTGCTATATCTAGCCATCTCATGAATGTATTCAATGTTTTGGCATCAACTATTTCCTGTGGTAATGAATTCCACAGGCTTACCATTTTTTGGGTGAAAAAAATGCCTCCTCACCTCTGTCCTAAATCGTCTCACCCTGAATCCTCAGACTGTGACTCCTACTTCTGGACTTCCCTACCATTGGGAATATCCTCCCTTTACCTACCCTGTCTAGTCCTGTTAGAATTTTATAAGTCTCTATTAGATCATTTATCTAAACTCTAACGAAAACAATCCTAACCCAGTCAGTCTCTATTCATATCTCCAGAAACAGCCTGGTAAATCTTCGCGGCACTCTCTCGCGAGCATAATCATCTTTCCTCTGAAAAGGAAACCAAAATTGCATACAATATTTTAGGTGTGGCCTCACCAAGCCCCTGTATACTCGCAACAACACATCCTGCTCCTGTATTCAAAACCTCTCGCAATGAAGGCAAACGTACCATTTGCCTTCTTTATCGCCTGCTGCACCTGCATGTTTACCTTACTGGTGCACAAGAACACCCAAGTTCCACTGCACACTCCCTCTCCCAATTTACAGCCATTCAGGTAGTAATCTACCTTCTTGTTTTTGTTTTCAAAGTGAACAACCTCACATTTATTCAAATTACACTGCATCTGCCTTTGATTTGCCCACTCACCCAACCTGTCTAGATCATTCTGAAGGATCTCTGCATCCTCATCACAGTTCACCCTCTCATCCAACTTGGTATCATCTGCAAACTTTGAGATGTTACATTTTGTTCCCTCATCCAAATTAATATATATTGTGAATAGCTGGGGTCCCTGTGGCACCCCTCTACTTACTGCCTGCCAATTTGAAAAGCACCCATTAATTCCTACTCTTTGTTATCTCTCTGCCAACCAGTTTTCTGTCCACCTCAATACACCTCCCCCAATCCTATGCACTGTAATCTTGCACGATAGTCACTTGTGTGGGACTTTCTCAAATGCTTTCTGAGAGTCGAAATATACCACATTAACTGCTCCCCCTTGTGAACTCTACAATTACAAGCATGATTTCCACTTCTTAAATCCGTGGTGACTCTGTCTGATCTTGCCACTGCTTTCTAAATGGTTCACTATAAAGTCCTTCATAATGGATTTGAGAATTTTTCTCACTAATAGATGTTCAACTTACTAATCTACAATTTCCTGTTTTCTCTCACTTCCCTTTTTGAATATTGGAGTGACATTAGCTACCTTCCAATCTGCAGGAACTCCTCCAGAGTCGATAGAATCCTGGAAGATGGCTACCAATGCATTCACTATTTTTACAAACTTAAGTACTCTGGGATGTAGATTATCACGCCCTGGAGATTTATCCACCTTCAAGCCATCAATTTTCCCAGCATCATTGCTCTACTAATATTGATTTCCATCAGTTCTTCTCTCTCACTAAATTTTCCAACATTTTGGGCATTTGATTGGTGCCCTCTATTGTGAAGACAAAACTAAAATATGTATTCAGTTGCTTGGCCATTTCTTTACTCTTCCAGTTCCGTCTGTAGGGGACCTACATTTGTCTTCATCTCCTTCTCTTCACATATCTATAGAAACTCAGTGTCAGTTTTAATGTTAGTTATTTCATACTGTATTTTCCCTTTCTTAATCAATCCTTTGGCCCTTCTTTGCTGAATTCTAAACTGCTCCAATCCTCAGACCTACTATTTTTCTTGGCCAATCTGTGTGCTTCTTCCTTCAAATGGATAATCCCTCTAATTTCCTTTATAAGCCATGAATTGGCTCTCTTTCCCATTTTGCTTTTGTGTCAGACAAGAATAAACAGTTGCTACAGTTCCCCCATGAGTTCCTTGAGTGTTTGCCATTGCTTATCCACTATCTTCCCTTTAAATAACTCTCCCCAGTCTATCAAGGCCAACTCATATCTCATAGTTTCCTTTATTAAGCATATTTGCAAAATATACCAAGATTGATAAAGCGGTTAATAGTGAAGAAGGTCATAGGTTACAGGGAAATATGGACGGTTTAATAGATGGGCACAGCACTTGCTTTCATCAGTCATGATACAGAGTTTAAGAGTAAGGAGGTAATGTTACAGCTGCATAGAATATTTGTTAGGCCACAATAGGAGTACTGTGTGCAGTTCTGGTCACCTCACTATAGGAAGGATATGATTGCACTACAGGTGTAGTGAGTAAATTCATCAGAATGTGCCCCAGGAGGAAGCATTTGAGCTATGAGATGGGACTATAGTTCGGACAATTTTTTTTAGGGCTGAAGAGATTGAAGCACATTGACAGGCTGATAGGAAGTAACTGCTTCCTTTGGTTCAGGGATAAATTATGAGAGGCATAGTTTTAGGGTGAAGGGCAAGAGATTCAGAGGGAATTTGAGAAAAAATGTTTTCACTAATGAGCATTGAGAGAATCTGGAATGCAGTGCCTGAGAAGTTAGTGGGGGTCAGAAACCTTATAACCTTTAAAAGGTATTTGGATGAGCACTTGAAATCTCGTAACTTTCAAGGATACGGGTAAGTACAGGAAAATGGGCTTAGCCAGTCTTTAGTGTATTGTAGGTGCAGACTTGATGGGCTGAAGAGTTTTTTTCTGCACTGTATGACTCTCCGACACAATGACATGTGCAAAACACACCTTTTACTTGTTAAAGCCCACAACCTCTAATGTTTTTAGAACATTACAAATAAAAACATTGGTGATGCGTCAGGATTTTGTTTTATCAAGAACATTGGGAAAAAAATTTGCATCCTCACACTTCAAAAATTAGAAGTTTGGAGAAGCAACAAAAGATTCAGGTATCACTGCAGAAAGATCAAGTAGGAAAAAAACTGTTTGCATGGTTTTAAGAAAGGGTATCCTACCCCCCTCCCAACCCCAATCAGAAGGATGAGATTCCTTTTTATCTGGTATACTTGGGAAAAAAAGGCTTTGCTGTACAACTGGAATCATTTGAAAAAATAAGGTCAACGGTCTCCAGGTTATGTACTGAGCAGTCTCGATAGTGCCTACAAGAGAAATGGCATGTCCGTTAGAATCTGTATGTCCTTTCACTAAAGAAAATGAATCACGGAGTTCCCTATGTAGAGCATTATCAATACTTTGTACAATTGAAAATGAGATCATCATACCAGCTTTTCTCAGTACAATAAGTCAAACTTCAATTTATTCCTGAGCTGGGTTCATCCAGCAAAGCCATGAAACAAAACGTAATGATGACTCGACAAAAATCCTTGAAGGGGATTATTTTCCAAAGTCACTGATCATCATGGAAAGTTTCAGGTTCCACTAAAAGGAATCAATTGGAGGACGAAAGCATTGCTCAGTTTGTGACAACTTAAAAAAACTGGTGTACAAAGAACAAAGAAAATTATAGTACAGGAACAGGCTCTTCAGCCCTCCATGCCTGGATTGACCATGGTGCCCAACTTACTAAAACCCTATGTTTTTCTGGGGACCATATTCCTCTATTGCCATCCTATTCATGTATTTATCAAGATGCCCCTTAAAAGCCATTATCATATCTGCTTCCCATCTCCCCGGCAGTGAGTTCCACCCTCTGTGTAAAAGATCTGCCTTGTACATCTCCTTTAAACTTTGCACCTTGCACCTTAAACCTGTGCCCCCTAGTAACTGACTCTTTCACCCTGGGAAAAAGCTTCTGACTACCCACTGGGTCCATGCCTCTCATAATCTTGTAGATGTCTATCAGGTTGTCCCTCAATCTCCATTGTTCCAGTGAGAACAAACCAAGTATCTCTAACCCCTCTTCATAACTAATGTCCTCCATACCAGACAACAACCTGGTAAATTGTTTCTTTTCCCTTTCCAAAGCCTCCACATCTTTCTGGTAGTGTGGTGACCAGAATTGAACACCATATTCCAAGCATGGCCTGAGGTTCTATAAAGCTGCAACGTGACTTGCCAATTTTTAAACTCAATGTTCTGGCCAATGAAGCCAAACATGCTGTATGCCTTCTTGACTACCTTCTCCACTTGCTTTGCCACTTTCAGTAATCTGTGTACCTGCACACCTAGATCCCTTTGCCTATCAATACTCTTAAGGGTTCTGCCATTTTGCTGTATATTTTCTATCTGTATGAGACGTTCCAAAATGCATTACCTCGTATTTGTCCAGATGAAACTCCACCTGCCATCTCTCTGCCCAAGTTTCCAACTGATCCATATCCTGCTGCATCCTCTGATGGTCCTCATCGTTATCTACAAATCCACCAACCTTTGTGTCATCTGCAAACTTACTTATCAAACTAATCACATTTTCTTCCAAATCATTCATATATATTACAAACACCAAAGGTCCAAGCATTGATCCCTGAGGAACCCCACTTGTCAGAGCCCTCCATTTAGAAACGGTTCCACTGCTACCCTCTGTCTTCTTTGACTGAGCCAGTTTTGTATCTTGCTAGCTCATCTCTGATCCCATGCAACTTCACCTTCTGCACCAATGTGCCAGGAGGGACCTTGTCAAAAGGTCTTATTGAAGTCCATGTAGACAAAATCCACTACCCTACCCTCATCAATAATTTTCATTACTTCCTCAAAAAATTTGATAAACTAGTGAGGCACAACCTGCCTTTCACAAAACTATGATGTCTCTTGCTAATATGTTCACCTTAATTCCAAGTGGGAATAAATTCTGTCTCAAAGAATCCTCTCCAATAATTTTCCTACATTGAATTTTGTGAGCCATTACAAGACGAAGCAAAATAAATTGCAGTGTCAATGGAATTGCCTGCTGGAATGAAGGATGAAGATCCACAAGTCGGGAACTACCATAAGAAGTCAAAACAGTAATAAGCATGTCACAGATGTACCAAAATGGGCCATCTAGCCAGCAAATGCTACAACAAGAATAGTCAATTAAATAATTGTGGCAAAATTGTTGCAAATGCTTGTTGAGCCAGACCAGTTTTCCCTGAAAAACATATTCAGAAAAAGAATCTGGGTATCTTCAGGAAGAAGAACAAGCTGCATTTTACAAAAAGAATTTGCACAATGGAAGAAAAGAATTATGATTATGAAGAAAAGAATGTCCAGAAATACAATGAACATCTTATCCATTTAGAGTGAATCATGTAGATTCTGAAATTAGTCAGCCAACCTATTAGGATGGAGATTAATACTAGTGTTGCTGTATCTTTAATCCCTAAGGCTAATTATCAACAAAATAGGCTGATGTGATTCTCAGGACAAACACAGAAGAGATTGTCCCATGAAAAGATTATATCATGGTCATATAGAGTTGAGTGAACAAACAGCAGAGCTGCTGCTCCATGTCATCCATGGTAAATTATCAGTTCTATTTGGAAGATTATGGTTAGGAAAGATAATCTGTGATGTCTACAGACTGGTTGATGCTAAACAGACCTACAGTATCTTCTAGATAAATATACGTGTACATAAATACACAAAAGATACTGAGCTCAATGAAGGGAATTCAAGTGATACTCAAGATAAAGCCGAGTATCAACCAAAGGTCTCAAAGCAAGAATGATGAAATATACAATTTGTCTCAAGCTTAAAGTAGAATTGGTAATGACTTGTTAACACTGGTATGTTAGAGCAAGTTACAGTAGGTGACTGAGCTGTCTCCGTCATATCTTTTATGAAACCAGATGGTTCAGTTCATATTTATGGCAATTTTAAAGCAATCATAAATCCAGTGTTGTGTGCTAATCAATATCTGCTTCCTTTAGTTGAAGATTTGTTTGCTGGGTTATCAGTTGGGCAGAAATGCAACAGGATTGATCTTTCACAAGCATATTTACAGATAAATACAACCATTGAATCATAACCATTGCTTACCATTGTTATTCACAGAATCATAGTGGTTATAGAAAGAGTCATAGTGGTTTATAGCATGGAAACAGGCCCTTGGGCCCAACTTGTCCATGCTGCCCTTTTTTTTTTTTAAAACCCCTAAGCTAATCCCCAATTGCCTACATTTGGCCCATATCCCTAGACCCATGTAACTACCTATATGCTTTTTAAAAGATAAAGTTGTACCCACCTCTACTACTACCTCTGGCAGCTTGTTCCAGACACTCACCACCCTCTGTGGAAAAATTTGCCACCCTTGACATTTTTGTATCTCTCCCCTCTCACCTGAAACCTATGCCCTCTAGTTTTAGACTGCCCTACATTTGGGAAAAGATATTGACTATCTAGCTAATCTGTGCCCCTCATTATTTTATAGACATCTATAATATCACTCCTCAGCCTCATACATTTCAGAGAAAAAAGTCCCAGTCTATCCAGCCTCTCCTTATAACTCAATCCACCAAGTCCCGGTAGCATCTTAGTAAATATTTTCTGCACTCTTTTTAGTTTAATAATATCCTTTCTATAATAGTGACCAGAATTGCACAGACTAATGTGCTTATTCCAAATGTGGCCTTACCAATGTCTTGTACAACTTCACAAGACATTACAATTCCTGTAATCAATGTTCTCACCGATGAAACCAAGCATGTTGAATGCCTTCTTCATCACTCTGTACATCTGTGACTCCGCTTTCAAGGAGCTATGAACATGCACCTCTAGATCTCTTTGTACTGTAATTCTCCCCAACACCCTACCATTAACTGAATCTGGACAGAATCTTACATATTTGCTCCTCAATTTCCTGCTGACTATTTGGGGGCCTATGGTACAACCCTATCAAAATGATTTCCCCCTTCTTATTTCTCAGTTCTACCCATATCGAGTCAATAGCTTAACCCTCCGGTATATCCCCTCTCAGTATGGCTGTGATGCTTTCCCTAATCAAAAGTGCAACTCCCTCTCCTCTCTTATTCCTGTTCTGTCTTTCCTATAGCATTTGTACCCTGGAATATTGAGCTGCCTGTCCTGTCTCTCCCTTAGCCTTGTTTCAGTAATTGCTGTAATATCCCAGTCCCACATATCCATCCATGCCTCTTGCATTGAAATAAATGCAGTTTCATCTGGACTTACCTTGCTTTCTGTCTTGCTTTTGCCTGAGCTGTCTGGTACTAGGATTACTGACAATGCCTTTACTATTTAATGTGCTCTCTTTAACTTCTGTACTGTCCTCGCACTTCTCTTCTATCTCCCTACTGCTTTGGATCCCACTCCCCATGCCAATCTAAGTTTAAACCCTCCCGAATGGCTCTAGCAAATCTCCCCACCAGGATGTTAGCCCCTTCCAGTTCAGATGTAACCCAATGATCCAAAAATCCAAATCCCTGACCCCTGCACCAGCTTTCAAGCCAGGCATTCATCTGCCTAATCTTCCTATTCATACCCTCACTAGCATGTGGCAGCGGTAGCCATCCTGAAACTACTACCTTTGAGATCCAGCACTTTAGCTTTCTGCGTAACTCTTTATATTCACATTTCAAGACCTCATTCCTTTTCCTACATATGGTACCAATAATATGTGCAATGACCTCTGGATGCTCACCCTGCCCCTTAAGAATGTCCTGCAATCGCTCATTCACGTTCTTGATCCTGGCACCAGGGAGGCAACACACCATCCGGGAGTCTCGATTGCAGCCACAGAAATGCCTGTCTGTGCCTCTAACTAGTGAGTCCCCTGTTACTACTGCCTGCTTGTTCTTTGTCTGACCCTGTCCCACAGCAGAACCAGCTCTGGTGTCACAGGCCTCACTGCTGCTGGTATGAACCCCGGACAGCTTTCCCCCTCAACAGTATCTAAAACAATATCCCTGTTTGAAAGGGGAAAAGGCACAGGAGACTCTTGCACTACCTGCCTGCCTCTTCTGGCAGTCATCCATCTATCTGTCTGTACCTGTGGTGAGACAACCTCTTGTAACTAGTGTCTATCACACTCTCTGTCTCTTGAATGCATCCACCTGCTACTCCAACCAAACAATGCAGTCTGTGAGGAGCTGCAACTGGACACACTTCCTGAAACAAAGTTGTCAGGGAGACCACTCCCTAGTTGCCCACATTGACAAGGGGAGCATGCCACTGCCCTAGTTGCATATTGCCCCTATACAGGTAAAAGATAAAAGAATCGCAATTTACTCTCTCTTGTTTGTGTGGTCCTCCGGCCAACTTTTTTTTGTTTTTATTCCAATTCAATCCAATCAAGACCAAATCAAGAGTCTCAACAAGTTGAGACATTCCCGATCCAAGCTGACAAGACAGGCTCTCATCTCCTATCCTGGGCTTGATTTATATGGTCCAAGCTGATTGGAGTAGGAATAGCTCCTCCTCCAAGGCTTGATCTCATTTGCATCTTAGCCAAAAGGCTGAGATGCCACTTTTAAAAATTGCTTCAAATGAAGCTAAAATGTAACCTAATGACTTCAACCAAGTACAACATGTTGATACTACACTTGATCTTAGCCAAAAGGCCTACCAACTTTTCTTTGTTTGTTTTTATTCCAATGCAATCCAATCAAATCCAATTCAGAATCCTAACAAGTTGAAACATTCCCGATCCAAGCTGACAAGACAGGGCTCTCACCTCCTGTCTTGGGTTTGATCTACGTGATCCAAGCTGATTGGAGTAGGCATTGCTCCGCCTTCAAAGTTTGATCTCATTTGCATCTTAAACAAAAAGCAGAGATGCTGCTTTAAAAAATTGCTTCAAATGAAGCTAAAATGTAACCTAATGACTTCAACCAAGTACAGCATGTCAATACTACATCTGATCTTAGCCAAGAGGAAGAGGTAGGGAAGGAAACACTGAAGTGGTGCTTGGGATTAGCTGTCCCTTCGCAATAGTTCCACCACAAACCACCTTCTGGTTGCATTAACTGCATTTATGCAAATGTGGCTTGTAACCACCAATCACCTTCACCTGGAATATTACATGTTATTTTGGTTTCCTTATCTGTACTTGTTTCTGAAGGAGTAAAGCAAAGTTTTACCAGATTGATTCCTGGGACTGATGTATGAGAAGAGATAAAGTTGGTTAGAAATGTATTTACTGGAGTTTGGAAGAATGAAGAGGGGATTGTACAGAAACCTACAAAGTTCTAACAGGATTAGACTGGGTAGATGCAGGATGGATGTTCCCAATAGTGGAGGTGTCCAGAAGCAGGGGAGGTCACAGTCTGAGAATACATTTAGGACAGAGATGAAGTGAAATTTCTTCACCCACTACGTGGTCAGTCTATGGAATTCATTACCACAGGAAGTAGTTAAGGCCAAAACATTGAATGTTTTCAAGAAGTAGTTAGATCTCACACTTGAGGCGAAGAGGATCAAAGGAAAAGGGAGAGAAGGCAGAATCAAGCTCTTGAGTTGGATGGTCAGGTATGATCATAATAAATGGCAGAGAAGGCTCCAAAGACTGAATGGCCAATTCCTACTCTTATTTTCTATTTTTCAAAACTACAGCACCCAGAAGAAACATGCACAGACACAAAGAGAATGCACATACTCCACACAGACAGACACCAAGAGTGGAATTGAACCTGTGTCCCTGGCACTGTAATACACCACTGTGCTGCCTTCTTCAAAGAGGTTCCAGAGCAGTTGGGCTTTGAGAGAAAGGAAGGGATCTCCTTGGTAAAACTGAAAGAGGTAATTTAACACCTGGAGCTTATGATGGTAACCAGGGCCAATACCTGCCATGGAATGTGCTACAGTGATTTTCATGGTTTTCAGTTGTCTGTGGGGCATGGATGTCAAAGTGACCAGGGTACTTCAAATGTTTTGAAGGACAGAGATAGCAATGAATATTTTTCCTAGAAAGTTGTCTGAAATCATCAGCCTGACAGTGAAACCACTTTTTCCAGGGCAACAAGGACATGTGCAGCCAGAAGAGCACAATCGTGGGGAGCCCCCCACCTCCCCTAACCACACCTCCCTTATCCTATGGTCAACCCCTTCCCCTCCAACCTGAGGCATCATAATTCCTTTTCTGTTCAGGAACCTGCCATCCGCATTCTGGTAGCAGCAGATGGATTGGATGCAGGGGTGCAGTTGGAGTCCGCAGTTCACTGCTTGCATCCCCTTCCCATAGCCCCAGGTTCATGCTTTTGTGGGCCAGGTGTAATCAGTATCCATAGAATCTCCAGATTTCTCTCTTTATTTTGCTTTCAATATCACTTGATATTGATTTAAACATTTAAATTAAATTGGTTTAATTTACACTTTCTAATTCAGAATCTGTGCTGATTGTAAGTTATTCTGAAATCTCATTGGTTTACTCTGTCTGTACAGGTTCCAGAAGCCTTTGTATGTCATGATGGCTTTCTAATCACAGTAAATTCCAGTGCAATTGGAATTGGAATGAATTTGTAACATTCACCTTTAACCACAAAATCTGGCCTACTTGATTTTAAGAAAGAATCCCAACCAATAACAGGGAACCACAATACTGACATGTTTTGAACTTCCACTTAACTTTCTAGATGCTCAAATATTAAATGAAATAGTACATATCTGGCCTACGCATTTCTGACAAATGGATAATTTTAGACTGTTAGGGGGAGCAGTATGGCAGAAAACTAATAGCAGTGCAGGCACGAGACTGTTTAACACACGATGTATTTTGAAGGCCAATGTCACGAAATGTTAAGAATAATCAAATTACTTACCATTTGTTTCATAGCATTGAGAAGTAATCTTCTTCCAGATGACTTGTCAAAATCAGCAACAATCCAGATGGTCACTGCATAAATTATGTCCTCATCTGCCAAGTAAGAAATACTATAATGACCGCTGCAGTGCTAAATAGTAATACTTTGGGGACATAAATAGCCTATAAAAATAGGAAGTTAGAGGTTTTTATAGCATACCTTGATTATCTAAGTCAAATCATTGGTAGCTCATATTGACTTCACTTCAAGGCATAAAAATAAAATGTAGTACCGTTGTTTAAAAAGGGTCAGAGGGATAACCCAGGGAACTATAGGCCAGTGAGCTTGGACTTCAGTTATAGGTAAGCTAATGGAGAGGATCCTCAGGGACAGGATGTATGAGCATCCGGAGCGCTGCGATCTGATCAGGGATATGCAGCATGGCTTCGTTAAGGGGAGGTCGTGCCTTACGAACCTAGTGGAATTTTTTGAAGAGGTGACAAAAACAGTTGATGAAGGACAGGCCGTTGATGTCGTCTACATGGATTTCAGTAAGGCGTTTGACAAGGTTCCCCATGGTAGGCTGATAAAAAAGGTGAAGGCGCATGGGATACAGGGCAGGTATGTAGATAGGTTGAGAACTGGCTTGGGAGGAGGAGACAGCGGGTATTAATGGAAGGCTCTTTTTTCCAACTGGAGGTCAGTCACTAGTGGTGTGCCACAGGGCTCAGTACTAGGACCTCTTCTATTTGTGGTTTATATAAATGACTTGGAAGAGGGGGTAGGTGGTGTGATCAGCAAATTTGCTGATGACACTAAGATACTTGGATTGGCAGGGACTGAGGAGCAGTGCCAGGCAATACAACAGGACATAGGCTGGTAGATTGGGCAGATAGATGGCAAACGGAATTTAATCCGGATAAATGCGAGGTGATGCATTTTGGCCGGAATAATGTAGAGGGGAGTTATAGGATAAAAGGTAAAACTATCCGGAGTATAGAGATGCAGAGAGACCTGGGGTTGCAGGTTCACAGGTCTCTGAAGGTGGCAGTACAGGTGGAAAAGGTGATAAAGAAAGCATATGGTATGTTAGCCTTCATAGGAAGGGGTATAGAATACAAGAGTAGGAGTTTGATGTTGCAAGTGTTTAGAACGTTGGTTAGGCCTCACTTGGAGTACTGCGTTCAGTTCTGGTCGCCGTACTACCGGAAGGATGTGGAGTCCCTGGAGAGAGTGCAGAGGAGATTTACCAGGATGCTGCCTGGTATGGAAGGGCTGTCTTACGAGGAAAGGCTGAACGCACTGGGGTTGTTTTCCCTTGAAAGACGTTGGCTGAGAGGGGATCTATTAGAGGTATATAAGATTATGAGGGGTATAGATAGAGTAAATGGTGGTAAGCTTTTTTCACCATTAGATTCGGATAGAACGAGGGGTCACGGCCTTAGGGTGAGGGGGGCTATGTATAAGACTAATATTAGAGGGCATTTTTTCACACAAAGGGTATTGGGGGTGTGGAATGCACTACCGAGTAAGGTGGTGGGAGCAGGCACGCTAGGGTTGTTTAAGGGTCTCCTGGACAGCCACATGAGCGGTCTGCAGATAGAGGGATATAGCAGGACTGTTTAAATACTTTAATTGTTTCCACAGGCTGTTCGGTCCACCTTGTTGACCAACAAGGTGCATGCATTCGGCAGGTCGTGCAAGGGCTGCTCCTGGATGTTACTTCAGAAGTGGCCTAGTGCTTCATGTTGTTAGTGTATCCTTAAACTGGACCATCAGATGGGCAACATGACAGCTCAGAGACTATCGCTGTTGCTGTGCAGACACATGGATTTGGGCCTGTGTCTGCAGGAGTTTGCGCGTTCTCCCCGTGGTTGCGTGGGTTTTCTCCGGGTGCTCCGGTTTCCTCCCACATCCCAAAACTGTGCTCTTAGGCTGATTGGGTAACAAATTGTCCCTATATTGGTCTCTATATGTCATTAAGACGTTAGGATGGTGGCGCGGGCTCGTTGGGCCGAAGGGCCTGTTTCCCGTGCTGTGTTGTTTTTTGTTCTTTGTATAACTCAAATCTGGTTAGAATGCGGGGCTAGATTTTGCAGTCCCGACACAGCTGTAGGAGAAAACAGGCTGATGGGAACCAATCCCTAGATTTCCTTCCCCACTTCCATTGCATGGTATTTTTAAGGCCATGGGATCAGGTACGGCTTGCGAACCTATACACAGCAATCCCAACAACAGTGGTTTCACAACAGGAAGCAGTGATTCCAAACTTCCAGCTACAAGTTTTCATGGTTTCTGAAGAAGACGTGGTTCACATCAGATCAAAGATGCTGGGGTATTTTGAGAAAGCTACACCATCAGAACTATCGTAACCCGAATCAAAGAGGTTCTGTAGAAGCGTGTTGGTGATGGAGGCTACTTGAGTTTCAGATTCTGCAAAGCAGAGTGGTTGAGCTCTTCTGGAGTTAAAAGGAAGTGAGAGAGTGATTAGGACTTCACATGGTGTCAGATAAATAATAAGTGGACTTGAAAAAGCTGAGAGATTTACTTCTTAAATGTAATTTATAGTTTTTATTGATTATAATTTGCCTGTTAATTCATGTTTATTTTTGTTGATTTTAGTCTGATGTTACAGTAAAAGATTTAAAAAGAACAAAGAAAAGTACAGCACAGGTACAGGCGCTTTGGCCCTCCCATGACAATCATGATGCCCTAAATAAACTAAAAAACTTCTTCTACCCTTACTTGGACGATATCCATCTATTCCCTCCCTATTCACGTACCCACTCAAATGCCTCTTAAATGTTGCTCATGTACCTGCTTCCACTACCTCCTTTGGCAGCACATTCCGGGCTCCAACCACTCTCTGCATGAAAAATTTCCTCTGCACATATCCCTTAAATTTTCCCCCTCTGACCTTGAACTTATGCCACCCAAGAAAAAAACCTCTGACTATCCACCCTAGCTATGCCTCTCATAATTTTGTAGACATCTTACCAGATCTCCCCTCAGCCTCCATCATTCCAGTGAAACCAATCCTAGTTTATTCAACCTCTCTTCACAGTCAATGCCAGGCACATCCTGGTGAACCTTCTTTGCACTCCAAAGCTTCTATGTCCTTCTGGTAATGTGGCGATTATACTTAAGATGGAGGTAAGCCTGGAGCCATATGCCTTCTTAATCATCTTGACCATCTGTGTTGCCCCATTTAGGGAACTACAGACCTGCATACCAGATCCCTCTGCATGTTAATGTCCTTAAGAGTTCTGCCATTTATGATATAATTCACACCTAAATTTGCTCCTCCAAAATACATCACCTCGCTTTTGTCTGGATTAAATTCCATCTGCCATTTCTGTGCCCAAGTCTCCAATCTACCTATAATCCTGAGGAATTGTTGACAATCCCCAGCACTGTCAGAAACTCCACCAATCCTCATGGTACCTGCAAACTTACTACTCGTATCACCCACATTTTCCTCCATATCATTTACATATACTACAAAACAACAGAGATCGCAGTACAAAATATATGAATGAATAGGATGGGAATAGAGGGATCTGGTCTCCAGAGGAATGGCGAGTTTTAGTTCAGGCAGGCTTGGAGGGCCGAACAGCCTGTTCCTGTGCTGTAATTTTTTTTGTTCACTGATCCTTGTAGAACATCACGAGCTACAAATCTCCATTCTGAAAAACATTCTTCCACCATTACTTTATGTCTCCTATGACCAAGATTCCATGTGATTTTAATTTTTGTACTAGTCTACCATGTGGGACGTTGTCAAACATCCAGATCCCTTCCCACAAACTACATCCACAGCCCTTCCCTCATCAATTATGATAAGGGAGTGGGGGGAGGGAACGAAAAGAAACATCCATAACTAAACAAGGAGGTCAAGGACAATATAAAGACTAAAACGAAGGTACACCATATTGCAAAGGTCAGCGGCAGACTGAAAGATTGGGAAACTTTCAAACGTAAACTAAGGGACATTAAAAAAATAAAAAGAGCCAAGGCAAATTCAAAAGAAAACTAGCACAAAATATCAAAAAGGATTGCAAAAGCTTATAAGTGTATATAAAAGGAAAGAGAGTTGCTGAAGTGAACATTGGTCCCCTTGGAAGATGAAACCAGACAGCTATTAATGGAGAACACTGAAATGGCAAAGATGCTAAATCAATATTTTGCCTCAGTTTTCATGGTGGAGGACACTAGTACCATTCCTAAAAGAACTTGAAAGTCAAAGGTAATAGAAAAGCTAGAATTTAGAACAATCAACATCGATAGGGAAAAGGTACTCCGCAGATTAGAATTGAAGGCAGACAAGTCTCCCAAATGCTGATGACCTAAATCCTAAGGTATTAAAGGAATAGTGGCAGAGATAATGGATCCATTGGTTATCATATTCTAAAAATCCCTGGACATAGGAAAGGTTCCAGTGGACTGGAAAAATGTTAATGTAACGCCCGTATTCAGAAAGGCAGGCAAAATGTGGGAAATTACAGACCAGTTTGTTTCATGTCTGTTGTTGGGAAAGTGTTAGAATCAATTATCGAGGAACCAATATCAGGACATTTGAAAAGTGAAAAAGCTATCCATCAGAGTCAGCATGGTTTTATGAAGGACAAATCATATTTGGCTAATTTGCTAGAGTTTTTTGAAGATGTAACAAGCAAAGTGGATAATGGGGATCCTGCAGATGTAGTACATCTGGACTTCCAGAAGGCATTTGATGAGGTGCTGCACAAAAGGTTAATTCATAAGGTTAGATCACAGGGGATTAGGATTCATTTATTAGTTTGAATAGGTGATTGGCTAATGGATAGAAGACAGAAAATTGAGATAAATGGATTTTTTACTCAATAGCAGGAAGTAACTAACTAGTGGGATGCCACAGGGTTTGGTCCTTGAGACCCAGCTACTTAGAATCTATATTGACAACTTGGATACAGGGATAGAAGGGCCTCTAGCCAAGTTCACAGATGACACAAAAACAGGCAGCACAGTAAATTGCAATGAGGAAATAAGAACATAACAAATGGATAGAGATAGATTAGGAGAGTGGGCCAAAGTGTGGCAGATGGAGTTTAATGTGATAGGTGTGAAGTCATGCATTTTGGTTGGAAAAATGGGAAGGCGACTTATTATCTAAATGGGGAGAGGCTTCGGGGTGCTCTGGTGCAGAGACCTGGATGTACTTGTTCATGAATCAAAGAAAATTAGCATGCAGGTACAGCAGATAATAAAGAAAGCAAATGGAATGTTGGCATTTGTAGCTACAGGAATAGAATATAAAGGTAAAGAAGTACTGTTGCAACTACACAATGTCTTGCTGAGACCATATCTGGAGTACTATGTGGATTTTTGGTCCCCTTATTTGAGGATAGAAATAGTGGCATTGGAAGCAGTTCAGAGGAGATTCATGAGATTGATTCCAGAGATTGGGGCTTTGTCGTATGACAGAGAGCACGCTCTGGAATTTAGTAGAATGAAAGGAGATCAAATTGAGGTATATAAGATGATAAAAAGTATGGATAAAATCAACACAGAGCGGATGTTTTCTCTTCTGGTGCATTCCAGGATGAGATATCACAGTCTTAGAACAAGGAGTAGCAAATTTAAAATAGAGTTGAGAAGAAATGACTTCTCCCAAATGGTTGTGAATCTGTGGAATTTGCTACCCAAAATGTGTTGAATACTGGGAAAATGAGTAAATTTAAGGAGGAATTAAATAATTTTTTTAACTGGTAACAGGTTGAAGGGTTATGGGGAGAAGGCAGTAAAACAGGGACAAGGAGCATATTAGCCATGGTCGAGTGGTAGAGCAGACTCGATGGGCTGAAGGGTCTCCTTCTGCACTATAAGTATTCTATGATAGGTGCAGAAATAGGCCATTCAGCCCATTGAATGGCCTAATTCTGCACCTATCATAGAATACTTACAGTGCAGAAGGAGACCCTTCAGCCCATCGAGTCTGCATCGACCACAATCCCACTTAGGCCCTATCCCTATAACCCCACATATTTACTCCACTAATTCCTCTAACATATGCATCATGGGACACCAGAGGTGTAATGGCCAATGCATTTAACCTGCACTTCTTTGGACTTCATATATCTTATAATTTGTTACCTCTTCAAAAAACTCAAATCAAATTAGTGAGACATGATCTTCCCCATACAAAACCATGCTGTCTGTCACTAACTGGGCCATTTTCTTCCAAATGTGCATATATTCCGCCCCTCAGTATCTTCTCCAAAAGCTTTCCTACCACAGTCAGACTCACTGGCCTATAATTTCCTAGA
Organism: Sphyrna mokarran; assembly: GCA_024679065.1. Classification (NCBI taxonomy): domain Eukaryota; kingdom Metazoa; phylum Chordata; class Chondrichthyes; order Carcharhiniformes; family Carcharhinidae; genus Sphyrna; species Sphyrna mokarran. The sequence goes on from JAGIQG010000010.1 coordinate 30,319,446, forward strand.
TTACCCCTGCTTCCTTTCTTTAACAAGGGAACAACATTAGCTATTTTCCAGTCCTCTGGAACCTTGCCTATGGTCAAAGAGAAGATATCTGTTAAAAAGCAAAATGTTGTCTATCACATTTTCTGTTAGATTAATTTAGAAGGTTTTATTCTTTTATATTATTGTTCTCCATAGGAGCCATAAGAATTCATCCTACCAAAGTAAATTGTCTTATATTTTCTTTCATCATCCATCATCTGCCAAATTCTTGTCCACTCGTTTAACCTAGCAATCCCTTTGTAGACTCTTGTATTCTTCTGACAACTTGCTTTCTCACCCACCATTGTATTGTACTGTGCATGATACTCCAGATGCAGTCTCACCAATACCTTGTACTGTTGCAACAATAATTCCTTTATCTATAAATGCCAACATTTCATTCACTTTCTTTATTATCTGTTGTACCTGCATGTTTGTTTTCTGTGACTCATGAATGAGGAACCCAGATCCCTCTGCACAGGAGCACCCAAAATCTCTCCCCAATTAGATAATAAATCACCATCAAATTTGGTTATGATACATTCTGTCCCTTCATCAAAGCAATGATTGATGCCTACGGCACCCCACTGTTCAGTGTCAAACTATAATGAGTCACTTATCCTGATTGATTGCTGGCAATATGGATAAGCAAGGGAAGGTTAATCTATTTGTAAAAATAGAATGCAAATTATATAGATTACAAATAGAATGCTTGTCGTGCAAAGCTCCAGACAAGCATTCCTTGAATATCTGCCACCTTCCTTCTGTGCTTTTCCCCAAGAACACCTCCTTCCAGTTTATTCGCCCCAACGTAATATAATAATTTTACCTAGCAATATTAGCTCAGACTGGATAGTCAACCCTTATTGACTGTGTCTTTCTCTTGATACATGCATTAGCAAATAAATTCCTTTTTGTTCTTTAATTATATACTGTTTTTCACAGTAAATTTGGACGGGATTTACCCTAGGATTCTCTGGGAGGCAAGAGAGGCAATTGCAGAGCCTCTGGCTCTGATCTTCAGGTCGTCATTGGTTACAGGTATACTGTAGGATAGCAAATGTGGTCCCATTGTTCAAGAAGGGGAATAGAGACTTTCCTGGGAATTATGGACCGGTGAGTCTTACTTCTGTTGTGGGCAAAGTATTGGAAAGAATTATTAGGGATAGGATTTATAGTTATTTAGAGAGAAATGAATTGATGGGGGATAGTCAGCATGGTTTTGTGAAGGGTAGGTCGTGCCTTACTAACCTTATTGAGTTTTTTGAAAAAGTGACCAAAGAGGTGGATGGGGGTAAGGCAGTTGATGTGGTATATAGGGACTTTAGTAAGGTGTTTGATAAGGTGGCACATGGAAGGCTTCTGCAGAAAATGCAGATGTATGGGATTGAGGGTGATTGAGCTAATTGGATTAGGAATTGGCTAGCAGATAGAAGACAGAGGGTGGTGGTTGATGGGAGATATTCATCGTGGAGTTCGGTTACAAGTGGTGTACCTCAGGGATCTGTTTTGGGGCCACTGCTGTTTGTAATTTTTATAAATGATCTGGATGAGGGTATTGAAGGATGGATTAGTAAATTTGCGGATGACACCAAAGTCGGAGGAGGGTTAGATAGTGAAGAGGGGTGTTCTAGTTTGCAGAGAGACTTGGACAAGTTGCAGAGCTGGGCCGAGAGGTGGCAAATGGAGTTTAATGTGGAAAAGTGTGAGGTAATTCAATTTGGCAGGAATAACAAATGTGTAGAGTATAGGGCTAATGGTAGGACTCTTAATAGTGTTGATGAACAGAGGGATCTTGGTGTATATGTGCATAGATCCCTGAAAGTTGGCAATCAAGTCAATAAGGTTGTTAAGAAGGCATACGGAGTCTTGGCTTTTATTGGTAGGGGGATTGAATTTCAGAGCCACAATGTCATGTTGCAACTGTACAAAACTCTGGTGCAGCCGCACTTGAAGTATTGTGTAGAGTTTTGGTCCCCACATTATAAGAAAGATGTGGAGGCATTGGAGAGGGTGCAGAGGAGGTTTACCAGGAAGTTGCCTGGTATGGAGGGAAGGTCTTATGAGGAGAGGCTGAGGGATTTGAGGTTGTTTTCATTAGAAAGAAGGCGGCTAAGAGGAGACCTTATTGGAACATACAAGATGATCAGAGGTTTAGATAGGGTGGACAGTGATAGCCTTTTTCCTTGGATGGAGAAAGCTAGCACGAGGGTACATATATTTAAATTAAGGGGTGGTAGTTATAGGATGGATGTCAGAGGTAGGTTCTTTACCCAGAGGGCGGTAAGCGTATGGAATGCCCTGCCTGCTGCAGTTGTAGATGCGCCAAGTTTGGGGGCGTTTAAGAGATCCGTGGATAGGTTTATAGATGAAAAGGGAATGGTTTAGGTTAGAGGGTCATTGCTTTTTCTTAATTGGTGGGCGCAACATCGAAGGCCGAAAGGCCTGTTCTGCGCTGTAATGTTCTATATTCTATATATTGATTGAGTGAGGTTCAACAAATACAGAGCACCCCACGGCATACCTGAGAAAATTCCTCGAACAGATGGGTACATGGGACTGGGATATTATAGCTAACACTGAAACATGGCTAGCAGGGACAATACTGGCAACTCAGTGTTCCAAGATACAGATGCTATAGGAAAGATAGAACAGAAGGTAACAGAGTAAGGGACTTGCATTTTTGTTTTAAAGAGAACATCACAGCAGTACTGAGAAGGTACATTTCTGAGGGTTCGTCCACAAAGTCTATATGGGTTAAACTGAGAAATAAGAAAGGGGAGATCACTGTAATAGATTGTACTATAGGCCCCCAAATAGGCACAGGAAATTGAGGAGCAAATATGTCAAGGAGATTACGAATAGCTCCAAGAAAAATAAAGTGATAACAGTAGAGGATTTTAACTTTCCCAACATTGACTGGGATAGCCATAGTATTAAAGGGTTGGATGGAGAGAAATTTATTGAATGTATTCAGCAGGAATTTCTCATTAAGTATGTGGATGGCCCGACTAGAGAGGGGGCAAAACTTGACATCCTCTTGGGAAAAATGAAGGGTATGTGACAGAATTGCTAGTGATAGGTCACTTTGGGACCAGTGACCATAATTCCATTAGTTTTTAAGATAGCTGTGGAGAATGATAGGTCTGGTCCAAAGTTATAATTCTAAATTGAGGCAATGCCAATTTTGACAAGAACTTTCAAAAGTTAATTGGGGGAGTCTAATGGTAGGCAAAGAAACATCTGGGAAGTGAGAGGTCTTCAAAAATGTATTAACCAGAGTTCAGGGCAAGCACATTCCTATTAGAAAGAAGGGCAAGGCTGGTGGCATTAGGGAATCCTGGATGACTCGGGATATTGAGGCCCTGGACAAGAAGAAGAGGGGGGCACATGACATAGCAGCTGGGATCAAGTGGATCCCTTGAAGAGTATAGAGATTGTCAGAGTGGAGTTAAAAGAGAAATCAGGAGAACAAGGAGGGGACAAGAGATTGCTTTGACAGATAAGGCAAAATAGAATCCAAAGAGCTTCTAGAAATATATGAAGGCAAAAGAGTAACTTTGGAAAGAGTGGGACCTCTTAAGGATCAGCAAAGTTATCAATTTGCAGATCCACATGAGATGGGTGAGATCCTACATGAATATTTCTCAGCAACATTTACTGTTGAGAAAGGCATGGATGTTAGGGAACTTGAGGAAATAAATATTGATATCTTGAGGAGTGTACATATTTCAGTAACAAGGACAATCCTCAAGAGTGTACTTATTACTCTTCTAAAGTTCCAAAGTGCATCAAACGATGAAGATCAGGGTGTTGTGGGAGGCTGAAGAGGTTCCCGAGCAAAGATATATGAATCATCAACAGCCACAGGTGAACTGTCTGAAGAATGGAGGATGGCAAATGTTGCGCCTTTGTTTAAGAAGGGCAGCATGGAAAAGCCTGGGAATTACAGGCCCGCGAGTCTAACGTTGTAGTGACTGAATTGTTAGAAGATATTCTGAGAGACAAGATCTACAAGCATTCAGAGAGACAAAGATTGATTCGGGACAGTTAGCATGGCTTTGTGAGTGGAAGATCTTTCTCACAAATTTGATTCTGTTTTTTTGAAGATATAACCAAGAAGGTTACACCTTTAGAGTAGTGCAGTCAACATTGTCTACATGGACTTTAGTAAGGCCTTTGACAAAGTACTGCATAATCGGTTGTTGAATAAGATTAAATCTCATGGGATCCAGAGTAAGGTAGCTAACTGGATACAAAATTGGCTTGGTGACAGAAGACAGAGGGTGGTTGTTTTTCAAATTGGAGCTTCGTGACCAGTGGTGTGCCTCAGCAATCGGTGCTGGGTCCACTGTCATTTGTTATTATATTAATGATTTTGATGGGAATTTAGGAGGCATGGTTAGTAAGTTTGCAGATGACACCAAGATCGGTGCATAGCAGACAAGTGATGAATACCTAGGATTACAACAGGATCTTGATCAATTGAGCCAGAAGACTGATGAATAGCAGATGGAGTTTAATTTAGATAAATACGATGTGATGTATTTTGGCAGATCGAACTAGGGCAGGACTTACTTGTTAATGGTTGGGTGTTAGGAGAATTATAAAACAAAGAGATCTAGGAGTACAGATTCATAACTCTTTGAAAATGGAGTCAAGATGGACAGGATGGTGAAGAAGGCATTCGGCATGTTTGTTTCTGACCAATGGTTTCATTGGTCAGAATACTGAATACAGGAGCTGGGACGTCTTGTTGAAGTTGTACAAGATACTAATAAGGCTATGTTTGGAATGCCGCGTACAGTTCTGGGTTGAACTATTATAGAAAGAATATTATTAAACTAGAAAGAGTGCAAAAAGGATATACGAGGATGCTACTGGGGCTTTATTGTTTGAGTTATAAAAGGAGGTTGGACAGACTGGGACTTTATTCCCCTGGAGTGTAGGAGGTTTAGGGGTGATCCGGTAATATAATGAGAGGTATAGATAAGGTAGATAGTCAAAATCTTTTTTCAAAGATAGAGAAGTCTAAAACTAGAGGACGCAGGTTTAAGATGAGAGGAGAGAAATATAAAAGCATCCAGAGGAGCAATGTTTTTCACATGGAGGTTGGTGAGTATCTGGAATGAGCTGCCAAAGATGATAGCAGAGCAGTATATAATTTTGTACTTTAAAAAGGATTTATCAGTTACATGGATAAGATTGATATAGAAGGACGTGAGCCAAATGCGAGCAATTGGGACCAACTTAAATGGTAAAAACTAGACGACATGGACAAGTTGGGCCAAAGGGCATGTTTCCATGTTGTAAACCTCTATGCCTCTTAGATACAGCAAATAATTAGGAAAGTAAATAAAATGTTGTGTATTGCAAGGAAAATTGATTTACTGAAGTAGGGAAATCATGCTTCAGTTGCAAAGGACACTGGTGAAACCACATCTGGTGTATTGTGAATAGTGTTAATCTTTTTATTTAATGCAAGATTATAGTGCATTAGAAACAGTTCCGATAAGGTTTATTACACTAATACCAGAAATAAATCAAGTTATCTTACGAGGAAAGATTGGACAAGCTCAGCTTGTCAGCTGATTGTTTAGAACAGTAAGAGACAGCTTTATTGAAACATATGCTGGCTTAATCTGCCATAACAGGGTGGATGTGGAGAAGATGTTTCTTTTTAGAATGGAAGAATCCCTACAGTACAGAAAGAAGCCATTCAGCTATTGAGTCTGTACCGACCACAATCCCAGCCAGGCCCTATTCCCGTAATCCCCATGTACCCTGCTAATCTCCCTGACATTAGGATCAATTTAGCATGGTCAATCAGCCTAACTCTTTGCATTTGTCCTGGGTTTGATTCCCGGCTAGGGTCACTGTCTGTGCGGAGTTTGTACATTCTCCTCGTGTGTGCGTGGGTTTCCTCTGAGTATTCCGGTTTCCTCCCACAGTTCAAAGATGTGCTAGTTAGGTTAGTTGGCATGCTAAGAAATTATCCCTTAGTGTCTAGGAATGCGTAGGTTCGAAGGATTATTGGCTATAATTTGCAGGCATATGGGGCTAGGGACTGTGTGGGATTGTGTTCAGTGCAGACTTCATGGGCCAAAGGTCTCTCTCTGCACTGTAAGGTTCTATGAAGTATGATATCTTTGGACTGTAGAAGAAAACCAGAGCATGTGGAGGAAACCCTTGCAGAAACAAGGAGAATGTGCAAACTCTACACAGACATTGACCCAAGCCGGAATCAAACCTGGATTCTTGGCGCTGCAAACAACAGTGCTAACCATTGTGCCAATATGTCACTCCACATTAGAGAATTTAAAAATAGGGGGTCGCTATTTAAAATAAGGTATCACCAATTTAAATCAGAGATGAGATTTTTTTTTCCTTAGTGTTTTAGTTTTTTAAATTTTCTCAAAAGACAGTCGAAGAATGAGTATTTGAAAGTTTTGAAGGCAGTGAGGGGTCCATGATGAGAGATCATGTCTGGGAATGGGGACCAATCAGGGCGTCACCAGTGTTGGAGTAGTAGGAGAACATGCCACTGACCTGGGGGGAGTCTCGATGTCCACAAGGTTGAGAAGGGTTTCCCAGTGACTATGAAATAGCAGCCAAGCGCTCTGAATTCGGTGCAAAACTCTCCACTCTCCCAAAAAGTGACTGTGTCGGAAGATTGTCATATGAAGTGCTGGAAGACTGATACCATTCTCGCCATTATTGTTGCAATTATGACACTGCTCTGACAGAGAGATGCAGCAGGCTCAAATGGTCAAGTGGTCTATTCCTGCTCCACATTTATATGAGTCTGCTTTTGGTTAATGTTATCCCCAAAACCAAGGGCTTTCATTCTATGCAGTAACCTTTTAAGCGGAAACTTATCAAATCACTTTGTTATCTATTAATCAGAAACTGATAAAAATACTTTAACACAGAAAGAATAATTACTTTTTCTTGTGAGATATTTCATGTGACCAGCAATTACAGCGCTTTTGTCTTGAGAATCCAGGAACGAATATGTGGTGAAGTCATTCCAATCACTCAAAACTAAAACAGAAGAAATATGTTTTAATGAAATGCAACTTAGGACTTAATCAATAGTAACATTTTTAAAATAGGAAAATAACAAATTACATTACCTGCCTTCGATGTAAGATCAAGGTACTTCCGTTCAGTGCTCAGAATTACAGGATTGATGCGGAGGACAACATTTGGCTGATCCATCAAGAAATCTACCACATCCATATGTTCATTTAATTGACCCTGTAATCAGATTTTTACATAGGCTGGTGTGATCCAGACTTTTAATGGGCATTAGGAATTCAGTAATTATTAAAACAATGGATCTTAACTGGAAAACACAGTATAGATAAGGGATTGCAGAGTTAGGTTAACAGATATATGTTTCTGTCATGTTATGATATGCATATAATTTTAAGAGTGGGTATCTTAAACTGCTGTCAATTATTATCAGCACCACAGCATGTGATGCTGTAATCCCAGATAATCATTGGCTGCTTTCCTCTTTGACAGGGAGAGCAAACTAGTGATTAAGCCTAGGTCATTACACCTCAGGCTTGGGGCAAGATTGAGAAAGCTTCATGGATAACCTCAGCCAGTACAGAATTTGGACCCGCAATGTTAGCATCACAAATTGACTGTTCAGCCAACTGGACTAACCAATCCTTCAATTCAACAGCAGCAGTGGTGGAAGCATCCCAGTTAACATTGTCCTTATAGTATGATTGGTGTATTTACATTGAATAGAAGTGCATTGTTTGGTTTTGGAGATTTGGCTGAGGAGTATTAAACTTTTCATATTCAGCATGATGTGGAAGTGAGACAACCAAATATGAGCTGACTGCGTGTAAACGGTTCTGCAGCATTGGGATTGCACAAAATGTACCTTTGTTTTGGAACATACCACATTTCAATCCATCAAGCAGACACTGGGTCCAGTTAAGATAGTTCAAATGTGGGGGAGCTTAATTAGTACAAGTTTATCAATTATGAGATTTGTGCAGGAACTTAACTGACCCTAAAAAGGTCGAATTTTAAGCAAAACTCCATTATTAGAAGATTCCATTCCTGCTATTTGCTGTCCCTTCAGGAGGTTATGGGAATACTGAAGATTAGGATAGAGGAGTAACAGCTCCTAAAAGTTAAAATATGGCTGCACAATAGTTCTTATTACTGTTCTTACTTTTCATGCCAAAAATCTATTTTATGAGAGGATATTCAGTAAGCCCAGGTAAAACAATATCAGCTAAACAATACCACAATCGCAGTCAAGCAACAACCTAATGCCAGTAAAACAGTTATAAAAGGAGGAGGGAGAGTCAATTAGGAACCAAAGTGGAATTATGTATGGAAACAGACTGTACAGTTAAGGAAATAAAAGAATATTTTGCATATATCTTTACTAAGGAAGACAATACTGTCAAAGTTAGAATGAAAAAGGAGGTAGTTGAGTCCCGTATGGACATAAAATTAATAAAGAGAAAGTATTAAAAAACTTGACTGTACTTAGGATACAGAGAATTATGATGAGTGATTGTTTTCCAGATTAAAGAAAGCTGGAGTTTCCCATGGATCAGCAGAAGGTCCACCACTTTTCTTGACCCATAGGCTCCAATCTCTGCCAACAATCGTTGCATCTTGAGACCTGAGTTATCCAGTACGGTTAATTTTTAAATGCCTTCAAAGTTGGGTAATAATTGCTGGCCCAGCCAGTGACACCCATATCCCATAAATTTTAAAAAAAATATGAAGCTACGTGTGATTAATTGGGAATCTAGATAGGGCAAACTGAGGAGTTCCTGAGCTGTGTTTCCTTGTTCCATTCAAGGAGCATGCCATGGAGATCTCAAGATGTTGAAGAAAGAAGAAAGAGTCATGACAGCCAGAATGGAGTACATAATAGAAGTGAGGATCCACAAAATTTTTTATATAACTTTTCTCAATTATGTTGCAATCTGCCCTGATGTGTGTCCCTCCCTTACACTGAATCACATATTTTCTTTTACAGGAGATGATCTGGGTGCAGGCCCCCAGAATTTAGTGCTAGCACCTCAGTCCTTGCTGAAACCACCATCGATCCCTCTGAGGAATGGGACACTAGAGTGGCGTAGCGGTTAGCACGGTTGTATCACAGTGCCCTAGGTTCAATTTCAGCTTTCATGGGCCAAATGGCCTCCTTCTGCACAATATAGATTCCATGGAAGTTCCAAGGAAAGTGCTGACTAGTCAACAAAGACATCAGACATACCATTCACCAGTGCAGATACAGTCATGATAGTGGGATATGTTAGCAATGAGGCTTCAGAGATGCGCAGAGAGGTGCGCAGCTATTGACGCATATCAAGTGGACGAGGGAACATCCAAAGGCTTGGGCAGCCAGAGATCTGCCAGGCCCAAGAAGACAGCCATCCCCGAGCTGTTGGGAACAGTTCTCCAGAAGTTGCTGGAGATGCAGAGCCAGCGATTACAGGAGTGGGTGTCAGCAGCATTCCTGCAATTGCAAGGCTGCCTGGAGTCCCACAGCCTTCAGGTGCAGGAAATAGTGCCAGCATTATGTTGTAATCTGCCCTGACATGTGTTCCTCCCTTACACTGACCTGTGCATCTACTTTTGAGGAGATGATCCAGATGAGCCCAAGCCCTCCAAAGTTAGTGCCACCACTGCAGTCCCCACTGAAATTTTGCAAGGCCAACACTGCAAGAGTGGTGGCCGCAGTGGGAAGCCTGCAGCAGAAAATGGATAGTGGGGTCCAAGACATGAGGATGAGGCAAGGATGAGGATTGAAGGCTCGGTTAGTGCAATGGATAGCTATAGATTAGCCAGGAGGGAGCTAAAGAGTGAATTGAGGAGAGCGAAGAGAGGACATGAGAAGACTTTGGCTGATAGGATTAGGGAGAATCCCAAAGCTTTCTTTAGATATGTTAAGAATAGAAGATTGGTTAGGGCAAGATTAGGGCCAGTCATAGACAGCAGTGGGAAGTTGTGCGTGGAGCCTGAAGAGATTGGAGAGGCACTGAACAAATATTTTTCTTCGGTATTCACGCAGGGAGATGTAAATGTAGTTGTGGAGAACACTGGGATACAGGGTTGCAAACTGGAAAGTATTGAAGTAGATAAGGAGGATGTGCTAGATATTCTTGAGGGTTTGAAGTTAGATAAGTCCCCTGGGCCGGACGGGATTTACCCTAGGATTCTCTGGGAGGCAAGAAAGGAGATTGCAGAGCCTCTGGCTCTGATCTTCAGGTCGTCGTTGGTTACGGGTGTGGTTCCGGAGGAATGGAGGATAGCGAATGTGGTCCCGTTGTTCAAGAAGGGGAAGAGAGACCTTCCAGGGAATTATAGGACAGTGAGTCTTACTTCTGTTGTGGGCAAAGTATTGGAGAGAATAATTAGGGATAGGATTTATAGTTATTTAGAGAGTAAGGAATTGATTGGAGATAGTCAGCATGGTTTTGTGAAGGGTAGGTCGTGCCTTACTAACCTCATTGAGTTTTTTGAAAAAGTGACTAAGGAGGTGGATGGGGGTAAGGCGGTTGATGTGGTATATATGGACTTTAGTAAGGCGTTGATAAGGTGGCCCATGGAAGACTTCTGCAGAAAATGCAGATGTATGGGATAGAGGGTGATTTAGCTAATTGGGTTAGGAATTGGCTAGCAGATAGAAGACAGAGGGTGGTGGTTGATGGGGGATATTCATCGTGGAGTTTGGTTATAAGTGGTGTACCTCAGGGGTCTGTTTTGGGGGCCCTGCTGTTTGTAATTTTTATAAATGATCTGGATGAGGGTATTGAAGGATGGATTAGTAAATTTGCAGAGGACACTAAAGTCGGTGGAATGGTAGATAGTGAAGAGGGGTGTTATAGTTTGCAGAGGGACTTGGACAAGTTGCAGAGCTGGGCCGAGAGGTGGCAAATGGAGTTTAATGTGGAAAAGTGTGAGGTAATGCACTATGGCAGAAATAATAAATGTGTAGAGTATAGGGCAAATGTAGGATTCTTAGTAGTCTAGATGAACAGAGGGATCTTGGTGTGTATGTGCATAGATCCCTGAAAGTAGGCAGTCAGGTTGAGAAGGTTGTTAGGAAGGCATATGGAGTCTTGGCTTTTATTGGTAGGGGGATTGAATTTCGGAGCCGCAACGTCATGTTGCAACTGTACAAAACTCTAGTGCGGCCGCACTTGGAGTATTGTGTGCAGTTCTGGTCGCCACATTATAAGAACGATGTGGAGGCATTGGAGAGGGTACAGAGGAGGTTTACCAGGATGTTGCCTGGTATGGAGGGCAGGTCTTATGAGGAGAGGCTGAGGGATTTGCGGTTGTTTTCGTTAGAAAGGAGGAGGCTAAGAGGGGACCTGATCGAAACATATAAGATGATTAGAGGTTTAGCTAGGGTGGACAGTGATAGCCTTTTTCCTAGGATGGAAAAAGCTAGCACGAGGGGACACAGCTTTAAATTAAGGGGTGATAGTGATAGGACGGATATCAGAGGTAGGTTCTTTACCCAAAGGGTGGTTCGGGAGTGGAATGCCCTGCCTGCAGCGGTTGTAGATGCGCCAAGTTTGGTGGCGTTTAAGAGGTTAGTTGATAAGTATATGGAAGAGAAGGGAATGGTTTAGTTTGGAGGGGCATTGCTTTTTATATTGGTCGGCGCAACATCGAAGGCCGAAGGGCCTGTTCTGTGCTGTAATGTTCTATGTTCTAAGACATGGCAGAGACACAGAGGACCACAATTGTGGCCGTTGTGAGTATTGCCCAGTCACAATGGGCCATGGCTGCAGACTTGGTGAACACAGTAAGAAGTCTGATAACACCAAGTTTAAGTCCAACTGATTCATTTGATAGTAAACTTGCAAGGCTTGTGAATGCAATTAATACTCTTTGCATATTCAGCACATTGGCAATGGTGGCAAAGGCTGCAGTGCTGCCGGGCCTGGCCCAGTTCGAAATTGATATACTGACCTGCTGGGCAAACAGGGCATCCTTAACCTCATGGACACACTTGTGGACCAAGGATTGGGAAATCCCACAGAGGTCTTCGCTGATGGCCTGTAAAGGCCCGACTGCATAAAAGATTTAGGGCTGCCATAACCTTCACTGCCATCTTGAACAGGTGAGCCCGTGAGGACCTAACAGTCTCCCTGCCGAGTTGGAACCTGCAGCAGCACACAGCGTCTATCAGCTCATTAAAGGACATGTGTGACCTGAAACTGCCAGGTGTCCTCCTCCTCTGGGTCCCCTTCTCAGACTGTTGGGTGACATCCTCCTCAACTAGAAGACCTGTCTGCCTGTTGCAACCTTTGAAGAATGACCAGCAGGTACAGTGGCTCCATACCGACAGTATGATTGCAGCTGAGAACACCCCTGACCCCTGTCCCTCCTCCCACCACAGCAGGTTTGTAGTCACTTCCTCGCCACTTGCCTTCATCACTGCTACACCTGAAACTCACTTATACGGAGTATTTGAAATTTTCGCCAGTGTGACATCAGACCAATAAAGTTGTTAACACATGCAAGTGAAGAGGGACGATTGCATGCCACTCGCTAATTCTAATGTAATGCATTCAAATGCATAAAGCTGTTCATACCTGGAAAGAGTAGCTGGTAAAATGGGAAACTAGGTTACATTGCTGAAACATTGATTCACATGCAATCTTAACACCTTGCTTCACCAAACAAAGAATGGGACAGTTCTTAAGATGGTGCCCCAGATATATATTTCCATTGCCAGGTCAATAGATTTCTTCAAGAAATTCAATAAATCAGTTAAACATAACCTGCTGAACCTATTAGCATGATGCTAATCACTAGTTAATCTTCATTGCTTAAAATAATCCATCACACTACTCACTTTTAGTTTCAAAGAGGTTTACTTATAATCAAGTTTTATAAGTTTGTAATTGGACAAATCATCTTTGCTTCTTTTTAAAAATAAGAATCACTTGTAATGCAATGCTTGCCCAATGACTTCAGAAATTAGAAAAACTAGTTTAAGAATTGATAGACAGACTTGTACCTACCTAGCACATAATACAACACTTAAAATATATAAAACATACCATTAAAACTGCCTTCTGAAAAAATCCTGCTGCATCCATCATCTTTTGAAGGATAACAGTTTCCAACTCTTCAGGATCCAACTCATTAATGCTAAAGGGAATGCCATTAAAGAGACCTTGTGGTAGTGAACCCAAGCCAGTGGTTTTATAAAAACTTGCTCCTGCCTATTCAAATCAGAAGTGAGACAGATATTAATGTAGGATTTACCCTATATAACAAAAGAGATCTTAAAATTATTGCATCTGTGATACTTAACTAGAAGCCAGCTTGACATTTGTAGTATGAGCAGTACAAAAACACTGGCTCACATTCAACACTATTTTATTAATTTTAACAAATATTGTAAAAATGATCAACTAGACTAGGTGAATAAATTTGCTGCTCCTGTTAGATTTGAATCTTTTGGATTAAAAAATTCCACTTCCCATGACCTGCGGAGTAAACTGGTCTTAGCAATAATTTGATCAGTACAGTCAGCCTCTTGGATGAGCGAGGGGATGTGGTGCAAGCAAGAAAATCAACTGCATTCCCCCATTCCTTGATGCAGTCTTGCTGCTACTCCTGAAAAGTACAGATGTATGAATGTCACAGGGAAAAAGATCAGGCTTGGTTTTAATATCCCGAAGGATATTATCCTTCTGTGAAGGATACATGGCAATCAGTACAATGATTTGCATTGCCGCCTCACAATGCCAGGAACCCAATTCCAGCCTCAGGTGACCATGTGGAGTTTACACATTCTCCCACTGTCTGCATGGGTTTGCTTTGGATGTTCCAGTTTCCTTCCACAGTCCAGACGTACAGGTTATGTGGACTGGCCATGCTAAATTGCCCCTTAGTGTCCCAGGATGTGTGGGTTAGGGAGATTAGTGTTTTTAAAAGTTTATTTATTGTCACAAGTAGACTTACTGCAATTAAGTTACTGTGAAAATCCTGGTCACCACACCCCAATGTTTGTTTGGGTACACTGAGCAAGAATTTGGCATGGCCAATGCAACTAACCAGCACTTCTTCCCGACAATGGGAGGAAGCCAGAGCATGTGGAGGAAACCCACACGGACATGGGTGAATGTGTAGATTCTGCACGGCCGTGACCCAAGCCAGGAATCAAACCCAGTCCTTGACATTGTGAAGTAGCAGAGCCACCCAGGGATAAATACATAGGCTTACAGAGTTAGAGTCTGGATGGATGCTCTGCTGGAGTGTTGGTGCAGATTTTATGGTTTGAATAGCCTTCTTCTGCACTGTAGGAATTCCATGATTCTAAGTACCTGAGAACTGCCACAAGTCATTGGGTTGTATTTCAGGAGAGAAGTGGGAAAAAAAAATCTTTAACCATACTGAAGAATAACCATAAAAGCTTGTCTGGAAATTAAGTATTCGACAGTAACAGTCAACATGTACTGCTAGGAAATATTCTTTGCACGATGCAATCAGCTAACAACTTGGACAGGTATGGTAATGCCTATAGCATGAGGTGAAAATCTGAAGTATTTGACTCCTTGACAACATTGTGATCTAATACAATATGTTTTTGTGGCATTTAATAAGTTTAGATTTGACAGGACTCATGGTTTCAACCTTTGACTTTTTTGAGAAACACATGGCACGGTGGTACAGTGGTTAGCACTGCTGCTTCAGCGCCAGGGACCCCGATTCAATTCGAGCCTTGGATGACTTTCTTGTAGAGTCTGCACGTTTCCTGTGTCTAAGTGGATTTCCTCCAGGTGCTCCTGTTTCCTCCCACAGTCCAAAAGATGTGCAGGTTAGGTGGATTATCCATGATAAATTGCCCTTCAGGTTCCAAAATAGAAGGTTTGATAGATTAGCCATGATAAATGTGTGGGGTTACAAGAATATGGTGGGGGAAAGGGCCTGGGTAGGGTACTCCATCAAAGAAAGTTTGTACAGATTCAATGGGTCAAATGGCTTTCTTCTGCATGATAAGGATTCTATGATTAAGTGAAACTGAAATGGAACCTTCAGTTAGCTGAAAGGTAAACTGGAGCTGCAACTGTCTGGAAAAAAAACAAACATAAATGGAAACAGAAATGTCAGATTTCTGGGGAGACTGACATTGGTTGAAACTAGGAAGAATTGCAAAGAGCTACTTGAGCTACTGGTGCAATAAATAGGTCAAAGAACATGGAGGCTGGGTCCAGGAATCGTGAATAGTTTCTGCAGCTATTTGTTACATGAAGATAACATTGATGGATCCAGAGCACGAATACAGGTGTGACCAGAGCAGAGAAGGTTCTCCAGACAACATGTCATTTTGATGCCTAAGCATTTTGGATTGGGTTGCTGGCTAAAGATCAAGAAAAATTCTCAAAGGTAAGGAGCTGCAATTCTATCAAGCTTCAGAGCACTGAAAAACTTTTTTTTTTGCTGTTTGTTTTGATTGGACTGCTTAGTAAAACTATGGGACCTATTTTTGCTGCATCAGATTCCTAGAATGGCAGGTTTATTGTACAAGGAGAGATTGGGTTGACTAGGCCAGTATTGATCGAAGTTTAGAAAAATGAGATGGAATTCTGACAGGATTGGACAGGCTGGATGTAGAGGATGGATGTTTCCATTGGTTGCAAGGTTTAGAACAAGGACTCTCAGTCTCTGAATGTGGGGTAAGCCATTTAGGAACTGAGCTGAGAAGAACCTTCTTCACACAGAGGATGGTGAACCTGTGAAATTCCCAAATTACAGAAGGCTGTAGAGGCCAAGTCATAGAATCCCAATAGTGCAGAAGGAGGCCATTTGGCCCATTGAATCTCCATCAACTACAATCCCACGCAGGCCCTAACCTTGTAACACCATATATTTACCCTGCAAATCTCCCTGACATTAAAGGTTAATTTAGCATGGCCATTCCACCTAAATTGCACATCTCTGGACTGTGGGAGGAAGCTGGAACATTCAGAGGAAAGCCACACAGACATAGGGAGAATGTGCAAACTCCACACAGACGATCACTCAAGGCCAGAATTGAATTTGGGGCCCTGTTGCTATGAAGCAGCAGTGATAACCATGGTGAAGTCACTGAATATATTTGAGGAGGAAACAGATTTTTAGATTCTAAAAGTATCAAGTGTATGAAGAGAGCACTGCAGTATGGTGTTGAGATAGAGGATCAGCCATGATCATATTGAATGGAGGAGGAAGTTCAAAGGGCTACATTTTTTTTTCAATGTGCAATTGAATCCAATGTATTTGTCAGCTCATGCTTAATTATGTAATTTTTGATTTGGTTGTTAAAGTAATTTCTTTTTCAAATTGGTTTTCTTATAGAGGGGTCATTCAATAAATACAATTCTGTTGGTTTACTGTCTCCATGTGGATTACTTAAGGCATAAAATTACAACTTGTGATGTGCTAGCATAGCATATTAAAAACTGCATCTTTGGGACTTTCCTTTAAATCCACCCCAAAGTGATAGAAACATTAGTATAATTAAAAGCAGCACTTATACTTCTCACCATCCTTTGGTCATCAAATTCAGAATCAACACCCAAGATGTTTTGAACATTAGCCCGTGGATACTTTTTTTTCATAAAATTGATTACATTGTCCACAGTAAGTGATTCTCCATCCTGTACTTGATTGTATATCTGCAAGAATAGAAAATGGTGTTAATAATGCATTAAGAATTAATGCAATAATTTTCCTACAATAGGATTGATCTGATGTTGTCAGCATCATCAAATTCTTAGTGGTCGAGTGGCTGTTTTAAATTGATTGGGTAAAAATTAAAAAACAGGTTGTCTTGTCAACACTACTGCTTGACTTTTTGAAAGAAATGTTTCAGCTTGGACTCTGTGTATATTTTGCATTTTAAATCTCCAAGCACTGAAACAAACATCAGCTTTTAAAGAGAACATACAATGTTTTTTTCCCTCTAGCATTTTTACAATTTTTTTACATCTTTATCAACATAAAATTCCAACTTCACAAACTCAACTTTGCCACACTTGCATTAATCACTTTTCAGTGAGATGTCACACTAGTGGGAATTATAGCTGTTCTATGTAAATGAGTTTATCATGCAGTTTTACAATTTAATCATAGAATCATCATAGAATAATCTTTTCCATACTCACTGCTACTATTGAAGAAAATGCATGGGAAAGTTCAGAATCTTCTCTTATGAAGTTAAAGGCCCTCAGAAGAGCAACTCCTGCAACTTGATTGCCATCAACTTTCTCATCAGCATTTACAACAAAGATGAAACCAATTCTAATAGTGAAAAAGAAAAACATTAGTATTTTAACGTGACAGTAAATTTTTAGATTTTATTAAGACGACTCATATTTTGTTTGAAATTTCAGAGGTTTGTGCAGATTTCACAGTTTCTAGAGTTTATCAGGCTCATTTTAACATCAAGATAATCATAGCAAACTGCAGTTCTTCATAAGAAGAAATGGGACTGAAAAATTGAAAAAAAGTGCAGAAAGCTCCAACAACCAAAGTTCCAATGAAAAAGAAATCTACAGCTCTAAGCTAATCGCACAGACCAACTGGCTTCCATGAGAATCAAATCCAAAGCAAAGCCAAAACACTTGTTTCCAAATGCTGTCTAGTAAAAGCATGAAGCAAAATAAGCAAAACCAAGTTTAGTGAAATTTGGGAGATCACTGACAAGGGATAGTCTGGTAACCTATCATTTTTTTACCATCAAATAGAGGAACTTTCATAGCAACAAGCTGAGTTTAAGAGGGCCATTACCATTTCTGAACTTGATCTGTCGTTTCACACTGAGGTCAACTGGCTGTTAGGAAAAAACTGAATAGAGAACTCGGCTGCTTGCATTTACAATTAACTGTAAGGATAAACAGAATTTGCTGATTTTTTTTGTGATCAAACAAGATTTTGCCTTCTTGCTTATTTTTTTTCGCAGGATGAGGGACTTATTCATGAGGTCAATATTTGTTCCCCATCCCTAACTGCTCTTGAGAATAGTGGGAGATGGTTCCTTGAGCTGCTACAATCCATGATATCAGTACATCCACAGTTAGGGAGGGAATTTCAGGATTTTGACCCAGAGACAATGAATCAACAGTGATATATTTTAAGTCAGGATGGTGACTGGCTTGGGGTGAACTTTAGGTGAGCGCGTCCCCACGTATCTGCTGTACTTGTCCTTCTTAGGTAATAGAAATTGTGAGTTTTGAAAGTGCTGTTGGAGGAGCCTGATAAACCGCTGCAGTATATTTATTTATGGTACCACTGCTGGCATGGGTAGAATTCTCCCAAAAAAAATGCAAGTGTCAGGGACTGACAAAAAAGCAAGGGCAACTTACCAACAATATTTAAGTACCAAGGAAGTGTGAAAACAGGATAGAATCATTCTCAGAAACTCTTACTCAATGAATGGAATGACATTAGGAAGTTCCATGGAACAAAGTAACCTTGGTATGTTCGCCCACAGATCTCTGAAGACAGAACAGCATGTTGGTTGGGTGGTGAAAAAGGCATATGGGACACTTGCCTTTATCAATCAAGACACAGAATACAAAAACAGGGCAGTCATGTTGCAATTCTTTAGAACTTTGGTGAGGCCACAGAGCATTATGTGCACTTCTGGGAGCCATATTATAGGAAGAATATGACTGCACATTCCCCTTAGATGAAGGGTCAGTCAAAAGGGGACAGAGATTCAAGATGAAGGGAAGGGACGTTGGGTGGATGTGAGGAAAACCCAGTGCGTAGTGATAGTCTGAAATATGCTGCTTGGGAGGGTGGAAAAGGCGGGTTGCCTCATATCCTTTAAAAATTACCTGGATAAGCATTTGACACATCGTAATATTCAAAGCTATGGACCAAGTGCTGGTAGATGGAATTAAGAGGAACATAGAACATAGAACAATACAGCACAGAACAGGCCCTTCGGCCTTCGATGTTGTGCCGACCAAAATAAAAAGCAATGCCCCTCCAAACTAAACCATTCCCTTCTCTTCCTTCAGGTGTTTCTTGTGTTGGTACAGATTTGATTGACCAAAGGGTCTTTTCTGCACTGTATGTTTTTATGGTTATGTCACTTGGAAAAAAATGAGTAAGGGGAGTGGATGGAGACTATTCATGCTGGGCAGCCAGCTGCTGATGGACTGTGTGCAATATTGCTCTCTATCTCCCAATGTATTATGTACAACAGTGCAGTGGGACATTGTCCATGGGAGTGACGTTGCCTCCCCCAAAACTCCGACTGAATGCTGACTCTGTTCACCTCCACCTCAGCTGATCGGCCCCACCTCCCGTTTACCCTTTCCCCACTCCAAAAATCAGTATGTTTTCAGAGCAGATTTTTCTGGCATTTAGTGCATTAAATATGTTGGGGGGCATCTTTGAAGGCATCCAATCTGCATTTAAAGTAAGTTCCCCCAACGTCTACATTGACCCTGAGGACCTCCCTCCATTATGAAGCACTGGTGACACTCCCCTTTGCTGGGGGAGTGGGGGGTACTTAAAGTGGAATATCACAAAGATCAGTTCTTGGCCCACAATAATTCATTATTTAAATTAATAACTTAGAGGAAGGAACAGAATGTTTCCAAATTTTCTGATGATTTGAAGATAGATGGAAGGGCATGTTATGATGGAAATATAGACAAGGCGAAAACTTGGCAAATGGAGTTAAATGTGGGCAAGTGTGAGATCATGCACTGTGGTAGCATGAATCAAAAGACAGATTATTTAAATTGACAGAGACTGCAAGTAGTGAAGTACAGAAGGATCTAGGTGTTTTAGTATGCGAATTACCAGAAGCTAGCAGGCGGTGCAACAAATAGTTGAGAAGGAAAATGGCAATTTAGTTTTTATTCCAAAAACTGTCGGTTAGAAAATGGGGAGGTTTTATTGCAATAATGCAGGGTGTTAGTGGGGCCTCACCAGGAATACTGCATACAGTCTTGGTCCTCTTACCCAAAGAAGTATATGGTAACATACTGAAGGCACTCCAAAGGAGATTCATCAGGCTAATTCCAAGACAGAATGCTGTCCTATCAAGAGGGACTAAATTATCTGGGTCTGTATACTTCCTGTTTATCATTTTTCTGTTACCTACAGTTCAGTTGAGGTGATTCAGCCAACCTCTCCCAGAATGCTCCCCTGCCAATTCTGTTGGATCTTTTGAATGTCACTCTGGTGGAACTGTATTATAGGAACCTCCTACCCCGCCAATAGGTGGTATTAGTAAGAGATTCTAATTTCCCCAATATTCACTGGACCACCAAATGTGCTGGACAGGATGTTCTGAATTAAATAAGTCCAAGAAAGCTTTGTGAATCAATATGCAGAGCACCCTACTCAGCAGGGTGCATCACTGAACCTCCAAGGTAGGGAATATACCTGAAGTGTCAACCAGGAAGCACTTTGGGTCCAATTACCATAACACTGTTAGTTTTAAAATGGTTATGGAAAAACATAGGATGGGTCCACAGATTAAGGTCCTAAACTGTAGCAGGGCCAATGTTGGGTCATTAGGCAGGATCTAATAGAGGTCAATTGGGTGACTCTATTTGAAGAGAAAGGTACAAATGGCAAACGGGAGACTTTTAGAAGTGTGATATCAAGATTCCAAGAGCAATATGTTCTTGTTAGGGTGAAAGGAAATGCTAGCTGATGAGGGATATTGAAGCTGTAGTCAGGAAAAAGGAAGAATAGATTGGGTTTAGGCAATTGGGTACAAGTGTATTCCTATAAATAATATAAAAATACATTTGAGGGAAATCAGAAGGGCAAAAATAAGGTATGAGATGGATTTTACAGGTAAGGATAAAGAAAATCCCAAGAAGTTCATTAGCTATATTAACAAGAAAAAAAAGAGTGGCTAAGGAGAGAATAAATCTCCTTAATGATAAGCATGGCTGTCAATGGGTGAGATTTTTACTGAATATTTCTCCTCAATGTTTACTGAGGAGAAAATTATGGGTATTAAAGAAATAAGGGAAACATGATGTCTTGAACCACATACATACTACTAAGGAGGAGATAGCTGCAGCTTTTTAAAGTGCAAAATCCATGTCTGGTATATGAGAGGCTTTTTAAAGGCTCGTTGATTGAAGTGCAGGACATGCAAAAATTAAGAATAGAAATGACAGGATTCGGTAATCATGGATGACAAGGGAATTTGTAAGCTTAGTCTAAAGGGAAAAAAGGAAGCATAAGGTTTAGGCAACTAAAAACAGACAAAGCCCTGAGGAATACAGTGAAAATAGGAAGAAACGTAAATGCAGAATTAGGAGAGCTAAAAGCAAACAGGATGAAGGAGAATTCCAAGGTTATCATGCATACATTAGGAGCAAGAGAGTAGCAAGAAAACAAGTAGGTCCACTCAAGGAAAAAATGGAGGTAAGTTGTGCACGGAGGCACAGCAAGTAGGTAAGATTGTTAATGAATACTTTGCATCGGTATTTACCAAGGAGAAGGACACAACTGATCTTGAGGTAAGGGATAGGACGCACCATGAAATGTAAGTATATCGAAGGAGGGAGCGTTGTCTATCCCAGGTTACTGCGGGAGGTAAGAAAAGAAAAGCTGGGTCCTTAACATATCTTCACATCCTCTTTGACCACACATGCAATTTTCTGCTTCTTCCCTGTGAATTTTTGAATGGACCTACTTTATTTTAAGTTGATCTTTCTCTACACCCAAACTATGACTACAATACTGCATTCTGCACTCTCTCCCTTCCTTTTCGATGTACAATATGCTTTGTCTGTATAACGTGCAAAAAACAGTACTTTTCACTGTGAACTTATGACAATTCTAAATCAAATCAAAGTGAGGTTCCAGAGGATTGGTAAAAGCCAATTTTATTTCCTTATTTAAGGGAGGAAGCAAGGATAATCCAGGAAATTATAAGGCCAGTGAGCCTGACTTCTGTGGTGATAAGTTTTTGGAGAAGATACTGAAGGAAAGGATATATTTGGAACAAAAAGGACTAGTTAGTGATTGGCAGTATGGTTTTGTACGGGAAAGGTCTGTCTCACCAACTTGATTGTATGTTTTTTGAACGGAAGGGCTATGGACGTAGGTTGCGTGGACTTTAGTGAGGCATCTGTCAATGTCTCACATGGCAGACTGGTACAAAAATTAAAATCACGTGGGATTTCGGATGGGCTGGCTAGATAGATACAGACCTAACTTGGTCATAGAAGACACAGTAGCAGTGGAAGAGTTATTTTAGAATGCAGTACTATGCCACAGGGATCAGTGCTAAGACCTCCTGTTTGTAATATACAAAGAACAGAGAACAAAACAGCATGGGAAACAGGCCCTTCCGCCCAATGAGCCCACGCCGCCACCCCGATGCTCCCACCTCTACCCATGATCCTTGTCTATGTTTATAGATCTATAGATTAAAACCCAAATTTGAGACAATTTAGGGAGAATTTGTTCGGCCAATCAGCCTAAGAGCACATCTTTGCAATGTGGGAGGAAACCGGAGCACCTGGAGGAAACCCATGCAAGCACGGGGAGAATGCACAAACTCCCACAGACACAGGCCCAAATCCATGTCTCTGCACGGCTCAGCTGAGTCACTGAGCTGTCATGTTGCCCACCAAATGGTCCAGGTCAAACGTACACTAACGACGTGAAGCACTAGGATACTCTTGAAAAAAAAAATCCAAGAGCAGCCCTCTCACGACGCATCGCGTGTATGCCCCTTGTTAGACAACAAGGCGGACCAAAGCACCTGTAGGATAAAAACAAGTACATCGATATCATCATCAATATACACACTTCCCAGGAACTCCCAAGGCTCATGATCTCTACTTTAAATCAGTTTTCTGTACCCCTCCATTCCCATTCTGTTCATGTGCCCATCTAAATATTTCTTAAATAACTCCAGAGTACCTGCCTCCAGCATTTTACTTGTCAGCGCATTCCATACCCCCACCACCCTCTGTGTGACAAAACTCCCTCTAGCATCCAAATTATACCTTAACCCCCTCACCCTAAGCCCGTGCTATTCGAGTCCATCCTAGGAAAAAGCTTAACTCTGTTTACTCTATCTATACCCCTCATAATCTTGTACACCTCTATTAGATCTCCTCTAAGTCTACGTCTTTCTACGGAAAACAGTCCCAATTTGCCTAACCTCTCCTTGTAACTCAGACCTTCCGTACCAGGCAGCATCCTGGTAAACCTCCTCTGCACTCTCTCCAGAGTCTCCACGTCCTTCCAGTAGTAAGGCGACCAGAACTGGACGCAGTATTCCAAATGAGGTCTAACCAACATTTTATACAACTGCAACATTAAAGGCCAGCTCTTGTACTCTATACCCCTTTCTATAAAGGCTAGCATACTATATGCTTTCTTCACAACCTTCTCCACTTGCTCTGCCACCTTCAGAGACTTGTTCACCTGCACCCCCAGGTCCCTCTGCGTTTCTATACTCTTAATAGGTCTTCCCTTTATCATATTACCTCCCCACTACATTCTTTCTCCCGAAATGCATCACCTCACATTTATCAGGATTGAATTCCATCTGCCATCTATCTGCCCAAGCTACCAGCCTATCTATGTCCTGCTGTATCGCCTGACAATGCTCCTCACTATCCGCAAGTCCAGTCATCTTTGTATTGTCTGCAAACTTGCTGATCACTCCACTTACTCCTCTTCCAAGTCATTTATATATATTACAAATAGAAGAGGTCCCAGTACCGAGCCCTGCGGCACACCCCTAGTGACCGACCTCCAGCTAGAAAAACACCCTTCCACTATTACTCTCTGTCTCCTATTACCAAGCCAGTTACTTATCCATCTAGCTACCTGTCCTTGTATCCCATTAGCCTTGACCTTCTCAACTAACCTCTCATGAGGGACTTTGTCAAACGCCTTACTGAAATCCATATAGACGACATCAACGACTCGCCCTTTGTCCACTGTTTTCGTCACCTCCTCAAAAAATTCTACCAGATTTGTAAGGCATGACCTCCCCTTAACAAATCCATGCTGTGTATCCCTAATCAGATCGCAACGCTCTAAGTGCCTATACATCCTATCTCGAAGAATCCCCTCCAACAGCTTCCCTACCACTGACGTCAAACTCACCAGCCTTTAATTTCCAGGGTTATCCCTACTACCCTTTTTAAACAACGGTACAACATTAGCTATTCTCCAGTCCTCTGGGACCTCACCTGTGTCCAAGGAAGAGACAAAGATTTGCGTCAGAGGTCCAGCAATTTCACCTCGCATCTTCCTAAGCAGCCTGGGATAAATGCCATCAGGCCCCAAAGATTTATCAGTTTTAATGCTACCCAGAAGCTCTAACACTTCCTCCCTCGGTATGGATATTTCCCTCAATTGGTCCACAGCTCCCTCAGAGACAGGAGCTGTCAACAAGCCCCTCTCCTTCATGAAAATCAACGCAAAGTATTCATTCAGGATCTCTGCCATTCCCTCTGGCTCTAAGCAAAGTTCCCCTCCTCCATCCCTAAGAGGTTTGATTTTTCCTCTAACCACCCTTTTATTCCTAACATAGGAGTAAAAAGCCTTTGGATTTTCCTTAATCCTATCTGCCAAAATCATTTCATGCCCCCTTTTTGCCCTTCTAACTCCCCGTTTGACCTCCCTCCTACTCTCTCTATATTCCTCCAATGCTGTCTCCGTTCCCAGCTGCTTTGACCTATCATACGCCTCTCTTTTCTTCCTAACCAAGTCCTCAATATCCCTAGTAATCCACGGCTCTCTAATCCTACCTTTCCCATCTTTCCTCTTGGCCGGCAGATATTCTCTTGCAACATTCTCAGTATTCCCTTGAAAGAGTCCCACATGCCTAGCGTGGACTTACCCTCGAACAACCGTTCCCAAACACTTTTCATAAGTTCCTGCCTAATCCAACCATAGTTAGCCTTCCCCCAATTCAGCACCCTGCCCCTTGGGCAACAAGCATCCTTTTCCATCTGTACCCTAAAATAGACAGAATTGTGGTCACTGTTAGCCACATGTTCCCCTACTACAACATCAACCACCTGCCCTGGCTCATTACTCAGAACTAAATCCAATATAGCCCCTTCTCTAGTCGGGCTAGCCACATACTGCTCCAACAATCCTTCCAGTACACATTTTACAAATTCCTGCCCGTCCAAACCCCCAGCTCCAGGTACTTTACAATCCACCCTAGGGAGATTAAAATCTCCCACTATAACAACTCTGTTCTTTCTGCACCTATCCAAAATGTCTTTACATATGCCTTCTTCAACTACCCGCGGGCTGTTAGGTGGCCTATAATACACCTCTAGCATAGTAATCGCCCCCTTTCTATTCCTCAATTCCACCCACAGCGACTCCACTCCTAACTCCTCTGTATTGTCCTCCCTCTGCACCGCCGTGATGCTCTCCTTAATTAACAACGCTACTCCTCCACCTCTTCTGGACCCTTCTCTGCCGTACCTGAAACCCTTATACCCAGTAATGTTCAGTTGCCACTGCTCCCCTTCCTTTAACCATGTCTCCATCACCACAACCAAGTTCCTCGCAAACATTAAGGCCCTAAGTTCATCCATTTTTCCTGTTACGCTCCTCGCATTGAAACAGACACACTCCAGACCTCCAAGCCCACTCGGAACCTCCTTCTTTCCGGTGTATTTCTTCTCATCCAAGCTTAGTCTATCTCCCATCTCGTTCTCTACTGAGCTATCGGTCTCAGCCCCTCCCCCCTCCATATTAGTTTAAACCCTGCCGAAACACTCCAGCTGACTCCCAGCTAAGATATTCACACCCTTCCCATTTAAGTGTTCCCCGTCCCTTCTATACAGGTGCCGTATATATATATAAAAATGATCTGCAGGAAAATAATGTGTGGTATGTGGATGGAGTTGCTGATAGTGCTAGAGTTTGTCAGAGGATACAGATAGATCTATAAATGTCGACAGGGATCATGGGTACAAGTGGGGACATCTAGGTGGCGGCGCGGGCTCTTTGGGCCGAAGGGCCTGTTTCCCGTGCTGTTTTGTTCTTTATTCTTTGTACAAGATACAGACAGATTGGAGACTTGGGCACAGAAATAGCAGGTGGTGTTTAATCCAGACAAATGCGAGGTGACACTTGGAAGCTCAAATTTAGGTATGAATTGTACAGTAAATGGCAGATTCCTTTGGAACATTAACATAGAGGGGTCTGGATGTGCAGGGTGATCTTAAGTTCATGCTCGCTGTCTATATAGAAGACTCCAAAGATCTCGCCAGTGAGGTCGCAATTTCAGATCTTTCCTACCAACGACATCAGGTTCACACTCATAAGGGGCATTTAAATAAATTGTAATATCATTAACCAGTCTCCACGCTTGATATCTACAAGATGTCGACTTTCACAGGTTTGCCCTGACATAAGCAGGTGCTGGCTCAAATTGTATGTTGGGGAGGAGAGTGGAAGAGAAGTGCTAACCCCAGTTCAGGGTGAGCTGGGACGAAGGGTGGGGGGGCAGAATTATACATTCAGGGCATCCCCCGAATGATGGTATAAAACATGCCCCTTTCATTGTTTTTTAAGCATAATATCATCAGAACAGAAGACAAAATCTGCCTGTTTCTCCAGGCAGAAACATGCCAGTTTTCTTGTCGGAAGTAACACACTGCCATTTTTTGGTAGGATTCCCCCACTGAATCTAATTTGCCAATACCTTATTTTGTGCATTCACAATTATAAAATTGATATCATGCTCCCTCTCTATTTCTACCATCTTGAAAACAGAAAATCTATTCAACTGTTTTGTTATCACCGCTATTAAGAAATTGAGCATGAATACTGGAGGTTAATCTCTTTCAATCAGCATGTTATTTCTACATGAACCTGGTACAAGGTACTGGGCCCTTTAATACTTCTCAATCTGCATGCTAACATTAGGGATTCGATCATCTCAAAAGAGAAAATACTATTACTCAACCAATACCAAAGAGGTACTTTATTTATTATTTACCTAAGAGGAATATTGTGGCGATAGAACAGATCAGCCAATTTCACTAACTCAACTGCATCTTCCTGCACAGGATTAATACATAGAATCTGTGGGAAGAAAAGGGAACAATAAAATTAGTGACAAGAAGGATCAATAGCTAAAACAGGTTTTGTTTTCCACACCAAAAACATGAAAAAAAATTGCATATTTATGAATGCTAATAGATCAGATAATTTCAAAGAACAAGGAGTCCACAGCTTACTTTTTATTTCTTACAAAGAAAAGACACAAATCTTCACATGAAATGGACTGATCTTTGCCTCCCTAGAACTGATCGTCATTGCAAACTGTATTACAATAATTTACTTATTACTGCAATCATTTTCCTATTTGGCAATCAAGTCCAGTAAAATATTGCACTGCATTCATTTTACTTCAGATTATATATGTTCACGTGTACAAAGAGCAGGAAAGTTAACCCAAGTGTCCATGTTTCTTTTCTTAAAAAAAAGGCAGACTGCCATGAGTTGAAGTTTAGGAGCTTAACTTCCATACATCATCGTACATCATTCTTGGAGGATTCACCTAGTAGTGGAATGTAGCTATGTCATCCTTTGTACTGTTTGCTTTTGTTAAATGTCTTCATTTGAAGATATTTCTGTCCATATAACTAATTATGCTCAGCTTTAAAGCTAACTTGACCACATTTTAGACTCAGCTAGGAATTGTCAGAGGATACAGCAAGGTATAGACCAGCTGGAGACTTGGGCAGAGAAATAGCAGGTGGAGTTTAATCTAACATATGTGAGGTAATGCATTTTGGAAGGTCCAATGTATGTAGGAATTATACAGTCAATGGTAGAATGCTTAGGAGTACTCAAAGACAGAGAGATCTAGGTGTACAACTCCACTGATCACTGAAAGTGGCAACGCATGTGGACAAGGTAAGACAAGAAGACATATGGCACGCTTGAATTCATCAGTTGCAACATTGAGTATAAAAATTGGCAGGTCATGCTCCAGCTGTAACAGAACCTTAGTTAGGCCTCATTTGGAATATCGAGAGGGCACTGCATTCCGATCAAACATTGCATTATCTTCGCAGAGGCTGTGTCAACGGCCTCCGGGCACACCACGGAATGAAGCTGACTTCAAAAATCCTCCGGAAAGAGCCGAGAGCCTGCCCTTTTTCAGTCAGACCCAAAAAAGGACAAACTAACATCAGACTCAAGGTGGTGACAGACGGAGGACACAGTGCTCAAAAACTGGACTGTCAGGCCTAAAGCCGGATGTCTGGTCTTCCTAACTTGATGTTCGTGCTGTTTTCACTGTAAACCAGCTGATTGGCTAGCTATTTTGACGCCTCCCCCAATCTGTCATAAATATCCACACAACGATCACGCAGTTCTTCTGGG
This sequence comes from Sphyrna mokarran, assembly GCA_024679065.1. Taxonomy (NCBI): domain Eukaryota; kingdom Metazoa; phylum Chordata; class Chondrichthyes; order Carcharhiniformes; family Carcharhinidae; genus Sphyrna; species Sphyrna mokarran. The sequence continues at coordinate 30,347,847 of JAGIQG010000010.1, forward strand.
TTGCTGTTGTAGTTCTGAGTCGCTGTTGTAGTTCTGAGTCTTTCACTTAGAGAAAGCTGTTAGGTGCTGGTGTGTTGTTGTAGCAGTGTTAACTTCATCTTCAGACCTTGCAGCTTTTACATCGAGCCTCTCCTTGATGATGTGCCCTAGTGATTATTTCTTTTGCCGGGCCTGAATTATGACATGCAGTTCTTGATCATAAACCCTGAGGAATTTTCAAAACTCCTTATAGACGTTGTCATCTGAGACACATTCAAAATCTGTGACATGGTTGCCTTGCACTGCAGCTCTCTCCTGTCTGGAGTAGTAGCTGTCATCCGGGAGTCCCTGCTCAGGAATCCGTTTCTCTACAAACGCCATTTCCAGTGGCTGGCGGAGAGATGGCTTGTGAATACCATGGTGACCAGCGTTGGGATATGCTGGATGGCAGGAGCGAGCTGGATGAATCCCATGACCACAACACAGGGCGATAGACTTGCAGCTTGCGAATGATGCCATCCATGACCTCAAAAACATGCTCTGATCTGACGTGGTCTCGGAGAAGCTGAATCCTGTCTAACAGTACCTCTGATTGGACCGAATTACGCATTGGCCCAAGACCCAATCTATTCTCCTGGGGCTGGAGCCTCACAATCCGAACTGCATCATGGAAATGCCCTCTGTGCCTTTTGCCACTGCATGAAGGGATTTCACATAGGGATTGCTGCTGCACATCTTCCATTACTGTGCCTTTGCTCAGACACACCTTGATGTGCCTTGTTGCCATCCAGTGGCAGAGGTCCCCTCTATGGAGCAATCCTCCCCCTCTGCACTGGGGACCTGGGCGGAAGGTAAAGCATGCAGAAATCTGTATAACTGTAGATTACTTCAGTTCACGGGCTCCCAAAAGACCTGCCCTTTCTGCGATCTGGTGGAGTCCGTGGACCATGTCGATGTTTATTGTCTTAGGCTGCACTCCTCTTCATTATTTTACTCAGGCCCATGCTCCTGATCTATGTTGTGTGAGGGAGGAGGAAGGGGAGGGGAGAGGGGTGCTGGGAAGGCAGAGGGACTCTAATTAACTTGCTCCTGGTCAAACTTCTAACAACAGGTCCAGACAGTGAGTGATGACGGGATCGTCTAACCTGACTGTCTACCGCTCTACCGCAGCAACATTTGCAGTGTGGTGTTGCTGGAGAGGGAGCATGCAGTGTCCTGTGGCGCTATCGAGGACTTCTGTTGGGACTCGTAGAGACTGGAGTGCCTTATCAACCCTGTTAATCACTTTTTGGTTTAATGTTACATTTGTGTTTAGTTTGGGGTAGCAAATTCCACAGATCCACAACCCTTTGGGAGAAGTTGTTCCTCCGCAACTCTGTTTTAAATTTGCTACCCTTCATCCTATGACCATTCATAGAATGTTCCACCAACGGAAGCATCTGCTCACTTCTACTTTAACCATGTCTTTTATCATCTTGTATGTCTCAATTTGATCTCTCCTCGTTCTTCTAAATTCCAGAGAGTATTGGCCAAAGCTGTTCAATCTTGTCATACGGCAAGCCCATCATTTTTGGGATCAATCTTATGAACTTCCTCTGCCAATGCCACAACATTATTTTTCAAATAAAGGATCCAAAACTGTGCACAATACTCCAAGTGCAGCCTCACCAATGCCTTGTCTCATTGCAACAATACTTCCTTACTTTATACCCTATTCCTTATGCCAACATTCCATTCACTTTCTTTATTATCTGCTGTACCTGCATGATTGTTTTCTATGTATCATGAACAAAGACACCTAGATCCCTCTGCACTGGAGCATGCTGAAGCCTCTCCGCATTTAGATGATAAGTTGCCTTCCCATTTTTCCAACTGAAATGCATGATCTCATACTTATCCATGTTAAACTCCAACTGCCACATTTTGGCCCACTTTCCCAACCTATCTATATCTATTTATAAGATTCTTATTTCCTCATTGCAACTTACTGTCCCACCTACTTTTGTGGCATCTACAAATTTAGCGAGAGAGCTTTCTATCCCTGTACCCAAACTCATTAATATAGATTGTAAATAGCTGGGGCCAAGGACCCAATCCTGTGGCACGCTAGTTAGTTCTTACCATCCAGAAAAAAAATTCTAACTCTGTCTTCTGTCCAGAAGCCAGTCACCTATCCAAGCTAATAAATTACCCTTAATCCCTTAAGGTGATCTAACCTTATGAATTAACCTTTGATAAGGTATCAAACGCCATCCGGAAGTCTAGATATACTACATATGGCATGCTTGCTTTCATCGGGTATTGAGTTTAAAAATTGGCAAGTTATGTTGACTTTTCATAAAACCTTAGTGAAGCCACACTTGAAATATAGTGTTCAATTCTGGTCACCACTCTATCAGAAGGAGGTGGAAGCAGATACTGTAGTGACTTTCAAGGGGCGTCTTGACAAGTACAAGATGGGACAAGTACAAGATGGGACAAGTACAAGATGGGACAAGTACAAGATGGGACAAGTACAAGATGGGACAAGTACAAGATGGGACAAGTACAAGATGGGACAAGTACAAGATGGGACAAGTACAAGATGGGACAAGTACAAGATGGGACAAGTACAAGATGGGACAAGTACAAGATGGGACAAGTACAAGATGGGACAAGTAAAGTGGGACAAGTACAAGATGGGACAAGTACAAGATGGGACAAGTACAAGATGGGACAAGTACAAGATGGGACAAGTACAAGATGGGACAAGTACAGATGGGACAAGTAGGGACAAGTACAAGATGGGACAAGTACAAGATGGGACAAGTACAAGATGGGACAAGTACAAGATGGGACAGTACAAGATGGGACAAGTACAAGATGGGACAAGTACAGATGGGACAGTACAAGAGGGATGGGTAAGGCAAGAGGGGTACAAGATGGGAAAGTACAAGATGGGACAAGTACAAGATGGGACAAGTACAAGATGGGACAAGTACAAGATGGGACAAGTACAAGATGGGACAAGTACAAGATGGGACAAGTACAAGATGGGACAAGTACAAGATGGGACAAGTACAAGATGGGACAAGTACAAGATGGGACAAGTACAAGATGGGACAAGTACAAGATGGGACAAGTACAAGATGGGACAAGTACAAGATGGGAATAGAGGGACATGGAGCATGGAGAGGCAGCGATTTGGGCGAGTGTAAAGTTCGAGTTTAAGGTAATTTTTAACATTTTCTTTTTGGTTAAAGTAGCGAGCGGTGGTAGTTTTTTGCTTTTTTTTAAATTAACTGGAAACCGGAAGTCGTCATAAGGATGCTTACCGGTAGTTGTAGTTTTTCTCTCTGACTCTATAAATTGGTACAGAGAGGAAACCCGATACTCTACACAGGTAGAGTATCCCACCCTCCCCCCTCCCCTAACCTAATAATAAGTGTGTGGGAAGTTTTTTTTTCTCTCCTGGAAATTAAAGTATCAGAGATGGCAATGCAGGCAGTACATTGCACCTCCTGCGGTATGTATGAGGTGAGGGACACCAGGAGTGTTCCTGCTGATTATACCTGCAGGAAGTGTGCCATTTGCAGCTCCTTGAGGATCGTGTTAAGGAGCTGGCGCTGGAATTAGAGGAACTCCAGATAATTCGGGAGGTTGAGGCAGATATTGACAGGAGTTACAAAGAGGTAGTCACTCCTGAAAGAGATTCTTGGGTAACTATTAGGAAGAGGGGTAAGAAGCAATTGGGGAGACAATCCCCCAGGGAGACGTTCCCCTCCAAAATAAGTTTTCTGTCCTGGAGGCTATAGTTGAGGAAGAATCAACTGGAGATAGCCAAAGGGAGCAGGTCTCTGGGGGAGAGCCTGCTGTGAATGCTCAGGTGGGTAGGGGAAATAAGAGATTGGGCCTGATAATTGGAGACTCCATAGTTAGGGGGACAGATAGGAGAGTAAATAGTAATGAACAGGACTCAGGGCTGGTGTGTTGCCTCCCAGGGGCCGGGGTCCGGGATGCCTCAGAGCGGGTGTTCAAGATTCTTAAGGGAGAGGGGAGTCAGCCCCAAGTCATAGTTCAAGTAGAGACACATGACGTAGGTAGGACAAGGGAAGGGGATATTAAACAGAAATTTATGGAGTTGGGGTGGAAACTTAGGGCCAAAACAGAGCGGTTATCTCTGGACTCTTGCCTGTGCCACAGGATAGTTTAGAGAAGAACAGAGAGAGGGAATGTTTGAACTCGTGGCTACAGGGATGGTGCAGGAGGGAGGGGTTCAGGTTCTTGAACAATTGGGGCTCATTCTGGGGTAGGTGGGACCTCTACAAGAGAGATGGTCTACACGTGAACCAGAGGGGAACCAATATCTTGGGGGGAAAATTTGCAAAGGCTATGCAGGGGGGTTTAAACTGATTCAGAGGGGAGGGGTGGGATCCTGAGTAGCTTGGATGTTAAGAGGGACGAGAATAGGGGGGTCATAGACGAGGACTGTAAAGCACAGCAGCGCTTTGTAAAGCACAGGTGGAGTAGAGCATGATTTGAAATGCGTATACTTTAATACAAGAAGTATTCGCAATAAGGTGGAGGAACTTGCAGCTTGGATCAGTACCTGGAACTTTGATGTTGTAGCCATTTCAGAGACATGGATAGAGCAGGGACAGGAATGGTTGTTGCAGGTTCCGGGGTTCAAATGCTTCAGTCAGAGTAGAGAAGGAGGTAGAAGGGTGGGGGAGGAGTGGCATTATTAGTCAAAGACTGTATCATAGTGACAGAAAGGAAGTTTGATGAGGACTTGTCTGTTGAGGTAGTATGGGCTGAGATTAGAAACAGGAGAGGAGAGGTCACCCTGTTGGGAGTCTTTTATAGACCTCCTAAAAGTTCTAGAGAGGTAGAGGAAAGGATTGCAAAGTCGATCCTGGACAGGAGTGAAAGTAATAGGGTAATTATTATGGGGAACTTTAACTTTCCTAATATTGGAATAGCTATAGCTATTCCAATCTTTATACAAACTTTATACAAAGTGTGCAGGAAGGTTTTTTGACTCAGTATGTAGAGAGGCCAACTAGAATTGAGGCTACATTGGATTTGGTGCTGGGCAATGAGCCAGACCAGGTGTTAGATTTGGAAGTTGGTGAACATTTTGGTGATAGTGACCACAATTCGGTTACGTTCACCTTAGTGATGGATAGGGATAGGCATGAAGCTGGGGCAGTAGTTATAGCTGGGGGAATGGTAATTATGAGGCCATAAGGAGAGAATTAGGGTGCATAGGTTGGACTAGGAAACTACAGGGATTGGGAACATCTGAAATGTGGAGCTTATTCAAGGAGCAGCTACTGCGAGTCCTTGATAAGTATGTCCCTGTCAGGCAAGGAGGAAATGGTCGAGTAAGGGAACCATGGTGTACTAAAAAAGTTAATTCGCTGGTTAAAAGGAAAAAGGAGGCTTATGTCAGGATGAGGCTTGAAGGCTCAGTTAGTGCAATGGATAGCTATAGATTAGCCAGGAGGGAGCTAAAGAGTGAGTTGAGAAGAGCTAAAAGAGGACACAAGAAGACTTTGGCTGATAGGATCAAGGAGAATCCTAAAGCTTTCTTTAGATATGTTAAGAATAGAAGATTGGTTAGGGCAAGATTAGGGCCAGTCATAGACAGCAGTGGGAAGTTGTGCGTGGAGCCTGAAGAGATTGGAGAGGCACTGAACAAATATTTCTCTTCGGTATTCACGCAGGGAGATGTAAATGTAGTTGTGGAGAACACTGGGATACAGGGTTGTAAACTGGAAAGTATTGAAGTAGATAAGGAGGATGTGCTAGATATTCTTGAGGGTTTGAAGTTAGATAAGTCCCCTGGGCCGGACGGGATTTACCCTAGGATTCTCTGGGAGGTGAGAGAGGCGATTGCAGAGCCTCTGCCTCTGATCTTCAGGTCGTCGTTGGTTACAGGTATAGTGCCGGAAGACTGGAGGATAGTGAATGTGGTCCCATTGTTCAAGAAGGGGAATAGAGACTTTCCTGGGAATTATAAACCGGCGAGTCTTACTTCTGTTGTGGGCAAAGTATTGCAAAGAATTATTAGGGATAGGATTTATAGTTATTTAGAGAGAAATGAATTGATTGGGGATAGTCAGCATAGTTTTGTGAAGGGTAGGTCGTGCCTTACTAACCTTATCGAGTTTTTTGAAAAAGTGACCAAAGAGGTGGATGGGGGTAAGGCAGTTGATGTGTTTAGTAAGGCGTTCGATAAGGTTCCCCATGAAAGGCTTCTGCAGAAAATGCAGATGTATGGGAATGAGGGTGATTTAGCTAATTGGATTAGGAATTGGCTAGCTGATAGAAGACAGAGGGTGATGGTTGATGGAAATTATTCATCATGGAGTTCGGTTACAAGTGGTGTACCTCAGGGATCTGTTTTGGGGCCACTGCTGTTTGTAATTTTTATAAATGATCTGGATGAGGGTATTGAAGGATGGATTAGTAAATTTGCGGATGACAGCAAAGTCGGAGGAGTGGTAGATAGTGAAGAGGGGTGTTATAGTTTGCAGAGAGACTTGGACAAGTTGCAGAGCTGGGCCGAGAGGTGGCAAATGGAGTTTAATGTGAAAAGTGTGAGGTAATTCACTTTGGCAGGAATAACAAATGTGTAGAGTATAGGGCTAATGGTAGGACTCTTAATAGTGTTGAAGAACAGAGTGATCTTGGTGTATATGTGCATAGATCCCTGAAAGTTGGCAATCAAGTCGATAAGGTTGTTAAGAAGGCATACAGAGTCTTAGCTTTTATTAGTAGGGGGATTGAATTTCGGAGCCGCAACATCATGTTGCAACTGTACAAAACTCTAGTGCGGCCGCACTTGGAGTATTGTGTGCAGTTCTGGTCCCCACATTATAAGAAAGATGTGGAGGCATTGGAGAGGGTACAGAGGAGGTTTACCATGATGTTGCCTGGTATGGAGGGCAGATCTTATGAGGAGAGGCTGAGGGATTTGAGTTGTTTTCGTTAGAAAGAAGGCGGCTAAGAGGAGACCTTATTGAAACATATAAGATGATTAGAGGTTTAGATAGGGTGGACAGTGATTGCCTTTTTCCTAGGATGGAGAAAGCTAGCACGAGGGGACATAGCTTTAAATTAAGGGGTGGTATTTATAGGACGGATGTCAGAGGTAGGTTCTTTACCCAGAGGGTGGTAAGGGTATGGAATGCCCTGCCTGCTTCAGTTGTAGATGCGCCAAGTTTGGTGGCGTTTAAGAGGTTAGTAGATAAGTTTATGGACGAAAAGGGAATGGTTTAGGTTAGAGGGTCATTGCTTTTTCTTAATTGGTCGGCGCAACATTGAAGGCCGAAGGGCCTGTTCTGCGCTGTAATGTTCTATGTTCTATGGTCCCCAAAAGTGTAGGGGGTTTTAGTGAAGTCAGGCTGCATGGTTGGTCAGGCTTAGCCTATTCCTGTGTATAATTTTCTTTGTTCTTATATGCAGATATATACATGTACAATTAAGCTGAGGAATAAATGGTTTAGAGGGAAATATTTTTCACACAGAGGGTGGTGGAAATAAGGAACACACTGACTGAGAGGGTGGTGGAGCCAGGTTAAGAAGCATCTGGACAAGCAATAAATCGTAAGGCAAAGTAGGTTATGGTCCAAACGTTGGTACATAGGATTGGTATTGAAAAATAGATTGAAAAATAGGAACAGGACCCTTAGCCACCGAGCCCATGTCAACACGTAACCCCTTTCTAAATTAAAGACATGGTCCATATCTCTTTATTCCCTGACTATCTGTCAAAGATGCCTCCTAAACTTTGCTGTTGTATCTTGTTCTACCATCTCCTCTGGCAGTGCATTCCAGACACCTTCTGTAAAAAACTTGCCTTGAAAAGCTGGGCAAATCACATCCAGCCAACTACAACCTCATCAGTTTACCTTCCATCATCAAAGTGATAACAGTGCAAAAAACAGCACTGAGTCACCTGATCACGAATTTTGGGTTCTGCCAGGATAACATGGCTCTAAACATGGACAGAAGAGCTGGATTTTGGAGTTGAAACTGATAATCGTGGACATCCAGACAACATTTGTCTATGGAGTCTTGACAAAGTTCAATGGAAATCACTGCATTGAAATAGCTGAAGCCATAACCAATACAAAGGATGATAGTTTTAATTGTCAGAGACCAAAAGATTTGATCATCAGAGGATGGGGCATCCTTAACTCACTGGTAGAGAATTCCAAAAATTTGCTGTAGAATTTTGAGGGTGGCACAGTGGTTCAGTGGTTAGTACTGCCTCACAACAGCAAAGACACAGGTTCGATTCTAGCCTTGGGTGATTGACTCACCCCTGTTGTATGAATTTCCTCTGGGTGCTCTGGTTTCCTCCCACACTCCAAAGCTGTGGTTAGATGGATTAGCCATGCTAAATTGCCTCAGGTATGTTGATTAAGGGGATTAGTGGGGTAAATGCATGGGGTTAAGGAAGTGGGCGGATGTTGTACCTGGATAAAATGCTATATTGGGAGAGTCGGTGCAGATTAGATGAGCTGAATGGCCTTTTGCACTGTAGGAATTCTGTGTGGGGCAAGGGGTTATTATAGCTGCAGACTAGATGGGCCAAATGGCTTTTTCTGTGCTATGTGATTCTGTCTTTAAAAATTGAGGAAGAATGATTAGATGTCATCTTGATAGATGTAATTGCCCGGCACCTTTGTGGGAATGAATGTTATTTGTCATTAATCAGCCTGAGCTTGAAGATTATCCATGTCTTGTTACATATGGACACAGACTGCATCAATATCTGACTTACAAATTATACTGGACATTTTTTGCAATCAACAGAAAACATCTTCTCTTCTGATCTTATGACGAGTGAAGACTATTATAAATCTGCTGAACATGATTGGGCTTGTGACACCACCAAGGCTCCTTCGACAAATGTTTCCTGTGTTATATCATTCTGTCCTTAAAAGTTGAGGCGGGAATGATTAGATGTTGTCTTGGTAGATATAGTTGCCTGGCATTTTTGTGGGTATGAATGTTACTCATCATAATCAGCCTGAACTTGAAATTATCTACGTCTTACTGCATGTGGACACAGACTGCTTCAATATTCAACTCACAAATGATCTTGAACATTTTTTGCAATCAACAGAAAACATTTTCACTTCTGATCTTATGATGGAGTGAAGACTATTATAAATCTGCTGAACTTGATTGGCTTCTGACAGTACCATGAGGTACTTTTGCGGAAATGTCCTCTGACAATTAAATCTTTTGGTCTCTGACAATCAAAACTATCATCCTTTGTATTGGTTATGGCTTCAGCCATTTCAGTGCAGTGACACCCATTGACTTTGTCAAGACTCCATCGACAAATGTTGCCTTGATGTCCAGGACTATCAGTTTCACCCCCGAAATCCAGCTCTTCTGTCCATGCTTAAAACCATGTAATCCTGGCAGAACCCAAAATCAGGTTATTGCTGATTAAATGCTCTTTGTTGCAATTTCATCACTTTAATTATGGACGGTAGACTGATGAGGTTGAATTGACTAGATGCGATTTGCCCTTCATTTCATGGACAGGCCATACTGACTTAATTTTATATATTATCAGGTAGATTACAATGTTGAGCTGGTAGCCCCTGGGCATGGGCATCATGGTACTGCCCAAGGGGAAAAGTGCCTATACCCGGGGGCTCTCGGAGTGGGTGGGGTCCCGCTGCCATTCTGATCGGGGCAGCTGGGAATCGGACAGTCTGGGACGGGGGGAAGGAGTTTTGGGCTGGCCCGTGAATGAATAAGGGCTGTGATCAGGCTGTGGGGGAATGGGGGCAGCACTGCGGCAGTCTCGGGCTGGCCTGCGAACTGCACACTGACAGATAGGGGCCAGTGAGCATGCACAGGGGCCCAGAACTGTCAGCCTGCGACGTAAATAGGCCTTGCTCCCCTCAAGGTTTTAATGATATTCCCGATTGTGATTTCTGCATTGCACAAAGACTTTTGTCTGAAGTTGCACTGAAAAAACTAGTTTAATTTACTGTGTATTTGACACTAATAACTTTTTCGGGAGAATTGCGGTCTTGGTCTCTCGGGAACCAAAGGATTTGGGAGCAGGTGAGAGAGTTAAGGCAAAAGCAGTTGTAATCACACTGAATGACAGAGCAGATTCTATTGCCAAAATGGCAGTTTCCGCTTCCTTCAATTTCTTATGTTCATTTGAATTTTAAGTAGTGTTTAGTTTATTTCTTGGATTAATAGATAAGATATTCCAATTAAAGTGCACAGAAAATATCCTAAATCACAACAATGAAGCCTGGCCACTATCTGAATCCAAACATGCCTACATGATTTATCAAGAAAAAATACTTTTTTTTCCTCCTCCAAAAGCATTCATTATCTCACTGTGATATGGTTCCAGAAGGCAATTCCATCAACCAGACATAATTTATGTAATGCTAGACATAAACTTGAATATTATGATGTTTCAAGCACTCATCCAAATAATTTTTAAGAATTGTAAGGCTTCTGGCCTCCACTATCTTCCCAGGTAGTGCATTCCAGATTCCCATCACCCTCTGAAAAGAATTCTCAAATCTCCCATGAATTCTCTGCACCCTACCTTAAAACTATGTTCCCTCACAATTGTTATTTCTCAATTTTCCAAAGTTAACATACTGGGGTCACCACTAACCAGAAACTGAACAGTATCTGTTATTTAAGAAGGGGCTGCAAAGCTAATAGAGATTTGAAATTCTGCAAATGATCCCCAATTTTCCATGCTTACTGATTCCCCAAAGCCTGTCCATTACCTAGAAGGCATGATGTAGAGATGCCGGCGTTGGACTGGGGTAAACACAGTAAGAAGTCTGCAACACCAGTTTTAAATCAAATAAATCAGTTAGATTTAAAACTGGTGTTGCAGACTTCTTACTGTCATTATCTAGAAGGCACAAGTCAATGTCATAGTATCCCTAAAGTGCAGAAGAGACCATTTGTCCCATCGAACCTGCTCGAATTCTTTGGCAGAGAACATTACCCAGGTCCTCTACCCCACCTTATTCACCTTACCCCATTACCCTACACATTTCCCATGGCTAAACCATCTAACCGACAGATAACTGGACACTAAGGAGCAATTTATCATGGCCAATCCACCACCTAACCTGCGCATCTTTGGTTGGAATAGAGTGTGATGAAATACTCCCCCTTTGTATAGATTAGTACAGTTCTATTCAAGAGGCTTGAAATTTGTCAAAATTCAGCAACTCAGATGTCTGGCATCCCATCCATTACCTTAAGCAATCACTCCCTCCACCAGTACTGCATGGTAGGAGCAGTGTGTACCGCCTATCAAGATGCACTGCAGCATCTTGCAAAAACTCCTTTAACAGTATGCTTGAAGTGTTATATATCAAACAGACTACGGCAAAGGTGTATGGGAACACCACCTTCTGAAAATGAACCTCAAAGTTACATAACCTAATGTCTTGGAAAGATATCAGTCCTTCAGTGTTGTTAGATCAAAATTCTGGAACTCAAGGGTTGCTGTACTTATATCACATGGTTCAAAGAGATGACTTACCACTCCTTAGAGGCAGAGGCGTACACAATGGAATCATGCCATGTTTTTTTTAAACCACTAAACTAGTCCCAATTGCCCACATTTGGCCCATATCCTTCTATACCCATCTTACCCATGTAACTGTCTAAATGCCTTTTTGAAGACAAAATTGTACCTGCTCTACTACCATCTCTGGTAGCTTATTCCAGACACTCACCATCCTCTGTGAAAAAATTGCCCCTCTCCCTTCTCATCTTAAACATATGCCCTGTAGTTTTAGATTCCCCTACCTTTGGAAAAAGATGTTCATTATCCTCCTTATCTGTGACTCTTATTTTATAGCTCTCTAATACATCACCCCAAAGCTTCCTAAGCTCCAGAGAAAAAGGTCCCAGTCTATCCAGCCTCTCCTTATAGCTCAAACCATCAAGTCCTTGTGGTATCCTAGTAAATTTTTTCTGCATCCTTCTAGTTTAATAATATCCTCTCTATAATAGGGTGGCCAGAACTGTAAACAGTATTACAAGCGTACCCTTACCAATGTCTTGTACAATTTAAACAAGATGAGTCAGCACCTGTATTCAATGTTCTGACCAATGAAACCAAGCATGCTGAATGCCTTCTTCGCCACTCTGTTCACCTGTGACTCCATTTTCAAGAAGCTATGAATCTGTACCCATAGATCTCTTTGTTCTGTAACTCTCCCCATGCACGACCATTAACTGAGTAAGTCTGCCCTGGTTTGATTGACCAAAATGTATCATTTCACGTTTATCTAAATTAAACTTCATCTGTCATTCATCAATTGATCAAAATATCACTGAAATCCTAGATAACCTTCTTTATTGTCCACTATGCCACCAATTTTGGTGTCATCTGCAAACTTACTAATCATGCATCCTGATTCAAATACCTCCGCCTTGGGACTCCCAATTTTCTCCTTAGCCTCCCACAACATCCTGGAATACACTTCATCAGGCCTCAGCGATTTATCTCCTTTGACGTAGAACATTGAACACTGAACACTGCAGCACAAACAGGCCTTTCGGCCCACAAATTGCACCGATCATACCCATACCTACTAGGCCATAGAACTATCTGTAACTCCCAATCCCATTTACTCATGCAGAAGTCTTTTAAAAGGCCGCAGCAAGTTTGCCTCCACTACCGACGGCAGCCAATTCCATTCACTCACCACCCTCTGAGTGAAAAACTTACCCCTAACATCTCCTTTGTACTTGCTGCCCAGCACCGTAAACATGTGTCCTCTCGTAGCAACCATTTCAGCCTGGGGAAATAGCCTCTGAGAATCCACCCTATCTATTCCTCTCAACATTTTATAAACCTCTATCAGGTCGCCTCTCAACCTTCGTCTCTCCAGGATGAGTTCCAGCTCCCTCAACTGATCTTCATAAGGCCTGCCCCCCAATCCAGGCAACACCCTTGTAGATCTCCTCTGCACTCTCTCAATAGCTTCCACATCCTTCCTACAGTGAGGCGACCAGAACTGCACACAATACTCCAAGTGTGGTCTGACAGGAGTCTTACAAAGTTGCTGCATTACCTCCCTACTCCTAAACTCAATCCCTTGATTAATGAAGGCCAGTACACCATATGTCTTCTTGACCACATTCTCCACCTGCGAGGCTGATTTAAGAGTCCCATGGACCCGGACCCCAAAATCCTTCTGCTTCTCAGCACTGCTAAGATTCCTACCCTTGATATTGTATTCCTTCATTCCATTCTTCCTGCCAAAATGGATCACTATACATTAATCTGCATTGAAGTCCATCTGCCACTTCTCCGCCCATTCTTACATCCTATCTATGTCTTGCTGCAATTTCTGACATCCCTCCAGACTATCCACAACACCACCAACATTCATATCGTCGGCAAACTTACTAACCCATCCTTCCACTTCATCATCTAGATCATTTATGAAAATAACAAACAGCGAGAGTCCTAGAACAGATCCCTGGGGCACTCCACTGGTGACCGATCTCCATGCAGAAAAAGACCCATCCACAACCACTCTCTGCCTTTTGCAGGCAAGCCAGTTCTGGATCCACAAAGCCAAAGCCCCTTGGATCCCATGCCCTCTCACCTTCTCAAGAAGTCTTGCATGGGGGACCTTATCAAACGCCTTGCTGAAATCCATGTAAATCACACCCACCGCTCTTCCTTTGTCAAAGTGTTCATCACATTTTCAAAGAACTCCACTAGGCTCGTAAGGCACGATCTGCCCTTGACAAAGCCATGTTGACTATTTCTGATCAAGCTTCTCTAAATGCTCATAAATCCTATCCTTCAGAATCCTCTCCATCAACTTATCAACCACTGAGGTCATACTCACCGGTCGGTAATTTCCCAGGCTATCCCTGTTCCCTTTCTTGAAAATAGGAACCACATCCGCAATCCTCCAGTACTCTGCAACCTTACCTGTCTCCATTGTCGACACAAAGATTATTGCCAGGGGCTCTGCAATCACTTCCTTCACCTCCCACAGTAGCGTGGCGTACATCCCATCCGGCCCCAGCGACTTATCTATCTTGATAGAAGCTTTAAGACTTCCAGCATCTTCTCTGTAATATGCACACTCCTCAAGACATTACTATTTATTTCCCTAAATTCCCTAACATCTATGCCTTTCTCAACAGTAAGTACTGGTGAGAAATATTCATTTAGGATCTCACTCATCTTTACGGATCTGCGCAAGAGCAATTAGGATAAGCAATAAATATAGGCCATATCCCACAAGTGAATAAGAAATGAAGGTTTAAGTTAATGGTTTGTTCTGATGGAAATGTGAGAAAGTGATTTGCGTGAGAAATGGATAGAGCTACAAAGGATGGGACCCTGCATTTTAATTTCATAAATCCTGTCCCTCAGAATTCTCTCCATCACCTTATCAACCACTGAGGTCAGACTCACCGGTCGGTAATTTCCCAGGCTATCCCTGTTCCCTTTCTTGAAAATAGGAACCACATCCGCAATCCTCCAGTACTCTGCAACCTCACCTGTCTCCATTGACGTCACAAAGATTATCGCCAGGGGCTCTGCAATCACTTCCTTCACCTCCCACAGTAGCCTGGCATACATCTCACCTGGTTGCTTCTAGCAAGGATAGGTGAATCACAGTGCAAACATGACTGAATCGTAAATTGGTCAGCATCATTTTTAGCACACTAGGGATTTAAATGTCCAATTATGAAATCAGATCAAATGTTGGACCCGTTGTTTTGAGTTACATATATTCCTATGCAAGATTCTGTCCTTTGCAAACAGAAAGAACATGTTCAGATGTTTCACTTTCTCAATTCAAAAAACATTGGCAATGCCTTGGGGAATCAGAGGTCAATTTGACTTCTAGACTTCTACAACAAATATACATTCCTCTAAGACATAAAAACCCAACAGAAAAGGCAAGATAACATTGGCTGATATTAAAAATTGCATTAGGTCAAGTGACTTTTCAGGTTGCTAGAGTATGCCCAAGGATTGAGGGCAATTTAGAAGATGGATTAAAGATGTGCAGGTTAGGTTGACTAGCTATGCTAAATTGACTCTAGTGTTAGGGGGATTAGCAGGCTAAATATGTGGGTTTACAGGAATAGGGATAGGATTGTGGTCAATGCAGCCTCAATTGGCCAAATGGTTTCCTTCTGCACTGTAGGGATTCTAGGAAGAAAGAGGAAAAAGAGAATATGAATGCTAACTACTGAGAAGCATAATGGCAAACATAAAAAGGAAAAGATTAGCAAAGACAAATGTGGATACATTGGTATTTATCTTTCAAAATTCTTTACATTCTGGAAAGGTTCCTGCAGACTGTAAAGTTGCAAATGTAACTATACTATTTAAGAAGGAGTGAGGAAGAAACTGAACTGGTAGTTGGATGTTAGCAATGGGAAAATATTAGAATCTATTATACAAGATAACTAGACATGATGAAACCATTAGGCAATGAACATGGAATTATGAAAGGGAAATCATGTTTGATAAACCTACTAGAGTTTTGAAGATGTTACCGAAAGCATAGATAAGCGAGAACCATAGATAAGCAAGAGTTCTTTGTTCTAATTAGTGCATTTGGACTTTTAGAAGCCTTCTGATTCACAAGAGTGCTTTAAAAAAATTGCAGCACATTTGGATTAGAGGTAATAATACTGGAATTGTTTGAGAACTGGTAAATAGACAAAACAGTAGGAATAAACTGGCTGTTCTCAGGATGGCAGCCTGACTAGTGCAAGGATCAATGCTGGGGCACAGCAGTTTACCATTGTATTGATTTGGATGTGGAGATTAAATGGGGAGACAATGGCTTAGTGGTATTATTGCTAGACTAATAATTCAGAAACTCAGACAACGTTCTAGGGTTGCAGGTTCGAATCCCGACATGGCAGATGGGGGAATTTAAATTCATAACAAATATCTGGAATTAAAAATCTACTGATGACCATAAAACCATTGTCGATTGTTGGAAAAACCCACCAGATTTACTAATGTAAAGGAAGGACAGCTGCTGACCTGGACTGGCTCACATGTGACTACAGCAATGTGGTTGACTCTCAACTGCCTTCTGAAGAGGACAATGAATGCTGGCCAACCATGATGCCCATATCCCACCAATGAATAAAATAAAATTCCAGATTTGCTGATGACAGAACTAATTGAGAATGGACGTTGAGGAGGGTATAAAAAGCTTCGAGAAGATCCGGTCATGCTTAGTGAATAGGCAAGAATGTGGTAAATGGAATATAACGTGAATAGTTATGAAGATACTCACACTGGTAGAAAAAATAGAAAAACATTAGGCAGGATTTTCTGATCCCACTGAAATTTTCTCCAAAGGTCAATGCTCTCTAAACTTTCGATTCTACTCATGACAATGTCCGCCAAAGGTGGAACCAAAAATACCCAATGAGTTTCTTAAATGGTGAGAGGATAGGAAGTGCTAATATCCAAAGATACCCGTATCATTATTTTAAAGTTACTTAAAGCTCATACGCAGTGTGATATTGCTAGTGGCTGAGGGTTATTATAGGTGGGGTGGAGTTCACTCACTTCTCCAAATATAAAATAATCCAACAGTAACAGTCTTCCAGTAGAGAAGGTAAAAATACAGATGAGAAAGGCCAGATTATCACAGCAAGTTTTCTTACAGGTCAAAGTTCAATACAAATCAGAGTTTTTGTAATGTTTGAGGTCAGCAATGGAACTAGAACATAGAATATTACAGCACAGTTCAGGCCCTTCGGCCCTGGATGTTGCGCCGACCAGTGGAATGAATCTAATGACCCTCTAAGCTATACTATTTAATATTATTCATATGCCAATCCAATGACCATTTGAACTCCCCTAAAGTTGGCAAGTCTACAACTGCTGCAGGCAGGGCATTCCATGCTCTTACGACCCTCTGAGTAAAGAATTTATCTCTGATACCCAATTCACCCTCAATTTAAAGCTATGTCCCCTTGTGTTAGCCATCACCATCTGAGGAAAAAGGCTCTCATTGTCCACCTTATCTAATCCTCTGATCATTTTGTATGCCTCAATTAGGTCACTTCTTAACCTTCTTCTCTCTAACGAAAACAACCTCAAGTCCCTCAGCCTTTCCTCATAAGACCTTCCCATCATACCAGGCAATATCCTGGTAAACCTCCTCTGCATCCTTTTCAATGCTTCCATGTCTTTCTTATAATGCGGCCGCACCACAGTTGCAACATGATCTCACGGCTCCAAAATTCGATCCTTCTACCAATAAAAGCTAACACACTGTAAGCCTTCCTAACAACCTTATCAACCTGAGTGCCAACTTTCAGGGATCTATGCACATGTACACCAAAATCTCTCTGCTTGTCGACACTACCAAGAGTCCTTCCATTAGCCCTATATTCTATAATCCTGTTATTCTTACCAAAATGAATCACCTCACACTTTTCTGCATTAAACACCATTTGCCACCTCTCAGCCTAGCTCTGCAGTAAGGAGTACAATATAAGGGGTAGGAGTCTTAGCTGTGTTGTAGAGCAGAAGGATCTCGGGGTCCAGGTCCATAGCTCTCTTAAATCGGCCTCGCAGGTGGAGGAAGTGGTCAAGAAGGCATACGGTGTGCTGGCCTTCATTAATCAAGGAATAGAGTTCAGGAGTCAGGAGGTAATGATGCAGCTCTATAAGACTCTTATCAGACCCCAGTTGGAGTATTGTGCGCAGTTCTGGTCGCCTCATTATAGGAAGGATGTAGAGGCTATTGAGAGGGTTCAGAGGAGATTTACAAGGATGCTGCCTGGATTGGGAGGCAGGCCTTATGAAGATAGGTTGAGGGAGCTGGGACTCTTCTCACTGGAGAGACGTAGGTTGAGAGGCGACCTGATAGAGGTTTATAAAATGTTGAGAGGAATAGATAGGGTGGACTCTCAGAGACTATTTCCCCGAGCTGAAATGGTCACTACGAGAGGACACAGATTTAAGGTGCAGGGAAGCAAATACAAAGGAGATGTCAGGGGTAGGTTTTTCACTCAGAGGGTGGTGAGTGAATGGAACCGACTGCCATCGGAGGTTGTTGAGGCAAACTCACTGGGGTCTTTTAAGAGACTTCTGGATGAGAATATGGAAACGAATAGGATAGGGGGTTATAGATAGGTCTGTGGATTGGTAGATGTGATCGGCACAACTTGTGGGCCGAAGGGCCTGTTTGTGCTGTATTGTTCTATGTTCTATGCAGCTTAACTATCTACCTTTGCAAACTGTAATTCCATCCTCACTGTCTATAACTACTCCAACTGCATACACACAGCAAATTTCTCACTTTTCAAGACACCAAAATGACTATTGACCTAGCAGGACTCAGTACTTTGTTTATATAATCTAGCAAGGCGACACAACTGATCCTTGTTACACTGATTTCTGATAGACTTTTCCCAGTTTGCCATGTCTTCTGGGTTGACTACCTGTGGCCATCTTAGTAGGGGGAAACAGTTCAAAAACTGAAATGTTATGTACTGCTCCTCCAAAACACAGCCCTTGGTGACACCACATACACCCACTTAGGTCTAAGCTGTCACCTGGAAAGCAACCTCTTTCTTGATTGCTCCCCGCCATGCTTCAGGGATCTAGTAGGATTGTAGTCGCACCTTTTGTCCTGGTTTGATGACAATCTTGTGGTCTAGGTTGACAGTTTTAGAGGAAAGGCTTGAAAACACCTCGGACAGAAACTCATATATATTTTGGCACTGATAAAGTGCGAGATCCCCGCCCCGCCACACCCCACTTGCTTGAGTTCTTTCCAGATGTTACCTCACAATGGGCACTACTCATTGAATGCACTCCATCTCAAGTCTGGAAAGTTTGATTGTTGGGAAGCTGTTTCTGGCAGTTCCACTTTTGGAAAGAAGTTTCTTTTCTGGAAAGTCCCTACCTGCATCCCCCAATAGACCACAGTATTTGATGCAGTGCCCTGGACTGCTCCTATAGTGCCTGGAAGGTCAATCTCAAGCAATCAGTACTTGATATGGCAATTGCTTTATCACACCAACTTTAGTCTGGTAATCCCCTGAATATTTAAAAGTGGAGTTTCACTATGGGATATATCCAGATATCCTCATATTCACAAATAATTGCCAAGGCATGTGCTCCTTCCTTGAACGACATGTCTTTGGGCAACACATTTAATCCACCAAAGTTACCATACTCCTAGAGTCCAATGTGAGTTCTATGGTTATCTCTTCCTTATCCAGTTGATGGGTTCTTGGGGTTACAAGGTTGGTGGCACTAAAGGGTGCAATGACATTTAGGGTCTTCCTCTGTCCTAGGTCACTCTGAAAGGGACAATGGCCAACCATGTATCCCAATTCTCAACAAGCTTTCTTCTCTGCAACTGGATAACAGCACACTTTGGTTCGGGCCCTACTTCTCACTTAGGTTTCTCCATTTAATCATAGAGGTTTACACCATGGAAATAGGTTCTTCAGCCCAACTTGTCAATGCCATTTTTTTTAAACCCCAAAACGAGTCCCAATTGCCCACATTTGACCCACATCCCTCTATACCCATCTTACCCATGTAACTGTCTAAACGCTTTTTGAAAGATAAAATTATGCCCGCCTCTACTACTACCTCTGGCAGCTTGTTCCAGATACTTACCACCCTGTGTGAGAAAAAATTGCCTCTCTGCATATTTCTGTATCTCTCCCATCTCACCTTAAACCTAGACTCCCCCACCTTTGGGAAAAAATATTGAATATCTAGCTGAAACATGCCCCTCATTATTTTATAAATCTCTATAAGATCATCCCTCAGCCCTCTACACACCACAGAAAAAAGTTCCAGTTTCTCTAGCCTATTTTTATAACTCAAATATTTAGCCTTCCTATATTAGTACCACTGTTGCAAGGAAAGTTTCATTGCTTGATCCACTGACTAGAGATTCCATTGACTCACCAACCTCTTATGTATAGAGGAAGTGAGCAAGGATGATTCATCACTTTTCCAGGACTGAGCTCTGCTCAGCCAAGTGATCAAGCATCTGGTACTGGGGTGCTCTCTCTTTCTGGTACACCCAGGCATGGAAGTTGTAGTAGTCATTACTTATAGCCATGCCAGAATTTCTTTTTCCAGTGCCTTGTAATTCTCAGCTATTATCTTCTCCAGATCATAAACATTCTGGGCTTTGTCAGACAAATACAGAGTAATAATTCCAGTTATTGTTCTCATGGTCAGGCACGCCTGTTTGCTGCCTATTCAAAATCCTCATGAAAACCTCCACACGTCATCCATTTCAGTCATCTTTTGTAATAGGGGAGATGATAGCAATAGCGACTATAACACAGCATTGTTCAAGTTTGTTGTGGACAAGGGGAAAGATGGCAAAAAATGGCTTTGGACTGGGGGGGTAGGCAAATTTTATTACAATAAGGTAGGATCTGGCCAAAGCTGACTCGGAACAGCTCCTTGTGAGATGTCTACAGCCGAGCTATGGGGGGGCATTCAAAAAGGAAATATGATGGGGTATATGTCCAACATGTTCACTATTGGAGGAAGTGTAGAAGCAATAAATTCAGGGAACCCTAGGTGGCTAAGACAATTCAGGGCTGGATAAGGCGTGCATAGGGAGCAATTCAGCTTTGGCCCTAGAGGAATATAGGAAATGTAAGAGGGAACTTAAAGCAATTAGAATAGCAAAAAGGGGATATGTAAAAGGACTTCCAAACAAGATTAGGGAGAATCCCAAGATATTTGATAAATACATTCAGGGAAAGAGTAGGGCCCATTAGAATCCAAGGAGGCAATTTAAGTCTGAAACCAGAAGACGTTGGAAGGGTGTTAAATAAATACTTCTCTTCAGTTTTCATTCAGGAAAAGAAGAGCATAGGCATAGAATTCAGGAAAAAGCACTGTGAGGGATGTACAGTTTGAAGTGGGAAGTGTCATTGGAGGCTCTGATGGGTTTAAAAATGGACAAATCACCAAGCCTAGATGAACTGCATCCCAGGCTGCTATGAGACGCAAAGCAGGAAATTGCAGGGGCTCTGACACAATTTTTTAATTTCTCTCCAATCACAGGGAAGACTGGGGGATGGTTATTGTGGTTTCACCTTTCAAGTGTGATAGAGATAAACCAGGAAATTATAGGCCAGTGAGTCTCATGTCAGTGATAGCGAAATAATAGGAGAAATTTCAGGAGAGAATTAATTTCCACTTGGCTGAGTTAATTAGGATTAGTCAACATGGCTTTGTTAGAGAACGCCTAACAAATTTGGAAGGAGAGTATCATCAACTTCAGAAAGCGTAAAGGAAAACATACCCCTGTCCACACCAACAGGAATGAAGTAGAAAGGATCGAGAGCTTCAAGTTTTTAAGTATCCAGATCATCAACAACCTGTTCTGGCTCCCTCCATGCCGATGCAAAAGTTAAGAAAGCCCACCAACACCTCTACTGTCTCAGAAGACTAAGGAAATTTGGCATATCAGCTACAACTCTCATCAACTTTTACAGATGTATGATAGAAAGTATTCTTTCTGGTTGGATCAGAGTTCAGTAAGAATTTAGCAACACCAATTTTAAATCCAACCGATTTATTTGATAGTAAATTTGCGAGCTTTCGACACTCTTGTACCTTCGTGCTGTTTTGTCCTTTGTTCTTTGTATTCCCTGCCCCTGGAGACCCAACCCTCCCTTCAGCAGGCCAACTCTCATCCCCCTCCCTCAACCCTCCCACTCCTTTCCCACCCCCCACTGATGCCCAGCCCAGTTCGCTGGCGGGCTTTCCTCCGTCTGCTTCTTATCCCTATGCAGAATAGCAGCAGGTAGCCCTCCCACTCATCACTTCCCCAGAGCCCCTGCCAGAATTAGGCCCTGATGTGCCCCCTGGGCATTAGCACTTTGCCCCTTGGCCAGTATCAGCCTGATTCCTTAGCACTGGCAATGCCCAGGGGGCAGTCCCAACCCTGATCTCCAGGGGGACTTGCAGGCCTTCCCTTCACTCAAGGAGGGATCACCAGTAAGTAGGGAGATATTGTAAACCACACTGGAGTGAAAGACTGCTGATGGAGATTTCAGTCTCAGGCCTAGTAATTATATGTAAAATAGAATAAAGTAGTGATTTACATAAATTATACAGCCTTGTGCCAATTTCTGGTGCGGAGCTGACAGTGCAGGAAATCCAGCTGCTGGAGACTTGCAGAGGCCAAAGCACCCCAAGGGGACCCACAAAATGGCCTCCTTTTGAGCTTCACGGCTCACTGTGCTAGTTTTGCAGTGCAGCAGGCTGGAGGAATTGCCCCCACCATAACATTCAAAGATATGGGGGGAAGCTAGAAAATGGGATTAGTGCAACTTTAATAGTTGGTGCAGTTTAGTTATTGGTTTAGACTTGATGGGCTTAAAGGTCTCTTCTGCATTATGTGACTCTCAGGATGGTTACGCTGTCTAACTGACAAGCTCAGCACTTATCCTGTTTAGTTTGGCCAATAGAAGCTGATTTTAGTAACAAATAAACAAACAAATGAACAGTCAATCTCCACTTTAGTCTGAATGGCCTCTTGCAGCATTCTGATGACCTCATGTTGGGACATTGTAGTGTTAGAGCTTCCATTATCAATCTGAGTTCTCTATGATCTCCCACAACCTAAGCCCATATTTTCCACCAAATGTGAATGACAAGGGAATGGGATTTGTGATAGGCAAAGTGGAGTTCATTCCGGTCAACAACTCACATAGTTGTCCAAATACAAAGTGAAAATAAGTGTTATTTCAAGGTCACCAGGCCTTAAAGGGAGGGCCCCCTCCAGTCAGAATGGGACTTCTGCTGGAGGAAGCAACTCCCTTTCATATCCAAGATTGAACTCTGTTCATTTTCGTGTTTGTCCCCCAATTGTCATCCACCCACCAACTGAAATCTTGGGGTAAGGGTATATTTTCTATCCCTGCCTGCCCCAACATAAAATATAACCAGGTCAGAGTGGGCAGGGTCCTGCTTCACGTATTTTCATACTATCCGCCCTATCACCTCAGAACAAGCCCGCTTGGAGAAAGGAGAGTATAAAATTCTACTCAATAAACTTTTCTCTGTCAAACATTTCATTGACGTAAAGATTTAATTTAAAATAAACTAATGTGACTTCACTTCCATCGTATCCAATTCTTTGTACCACTATCAGATTAATAATCATGTAAAATTAAACCAAAAATGCATATAATTAACTCATTATCTCGACTACAAAATACTTACCAAATTGAAAAAATTGTGTCTAATTTGCCGTATAACGCCTGGGAAGGTTGGTCGCAATAATTCTTGATAACTTGATGGCCAAGAACGGTACTTCTGGTCCCTTTCCAGGTCATTTATCCACTAAAAAAAAAGGAACAAGACAGTAAATACGTTGAAAATCCCACCATATACTCTTGCAACTCGGTCAACTTTGTCTACCTGTTCTGCTACAGGAAAGGAACTCCCGAAACATGGCACATTGGGGAGGCCATGCAGACACTACAACAACGGATGAATGAACAACGGACCCTCGACAATCACCAGGCAAGACTGTTCTCTCCCTGTTCATGAATACTTCAGCGGTCACAGGCATTCGGCCTCTGATCTTCGGGTAAACGTTCTCCAAGGCAGCCTTCACTGCAAAGTCACTGAGCAAAAAAATTGATAGCCAAGTTCAGCACACATGGGGACGGCCTCAACCAGGATCTTGGGTTCATACAATACTATCTGTAATCCCCATGACTTGCCCAAACTTGCAACATCTCACTTACTGTCCTGTCTGGAGACAATACACATCTCTTTAACCTATGCTTAATATGAACCTACGCTCACACTGTCTGTACCTTTAAGACTTGAATAGCAGATTAGCTGTAAAGACTTGCATTCTAGTCAGTATTCTATAAACTATGTGTGCCTTTATATGCCCTGTTTCTGATCCACCTGATGAAAGAATAGCATTCCGAAAGCTTGTGACATTCACTATCAAATAATAAAGGTTGGGACTTTAACCTGGTGTTGTGAGACTTCTTACTGTGAAAATCCACATACAGTAATTTCAGTGAAATTCTCACTGTTGGACAAGATTTTGTCAGAAGTATCAGTGGGAATGGAAATTCCAAATTGTTTTAATGCACTAATTGGAAACTTATCCCAGTAAAAAATTGGTTGAAACCTTGTTGAAGTAACCTGCCTAATCCACTGGTCAGTGAAGGATGCAAAATGCAAAGGAGGTTTCTGGTTACCAAAAGACAGAGTTATTAAAAATAGCCCAATATCCAGGAGGGACAAATTAGTTTGTTTCTTTTATTAAGTAGTAAATTGCTATAATCTGGGATGTATTTCTCTGATAGGGTGGTAAAAGCACATTAAATTAAAAACTTTCAGAAGAAAACTGGATTTAGTAAAGAATCATAGAAACTTTATAGCACAGAAGATCATATGACCAATCATGTCAATGTTGGCTTTCCTTAAGAGCAATTCGCAGACTGCCATTCCCTTAAGTTGAAATTTGCAGAGTTATGCGATAAGAATAGTGGTGCGAGTCAAACTGGATAAAGATTTAAAAGAGCCAGCACAGGAGCTACTTCTGTGCTGTATGACTGATATTATTTACTCTAAGCCTTCCAATGATATTCTGCTGAAGCTGTGACAAAGTTATACACAATCCTTATACAAATATAAAGCCAAAAAATGTTGTGAATAATCATATTACAGAAGAGGCCCTTTGGCTCATTGAGTCTGCACTGATGCGTGAAATGTCTCGATTTACCCACCTAATCCCACTTGCCAGCAACTGGTCTACAGCCTTGAATGTTATAGCGTGCCATAATATCAAGGAACTTTTTAAAGGATGTAAGGCATCTTGCCACCACTCTCCCAGGCTATGCATTCCTGACCGTCACCACCTGCTGAGTAAAAACATTTTTCCTCAAACCCCCCAAACCTTCCACCCCTCACTTTTAACTTGTATCCCCTCATAACTAACCCTTCAACTAAGGAGAACAGCTGCTCCCAATCCACATTCCCCTTCATAATATCGAGCACCTCAATCAGGTCACCCTGCAATCTTCTCTGCTTCTGTGAAAACAACCGAAGCCTCTCCAATCTTTCTTTATAACTTAAGTGTTCCATTCCAGGCAGCATCCTGGTGAATCTGCTCTGTACCCCCTCCAGTGCATTCAAATCCTTCCTACAACGTGCTGACCAGCACTGCACACACAGTACTCCAACTGTGGCCTTGTCAAAGTTTTATACAACTCCATCATGACCTTTCTGCTTTTGTAATCTATATCCCAATAGATAAAGGAAAGTGTTCTATATAGCTTTTTCACTATCCTATTAACCAGTCTTTCCACCTTCAGAATTCTATGGACAAACACGCCAATGTCTTTTTGTCCTTTGAAAATATACACCAAGAAGAGCTCAAGTGATCAAAAGCTGAGCATACACACACAACACAGAACAATGTACAATATACTAACAATTATGGCTGAGTGTCGGATATCAAGAGCTGGGTTTTCTTCTGTAGGATAAACATTCAGACTCAGAAATTTGCTCAGATCTTTATCTTTGATTCCAAGGTTATAAAGACCATCCATAATCCTTCCTTCCTCTTTGAGGATATCTAGGATGCTGGGGAAAAAAACAAATATAAAATTAATAAGACTTACTGGCAGACAAGGTAACAAGTACAGGAACTATGAAAATGCAAATTAAATCTGGAAATAGCACAGATAAATCAAAAGGTTATATTTACTTAAATTTCAAATTTTTATTCCACTAAATTCCAATTGAATCCAACTCATGGTCTCCACAAGAGAGTCAAACAAGATCCAAGCTGACAAGATGAGGCATTGCATCCTATTGTGGCTTCATCTGACACTTCATCTTTGTCAAAAGGTCAAAATGGTTTTGAAAAATTGCATCAGGTAATGCTTTAGTTAAACCTCATCAGCTACCATGATCATTGAACTCTACCCTAGCTTGGGCGAACCACCTGCTTGAGCATGGTTTCATCCCTGACCAAGTGTCCTCTCTCACTCTATTTATTAAGCTCCCAAATATCCTGCTTCAAAGAAATGTAAAATTATCTTCTAACTTTGTTTTCAATCATTTAACTGATAATGATCTCTAACATGTAGTTTTTAAATCCCATTAGTTACATAATTAAGTAAAATACAATACTTAGATCCAAACTAAATTAGCAAACAGCTATTGTTCAGTGTTGACACTCCATTCTGAAGATTGTGTAGGGAAAAAAATTCCTCAAAGTTTTTTCACAATGCATGGGCAATCTATTGAATTGCACGGTCCATTTAAATTTATCACTCAACTGTGTATGTAACATCCCTAAAGGCGTCAACTGCGGAACGTCTAAGTGGAAACTTTTGTTTTCTATGCTGCTGCATAATTTGAAAATAAAGTTTCTTCAAATTGCACACTCTTGCATATGCAATCTAAGCTGACACTACAATATAATTCTGAAGGACAGCTAGATTTTAGAAGTGATGTTAAACCAAGATTTCCTTCTAGGCCAATGTAGAAGATTTCACAGCACCATTTGAAAAGTGAGATATTTATCCTTTCAATATTTATCCCTCAACCAACATCATGCTGAGCTGGAATTTACCTTCTTAGTTTGGTTTCCTTTTCTTGATTGCAAAATAAAATCTTTGATTAGATTGTTTTTTCTGCAATTTCATTACTGCATTAACTTTTAATGCTCTTTGGGACTGATAATTTGTATTATCAAATGTTCCAGCTCCATTTCCAAAAAAAAAATACTTAAATATAATGGGTGCCATCTTACCACCTCATCCCACCCCCTTTTTACAAGTACAAACACTTTGTTCCCAAAATTCCAATATCAGTAGCGAGATCACCATGCTGTCACCTCCCCTCCCAGTATCTCCCCAGCTCACCGCCATGATGTTATGCTGGACCGAATCATATTGCTCTATAAAATTCTGCTTCAGGCTTGGCAATAGTGAAGGGGAACAAGGAGATGAGTATAACTGAGCACTAATCCCTGGGAGGGCTGAGAGTCTCAGCTGCTGCCATGGTGTGGGATGAGGTGAGGCTTGCAATGGATGCAGGGGCTTGAGGGGGCTGATGCCAATATTAGGGTCCAAAGGTTAGGATTTGGTACTGGTTTGGGACTGCTTGAGGTCAACTCCCAACTGCACTGATGTCGCTATAGTCATCCTGCCATTTATTTGCTGGGTAGGCTCATTGGCTGACTGCAGACTTTCCATCTAAGGCCCACTAACAATAATGAACAGCAGCTGTCAGCCACTGCTCTAATCAGGGGAGTTCAGCAAGTGTTAACTCTTCGAAGGAAACCCAACCTGTGCAAATCACAAGGGTGCGCTTTCTTCATCTGCCTGAACTGTAAGCCATTCCTTGTAGCCACTGTATTAGGCACACAGGTGGGTACACTCATGCCTATGATGCAGGAGTTCCAATGGATACTCCCTCACAGACACTCATATATTCCCTGTGCCCAAGGAGATGATGTGGCAGCGGTTGCCAATTCACTCAGGCATGGCACTGGGGATTTGAGTTGCTGGTATCCAGCCTCATTGGTGCACTGGAGTGCACTCCCAGGAGGGAGTGATGAGCCTAAATACACAATCCTACTGCTCTGAAGCTGCATATGTAAGGTTAAAATTGTGGTGTTTGAAAATATAACTAGTGAAAAGAAATGCTAAGATAATTAAAATAAATCATAGCATTGTCTCTTGAAAAGCTAATTGTGTCAGTACCAAAATGTTTTAAACTAGCTTGGCAGGGAGGTGGGAACCAAAGCAACGGTGAATTAACTGAAGAGGAATTAGAGAGTGGGGCCAGTACATAGAACATAGAACAATACAGCACAAACAGGCCCTTCGGCCCACGAGTTGCGCCGATCACATCTACCAATCCACAGACCTATCTATAACCCCCTATCCTATTCTTTTCCATATACTCATCCAGAAGTCTCTTAAAAGACCCCAGTGAGTTTGCCTCAACAACCTCCGACGGCAGTCGGTTCCATTCACTCACCACCCTCTGAGTGAAAAACCTACCCCTGACATCTCCTTTGTATTTGCTTCCCTGCACCTTAAATCTGTGTCCTCTCGTAGTGACCATTTCAGCTCGGGGAAATAGTCTCTGAGAGTCCACCCTATCTATTCCTCTCAACATTTTATAAACCTCTATCAGGTCGCCTCTCAACCTACGTCTCTCCAGTGAGAAGAGTCCCAGCTCCCTCAACCTATCTTCATAAGGCCTGTCTCCCAATCCAGGCAGCATCCTTGTAAATCTCCTCTGAACCCTCTCATTAGCCTCTACATCCTTCCTATAATGAGGCGACCAGAACTGCGCACAATACACCAACTGGGGTCTGACAAGTCTTATAGAGCTGCATCATTACCTCCTGACTCCTAAACTCTATTCCTCGATTAATGAAGGCCAGTACACCGTACGCCTTCTTGACCACTTCCTCCACCTGCGAGGCCGATTTAAGAGTCCTATGGACCCGGACCCCGAGATCCTTCTGCTCTACAACACAGCTAAGACTCCTACCCCTTATATTGTACTCCTTCATCCCATTATTCCTGCCAAAATGGACCACTACACATTTATCTGCGTTGAAGTCCATCTGCCAATTCTCCGCCCAGTCTTGCATTCTGTCTATGTCCCGCTGCAACTTTTGGCATCCCTCCAGACCATCCACAACACCACCGATCTTTGTATCGTTGGCGAACTTGCTAACCCATCCCTCCACTTCCTCATCCAGGTCATTTATGAAAATGACAAACAGCAGGGGTCCCAGAACAGATCCCTGGGGCACTCCACTGGTTACCGACCTCCATGCAGAACAAGACCCATCCACAACCACTCTCTGCCTTCTGCCGGCAAGCCAGTTCTGGATCCACGAGGCCAAAGCCCCTTGGATCCCATGCCCTCTCACCTTCTCCAGAAGCCTTGCATGTGGGACCTTATCAAACGCCTTACTAAAGTCCATGTACACTACGTCCACCGCCCTTCCTTCGTCAATGTGTTCAGTCACATTTTCGAAGAACTCAACTAGGCTCGTAAGGCATGACCTGCCCTTGACAAAACCATGCTGACTATTTCTAATCAGTCCAAACTTCTCCAAATGTTCATATATCTTATCCCTCAGAAGCCTCTCCATCAGCTTACCAACCACTGAAGTCAAACTCACCGGTCGGTAATTTCCTGGACTATCCCTGTTCCCTTTCTTAAAGATAGGAACCACATCCGCAATCCTCCAATCCTCCGGAACCTCTCCCGTTTCCATGGACGACGCAAAGATCATCGCCAGGGGCTCTGCAACCACTTCCCTCACCTCCCACAGTAACCTGGGGTACATCCCATCCGGTCCTGGCGACTTGTCTATCTTGATAGACTAAAACTCAGAGAGAGAGCAGGAATCGAGTGGTTGCTAATCAACCACTCGATTGAAATGTATTTGGATTGAAATGCATTTGTTTCAATGCGAGAAGTGTAACAGGTAAAGCAGATAAACTTAGAGCTTGGATTAGTACTTGGGAACTATATGTTATTGACATTACAGAAACTTGGTTAAGAGAAGGACCAGATTGGCAACTTAATATTCCAAGTGGGATAGAGGGCATTGTAGAAGGGATGGGGGAGTAGCACTACTGGTTAAGGAGAATATCACAACTGTACCGTGGGAGAGTATCTCAGAAGACTCATACAATGATGAATATGTGTAGAGCTCAATGTTGGGGGTTTACTACAGGCTGGCTAATAGCTAAAGGAACAGATATGTAGCAGATTTTGGCAAGGTGTAAAAATAACAGGCTTGTTGTGGTGGAAGATTTTAACTTCCCCGATAATGACTGGAACTCACTCAGTTTTAGGGCCGTGGATGGGGCAAAGTTTGTAAGGAGCATTCAGGAGAGTTTCTCAAAACAGTATGTAGACAGTCCAACTAGGGAAGAAGCCATACTGGACTTGGTATTGGGGAATGAGCCTGGTCAGGTGGTCCAGGTTTCAGTAGGGGAGCCTCAATTCAGCAAGCTTTAAGGTATGATGGATAAAGATAAGTGTAGTTCTCAAGTGAAGTTGCTAAATTGGGGGAAGGTTAATTACAACAATATTAGGCAGGAACTGAAGAATGTAGACTGGGGGCAATGTGTGAGGATAAGCACTCCTGTGAGGATGAAGCATAAGTATGGCAAGTTTTGGGAACCTTGGATAATGGTTCAACCTAGTCAAAGAGTAAAAGGAAGAATTTGGCAAGGTTAGGAACACACAGAGCAAATGTGGAATACAAAGAAAGTAAGAAGAAATATAAGAAAGGAGTAAGGAGGGCTAAAAAAGGGTCACAAAAAGTCATGGCCAGCAGGTTTTAGGAAAATCCCAAGGCTTTTTATACATATATAAAGCGCAAGAAGGTAGCCAGGAAAGGAGTTGGCCCACTCAAGGATAGAGGAAGGAATCTATGCGTGGAACGAGAGGAAATGGATGAGGTATTAAATGAGTACTTTGCATCAGTATTCATTAAAGAAAAGGACTTGGTGGATGATGAGTTTGGGAAAGGGTGTATAGATAGTTTGTTGAGATCAAGGTATTGGGATTGGGGTTCTTGAAAAACATTAAAGTAGATAAGTTCCAAGGACTTGATGGGATATGCCAAAAATATTGAAAGAGGCAAGGCTGGAAATTGCTGGGGCCTTGAGAGAAATTTTTGTATCCTCACTGGCTACAGGGGAGGTCCCAAAGAATTGGAGAATAACCAATGCTGTTCCCTTGTTTAAGAAGGGTAGCAAGAATAATCCAGGTAATCACAGGCCGGTAAGCCTTACATCAGTGGTGGCGAAATTATTGGAGAGGATTCTTCGAAACAGGATTTACTCCCACTTACAAATAAGTGAACATATTAGTGAGAGACAACATAGTTTGTAAAGGGAAGGTCGTTTCTCACTAACTTGATCGAATTTTTTAAGAAATTGACGAAGATGATTGATGAGCATAGAGCAGATGTTGTTGTTTACATGGACTTCAGTAAGGCCTTTGACAAGGTCCCTCATGGCAGACTGGTGTAGAAGGTGAAGTTGCATGAGATCAGAGGCGAGCTGGCAAAGTGGATACAGAACTCACTTATTCAGAAGATAGAGGATAGTAATTGAAGGGTGCGTATCTGAATGGAGGGCTATGAGAAGTGGCATTCCTCAGGAATCAGTGCTGGGACCTTTGCTGATTGTTATTTATAAATGATTTGGAGGAAAATGTAACTGCTTTGATTAGTAAGTTTGCTAACGACACAAAGGTTGGGAGATTTGCGGATAGCAACGAGGATCATCAGAAAATACAGCAGGATATAAATCGGTTGGAGACTTGGGCGGAGAAATGACAGAAAGAATTTAATGCGGACAAATATGATGTAATGTATTTTGCAAGCTCTAATACAGAGAGGAAATATACAGTAAACCTTAAGAATATTGACAGACAGGGAAATCCGGGTGCACAGATACACAGATCACTGAAACTATCAACGTAGGTGGAGAAGGTAATCAAGAAGGCATACGGCATGCTTGCCTTCATCGGCTGGGGCATTGAGTTTAAAAACTGGCAAGTCATGTTGCAGCTTTACAGAACCTTAGTTAGGCCACACTTGGAATATGGTGTTCAATTCTGGTTGCCACACTACCAGAAGGATGTGGGGCTTGGAGAAAGTACAGAAAAGATTTTGATTCGTATGGAGGGCATTAATTGTGAGGAGAGGTTGGAGAAATTTGGCTTATTCTCACTGGAATGACGGAGATTGAGGGAAGACTTGACAGAAACCGACAAGATTATGAAAGGCGTGGACAGAGTGGATAGTCAGAAGCCTTTTCCCAGGGTGAAAGAATTAATTACTTGGAGGCATAGGTTTAAGTGCGAAGGGCAAGGTTTAAAGGAGATGTCTAAGGCAAGTTTTGTTTTATACCAAAGACACCTTGCTGGAACCTGCTGCAGGGGAAGGTAGTAGAAGCAATTAGAATAGTGACTTTTATGGGGCATCTTGATAAATACATAAATGGGATGGAATGGAGTGGCATGGTGACCAGAAAGCTGCCTATGCACATCAAGTGCTTCCTTCTTCTTCTCTTGAGCAGGTCCTCAATATCCCGAGTCATCCAGAGTTCCCTACTTCTACCAG
This sequence comes from Sphyrna mokarran, assembly GCA_024679065.1. Classification (NCBI taxonomy): domain Eukaryota; kingdom Metazoa; phylum Chordata; class Chondrichthyes; order Carcharhiniformes; family Carcharhinidae; genus Sphyrna; species Sphyrna mokarran. Next base: position 30,380,021 of record JAGIQG010000010.1, read on the forward strand.
CCTTGCTCTTCACTCTAAGAGGAATGTGCTTATCCTGAACCCTTTTAACATACTTTTGAAAGCCTCTCACTTACCAGACATTCCTTTGCCTTCCCATACACTCCCCCAATTAACTTTTGAAAGTTCCTGCCTGATACCATCAAAATTGGCCTTGCCCCAATTTAGAATTTTAACTTTTGGGCAGACTTTCATTTTCCACAGCTATCTCAAAACCAGTAGAACTATGGTCACTAATCCCAAAGTAATCCCTCATTAACACTTCTGTCACCTGCCCTTCGTTATTTCCCAAGAGGTCAAGTTTTGCCCCCTCTCTAGTCAACTAACTACATACTGAATAAGAGGTTCCTCCTGAACAAATCAACAAATTTCTCTCTATCTAACCCCCTACTGCTAAGGCTGTCCCAGTCAATGTTGGGAAAGCTAAAAACACCTAATATTACACTGCAGTTTTCTTGGTGCTATCTGTATTTTCCTTACACATTTGCTCCTCAAATTCCCACTGACTATTTGGGGGCCTATAGCATTACCCTATCAAAGTGATTTCCCCCTTCTTATTTCTCAGTTCTAACCATATAGACACAGTGGCCAAACACTCGGACACATCCCCTCTCAATACTGCCACTATGTTTTCTCTAATCAAAAGTAGAACTCCCCCTTCTCTCTTACCTCCTGTTCTATTTTTCCAATAGCATCTCTACCCTGGAATATTAAGCTGCCAAATTCTATCCCTCCCTTAGCCATGTTTCAATAATTCCTATAATATCCCAGCCCCCTGTATCCATCCAAGCTCTGAGTTCATCTGTCTTGCCCGTCAGGCCTCTTGCATTGAAATAAATACAGTTTAATCTGGATTTCCCTTGCTCTCTGTCTGCTTTTGCCTGATCTGTCTGGTACCAGGATTATGGACACTGCCTTTACTACATAATGTGCTCTCCTTGACTTCTGCGCTGTCCTCATACTTCTTTTCTGTCTCCCTACTGCTTTAGATCTCACTCACCTGCCAAACTCGCTTCAACTCTCGTGAATGGCTGTAGCAAATCTCCCCACCAGGATACAAGTCCCCCTCCAGGTCAGGTGTAACCCGTTCCTCTTGAACAGCTAACCCTTTCCCAGAAGAGATTCTAATGATCCAAAAAATCTAAATCTCTGCCCCCTGCACTAGCTCTTAAGCCATGCATTCATCTGCCTTATTTTCCAATTCCTAGTCTCACTAGCACTTGAGTCGGAGTCCAAAAATTATTACCTTTGAGGTCTTGCAATTTAGCTTCTCTATATTCACACTTTAGGACTTTAATCCCTTTTCCTCCTAAGCCATTGGTACCAATAATGTACAATGACCTCTGGCTGCTCATCCTTCCACTTAAGAATGTCCTACAATGGTTCAGAGGTGTCCCTGATCCTGGCACCAGGGAGGCAACACACCATCCTGGAGTCTCGATTGCAGCCACAGAAATGCCTGTCTGTACTTGTAATTAGTGAGTCCTGTATTACTACTGCTCACTTGCTCTTTGATGACTCTGCTCTACAGTAGAACAGTATGGTGTCACAAGCCTGGCTGCAGCTGGTATCCCCCTTGACAATATTCAAAATCGTATCCCTGTTTCAAAGGGGAATAGCCACAGAAGGCTCGTGAACTAACTGCCTGTCTCTCTGGCAGTCACCCATCTATCTGACTGAACCTGTGGTATGACAACCTCCTGTACCTAGTGTCTATCTCTCTGCCTCCTATATGCCCACAGTGCATCCACCTGCCGCTCCAACCGAACAATGTGGTCTGTGAGGAGCTGCAACTGGATACACATCCTGCTGACAAAGTTGTTAGGGAGACTAGATTGCTCCCTAATTTCCCACCTCTGGCAGGAGGAGCATACCACTGCCCTAAGTGTCAGACTGCCTTATGTAGGAAAAAGGATAAAAGAATCTCAACTCATCCCTCCCTTGCTTATGGCCTTCTTGATGTCCTTTTTTTTGGCTGGAGGAGATAGGAAGGGAAACACCGAAGTACTCTTGGGGTTTAACTGTTCTTTTACAACAGCTTCTCTACAGACCACCTTCCAGTAGTAGTGACTGCACCTCTGCCAATCTTACCTGCAACAGCCAATCAATTCCATCGCACTGCTTACCTCACCTGACACTTACCTTTACATGAAGATGTAGGGTGTGTTCTGGACGTCCATCTTCCGACAGCAGTGACTGCGTCCACGCAAATCTTACCTGCAACAGCCAATCTGCTCTGCTGCCCTCACCTGAACACTTACCTTCACACAAAGATAGATGGTGTCTCCCAGACGTTCACCTTCCGGTAGCAGTGACTGCACTTATACAAATCTTACTTGCAACAGCCAATCAACTCCGCTGCATCACTTGGACCATCTAGCATCTTCCCCCCATTCCCAGCACCCAACATGCTTCCAGCTCCTGACCCCAAGTGTCCCAATCCTTGGCCTCTGAGGACCACCCCCTGATACCCTTCAGGACTCATGCCATCAGATTTTACCTGGATTTTTCTGTCCCAATGGGTTCAAAGAGGTGCAGGTTAGGTTGATTGGCCATGCTAAGAAATTGCCCCTTAGTGTCCAGGTAGCAGAGGTTAAAGACATTAGTGGGTATAATATGTAGGGATATGAGGGTAGGGCCTAGGTGGGTTGTGTTCAGTGCTGACTCGATAGGCTGAAGGGCCTCTTTCTGCACTGTACAGTTCTATGGTTCTATGAGAAGCATGCTCATAATCACCAGGAGAGGATGAAGATGATGTGCCTGAGATCTGGGTTCTCAACCTTTAAGGAGCAGGTACTGGAGCTTGTGGGAGAGTAGGAGATCTAGACAATTAGTGACAGCATGGTTGGATTGAAGTAAAGAAGTGAGTACTTGCCAATCCTCCACTCTTTACAGATATCTAAAGTAAATTACATGCAACACAGATTCCTCTCCCTCCCTTGCAATTAATCCTGAATGGAAGGGATCCCAACGCACCAGGGCCATCTGGCATTACAGCTCCCAATGCTGCTGCCATCCATCTTGCCCAGACAGCTCGGAAGACTCCTCAAGGAAACCAATGAAGTGACCTCCAAGGCTGGCACTAGTTTTGCGTCAGCTTCCATCTTGTAGTTCACCATCCCAGAGACTCTCATATCAGTGGGTCAAGTTAGTGGTGAGATATCTGAGTCAGTCTGCGCACACGACACATCTGCTGATGGACACTGGATGGAGGAAGGAACATCTGAGGCCTCTGACAGTCGGTGACCTGCCAGAGGCAAGGACTCAACTGGTCCCAGGCTACCTGCTGGGACTCTGCAATCACTTCTCCCTCAGCTGCTGGAGATGCAGCAATAAAGCCAGGAAATGAAGGAGGGACTGACGGCCACATTAGACCAACTGTGAGGCTGTTGGGAAAAATCGCAAAGCTTTCAAGTGGACTAGCTATTGCCCATCTTCCGTGGTTCCCAGGCCAACACTGCAAGGGTGGCATCCACAATGGAAAACATGGGGCAAGAAATCCTCACCATGAGTGGCAGGGTCGAAACAATGCCTGAGTCACAGCAGGCCATGGTGGAGTCCCAAAGAGCCATGGTTGAGTCACAACAGGCCCTTCTCTCAAATGGCACTTGCTGCTACCATTGACAGGTGATCCCCAACTTAGAGGGCCATTGCTCAGGGCTCATCCACTATTGCAAGAACGCAGATGGTCCTCCAGGATTGATGCAGGAGCCAACAGGAACATTGATTTTTGATTTGGTTTGATTTATCATTGTCACATGTATTAACATAAAGTGAAAAGTATTGTTTCTTGCATATTATATAGGCAAAATATACCGTTCACAGGGAAGGAAATGAGAGAATATAGAATGAGGGAGGAGGAAAGACTCGAGCCCATACTGGGGGTTTCCACCTAGGAGACTGCAGCTAAGGCTACATCTTTGAACATCCTCCTTCATAACACAGGGGCATCGGAATGAAGAGGGTGCCATGAATACTGACACTTCAACGCTATCCAGACCCTGCAGAAGATCATGGCCAAGGGCATTATAGGCTACAGTAGGTAGCTGTCCACTTCCACCTTCCAATGTACATCCTGGGGAGACACCGAAATGTAGCTGTTAGCCATATAAAGTTAAGATGTTATAGTGGTATTAAAGTGGAAGGGGTGATGACCAACACTAGTTAGATAGGCAGAGGGATCTGGGTCTACAGGTACACAGGTCACTGAAAGTGGCAACACAAGTGGAGAAGCTAATCAACAATGCATACAGCATGCTTGCTTTCCTTGACTGGAACACTAAGTTTAAAAACTGACAAGTCATGTTTCACCTTAGTTTGGCTGCACTTGTATGGTGTTCAATTCCGGTCTACACAGTACCAGGAGGACGTGGAGGCTTTAGAGAAGTACAGAACAGATTTACCAGGATGCTGCCTGGATATGGAGGACATTATCTATGAGGAGAGGTTGGAGATACTTGGTTTTTTCTCATTGGAACGATGGAGGTCGAGGGCAACCTGATAGAAGTCTACAAGATTATGAGGGGCATGGACAGAATGAATAGTTAGAAGCTTTGTCCCATGGTGGAAGAGTCAATTACTAGGGGGCATAGGTTTAAGGTACAAGGGGCACAGGTTTAAAAGAGATGTACAAGGAAAGTTTTTTTTATATAGAGGGGTGTGGATGCCTGGAATTGTCCTACATTGAGATGGTGTTAGGTGTCCTACACAATCTGGTGCAGCAGTGAGGAAACCTTTTGGAGAAGGAGGAGGAGGAAGTGGAAGCCGATCAGCTGGGTGTTGCTGAGTAGGATGCCGCCCAGCAGGAGGACGACGAGCAACACCATTCAGACCCTGAATGGCTGATGATAGCAAGCAAGAGCAATGAGGGAGGTCCTGATCACCACACTTGGGTTCTCCCCCCGCACCCCCCAATCCACTTGTACAGTCCGACAATTTCCTGCAACATTGTAACACTAAAGTGGTGGGCCTGGGTACGCTGCGTTAGCAAGTTTCTGTAACATGCAGGAGGGTGGTGACAACTCATTCTGCACCATTGTGATGATGCCCTGGCGTAAACTATCTAACTCCTTCCTGAGCTCCAGATGTATATTGGCACTTGGGTCCACATCTGGGTTGTAGGTAAGGGAGCAAGAAATATCCTTGCAAAGCCCTGGAGTGGGGATGTGGACTGAATTTCTCCCAAGTTCTGGGATGTTTTAAGTTGCTGGCATGCCACCCACTGTAGCCAGTGAAATATTTGAATGCCTTGATTTCCCCAGTAGCATTGCACTGAGGAGCCTCCCACACTGACATCAACTTGCAGGGTCCCTCTGCAACCACTGGGGTAAGTACTTGCAGGAGACCCAGCGGAACAGCCCAGAGATACAGCAGGCTATGGCAACAGCTGGTGAGAGGCTAATCAGACAGAAATTGGTAATTGTAGTGTGAAAGAACATTTATTGGTGCCAATAAAAGTGCCTTCAAAGTAAGTAATAATATGAAAACATGTGAACATGAGGCTTTAAAAGTAAAGAAAATTACAGCACAGGAAGAGGCCTTTCATCCTCTCAGCTTGATGGCATGGTGGCATAGTCGTTAGCACTACTGCCTCTTAAACCAGAGATCTGGAATCAATTCCCAGAGCTTGGATCACTGTCTGCGTGGAGTTTGCATGTTTACCTGTGCCTGCCTGAGTTTCCTCCGGCTGTTCTGGCTTCCTTCCACAGTTCAAACATGTGTGAGTTGATCAGTTATGCTAAATTGTCCCTGAGTATCAAGGCATCCAGCACTGTAAATATGTGGGCTAACGGAAATAAGGCCTGGGTGGGATTGTGGTCAGTGCAGATTTGATGGGCCGAATAGCCCCTTCTGCACTGTAGAGATTCTATAATTGCAGGTGCCAGGCACTTAAACCACATTTTGAGAAGCCCAATGCACTATTGAATGAGTGGCATGATCTGCCTCATGATATTAGATCTCCATCTTAGTCTCAGGCCTCCACGCAGGTGTTATGAATCAAGCCTGAGGAAAATACGCTATGTCCCCCACGAGCCATCCCTGCACCCTGAGCTCCTCCTCAAATGTCTCTGGAACATTGATGTTCCTCAATATAAAACTTGCATGCATGATGCAGGGGTGAAGCCCTTTCTGTTCATATATCTTCCTGGATTCTTCACCAGGACCTTGACAACAACATGGGTGCAGAGTTTTACCCCCTGCACATTTGGTATCCCTGCAATGGCCATGAATCCTGCAACCCAGGCTTCCTATTGGGCCTGGTCCAGGTCAAATTTTACAGCATGGATATACAGAGCATTTGTAACTTGCTTCACACGCTTGTGGGTGGATGATTGGGAAATGCTACAAAAGGTCTCCACTGACAGTCTGGAAGATCTCAGTGGTGTAAAATTTTGTATTACTTTCACAGACACTGGGAATAGGTGTGCCCCTATGGCCCAAGATGCTGAGATGCAATAAATGGCCAGAGCTGTCAACAATACACAACGTCCGACAGTTGCTCAAAGGACACTAACATGTGGAACTGCTGAGGTCTCCATTCTCTGCTCCTGCCACTCCCACCCCCTTTTGGAACAAATGGCAGCTACATCCTGCCTCTGATGGCCACTTCCCTCTACTGCTGTGAGCGTTAATCCCAGGCATCCTCTGCCTGCAATTCATCCTCCTGGTCCCCTTCCTCAGCTTCAGCAACAACCGAAAGAACAGCAAGATTAATGGGTTGCACTGCAAAAACCATCTTGTCCTTCTGAAAAGAAGGCTGGTTTGGGCAGGGGAAAGACAGATGGAGAGATTAAAGAATTCCACTCGCCTCTCAGCCCAGTTACACACACTCTCCACTTTACTACCCCCCCTCCACCCCATAGGCCCCCAGAATAGCATCACAACCGTCTTATTCTACCCCTTCCCCCGCCTCCACTCACAAACACACACCCAGAACCCATGCAATTGTGACAAGTTTTGAGGTTACAGTGCTGCCACTGCAGAAAGTTTCCACCCCCACCAACAACAATGCTTGCTGCTGTCAGCACTAGGGCTCAAGATCAGTACTCAGAATTGGGTTGGACCCCCGTGAGCAACAATAGAGCCCCGAAACTTGCTTATAGCGCCCCCCCATCCTGAAATACAACATGGTCACTCGGAAATAAATCCTCCAAGCAGCATGGGGCACTTTAAAAGCAGCAACTTACCTCCTTGCTCCACCCTTACTGCTCTACCACCAGGTGAGCTGGGACAATTGGGAGTGAAGCAGTGCAATGCAAGCAAAAGAATGCAAATTGATGTTCTGCCCATTTTGGGTGGAGTCCTGATTGTACCGATTGTTTCGTGTGGTAAAATAGGAATAGGCGCAATCCCCGTCAATCCCCCAGTCACATTATGCCCCATTTTACGATTTTTTCTCACCTCAAAATGGGTATGATGATGATAAAATTTCACCCATAATTTCCCAATTCCTATACTCAATACCCTGACTGATGAAGGCCAGTGTACTAAATTTCTTCTTCATCATCACGTTTAACTGTGACGTCACTTACAATGAATTATGTATGTACACTTTTAGGTCTCTCTGTTTCATAACACTCCCCAGGGCCCTATCATTCACTGTATAAGTCCTTGCTTTGTTTGAATTTCTAAGATGCAACATCTCATGCAGATCGGAATTGAAATCAGTTTTCCAAATTTCCCTAAATGGGTAACTTTTGGATAACTTTCTTCTCTATCAATAAATACCTCCTAATTTAGTATCATCCACAAACTAATCATGCCTTCTGCATTCACATCCAAATTATTTTCCAAGCGATCTTGTGTCATTGGCAAATTTAGCTACCATAAATTTATTCCCTTTATCCAAATCATTGATGTTGATTGTAAAGAGTTGATGCCTTGACACTAATTTCTGTGGCACGCCATTAGTTACAGCTATGGGGTCTCAGATTAACTTATCGTCTGAGTAGCAGCACCTCCAAGCACTCCTTCTGTGCTGCACAAGTGTCAGCCTTGATTTTTGTGTTCAAATCCTGGAGTGGGTCTGGAACCTACAGCTTTATGACTGAGATGGTAAACAAGGCCATGGGTGGCACTTGCAATTGGTTTCTTTCAGCTGATTGATCAAAACATATAGATGCAATTATGTGCATTCAATATAACAAACGATCACTATTTTTAAATTTGTTTTGGATTGGTTTGTTGTATTGCTGTTCTGCAGCCCCAACATTTTATTTATTTTATAATATTTTAGCAACATTATGTGTCAATGGCAGAATGGTAATGTCACTGTATCCAAAAGTCCAGAGATAATGCTCTGAAGCCATGGTGGTATTTAGACCCATAGTGGAATCAACTTCACTGTAGATCCCATCAAGATTGGAAAATATGAATGTGACTCCTCTATTCAAGGTAGGAGGCGAGACAGAAAGCAAGAAACTACAAGAACCTGTGGACTTGCTGTACTTGGATTTCCGGAAGATATTTGACAATGATGGCATAGTGGCACAAGTGGTTAGTACTGCTGCCTCACAGTGCCAGGGACCCGGGTCAATTTCAGCTTTGGGTGTCTGTGTGGAGTTTACACATTCCCCTTGTATTTGTGTGGACTTCTTCCAGATGGTCCAGTTTTCTCTCACAGTCTCAAGATGTGCAGGTTGGATGGATTGATCGGGCTAAATTGCCCCTTAATATCCCAAGATGTGTACATTAGATGGATTAGCCATGGTAAATGTATGGAGTTTCCAGGATATGGTGGGGTTTCAGGGCAAGGGTAAAATACTCTGTCAGAAGGTGGTACAGACGCTGTTTGAGGGAACTGAGTCTTCTGAGACCATGTAGAACTTCAACAAAAATGGCTTTATTCAACATGCGTGAGGGAGGGCAGAAGACATGTAATGACAGCTTGCTTCCAAGCTGCTCAAATGATAATCAGTATTCACCAAAAAGATAAATGATGGATAAATGAGTCTGGGAAAAGATGTGTAGATAATTTGAGTCATGTTGAGGCCAAGAAGGAAGAGGTATAGGGGTTCTTGAAAAATATAAAGGTAGATAAATCCCCAAGGCCTGATGGGATGTACCCCAAAATAATGAGAGAGGTAGGAAATTATTGGAGCCTTCAGAGAAATCTTTGTATCCTCACTGCCTACGAGAAGGCCCTACAAGATTGGAGAATAGCCAATGTTATTCCCTTGTTTAAGGAGGGTAACAAGGATAATCTAGGTAACGACTGGCCAGTGAACCTTACTTCAGCGGTCGGGAAATTATTGAGAGGATTCTTCGAGACAGGATTTACTCCTACTTGAAAATAAGCGGACATATTAGCAAGAGGCAACATGGTTTGTGAAGAAGAGGTCATAAACTTGATTGGGTTTTTCAAGGAAGTGACGAAAATGATTGATGAGAGAAGGGCAGTAGATGTTGTCTACACGGACTTCAGTAAGGCCTTTGACAAGGTCTTTCATGGCAGACTGGTGCAGAAGGTGAAATCACATGGGATCAGAGGTAAGCTGGCAAGGTGGATACAAAACTCACTCAGTCATAAAAGACAAAGGGTAGCAATGGAAGGGTGTGTTTCTGAATGGAGGGCTATGACAAGTGGTGTTCCTCAGGGATCAGTACAGAACCTTTACTATTTGCAATATATATATATACACAAATGATTTGGAAGAAAACATAACTGGTTTTGATGAGTAAGTTTGTGGATGACACAAAGGTTAGTGGAATTGCAGATAGCGATGAGTACCATCAGTACATACAGCAGGATTATATATCGGTGGTCTCTTGGATGGAGAGATGGCAGATGGAGTTTAATCCAGACAAATGTGAGGTAATGCATTTTGGAAGATCTAATACAGGCAGGAAATATTCAGTAAATGGCAAAACCTTTAAGGGCATTGATAGGCAGAGGAATCTGGGTGTACAAGTACACAGGTCACTGAAAGTGGGAACAAAGATGGAGAAGATAGTGAAGAAGGCATAAGGCAGGCTTGTCTTCATCGGCCAGGGCATTGAGAAATAAATTTGCAAGCCATGTTGTAGCTTTATAGAACTTTAGTTAGGTTGCATTTGGAATATAGTTTTCAATTCTGGTCGCCACACTACCAGAAGGATGTGTAGGCTTTGGCAAGATACAGACTGTTATCTACAAGGAGAGATTAGAGAAACTTGGTTTGTTCTCACTGGAACGACGGAGGTTGAGGGGCCACCTGATAGAAGTCGACAAGATTATGAGAGGCATGGACAGAGTGGATAGTCAAAAGCTTTTTCCGAGCGTGGAAGGGTCAATTACTGTGTGCACAGGTTTAAGGTCATCCACCAAGCCTCTTTGGTAAATACAAACACAAAGTACTCATTTACTACGTTGCCCATTTCCTCTGGCTCCACGCATAAATTCCCTCCTCTGTCCTTGAAGGGGCCAACCTCTTCTTGGTTACCCTCTTGTTCTTTATATATGTATCAAAACCTTGGGATTTTCTTTAATGCTGCTGGCCAATGACTTTTCATGATCCCTTTTGGTCCTCCTTATCCTTGCTTAAGTTTCTTTCTGCTTTCCTTGTGCTTCCTGCCTAGTGACTAGGACAGAAAGCTGGGGGTTTTTGCTCATAAAGCAAGCAGTGATTCATGCCTCAATGCCCCTTTAGAGGATGTCAAAAGTGCCAAAGAGGAAAGCTGTGAACTTATCCAAGGCGGGGTTGGATCTGGGGCAGTAGGGGCAGAGAAGGAATGTCAAAGAATGATGAAGATTTGACAGACCAGAGTAATTAAGAATAGAGAAGTGAAAGGGGATAGGACAACAGGATAAAAGTGGTCTATGAAGGGTAAAAAGACAGAGAATAGGGGCAATGGAAGAGATGGATTCAAGTTTAGAGCAGCAGCCAAGATGCACACACAGCTCACAACATTCTAGCATAAATGTGCACGCAGCAAAAAAGAAATGACACAATCGATAGATGTAGGGACAGCTTCAGTTAGGCAACCTTTCTCATTTGTAATATCACTGGTGACAACAGATAGAGTTCTCTGAAAATGACTAAGTGTCATTTTATAGAATCATACAGTGCAGGAGAGGCCCTTCAGCCCATTGAGTCTGCAGAGATGTGCGCGCAACACCTGACCTTCCACTTAATTGTATTCATCAGCACTTAAACGTCATGATATGTCAAGTGCTCATTCAGGTATTTTTTAAAGAATGTGAGGTAATCTGTCTCTACCATGCTCCCAGGCAGCACATTCCGGACCGTCAACACTCACTGGCTAAAAACATTTTTCCTCACGTTCTTTAAACTTCCTGCTCCTCAACTTTAACTTATGTCCTTTCATGACTGACCCTTCAACTAATAGGAACAGCTGAGCATGAAAAATGGGTGTGATTTGCACCGGTATGTCCAGCACAAATCAGATTGCGCTTTTCCCACACTTAGTCATTTTTTGGGAGAGAGTGAGCTTTGCACCAGTTCTGAGGAGGGCTAAATACTCCAGAAGCCCAGCTTCAAAGAGATTGGATGATATTTTTAAAGGGCATTCCAATCTCATAGTAATGTGGCAGACCCTTTCCCTCCACTCAAAGACATCAAGAGCCTCCTCCTTCATAGATGGCATGTTTCCTCACCTCCTCCCCAACAAAGGTCACTAGCATCAGTTCGTTGGAGCTCTCTCAATGGGTGGCCCTTCATGACCCCACTATATGCCCTATCCTTCAATGATAACCCTTCATTTCTCCGCCTTCCTAACCCCCCCCCATGACCCCTTTTATGCTTCCCTTCATCACTCCCACACATGGCCCACACTCGCTCATTGGTGCCACCAGGCTGACCAGTGGTCACTGCCAGACATGTCAGTGTGCCATTTGGGTCCTGCCAATGTGCCAGATAGGCACTACCTAACAGGCACTGGCTGGTCATGATCCCGATCAACCAGGACCTTTAATGGCGCCTATGCCTCCACCACCAGTTCTCCACTAGTGGAGACCAATAGTGATTTGTGCTGGTGTGACCTCCCGCTGGAGTGGTGACAGCATTCTGGGGGAGGGGAGGATTGTTTGCCAAACTCACTATTGAGATTGAGATCTAATCAATCTCATGCTAATCAATCTTGTACCCTTCTTGGATGCAATCCAGTTCATCCAATAGAAAGGGGCTAGGAGAAAACTGTTTGTTACTGGGTACAAAACCATTTTACACACGCTATTCTCCAGGATCGGTGCAATCTGCTCCAGACATGATAAGGTCAGAGACTCGTCCTTTATGTCATTTTATAGCATTTTCCTTTCTCCTCTTCTATATACTTACTCTTTTATTTCGTCTTTGTCCTATTTCCTTACATTGAGCCCAAGGAAAAAGTTGCATCAGGACAGGGTGGAAAATTTTACTGAATGCTACAAAGACTTAATGGGAAGCCTCAAAGACACATTTGAAAGCACAACTGTTCCTATTCGTTCAATCAGAATTACAGCAAATACACAGTTCACTGCTGGTTACAGTAGCAAAGATCTTCTTTATTTTGAGATGGCCTTTTAAACCCACACAGCAATTGATAAGTAACTGAACAGCATGTTATAACACTGAGAAAAAACATCAGTATACATAACAGAAATGTAACAGTGTAGAGACCCACTTATACCCACCTGAATGGATTCTGAGTGTCCAGATCAATATGTAGGCCATTTATAAACAAAGCTGAATCTCCAGTTTGAAGTCCCAAAGTTTCTGCAAAATGCTAAATAAACCAAATGGACTTTTAGAGAAATAGTTTCCCATTTGGTTAATACAGCAAGTGAAAGTGATCACATTCACCTATTTGCGCTATTGTTTTCTCAATTCTTGAAATTTCTAGTGAACCTCAAGCAACCTAACATCATTGATTGTTTAATGAATAGATATCTCAACAATTAGTTAGCACAACATGCAATTTCCAATTATGTAAAAAGCAAAACCATACATACTGAATCAAAAAATAAAATTGAAGTAAAAAATCGACAACTTTTGGAAAATACACACCATTCCGTATCATCATTATGATTTGGAGGCTTTGTAGTGCAATAGTAATGTCCTCCATCCCTGGACCAGAACAATGTGGTTCAACTGCTATGCCAGGTCTCATTGGCCATGAAAGGAATGTTCAAGGTGATACAACTGGTTCATAATCAGGTTGGAAATCATTTCCATCATTCTTTCCAAGGCTAAAAATGGGTGTGAAGGTATGCTAACAATATCATTGTGATTTGAAGTTTTAGGGAAATCAGTTTCCTTTCATAGAATTCCTATGGAATAGAAGCAGGCTATTCAACCCATCAGATCCTCACTGACTGTGGGAGGAAACCAGCACATGCAGGGGAAGCTCATGCAGGCATGAGGAGAATGTGCAAACTCTACAATGACAGTCGCCCAAGTCTGGAATTGAACCAGGTCCAGACTTAAACCCAGGTCCCTTGCGCTGTGAGGCGGCAGTGCTAACCACGGTGCTGTCCCATTTATCATTATTTACACAGAAATTTTCTTCAGCTATCATTGGAACGCTGCTAAACTAACTCAGATTCTACACTGGTATTGAACGAATCTTTGTATGAATATATTGACATAGCACTGTTTTAGAATAAGATTTTAAACCTCAGAATCATAGAGGTTTACATCATGGAAACAGGTCCTTCGGCCCAACTTGTCCATGCTGTCTTTGTTTTTAAACCCCTAAGCTAATTCCAATTACCCACATTTAGCCTATATCTCCACTCCTAGCTCCTCTGTATTGTCCTCTCTCTGCATCGCTGTGAGGTTCTCCTTAACTAACAACGCCATTCCTCCACCTCTTCTGGATCCTCCTCTGTCACACCTGAAACACTGGGTATAACAGTGACCACAATTCCGTCTACTTTAGGGTACAGATGGAAAAGTTGCCCGAAGGGCAGGGTGCTGAATTAGGGGAAGGCTAACTATGGTCAGATTAGGCAAGAACTTATGGAAAGTGTTTGGGAATGGTTGTTCGAGGGTAAGTCCACGCTAGGCATGTGGGACTCTTTCAAGGGAATACTGAAAATATTGCAAGATAAATATCTGCCAGCCAAGAGGAAAGATGGGAAAGATAGGATTAGAGAGCCATGGATTTCTAGGGATATTGAGGACTTGGTTAGGAAGAAAAGAGAGGCGTATGATAGGTCAAAGCAGCTGGGAACAGAGACAGCGTTGGAGGAATATAGAGAGAGTAGGAGGGAGGTCAAACGGGGAGCTAGAAGGGCAAAAAGGGGGCATGAAATGATTTTGGCAGATAGGATTAAGGAAAATCCAAAGGCTTTTTACTCTTGTGTTAGGAATAAAAGGGTGGTTAGAGGAAAAATCAGACCTCTTAGGGACGGAGGAGGGGAACTGTGCTTAGAGCCCGAGGGAATAGCGAAGATCCGGAATGAATACTTTGCGTTGGTATTCACGAAGGAGAGGGGCTTGTTGACAGCTCCTGTCTCTGAGGGAGCTGTGGACCAGTTGAGGGAGGAAGAAATCATAGAAGCTTCTAGGTAGCATTAAAACTGATAAATCTCTGGGGCCTAATGGCATTTATCCCAGGCAGCTTAGGGAGGTGCGAGGTGAAATTGCTGGGCCTCTGACGCAAATCTTTGTCTCTTCTTTGGACAAAGGTGAGGTCCCAGAGGACTGGAGAATAGCTAATGTTATACCGTTGTTTAAAAAGGGTAGTAGGGATAACCCTGGCAATTAAAGGCCGGTGAGTTTGACGTCAGTGGTAGGGAAGCTGTTGGAGGGGATTCTTAGAGATAGGCACTTACAGCGTTGCAATCTGATTAGGGATACGCAGCATGGATTTGTTAAGGGGAGGTCATGTCTTATGAATCTGGTAGAATTTTTTGAGGAGGTGATGAAAACGGTGGACGAAAGGCAAGCTGTTGATGTCGTCTATATGGATTTTAGTAAGGCGTTTGACAAAGTCCCTCATGGGAGGTTGGGTGAGAAGGTCAAGGCTCATGGGATACAAGGACAGGTAGCTAGATGGATAAGTAGCTGGCTTGGTAATAGGAGACAGAGAGTAATAGTGGAAGGGTGTTTTTCTAGTTGGAGGTCGGTCACTAGTGGTTTGCCGCAGGGCTCAGTTCTGGGACCTCTTCTATTTATAATATATATATATAAATGACTTGGAAGAGGGAGTAAGTGGAGTGATCAGCAAGTTTGCAGACGATACAAAGATGGCTGGACTTGTGGATAGTGAGGAGCATTGTCAGGTGATGCAGCAAGACATAGATAGGCTGGTAGCTTGGGCAGACAGATGTCAGATGGAATTTAATCCTGATAAATGTGAGGTGATGCATTTCGGGAGAAAGAATGTATATGGAAGAGAAGGGAATGGTTTAGTTTGGAGGGGCATTGCTTTTTATTTTGGTCGGCACAACATCGAAGGCCGAAGGGCCTGTTCTGTGCTGTATTGTTCTATGTTCTATGTTCTAATGTAGCGGGTAGTTATATGATAAAGAGTAGACCTATTAAGAGTATAGAAACGCAGAGGGACCTGGGAGTGCAGGTGAACAAGTCTCTGAAGGTGGCAGAGCAAGTGGGGAAGGTTGTGAAGAAAGCATATAGTATGCTAGCCTTTATAGGAAGGGGTATAGAGTACAAGAGCTGGCCTTTAATGTTGTAGTTGTATAAAACTTTGGTTAGACCTCATTTGGAATACTGCGTCCAGTTCTGGTCGCCCTACTACCGGAAGGACGTGGAGACTCTGGAGAGAGTGCAGAGGAGGTTTACCAGGATGCTGCCTGGTATGGAAGGTCTGAGTTACGAGGAGAGATTAGGCAAATTGGGACTGTTTTTCCTTAGAAAGACGTAGACTTAGAGGAGATCTGATAGAGGTGTACAAGATTTTGAAGGGGATAGATAGAGTAAACAGGTTTAAGCTTTTTCCTAGGATGGACTCAAATAGCACGAGGGGTCACGGGCTTAGGGTGAGGGGGGTAAGGTATAATTTGGATGCTAGAGGGAGTTTTTCCACACAGAGGGTGGTGGGGGTATGGAATGTGCTGCCAAGTAAAGTGGTGGAGGCAGGTACTCTGGAGATATTTAAGAAATACTTAGATGGGCACATGAACAGAATGGGAGTGGAGGGGTATAGAAAACTGGTTTAAAATAGGGATCATGAGCCTTGGGAGTCCCTGGGAAGTGTGTAAATAGATGATGATATTGATGTACTTGTTTTTATCCTACAGGTGCTTTGGTCCACCTTGTTGTCTAACGAGGGGCATACACGCGATGGGTCGTAGAGGGCTGCTCTTGGATTTTTTTCTAGAGTATCCTAGTGCTTCACGTCGTTAGTGTACGCTTGACCTGGACCATTTGATGGGCAACACGACAGCTCAGTGACTATCGCTGTGCTGTGCAGATACATGGATTTGGGCCTGTGTCTGTGGAAGTTTGCGCATTCTCCCCGTGCTTGAATGGGTTTCCTCCGGGCGCTCCGGTTTCCTCCCACATCCCAAAGATGTGCTCTTAGGCTAACTGGCAAAACAAATTCTCCCTAAATTGTCTCAAATTTGGTTTTTAATCCATAGATCTATAAACATGGACAGGAATTGCGGGTAGAGGTGGGAACATGGGGTGGCAGAATGGGCTCGTTAGGCCGAAGGGCCTATTTCCCGTGCTGTTTTGTTCTTTGTTCTATCTGTCGATACTCATCATATCCATGTAACTATTTCAATGCTTTTTAAAAGAGAAAATTGTACCCGCCTCTACCACTACCTCTCACAGCTTGTTCCAGAAACTCACCACCCTCTGTGTGAAAGAATTACCCTCTAGACATTTTTGAATCTCTTAGCTCTCACTTTAAACCTATGCCCTCTGGTTTTAGACTCCCCTACCTATGAAAAAAGATGTGTACTATCTAGCTGATCCATGCCCCTCATTATTTTATAGACATCTATAAGATCACCCTTCAACCTTTTACACTCCAGAGAAAAATGTTCCAGTCTATCCAGCCTCTTCTTATAACACAAACTATCAAGTCTTGATAGCATTCTAGTAAATCTTTTCTGCATTCTTTCTCGTTTCATAATATCCTTTCTATAATAGGGTGACCAGAACTGTACACAATATTCCAAGTGTGGCCTTATCAATGTCTTGTACAACTTCAATAAGATGTCCCAACTCATGTATTCAATGTTTTGACCAATGAAACTAAGCATGCTGAATGCCTTCTTCACCATTCTGTCCACTTGTGGCTCCACTTTTCAGGAGATATGAACATGTACCTCTGGATCTCTTTGTTCTGTAACTCTCCCCAACGACCTACTATTAATTGAGTAAATCCTACTCTGGTTCAACCTATCAAAATGCATCACCTCACATTTATCCAAATTAAACTCCGTCTGCCAATCGTCAGCCCATTGGCCCAATTGATCAAGATCTCACTGCAATTGGAGATAACTTTCTTCACTATCTATGACGCCACCAATCTTGGTGTCATATGCAAACTTACTAACCACACCTCCTGTATTCTTATCCAAATAATTCATATAAATGACAAATAACAGTGGACCCAGCACCGATCTCTGAGGCACACCGCTGATTTCAGGCCTCCAGTTTGAAAAACAATCCTCTATAATCACCCAGTGGCTTCTGTCAAGAAGCCAATTTTGTATCCATTTAGATACCTCACTCTGGATTCCATAAGATTTAACTTTATACAACAATCTACCATGTGGTATGATAGCACAGTGGTTAGCACTGCTGCTTTATAGCTCCACGGACTTGGATTCGATTCCCGGCTTGGGTCACTGTCTGTGTGGAATTTGTACATTCTCCTGGTGTTACATGGGTTTCCTCTGAGTGTTCCAGTTTCCTTCCACAATCCAAAGACGTGCAGGTTAGTTTGATTAGCCATGCTAAAATTGCCCCTTTGTGTCCTGAGATGCATAGGTGAGAGGGATTAGCGAGTCAATACATGGGATGTGAGAGTAGGGCCTGGGTCGGATTGTGGTCAGTCAGACTTGATGGGACAAATGACCTCTTTCTGTACTGTAGGGTTTCTATGATTCTTTTTATGATTCTATCTGCAACTCCACCAATCTGAGTATCATCCACAAACTTGTTAATCAAACCAGCTATGTTTTCTTCCAAATCATTTATATATATTACAAACAGCAAAAGTCCCAGCACTCATCCCGGAACACCACTAGTTACACTCCTTCAATCAGAAAAATACCTTTCCACAACTACCCTCTATCTCTCTAGTTCTGAATCCATCTAGCTAGCTCAGCACTGATCCCGTGAGATTTAATCTTTTGCACCAGCCTACCATAAGGGACTTTTCAAATGCCTTACTAAGTATATGTAGGCAACATCCACAGCCCTTCTCTTATCAATCATTTTTGTCACCTCCTCAAAAAACTCAATTAAATCGGTGAGAGATGACCTCCCACATACAAAATAATGCTGTCTGTCGCTAACAAAACCATTCAGTTCCAAATGTATACAAATCCTACTCCCAAGAATCTTCTCCAACAGTTTCATTATTACTATTGTCAAACTCACTGGCCTATAATTACCAGGGTTATCCTTGTAATCACTAGTAGTGTTATAGAGCTAATAGTGTCATAAAAACTGCCATAGTGGCTTCACATTTATGTTATATCGGTGATCAATCAAAAATGCCACATTTCATTACAAATACCAAATTTCCAAGGACAAAAGGTTGTCATTATCATAGCTTTCTGAAACTAAATTTAAGGTTTTTATTTCTGTAAATCAAGCTCAAATATAAGACAGAATGTTAGAAAATTTCAGTTGAACCTGAAATATAGACATAGCGACAGACTGAAATGGAATTTTATTCTGATGAATTCTTTAATCCCTCAAAAATAGACACAAGAACTTTTTGTTAATTTTATTAAAATAAATTCAAAAGATGCTTTTAAATCAACAAGTACAAAAGAAAATCTGGAATTAGCTCAAATTTCAAATCCAATATTGGCATTTCGGATGGCACAGTGGTTAGCACTGCTACTTCACAATACCAGGGACCAAAATTCAATTCCTGCCTCAGGTGACTATCTGCATGGAGTTTGCCCGTTATCCCCTTGTCTACATGGGTTTCCTTTGGGTGCTCTGATTTTCTCCCACAGTCCAAAGATATGCAGGATAGGTTGACTGGCCATGCATATTGCCTCTTCGTGTCCCAAGATGTGTGTACATTACAGGGATCAGTACATAGAACATTACAGCGTAGTACAGGCCCTTCGGCCCTCGATGTTGCGCCGGCCAGCGGACCCTCTAACCTAAACTATTCCAGTATCATCCATATGCCTATCCACCGAACATTTGAATGCCCCCAAAGTAGGCGAGTCCACAACTGCTGCAGGCAGGGCATTCCACGCTCTCACCACCCTCTGTGTAAAGAACCTGCCTCTGACATCCGTCCTATACCTACCACCTCTTAATTTAAAGTTATGTCCCCTCGTGTTGGTCATCACCATCCGAGGAAAAAGGCTCTCACTATCCACTCTATCCAGTCCTTTGATCATATTATACGCCTCAATTAGGTCACCGCGTAACCTTCTTCTCTCTAATGAAAATAACCTCAGGTCCCCCAGCCTTTCCTCATAAGGCCTTCCCACCATACCAGGCAACATCCTGGTAAACCTCCTCTGCACCCTTTCCAATGCTTCCACATCTTTCTTATAATGCGGCAACCAGAACTGTGCGCAATACTCCAAGTGCGGCTGCACCAGAGTTTTGTACAGTTGTAACATAACCTCACGGCTCCTAAATTCAATCCCTCTACCAATAAACGCTAACACACCGTACGCCTTCTTAACAACTTTATCAACCTGGGTGCCAACTTTCAAAGAGCTATGTACTTGTACCCCAAGATCCCTCTGCTCAACAACACTATTAAGGGTCCTTCCATAGCCCTATATTTCATATGCCTGTTATTCCTACCAAAGTGAATCACCTCACACTTATCCGTATTGAATTCCATTTGCCACCTCACGGCCCAGCTCTGCAACCTATCTATGTCCCTCTGCAAACTGTAACATCCATCCTCGCTATCTCCAACTCCCCCCACTTTGGTATCGTCAGCAAATTTACTAATCCAACCCTCTACACCCTCATCTAGGTCATTTATAAAAATGACAAACAGCAGTGGCCCCAAAACAGATCCTTGAGGAACACCACTTGTAACTGCACTCCAGGTTGAATATTTCCCATGGATAAATCCATGACAAAAGCTCTGAGTAAAATGCCATTTTGGAAAGTCAGTGTAGGCTCGATGGGCCAAATTGCCTCCTTTGTGTTGTAGGAATTTTATGATTAATGTATCAGATTTATTTTATTTATTTAAAGTCAAAAAGAAATGATGGAGGCAGAGATTATAATTAACAATTTTGAACTTAATGTTGAGCTCAGAAGGCAGCAGTGTACCAAGTCAAGACTTGAGGTACTATTCCTTCAGCTTATGTTGAGCTTTGGATCATTGTAGCAGACCTTGGAGAGAAATGTCAGAAGCAAGGTGGAGAATTAAAATTGCCATCAATCTCCCTCAATCCCAGTCTACTTCCTTTCCAAAAATCCATCAGTGTGATTGCCCTGGGTGATTAATTCTTTCAATCTTTTCCAGTGCCTCTGAATGTATTTCTTCCAATCTCAACGCTATTCTACCAATTCTCATCCTATTTCTTCCTACCTACATTTGTGCCTATAGCAAATACCCTATATTGTTTTAGCAGTTCTTAGTTTCCTGGTGCTGCTTACTTTCCACCATTTACATCTAATCCTTTACACCTCCACTCTTCTCTTTTCTGACTGGCTGAACTTGTTCTCATACTGAGCATTCCTTCTTCAATTCCACTACTTTCTTCAAATAAAAGTGTTGTTATAGATATTTACACAGGTCTCAGTTATGGCTGTTTTTTGGTCAGATATGTGGAACACTTAATCTTCCAGTCATAGGCCCTCTCCCTTGCATCTTTTTCCAGTACATTGCTAGCTGTGTCAGTGTTGCTTCCTGCCTCTTCTGTCATATCCATTTGTCTCTGCCAAAAATGAACTGACTGGTACACTACGTGGTCAAATCTTGTGCTGAGAGCTTCATTTATAATTAGAACATAGAAAAACTATAGCACAAACAGGCCCTTCGGCCCACAAGTTGAACCTACTAGGCTTACCTATAATCCTCAATTCTATTAAGTCCCATGTATTAATCCAGAAGTCTCTTAAAAGACCCTATCGAGTTTGCCTCCACCACCACTAATGGCAGCCGATTCCACGCACTCACCACTCTGAGTGAAAAACTTACCCCTGACATCTCCTCTGTACCTACTCCCCAGCTCCATAAACCTTTATCGTCTTGTGGCAGCCATTTCAGCCCTGGGGAAAAGCCTCTGAGAATCCACCCGGTCAATACCTCTCAATACTGTGTACACCTCTATCAGGTCACCTCTCATCCTTCATCTCTCCAACGAGAAAAGACTGAGCTCTCTCAACCTATCCTCAAAAGGCATGCCTTCCGATCCAGGCAACATCTTTGTAAATCTCCTCTGCACCCTTTCTATGGCTTCCATATCCTTCCTGTAATGAGGTGACCAGAACTGAGTACAGTACTCCAAGTGAGGTCTGATCAGGGTCTTATTCAGCTGCAGCATTATCTTCCAACTCCTAAACTCAATCCCTCGATTGATTAAGGCCAGTACACCATACGCCTTCTTAACCACATCCTCTACCTGCGAAGTCGATTTGAGAGTCCTATGAACCCAGACTCCAAGATCCTTCTGATCTTCCACACTGCTAGAGTCTTATCCTTAATACCATTCCTTCATCCCATTTGATCTGCCAAAAGGTACCATAATACATTTATCCAGGTTCTCTGCCACTTCTCTGCCCAGTCCTGCATCCTATCTGTGTCATGCTACAACTTCTGACATCCTTCCAAACTATCCACAACACGTTAAACCTTCATGTCATCGGCAAACTTATCAACTCATACCTCCAGGTCATTTATAAAAATCACAAACAGCAAGAGTCCCAGAACAGATCCTGGCAGGATGGTTGGCTAAGGCTTTGGGGGAGAGTTTAAACTAGAATGAGTGGGGGGAGGGAATCGAAATGAAGTGACTGGGAGCAAGGAAGTTAGCTTATAAGTAGGGAGGGATTTGTCAACAGTGTAAGAGGGAGGATAGACAGGTGATGGAAAAGGGGAGCGCTCAGGCCGAAGGTTTGAGATGTGTTTGTTTTAACGCTAGGAGTGTTGTGAACAAAGTGGATGAGCTTAGAGCGTGGATCGCTGTTTGGAAATGTGATGTGATGTGGTGGCCATTGCAGAGACTTGGATGACTCAGGGACAGGACTGGATACTTCAAGTATCGGGTTTCAGATGTTTCAGAAGGGACCGGGAGAGAGGCAAAAGAGGTAGGGGAGTGGCATTGTTGATCAGGGAAAGTGTCACGGCTGTAGAGAAGGTGGATGCCATGGAGGGATTGTCTACAGAGTCTCTGTGGGTGGAAGTTCGGCACAGGAAACGGTCAATAACTTTACTGGGTGTTTTCTATAGGCTGCCCAATAGTAACAGGGATGTTGGAGAGCAGATAGGGAAACAGATCCTGGAGAGATATAATAATACCGATTTTAAATCCAACCGATTTATTTGATAGTAAATCCACAAGCTTTCGGCCTTCGTCAGGCGAATGAGGTGTTCTGGTCTCCAAAAGCACACATATCAGCACAGACAGTTTACAGATTGCAGATTAGAATGCGAATCCTTACACCTAACCTGCTGTTCAAGTCTTAAAGTGGCTAACAGCAGAGGTTAGAGAAATGTGTATTGTCTCCAGACAGCACAGTAAGTGAGGTTTTTTGCTAACCCAGGCAAGTCATGAGGGTTACAGATAGTGTGACATGAAGCCAAGATCCCTGTTAAGACCGTCCTCATGTGTGTGGAAACTTGGCTATCAGTCTCCGCTCAGCAACTCTGCACTGTCGTGTGTTGTCAAGGCCCCCTTGAAGAATGTTTACCCGAAGGTCGGAGGCCAAATGCCTGTGACTGCTGAAGTGTTCGCCCACAGGAAGGCAACTGTTTTGCCTGGTGATTGTTGAGCAATGTTCATTCATCTGCTGTCGTAGTGTCTGCATGGTCTCCCCAATGTACCATGCTTCGGGACATCCTTTCTTGCAACGTATTAGGTAGACAATGTTGGCCAAGTTGCAAGAGTATGTACCGTGTACCTGGTGAATGGTATTCCCACGTTTAACGATGTCATCCATGTCTATGATCCAGCATGTCTTGCAGAGGTTGCAGTGGCAGGGTTGTGTGGTATTGTGGTCACTGTTCTCCTGAAGGTTGGGTAGTTTGCTGCGAACAATGATCTGTTTGAGGTTGTGTGGTTGTCTAAAAGCAAGAAGTGGGGGGGTGGGGATGGCCCTAGCGAGATGTTCATCGTCATCAATGATGTGTTGAAGACTCCGGAGAAGATGTTGTAGTTTCTCCGCTCCGGGAAAGTACTGGACAACAAAGGGTACTCTGTCCACCGTGTCCCATGTTCGTCTTCTGAGGAGGTCAGTGCAGTTTATCACTGTGGTGCGTCGGAACTGTTGATCAATCAGTCGAGCACCATATCCTGTTCTCATGAGGGCATCTTTCAGCGTCTGGAGGTGTCTGTCACGATCCTCCTCATCTGAGCAAATTCTGTGTATACGGAGGGCTTGTCCATAGGGAATAGCTTCTTTAACGTGTCTAGGGTGGAAGCTGGAGAAGTGGAGCATTGTGAGGTTGTCTGTCGGTTTGCGGTATAGTGAGGTGCTGAGGTGACCGTCCTTGATGGAGATGCGTGTGTCCAAGAATGTAACTGATTCTGGAGAATAGTCCATGGTGAGTCTGATGGTGGGATGGAACTTGTTGATATCATCATACAGTTGTTTCAATGATTGTTCACCATGAGTCCAAAGGAAAAAAATGTCATCAATGTATCTAGTATATAACCTTGGTTGAAGATCTCGTGTGGTGAAGAAGTCTTGTTCGAACCTGTGCATGAAGATGTTGGCATACTGAGGTGCGAATTTGGTCCCCATGGCTGTTCCGTGTGTCTGAATGAAAAGCTGATTGTTGAAGGTGAAGACATTGTGGTCCAAGATGAAGCGGATGAGTTGTAAAATTGCATCCGGAAACTGGCAGTTGTTGGCATTGAGTACTGAGGCAGTTGCAGCAATACCATCTTCGTGGGGGATGTTGGTGTAGAGCGCCGAGACATCCATTGTGACAAGGAGTGTCCCTGGTTCAACTGCTCCATGTATGCCCAAGCCATCAGGAGGTGCGTGAACACCAGATTCATCAACCGCACTTACAAGACAGTCCCAAACATCACCCAAGCACAACGCAAGGCCATCCATGCTCTCAAGACCAACCGCAACATTGTCATCAAACGAGCAGACAAAGGAGGCGCCACTGTCGTACTGAACAGAACGGACTACTGTGAAGAAGTGTACCGACAACTAAAGAATGAGAAACACTACAGATAGTTACCAGCAGATCTGTCCAAAGAACACACTCGTCAACTCAACACTCTGATTAAAACCTTTGATCCGAACCTTCAGAACACCCTCCAGGCTCTCATTCCACGTACTCCCCGCATTGGAGATCTCTACTGCCTCCCAAAGATACACAAGACAAACATACCCGGCCGTCCCATCGTATCGGGCAATGGGACCCTGTGTGAGAACCTCTCCGGCTATATCGAGGGCATCCTGAAACCCATCGTACAAAGAACCCCCAGCTTTTGTCTTGACACTACGGACTTCCTACAGAAACTCAGCACACATGGAGCAGTTGAACCAGGGACACTCCTTGTCACAATGGATGTCTCGGCGCTCTACACCAACATCCCCCACGAAGATGGTATTGCTGCAACTGCCTCAGTACTCAATGCCAACAACTGCCAGTTTCCGGATGCAATTTTACAACTCATCCGCTTCATCTTGGACCACAATGTCTTCACCTTCAACAATCAGCTTTTCATTCAGACACGTGGAACTGCCATGGGGACCAAATTCGCACCTCAATATGCCAACATCTTCATGCACAGGTTCGAACAAGACTTCTTCACCACACGGGATCTTCAACCGAGGCTATATACTCGATACATTGATGACATCTTTTTCCTTTGGACTCATGGTGAACAATCATTGAAACAACTGTATGATGATATCAACAAATTCCATCCCACCATCAGACTCACCATGGACTATTCTCCAGAGTCAGTTGCATTCTTGGACACACGCATCTCCATCAAGGACGGTCACCTCAGCACCTCACTGTACCGCAAGCCGACAGACAACCTCACAATGCTCCACTTCTCCAGCTTCCACCCTAGACACGTTAAAGAAGCCATTCCCTATGGACAAGCCCTCCGTATACACAGAATTTGCTCAGATGAGGAGGATCGTGACAGACACCTCCAGACGCTGAAAGATGCCCTCGTGAGAACAGGATATGGTGCTCGACTGATTGATCAACAGTTCCGACGCACCACAGTGATAAACCGCACTGACCTCCTCAGAAGACGAACACGG
Source organism: Sphyrna mokarran (assembly GCA_024679065.1). Taxonomy (NCBI): domain Eukaryota; kingdom Metazoa; phylum Chordata; class Chondrichthyes; order Carcharhiniformes; family Carcharhinidae; genus Sphyrna; species Sphyrna mokarran. The sequence goes on from JAGIQG010000010.1 coordinate 30,405,547, forward strand.
AACACGGTGGACAGAGTACCCTTTGTTGTCCAGCACTCCCCCCAGAGCGGAGAAGCTATGACATCTTCTCCGGAGTCTTCAACACATCATTGATGACGATGAACATCTCGCTAGGGCCATCCCCACCCTCCCACTTCTTGCTTTCAGACAACCGCACAACCTCAAACAGATCATTGTTCGCAGCAAACTACTCAACCTTTAGGAGAACAGTGACCACAATACCACATAACTCTGCAAGACATGCCGGATCATAGACATGGATGACATCGTCAAACGTGGGAATACCATTCACCAGGTACACGGTACATACTCTTGCAACTCGGCCAACATTGTCTACCTAATACGTTGCAAGAAAGGATGTCCCGAAGCATGGTACATTGGGGAGACCATGCAGACACTACGACAGCAGATGAATGAACATTGCTCAACAATCACCAGGCAAAACAGTTGCCTTCCTGTGGGCGAACACTTCAGCAGTCACGGGCATTCAGCCTCCGACCTTCGGGTAAATGTTCTTCAAGGTTGCCTTGACGACACACGACAGTGCAGAGTCGCTGAGCAGAGACTGATAGCCAAGTTTCCACACACGAGGATGGTCTTAACAGGGATCTTGGCTTCATGTCACACTATCTGTAACCCCCGTGACTTGCCTGGGTTAGCAAAAAACCTCACTTACTGTGCTGACTGGAGACAATACACATTTCTCTAACTTCTGCTGTTAGCCACTTTAAGACTTGAACAGCAGGTTAGGTGTAAGGATTCGTATTCTAATCTGCAATCTGTAAACTGTCTGTGCTGATATGTGTGCTTTTGGAGACCAGAACACCTCATTCGCCCGACGAAGGCCACAAAGGCCGAAAGCTCGTGGATTTACTATCAAATAAATCAGTTGGATTTAAAACCGGTGTTGTCAAACTTTACTGAGTTTACCCCAGTCCAACGCCGGCATTTCTACATCGAGATATAATAATAACAGAGTTGTCATGATGGCAGACTTTAATTTCCCAAATATCCATTGGAATATCCCTAGGATAAGGGGTTTGGAGGGAGAGGAGTTTGTTAGGTGTGTTCAGGACAGTTTCCTGACACAGTATGTGGATAAGCCTACAAGAGGAGAGGCTGTATTCGATCTGGTACTGGGTAATGAACCTGGATAGGTGTCAGATCTCCCAGTGGGAGAGCATTTTGGGGATACTGATCATAACTCTATCTCTCCTTTACACTAGCATTGGAGAGAGATAGGATCAGGCAAGCCAGGAAAATGTTTATCTGGAGTGAGGGAAAATATGAAGCCATCAGGCAGGAAATTAGAGATGAAAATTGAAAGGAGATATTCTCGGGAAAAAATATCTTAAGATGGCAGATCTTCAAGGAATGTTTGGCTGGAGTTCTGCAATGACAACGTTCCGATGAGGCAGGGAAGTTTTGGTAGGTTACAGGAACCATGGTGCACGGAAGTTGTAATGCAGCTAGTCAAATACTCAATAATTAATTTTTTTTATTTCAGGTATAAGTGGTATGGAAATAATAATCATAACAAGCTCAACAGATTTATCCCCAAAGTGCTAATTTTTGAACAAACTTATAAACAGAGCTTTGCACAGAATCTGCATCTAGTTCCCAAGATGTTAAATAAGAATTGGATACTGGAGCTCTAATTCATTGGGATTTCACAAAAAGCACCAAGTGATGAATTTGCAATTGTCAAAAGGATGTTTTAAAAGGTCTCCATGATGTATTTATTTTGATTAAGTTAATAGTTTACAACTAGTTAGCTTTAAATCAAAGTTAATAATCTTCTAACAGTTGTCTAGACTCATGGAGATGCTACAGTTTTTAACAGCAAAAACATTCCTACCTTTTGATTTGTCTCTATTTCTTTTCGCATTTCCTGGTTTACAGCTATTTTTGTCAGCGATCTGTGGTAAATTTCAAATAAAACATTTTAGAAACAAAAATTATGACATTCACTTTTCCAATATGAATTTTTTTTCTTTTATAGAGTTATGCCTTACTTGCAAACTTTAATGCTGGAACTCTAAATTCTGTCCAGAGAAAGTAATTTTATTTAATTGGCCACCTCTTTTTGTGGCCAATTAAATAATGCACCGCAGGCAAATGGATATGGCTGGATTGCAACAATATAATTTCTGATAACTTTATCTTGTAAACTTTATGCACAGTTACCATCTAATTCCCAAAATAATGTGTAAGGGTTGCTCCAAGATGTTATTTGAAAAATTAGTGAGTTATAATTGGAGAAAGGTAAAACCCAGCAAGTTGTGGTGTAGAAAAGATGCGCCATGGGCAGTATCCTGGTGTTATGAGACTTCTTACTGTGTTTACCCCAGTCCAACAACTAGCATCTCCACATCAATCCCTGTCACTAGCAGAAACCCCACAAATCTTCGTGTCATCTGTGAACATATTAATCAGATAACCCACATTTTCTCCAAATCATTTATATACACTACAAGTAACAGAGATCCCAATGGAATATCACTATATAGAGATCTCCATTCTGAAATTCCATCTTTCCAAGCTATTCTCAGTGTTCTATGGCTAAGCCAGTGCTGTATCCATGTAGATAGCCCACCTGAATCCCATGATTTTAGCTTTTGTACCATTCTGCAATGTGGGACCTTGTTAAATGCCTTACTAAAGTCCATATAAACCACATCCACAGCCCTTCCCTCATCAATCACCTTTGTCACCTCATCAAAATATTCAGCTTGGTGAGACATGACCTTCCCTGTACAAAACCATGCTGCCTGCCACTAACTAGTCCATTTTCTTCCAACTATGCATATATCCTGTCCCTCAGTATCATCTTCAAAAACTTCCCCAACATGGATGTCAGGCGTACCAGCCTATAATTCCCTGAATTATCCCGGTTTCCCTTCTTAAACAAGGGAACAAAATCGGCTATTCCTGGCTCTTTGGAACCTCATCTGTGGTCAAAGAGGATGTGAAGATATTTGTTAAGTCCCCAGTTAATTTTTCCCTTGCCTCCCACAGTAATATGGTTAAATTCTATCTGGCCCCGGGGATTTATCTATCTTAATGCAATTTAGGATACCCAATATTTCCTCCTTCCATATATTAATATTCTTGAGAGCGTTCACACACCTATCCCTGACCCCAATGAACCATGTTCTTCTCCTTGGTGAAATATAAAGTATTCATGAAAAATTCACCCACTTCGTGGGGCTTGACACATAACTTCCCTTTATTGTTCTTGAGTGAGCGTACTCTTTCTTTTGCTACCCTCTTGCTCCTAATAAATTCATAAAAAGCCTTGGGATTCTCCTTGATCATGTTTGCTATAGATTTTTCAAGGCCCTTTTTAGCCTTCCTAATTCCAGGTTTAAGTTCTTTCCGACTTTTATTATACTCCTCAAGGGCTTTGTCAGTTTTTAAATGCCTAAATCTATTGTACGTATCCTTTTTTCTTTTGACTAAGCTTATAATTTGTCCTTACCAATGGTTCCTGAATCCTGCCATTTCTATCTTCAATTTTGTGGCATGCGCCTGTCCTTCATTTCAATCAAAAGCCTCCCAAATGTCAGACATGCATTTGCCCTCAAATAGTCATTCCCAATCCATATTCCCCAGTTCTTGTCTAATTTGGATGTATTTTGACCCTGCCCAATTATGCACCCTCACCTGAGGGCCACTCTTGTCCTTATCCACGACTACTCACTAACCACTATGGTACTATACTATCCATAATGTCTCAGGAATATTTCTACTTCCTATTGGCTTTGTTCTATTAGCTCGATCAGGCCAGCCTTCTAATATTTACAATGTTCTCTAAAATAAGAATTGCAACTGTGCTATCTTAGAAGTCTGTTATGATCTTTCAAATCATTAATTATTTTCCTAGAGTTGCTGAAACGCAACTTAGCAACTATATTTAACCACTATTTGTGTCATACTGTGTGCTTTTTCTACTTGAAACAAGATGTTAACATAAATGTTTCTATTGACAAAATGTCATAATTGATTGGTTACGCAGAACTGTAGATGAATATATGTTCCAGAAGCCTTTTCTCTTCTTAAAAGCATTAACACATTATACTTTTAGGCTGAAATGTGTAAATAATATTAATATTAATAATAATACTCCTTACCTGGCTTTTGCTGGGAAATTCTGACTAAGGTCTCGCATTGTCTTCAAAACATCATGAACAGGAGTGGAGACAATGCGAGTCGCTGTTTGGAAACTTAGATCTGAAAGAAAAAATTGGGTATGAAGCCTGTAGAATGTTTATATCAGCTTAGTTTCCACCTTTAAAAAGATTCTGCAGATTAAACCCATCTATAGACCATAGAATAGTACAGCACAGTACAGGCCCATCGGCCCTCGACGTTGTGCCAAGGTTTGTCTGAACCCAAGATCAAGCTTCCCACTCCCTATCATTCTGGTGTTGTCCATGTGCCTACCCAATAACTGCTTCAACCCAAGAATACATTAATGCGAAAAGGACAATCCTGTTTGCATGTACAATGCATAGAAGTGGAAAAATTAAAATTCATAACATAGAAATTAACGTTTGCCTGGAGACACGGGTCAATTTTCAGCAGCATATTCGTGCCCCAGGTTTATCTGAGGTGACCAACAAGGGATTGAGCTGAAATGCTGATTTTGCACAAGAAACCATCTTGGTAAAGGGGTTATAGAGTAATGGAGATTAAAATATGTGTTAGTAATCAGGAAAAAGGTTGTATGGAACATTACTACCTAGCATTTGTCTATTCTCTCTGAACAGCAACCTGCTGTTTGGAAGTAAATAGTGCTGATGTGGATTTTGAATGCCTCTGGAAGCATGTTTACTTGCTACTGCAGCTGCAAACAGGGCATCAGACAATTCAGGAGACCTTCTGGAACATTTTGTCAAAGTTTCACCACCACTCTAGCAACATTTATTCTGCAATTCCTCTCAGTAAAATTAAGAGGAAATGCTGTATCGGTTTACCAACTGGGATTCATCATAAGAAGAATGAGGGATCATAGTGATCTTGTTAGGGTGACGCTTTGGCAAGGAGTGGGAGGACAGGACACCAGGGAATGCAGTAAGGTTTGTTTCAGTAAAGGACGACAAAAGGATGTGATGAAATACAACCCCACCAGATCAAGAATGTCATTACCCCTTCAGAACCCCCAGTGCCCACATCCAAGACCTGTGTATTTGCTCCCTGAGTTCCTGAGCTTTCCAACGTATCACTGGGTGTCAGCCACCACACGTAACACCTGATACTGGTAGAATTTTCCTATTTCTGCGAAGTGCTAGCTGAGGCAAATATTAATACCTCAGCTCTCTGGCTGCACAATTGGCTTTTCGTACACTGTGCAATACTTGGTGCAAAACAAAGGAACCACCTCTACATGGGCAAACCTCTTCCTCTCCATGGACATGGGAACTGAAGGAGGGCTAGTAACCATACTAATAAGCATACTTATTGAAAGGATTAAAATATTCAGTTTAGTAGAAAACTTGTAAACATTGCTGGCTGTCAGCAAGTACCTAAGGGCACAAATTGCAGGGTGTTAGTTCTCGGGCAGAAACATCACATGTGTCAACTGTCACAGATTGTAAAACAATGAGAGGAGGATAGCGAACATGGTACCGTTGTTTAAAAAGGACAGACCATTTTGGTCTGATAACCAAATAGTCAAAAGGTAACATAGGAAAACAGCAGATTGAACATAAGGGTTTGTTTGTCTGTCAAACTTCCCTAGTCTGAGAAAATTGGACATTGGGTCTTGGACATAGAAAGGATAATTGATATTTCTAAGTCAAACACAAGTTGTTATGTTATGGCTAAATGTGGCTGAAAGTATCAGAATAGATAGTATATTCAAGTCTTCACACTGAAGAGGGGAATTATGCTAGAATCTGAGGGAATGGGGGAGATCCTGAATGAATACTTTGCATCAGTATTCACAAAGGAGAGGGACCTGTTGTCAGGTACTGTCTTGGAGGGAGTTGAAGACCCATTAGAGGAAATACCTATTACGAGGGAGCAAGTATTAGGGTTTTTCAGTAGTATTAAAACTGATAAATCTCTGGGGCCTGATGGCATTTATCCTAGGCTGCTTAGGGAGACGAGGGATGAAATTGCTGGGCCTCTGACGCAAATCTTTGTCTCTTCTTTGGACACAGGTGAGGTCCAAGAGGACTGGAGGATAGCGAACATGGTACCGTTGTTTAAAAAGGATAGTAGGGATAACCCAGATAATTATAGGCCGATGAGTTTGACGTCAGTGATAGGGAAGTTGTTGGAAAGGATTCTTAGGGATAGGGTGTATAAGCATTTATAGTATGGCAATTTGATTAGTGATAGGCAGCATGGCTTTGTAAAGGGGAGGTCGTGCCTTATGAAGCTGGTAGAATTTTTTGAGAAGGTGACAAAAATGATCGATGAAGGACGAGCCGTCGATGGATTTCAGTAAGGCGTTTGACTAAGTCCCTCATGGTAGGTTAGCGGAAAAGGTTAAGGCTCATGGGATACAAGGTCAGGCATCTAAACGGATTGGTAATAGGAGACAGAGAGTAGTAGTGAAAGGATCCTTTTCTAGCTGGAGATGTATAACTAGTGGTATGCCGCAGGGCTCAGTATTGGGACCTTTGTTATTTGTAATATACATAAATGACTTGGAAGAGGGAGTAAGTGGGATGATCAGCAAGTTTGCAGATGATACAAAGATGGCTGGATTTGCTAATAGTGAGGAGCAGTGTCAGGCAATGCAGCGGGATATAGGTATGCTGGTATACTGGGCAGAGAGATGGCAGATGGAATTTAATCCAAATAAATGCGAGATGATGCATTTTAGAAGTAATGTAGGGGGGAGTTACACAAAAAATGGTAGGCCTATTAAGAGTATAGAATTGCAGAGAGACCTGGGGATGCAAGTACAGAAGTCCTTGAAGGTGGCAGTACAGGTATAGAGGGTGATGAAGAAGGCCTATGGTATGCTTGCCTTTTTCGGGAGGGGTATAGAGTATAAAAGTTGGCGTCTAATGTTGCAGTTGTATAGAATGTTGGTTCGCCTGCATTTGCAATACTGCGCCCAGTTCTGGTCGCCTTACTACCTGGAAGGGCGTGGAGAGAGTGCAGAGGAGGTTTACCAAGATGTTGCCTGCTATAAAAGGGCTGAGCTACAAGGAAAGATTGGGCAATTAGAAAGGCGGAGAATGAGGGGAGATTTAATAGGGGTGTCTAAAATTATTAAGGGTATAGATAAAGTTAACAGTAGTAAGCTTTTTCCTAGGTTGGATACAATAATTACGAAGGGCCATGGGGTTTAGCATGAGGGGGGTCCCGAGGTATAACTCGGATATTAGAGGGAAGTTTTTCACAGAGGATGGTGGGGGCCTGGAATGCAGTGCCAAGTAAGCTGGTGGAGGCAGGCATGCTGGATTGTTTAAGGCACATGAGCGAACTAGAGATGGAGGGATACAGGAGACTTTTCTAAATAAATATCAAGAGCCTTGATTCAATTGATTCCTGTGGACCTTCCAACATATTTCATGGCTAACTTGCTTTATTTCTGCGCTTCTGGGGATTCTGTAAATGTCTAAGTTTTTGCATATCTATTGATGCCTTTTCTTTTACTTCACAGGTGTTTTTGTCCGCCTTGTTGACCAAAAGGAGCATATACACGGTGGGTCGTGCGAGAGCTGCTCTTGGATGTTGTTTCAAGAGTTGCCTAGTGCTTCACGTTGTACTGCACGCTTAAAATGGACCATCTGATGGGCAACATGACAGCTCAGTGACTATCACTGTTTGCTGTGCAGATACATGGATTTGGGCCAATGTCTGTAGGAGTTTGCACATTCTGTGATTGCGTGGGTTTTTCTTCCAGTGCTCCGGTTTCCTCCCACACCCCAAAAATCATGCTCTTAGGCTGATTGGTGTAACAAATTGTCCCTAAATCAGACTTCCCTCAAGCTTCCCCGATAGGTGTAGACAAAAGTCATAGGTAGAGGAGGGCACTCAATGTAAAATGACAGTGTGGGCTCGTTGGGCCAAAGGGCCTGTTTCCCATGCTATATTGTTCTTTGTTCTTTTTGTTCTGATTGAACATTATAATCAATATATGTGCATATGTTGTCATTGGTTGGTAGTATTTGTACCTTATTACCTTTATTGGCCTTTGACAAGATACCACATGGCAAGTTGTTGCATATCTCACAGGATCCAGGGCGAGGTATCTAAATGGATACAAAATTGGCTTTTTGACAGAAACCAGAGGGTGATTGTAGAGATTTGTTTTTCAAACTGGAGGCCTGTGACCAGCAGTGTTCCTCAGGGATCAGTGTTGGGTCCATTGATATTTGACGTTTATATTAATGATTTGATGAAGATATAGGAGGCATAGTTAGTAAGTTTGCAGATGATACCAAGATTGGTGGCATAGTGGACAGTGAAGAAAGTTATCTCCATTTGCAACAGAATCTTGATCAATTGGGCCAGTGGGCTGATGAATGAGATGGAATTTAATTTTGATAAATGTGAGCTGATGCATTTTAGTAGATTGAACCAGGGCAGGACTTACTCAGTTAATGGTAGGGCATTGGGGAGAGTTACAGAACAAAGAGATCTAGGGGTCAGAACACTGAATAGAGGAGTTGGGACATCTTATTAAGTTGTACAAGGCATTGGTAAAACCACACTTGGAATACTGTGTGCAATTCTGGTCACCCTATTATAGAAAGGACATTGTTAAACTAGAAAGAGTGCAGAAAAGATTTACTTGATACTACCGGGACTTGATGGATTGAGTTACAAGAAGAGTCTGGATAGACTGGGTCTTTTTTCTTTGGAACGTAGAAGGCCAAGGGGTCTATAAAGTAATGAGGGGCACAGTCAATATCTTTTTCCAAAGGTAGGGGAGTCTAAAACTAGAAGGCATTGGTTTAAGATGAGAGGGGAGACATAAGTGTCCAGAGAGGCAATTTTTTCACACAGAAGATGATGAGCATCTGGAACAAGCTGCAAGAGATAGCAGAAGTGGGTACAATTTTGTCTTTTAAAAGGACTTGAGATAGTTACATGGGTACAAAGAATATAGAGGGATGTGTGCAGTTGGGATTAGCTTAGGGATTTTAAAAAAAGGACAGCGTGGACAAGTTGGGCCTAGGGCCTGTTTCCATGCTTAAACCTCGACGACTATGACTCTTATGCATGATATAAATCTAATCAATAGTTCTGAGCAGATATAGATAACTTCTGTGAAAATGTACATCTTTAATTGGCATAAGCTAATTACTTGTAATCGAATCAGGAAGTCTATTTGTTTGTGTGATGTATCTTGTACTGTGGACTGCATCACCAGCTGGCCAACTGGAACCCTAGCTGTAGATTGTAATAAAAGCTACTTGTAAAACTCTGAAATTCTTCATCTGATCATTTGACAGGAACAAAGTCTGGAACAGCTGGATAGCAAAGAACCACACTACAAATTGGTAATAAGATGGCATTCACTCAGGCTGGCTAGGCACACATTATCTACAGATTGTAGGTTATCTTTTGATTCTCAACTGGATACTGTTGTGAACCAGTCATCAAAACCTGCCGAACCCATAGTAGACCAGGTGAAAGGAATGCAGTTGAATCCTTGAGAGCAGTTGTAAAAAACCACAAGCGCCACAGCAAGAGCTGAAAAGGCAAAAAGCTGAGAAGGCAAAAACCGGGAAGGCAGAGCTCGAGTTAATTAGTGAATGGGGAGGAAGAATTATGTCCTCATTCACCCAGAAACATTTACAATTAATTAGCAAAATGCAAAAAGGGGGATTCCAACAGATACCCTACATGCTTATTTCAAGCTCATTCTGAATGAGCTTGAGATAAGCCAAATGGATACAAAATTGGCACGATGACAGAAAACAGAGGGTGTTAATAGAACATAGAAAAACTAATTCTTTTGCTCTTCACATGCTTGTAGAACGCTTTGGAGTTTTCCTTAATCTTACCTACCAAGACCTTCTGATGACCCCTCTGACTCTCCTAATTTCCTTCTTAAGTTTCTTCCTACAAATCATATACTCCTCTAGATGCCTAACATTACCTAGCTCACTGAATCTTTTGTACACTTTTCTTTTTTTGTCTAGATTCATTACAATTTTCGTGAACCACAGTTCCTGTAACCTACCAAAACTTCCCTGTCACACGGAACATTGTCGTGCAGAACTCCAGACAAACATTCCTTGAAAATCTGCCACATTACTTCTGTACATTTCCCTGAGAAAACCACCTTCCAATTTATGTCTCTAATTTCCTACCTGATGGCTTCATAATTCCCCTTACTCTAGATAAACACTTTCCTAGCTTGCCTGATCCTATCTCTCTCCAATGCTAGTGTAAAGGAGATAGAGTTATGATCACTATGCCCAAAACGGTCTCCCACTGAGATCTGACACCTGTCCAGGTTCATTGCCCGATACCAAATCAAGTACAGCCTGTCCACTTGCAGACTTATCCAGATACTGTGTCAGGAAACCTTCCTGAACACACCTAATAAACTCCTCCCCATCTACATCCCTTATTCCAGGGAGATTCCAATTAATATTTGGGAAATTAAAGTCTCCCAGATGTTATTATTACATTACTTCAAGATCTGTTTCCCTGTCTGCTCCTCAACATCCCTGTTACTATTGGGTGGCCTGTAGAAAACATCCAGTAAAGTTATTGACCTGTTGCAAACTTCCATCCACAGAGACTCCGTAGACAATCCCTCCACGGCGTCCACCTTTTCTACAGCCGTGACACTATCTATGATCAATAGTGCTGCTCCCCCTTCTCTTTTGCCTCCCTTCCTGTCCCTCTTGAAACATCTGAAACCCAACACTTGGATGACTCAGGGACAGGATTGAATTCTTCAAGTCTCTGTAATGGCCACCACATCACACTTCCAAGCAGTGATCCACACTCTAAGCTCATCCACTTTGTTCACAACACTCCTAGTGTTAAAACAAACACATCTCAAACCTTCGGTCTGAGCGCTCCCATTCTCCATCACCTGCCTATCCTCCCTCTTACACTGTCGATAATCTCTCTTTATTTGCGAACTAACCTCCTCTCTCCAGTCACTTCATTTCAATTCTCTCCCCGCAACCATTCTAGTTTGAAGTCTCCCCAGTAGCCTTAGCCAACCTTCCTGCCAGGATATTGGACCCCCAGGATTCAAGTGCAACCCATCCTTCTTGTACAGCTCACACCTGACCCTAAAGAGGTCCCAATGATCCAGGAACCTGAATCCCTGCCCCCTGCTCCAATCCCTCAGCCATGCATTTATCCTTCACCTCATTCTGTTCCTGCTCTCACTTTCTCGTGGCATAGGCAGCAATCCCAAGATTATTTTGCATTCCTTTGCATTCCTCCTTCTTAACTCTCTACCTAACTCCCTATATTCTCTTTTCATGACCCCTTCCCTTTTCCTACCACGTCAGCAGTACCAGTATGTACCACAACCTCTGGCTCCTCTCCCTCCCACTTCAGGATTTCTTGGACGCAACCAGAAACATCCCGGATCCCGGCACCAGGGAAACAAACTACCATCCGAGTTTTCTGTCTGCTTCCACAAAATCACCTGTCTATTAGTAGAGTTGTTTTTCAAACTGAAGGCCTGTGACCAGCAGTGTGTTGGGTTCACTGTTATTTGTCATTTATATTCATGATTTGGATGAGAATTTAATAGGCATAGTTAGTAAATTTGCAAATGACATCAAGATTGGTGGCATAGTGGACAGTGAAAAAGGTTATCTAGGATTGCAACGAGATCTTGATCAGTTGGGCCAGTGGGCTGACTAATGGCAGACGGAGTTTAATTTAGATAAATGTGAGGCAATGCACTTTGATAGATCGAACCAAGGCAGGACGTACTCACTTAATGGTAGGGTGTTGAGGAGAGTTACAGACAAAGAGATCTAGGGGTAGAGGTTCATAACTCCTTGAAAGTGAGTCACAGGTGGACAGAGTGTGAAGAAGACATTCAGCATGCTTGGCTTATTGGTTAGAACATTGATTATAGGAGTTGGGACGTCTTGTTGAAGTTGTACAAGACATTGTAAGGCCACACTTGGAATGCTGCACACAGTTCTGGTCATCCTGTTATAGAAAGGATATTATTAAATTAGAAAGAGTGCAGGAAAGATTTACTAGGATGCTATTGGGACTTGATGGTTTGGGTTATAAGGAGAAGTTGGAAAGACTGGGACATTTTTCCCCTAGAGCATAGGAGGCTGAGTGTGATTTATAGAATCTATAAAATAATGAGGGGCATAGAACAGTCAATATCTTTTCCCAAAGATAAGGAAACTAAAAGACATAGGTTAAAGTGAGAGGGGAAGATACAAAAGGGTCCAGAGGGACATTTTTTTTTAAACAAAAAGGGTCATGAGTTACTAGAAAAAGCTGCTAAATATAGTAATAGAGACGTACAATTTTGTCTTTCAAAAAGCATTTAGATAATTACGTGGATAAGATAGCTATAGAGCGACGTGGGCCAACATGAGCAACTGGGACTAACTTAGTGATTAAAAAACAAAGTGGTAGCATGGACAAATTGGGCAGAAGGGTTTGTTTCCATACTGTAAACCTTCTTTGACTCTATAAAATGAATATCTGTCTAAGAAATCATAGAAACATAGAAGATAGGTGCAGAAGGAGGCTATTTGGCCATTCAAGCCTGCTCCGCCATTCATTACAATCATGACTGATCATCCAATTTAATTGCCTAATTCTGCCTTTTCCCCATAACCTTTGATCCCATTTGCCCCAAGTGTGATATCCAGCCATCTCTTAAATACATTGAATTCAGGCTGTTTTTCAAATTTCAGAAGATTGAAGTGAAGGTTTGAATGTTACAGAAATTGTCAAATGTTATAGAAAACTCGCAGTTTGGCAGCAATCCAATCTGAACTTTCCAGCCTGGAGACTGTGTGTCTATGATTATGTATCCACCTATGTTAGTCTATAACCGAGAATTTATGGGGTTAGTTAAATCTGGAAATTTTAAACATAGGCTGGAAGAATTTGGAATAAGTGTGGGAATTTTATCATGTAAATCAACCCAGCTAAAGAACAAAGCTTTTGCAGATGTATGTGGGTGAGTATAAATTTGAAATTTTGAATCAATAAAGAACAAATATTGCCCATAAAATCAGGCATTGGAAAAATTGGCTTAAACAGAACAAAAAGAGTTAAGTTATAATAAAAGGAGAATGGAGAAATGTGTTTCTTATTATCATCAAAAGGTTGTGAGCTTGTCAAGCTCTGTCACTTTAAGAATGATGTGGAGGTGCCACGTTGGACTGGGATAGGTACAGTAAGTCTCACCAGGTTAAAGTCCAACAGGTTTATTTAGTAGCACAAACTTTCAGAGCATTGCTCCTTCATCAGCTGAGTGGACTCACCAAGTCTTACTGTTACTTTAAGAAGCTATAGTTCCGAGAATACTGAAAATTATTTGTTTGAAATTTATTGCTGCAGGAACCAGTGTGTTCCACTTGGTTTACCTGGATGCTCAGAGTTGCCAGACGTGCTATGTTGATCTGCTTGTGTAAGATGATATTTGTAGGTTGTACATTTCAAACTCTTAATGTTTCTGTCTGCTATTGTAAATTTGAATTCACCTACTGTAAGGATTCTATGATTCTAAACTGGCAAAACTTCAATGAAGAGGGAACAAATATTCTAGAAACTCAGAACATCATTGATAAAAAGCAGGCAGCATAATGGCACAGTAGTTAGCACTGCTGCTTCAGGTTCAATTCTGGCCTCAGTCCACTGTCTGTACGGAATTTGCACACTCTTCACATGTCTGCAAGGCTTTCCTCTGGGTGCTCCAGTTTCCTCCCACAGTCCAAAGATATGCCAGTTAGGTTAATTAGCCATGCTAAATTGTCAGGGGAATTAGCAGGGTAAACACGTGGGGTTATGGCACTAGGGCTTGGATGGGACTGCAGTTGGGACAGACTCGATGCACTAAATGGCCTCCCTTCTGTACTGTGCAGACTCTGTATGAGAATGAGATAGTTTTAGGCATGTTTAATACTGTGTTGGATTGATCTCAGGTTAAAACTTGTCTCGTCGGAAGATACATTCCTGATACAACTGGCACAATTAAAAAGAAAATTCTAGAACTGAATACTATAGAAAGAAGTTTAAAAGGAAAGATTGCGAAGTAAAAATGAATCTCAAAGCTTGCACTTGATAGATTAAAACAAAGATGGGTGATCACATAATGATGTTGATTTGAGGACTTTTACTCCAGCCCTAGTACAAACAAAGAACAAAGAGCAACACAGCACGGGAAACAGGCCCTTCGGCCCAACAAGCCCGCTCCGCCGTCCTAACGTCTTAATGACATATCCTTGACTTTAGGCTATGCCTATTGTTGAAGATTCCCATTTAGGGACCAATATAGGGACAATTTGTTACCCAATCAGCCTAAGAGCAAGTTTTTGGGATGTGGGAGGAAACCGGAGCACCCGGAGGAAACCCACGGAACCACGGGGAGAACGCGCAAACTCCCACAGACACAGGCCCAAATCCATGTGTCAGCACAGCAACAGCGATAGTCTCTGAGCTGTCATGATGCCCATCAGATGGTCCAGTTTAAGCATACACTGACGACGTGAAGCACTAGGCAACTCCTGAAGCAACCTCCAAGAGCAGCTCTCGCACGACATGCCGCATGCATGCCCCTTGTTGGACAACAAATTGCCTGTGGAAACAAATAAGACTTAATTAAACATGCTAAAAAAAAAAGTAGTAGATAAAGAAGTCTTGGCTATTTGCAGCTGAAGGTATATCTATTTATGCAGAAATTTGGAATTGCATAATTTTAAGGTTTTGAATTGTCAGATATTTTCAGATGAATTGGGCGGCACAGTAGCAGTGGTTAGCACTGCTGCTTCACAGCTCCAGGATCCTGGGTTTGATTCCTGGCTCGGGTTACTGTCTGTGTAACTGATCCTTTTTGCAGTAAGAACAACAGCACCACTCACTGTTCCATGCCCTCAGAAGGCGCATATCTGGAGAAAGGTAGTAACCTGGGCTACCAGCAAAGAATTCTGCGCTGTTTGGGAAACCCAGGCACAATGGGATCATCACTGGGATATGGGTTCCTTGGAGTCCTGGGAAACTGCACATCAAAAGTACTGGAGGCTGTCAACTAAGAAATGGCTGAACTGAGATTATACACACAGCAGACATGATATGCAGTAGACTACCAGTTAGCACAACAGAGGGAAGTATGTACAATCATAGGAGACAAATGCACATCCATGTCACAGACGAATTCTATAACATCGCACAAGTCATTAACAACATCAGAAAACAGCTTGATAATTTCATACAAAGACTCAAGAAAGAGAGTAGCTGGCTGGAATGGCTAGTGGAGGGATTCTGGGGATCCGATTTAATGCATGGACTGATCATTCCCATTGCAATTGTAGTTGTCTGTTATCTAATTGTTGGATGCCTTAGTGTCTGTTGTAACGAAATGGTGACACGAATTGTGCCAGGAGCCAATGTAACCATCAAGGAAGAATAAATGATGGGAACCTCTGAAGATATCGAGAACTACAAAGGAAAGAAGATGAACATCTACCTGTGAAGATGCTGTTGTTGGTCTAGGGATTATTAAATAATAATCTGACCAAAAAGGGGAGAATTTAAACTGATGGACACAAAATGGTTACCTGGCACACAAAATGGACTCTGGGAAGGGACATTAAAAGGCACTGAGTTTGGGCGCAGACAGTTACACAGAAAGTTAAAACCTGCAGCATCTGAATTGCTGCATGAAGCTGGTCAGACCTGGGACACATTAAGACTTGAAATAAGAGCAGACCCAGAATAATGAGTTTGATAATAAGATCAGCCACTGATGGCGACATAAATATATATATATTGACACCAGTGATTGATAGAGGACATAACTGCATAAATGTACACATTCTACCTACAATGATACGTTAACTGTCCAAGTCCATCCCTATCTGCTTGTAATGATGTGTTAACTGTCGATGTCTGTATCTGCCTACTCAACTTGTAACGATGTGTTAACGGCTAATTCTGTACTATCTATTGTCTAAAAGGTATAAAGATGCTCAACTACCATTGTGTAGTTGAGAAGGTAGCTGCCAAGTACTGCAGAGTACCAGTGTTTTTTCCCAAAGCTTTGTCTGAAATAAAACTGTTTTGGTGAACCTTAGAGTCTGACTCCGAAGTGGTAAATTTCCCACAACAGCCTAATCCTGTTTTCTCCAATTAGTCTTTGATTCTGTTTGCCCCAGTGCTTTACCCAGCCACCTCTTGAATCAATTTAATGTTTTGACATCAACTACTTCTGTGGCATTAAATTCCACAGGCTCACTACTCTTTTCATGCAGCCTTATCAGGGTCCAGCATTCCTCCCTTCAGTATTCACTCTGTTTTCCATTGTTTAACCTCTTCATCTACCTCCTTACCCCTCTGTTTGACATCGTGAATCCATGGCCTTCCCTCCCTCACCCTCCTTGCATAGCCCTTCTTCCACATTATTCCATTTGTCTTCCATCCTACAGGTTTCACCTCCCACTCCACTCCCAATCAAAATTCAGACACTTATTGCAATAGCTGCAATAGACCCGCAGGACAGTGCTGTCTGAAGAGGTACTTGTCTGTGGCACCAGGAGGAAGGAGATCCCCGTACTCCCAAACCACAGGCACAGTACAGATACAACCTGATGACACAGGAAGATTCATGGATCTGTAAAGCAATAAGAAATAGGATTAGGAGTAGGCTATTTGGTGCCTCATTCCTGCTCTGCCACTAGAATCATGGCTGATTAAACATTCCTCATGTCCATTTTCTTACCTTTCTCCCTATCCTTGATTTCTTTATACATCAGAAATCTATCTATCTCAGCCTTAAATATACACAGTGACACTGCTGCCACAGCTCTCTGTGGCAAGAAGTTCCAAAGACTCACAACCCTTTGGGAGAAGAAATTCCTCCTCATCTCAGTCTTAAATTGGCACCCTCTATTCTGAGGCTATTCCTAGACTCTCCCAAGATGGAGGCATCAGCCGGAATTTTACAGGCTTGCCCGCCCTACAGACATTCTCCGTTGGCCTCGAATGGGATCTTACGAGCTTCGGGTTGGCATGTCAGTAAAATTCTATCCATCCTCTCTGCACAACAGTGTCCATGAAGATCAGCTCAGCATGGAGATGGAGAGCAGGAACTGGTCTGCCTCAGCAGTTGCATCAGACGAGTAGCGCAGCATCATAGTAGCTGTTTGTTGCATTCACCTTGAAGTGTCTAGCAAACTGAGGACGGCCTTATGCACACCACTCTTCAGCAATCAGATTTCACACCAATGTAATTTCATGCTGGTGTAATGAAAGGCTGGAAGACCTATGGGATGCTGACTGGCAACTGTTTTAAGGTGCACTCGTGCAATGTAAATGAATGCAAATAACATTCACACCAGCTAACAGGAATACCATTAATCTCCCTTTGGGAGAACTGCAACTTGATTTTAAGCTGGCAGGATTCCGCTTTTTTTGCTCTATCTACATTTATCTCCCATTTGTCAAACTTGCCATTTTCAGACTGGGAGAATTTCACCCAATGCCTCCCATATCCTTCCTGTGAAAATGAGTCACTTCACACTTCTCTGCACTGAACCTGATCTGCCACTCTTTGCCCAATCCTCCAATATATCTGTGCCCTTCTGAAATTCAAGACTATCCTCATCATAGTTGTCAATGCTTTCAATCTTCATATAATTTACAAATTTTGAAATTATTTCCTGCACACTCTAGTCTAAGTCATATATATTACATAACGAAAAGATACTAACATTGTCCCCTAAAGGGCTCCACTGCAAACTTCCCTCCAATCTGAAAAACAATTATTTTTCACTATTTTCTGCTTCTTGTCACTCAGACAATTTCTTGTTGGTGTGAATCACAATATGTCCCATGGCTGATGGTGTGTACCTAGTGAGCAGAATCCACCAGAGGTGTGCATAAGAAATAGGAGCAGGAGTAGGTCATCTAGTCTTTTGAGCCTGCCCTGCCATTCAACAAGATCATGGCTGACCTGAAGTGGATCAGTTCCACTTTCTCTCTTTCTCCCTATAACCCTTAATTCCCTTGTCAATCAGAAATCTATCTACCCGTGACTTAAATATATTCTGTGAGGTAGCTTCCACCACTTCAATGAGCAGAGAATTCCAGAGACTCACTACCCTTTGAGTGAAGAAGTTCCTCCTCAATTCTGATCTAAACTGTCCCCCCTTATTTTGAGGCTGTGCCCTCTAGTTCTGCTATCCTTTCTAAGCGGGAAGAATCTCTCTATCTCTACCCTATCTATTCCCCT
Source organism: Sphyrna mokarran (assembly GCA_024679065.1). Lineage (NCBI taxonomy): Eukaryota > Metazoa > Chordata > Chondrichthyes > Carcharhiniformes > Carcharhinidae > Sphyrna > Sphyrna mokarran. The sequence goes on from JAGIQG010000010.1 coordinate 30,423,932, forward strand.
TCATTACTTTACACGTCTCTATAAGATTCCCCCTCAGCCTTCTAAACTCCAACAAGTACCCAGTCCATTCAATCTCTCCTCAAAGGCTAACCCCCTCATCTCTGGTATCAGCCTGGTGAACCTTCTTACCTGAATAGTGAACCTGAATAAGATAGGAACAGAGGGATACAGTCCCCAAAAGAGTAAGGGGTTTTAATTCAGACAGGCAGCTTGGTCAATGCAGACTTGGCAGGCTGAAGAGCCTGTTCCTAGGCTGTAATTCTTTTTGTTCTTTCCCCTTCAAAGGAATATACTTTCACATTGCCTGCATTATTGCCTCTTTGAAGGTGGCCCATTGTTCAACCACCACCATTTCTTCCAATATTTGATTTCAACTCACTGACCTCCCATCAAAGTTGGCTTTTCCCCAATTAATTATCTGGATTTAGTAGCTTCCCAGGGTGGAAAAATGAATTACTCAAGTGGATTTTTCCTTATCCTTTTCCATGGCCAACCTAAACATTGGTCACAGTCCCCTAAATGCTCTTGCGCTGATATTTACTCCACTTGGACCAACTCATTCCCCAGAATCAGGTCCAACAGTACCTGTCCTCTCATTAGATTGGAAAATACTGTTGCAAAAAATCTTCCTGAATACAATCTAAGAACTCTCATCCTTCTTCCTTCGCATAATTTCTATCACAATCTACAATTGGATAATTTAAGTCCCCCATTATAATTATGCAAAATCTTGCACCTCTCTGTAATTTCTTTGCAAATTTATTTTCCTACACCTTTAGTCTATATACACAATGGTCAATGTTATCGCTCATTTTTTGTTCCTTCCTCAAGCCAAGGAAATCCCATCATTGACTCCTTCCAGATCATTCTCTCTCTGCAGTATTGTGATACTGGATGCAATTTTCCCACTGGTTGAGTAGTGGGGTAGGAAATTTAAGTGGGAGGCCAAAAGCGGGAATTGTGACCAGCAGCTGGCTGATCATGATCTTCCTGGGCTATTTTTTTCTGATATAATCAGCCTCATGCTAGGAAATGAGGCTGATTGCAATATTCATTTCTTTATTTATATCTGTTTAGTGAGCAGGGGGCACAATTGTCCAGACACTGAGGCCCCTTGAAGGTCGGGGGCAGAGGGAGCAGTGTCCTTTGAGCAATGCCAGCCTGGCAACCTGACAATGTCTACTGAACATGCAGACATTGTCAACCTGGCACACTGGCAGTGCCCAATGGGTACTGCAAAGTGGGTAGGTCTTCATGGGGGCAATGTCAATCTGAAGCGAAGCCACATAAGGAGGGAAGGGTGGAACTCTGCATGAGGTGGTTAATAGTGGGACCAGCAATAAGGCAAGGGCCAGCTGTTAGAGATTTTGGCCAACCATTGGAGGCTGGTGATTGGCAGGGGCCGGAGCCAGCAGCCATGTCCAGGCGTTTGAGATCGATTGTATGTGCGTGGTTCAGCAGTCTGATGCCATTCTCTCGAGCTGGATTAGGGCCCCCTCCCAAGTATGAATCTCTTATCAACCACAGCGGCGTAAATTCATTTCACTAACCTCGACTAAAAAACACATGGGAAGACTTGTCTTCTCACTCGTTGGACACTTAGAAATTTTTTTGGAAGAATTATGCCCACCATCTTTAATCAGTACTGTCACCCCAACTTTACTTTTGATTCCTTTCCAATCTCTCCTAAACACCTGTTATCCTGGAACATTTATTGCATAGTTCTGCTCTTCTTTGAAGCATATCTCAGTTTATAGCAATACTTTCATAGTTTCATTTGTCAAGCTGGGTTTGTAGTTCACTAATCTTATTAGTCATTCTCCACATAGTCACACACATATATACATGAATACTTCCCTATTGTCAGTTTTTCTAATCTCCTTTCTGAATTCCCTCTCAGGTTCCTTCCCCTTGCCAATCTAGTTTAAACTCTCCTCATCAGCACCCTGAGAACATTAGTCCCAGTCCTGTCATGGTGTAAACTGTTGGCCCCTTCCACCCAGAACTGATCCCAATGCCTCAGAAATTGAAAGCCCTTCTTATTGCTCCATTTCTCTAGCCACAAATTGAACTGCTCAATCTTCCTCTTCTGATGCTCACTATATGGCACCTGAAGTAAGCCTGAGACTACTACTCTTGAGGTTCTACTTTACAATTTCCATCCTTATTCCCTAAAATCTGCGATCAGGGCCTCATCCCTTTTCCAACCATTTTGTTGGTCCTAATGTGAACTACATATCTGACTGCTCACTCTCCCCTGAAAAGAACGTCCTAAGACTGCAGTCTGGCATGCTTGACTCTGGCACCAAGTAAGCAATATACCATTGTGGAGTCACGTCTATGAACAAAGAATGAAGAACAATGCATTACAGGAACAGGTCCTTCGGTCCTCCAAGTCTGCACCGATCATGTATTTCTAATTACACCATTCGTTTGTATCCCTCTATTTCCAGTCTGTTCATGTGGCTATCTAGATAAGTTTTAAATGGTCCTAGAGTGTCTGCCTCAACCACCTTGCTTGGTAGTACATTCCAGGCTCCCACCACCCTCTGTGTAAAATACATACCCCGCATATCTGTATTGAACCTTGTCCCTCACCTTACGTTGAACTTATGATCCCTTGTGTTTGTCATTTCAGATCTGGGAAAAAGTTTCCAACTATTCACTCTATCATAATTTTATAAACTTCTATTAGGTTGCCCCTTAATCTCCGTCTTTCCAGGGAGAACAACTCTAGTTTACTCAGTCTTATCTCATAGCTAAGACTTTCCATACCAGGCAACATCCTGATAAACCTTTTCTGCACTCTCTCCAAAGCCTCCACATTCTTCTGGTAGTATGGCGACCAGAACTGGATGCAATATTCCAAATGTGGCCGAACCAACATTCTATATAACTGCAACATCAATATGCAAACTTTTATACCCTATGCTCCATCTAATAAAGGCAAGCATGCAATATAGAATCATAGAACCCTGCAGTGCAGAAAGAGACTCTTCACCTCATCGAGTCAGCACCAACCAAATGCTTTCTTTACCACCTTTTCTTCCTGTGTTGCCACCTTTGAGGATTTGTGGACTTCCACACCCAGATCCCTCCACGTGCCTATATTCCTGATGGTTCTGCCATTTATTGTATAGCTCCCCCCTGCATTAGATCTACCAAAATGCATCACTTCGCATTTATCTGGATTAAATTCCATCTGCCATTTCTCTTCCCAATTTTCCAGCCTATATCCTGCTGTATTCTCTGACAACGTTCATCACTATCCACAACTCCAGCAATCTTTGTGTCGTTCACAAACTTACTAATCAAACCAGCCACATGATTACCAACATGATTGGAAAAACACATGTGTGCTCCTATGATTATGGAATCCTCTACCATTATCCCACTTCCAGTCTTTCTCCTCCTCTCCTGTGTAGCTGAGCCACCTATCGTGGTGCCACAAACCTGGCTCTTGCTTCAAGAATATATTACATCATCACTAATCAGACAAAAATAGAAATTTTAAGGCTGAAAATTTCTTTCACCAAACTAAAATTGCATCAGTGCCAATCAAGAAACATTTTCTTCTTGTTGCTTGCAAATAAGTGGGGTAAAGGATAGCAGAAACAGGTTTTAAAATATGAGATAATAGTCTTTCAGCATAAAATATCCAACTGGAGAAATCTTGACAGAAATTGTAAAGAATACCTTGAAGTTCCCACACTTTTAATGGTGCCATGTTGTTAGTACTTTGAATAAGATGTTTCCTGAATTCCTTCAGCTGGCTTTCTAAATCAGGATACAGGCCCCTGTTCAAAAAACAATATAACATTTACAAAGAGGAATAGGCAAACAGCTGAGCGAAGAGTGTGTGGCTGGTAGGAAGACAGAGCGTGTGTAGGTGGTGGGGGGAGAGGGGGAGAGGGGGAGGAGGGGAGAGGGGGAAGGAGGAGGGGGAGAGGGGAGAGGGGGGAGGGGGAGAGGGGGAGAGGGGGAGGAAGGGGAGAGGAGGGGGAGAGGGAGAGGGGGAGAGGGGAGAGGGGGAAAGGGGGGGAGGAAGGGGAGGGGGGAGAGGGGGAAGAAGAAGGTGCCAAAATCGCAAGATGAAGGAGGTTGTTAGTCAAACGCCTTCCTTCTATGACTCATAATGGACAATTCACTGTGACTAAGCACAAGAGATGGAATTTTCTCATCTTGCTCACCACTGGAATCATTGCGGGCAGGATATGGACCATGCAACAATCACTTGAACTTGGGCAGGATTTTCTGGCCTTGGGGCGAGTACAGCCAGAAAATCCTGCAAAGGTGTGTGATGGTGAATTATACAGGGCAGATTTTAATATACAACATGGACTGTCAATGTAACATCATTGAGAGATGCTTTTTAGTTCCTCTACCTTTTGGGTCCACCAAATAAATCATGATCATTTGTACATTTTACTATATCTATATCAAAGATACACATCACAGATAATATCTCATGCTGCTACTGTTCCTAAATTCTTTAAAAATGGACATAGCAGGGGAGTTGGAAGAGGAAATGAGAAGGTGGGAAGATGAGGGACTGGAAAGTCAAACTGGATGCTTAGATTTCAAACAATCTGGTTCAGTCCCAGATTACAGCCAGGAAAGGAATGGAGAGCTTTGACAAAAGATCAACTGGACTTGAAATGTCAGCTCTTTTCTATCTTTACAGATGCTGCCAGACGGCTGAGACTTTGAGAGTCCAGCATCCGGAGTAATTTGCTTTTATTAAGGAATCAGGTCATTTAGTTAGAAATGGGGGATTTGGATTTCCCATTATTTGACAGTGGCAACATGATGGCACAGTAGTTAGCACTGTTGCCTCACAGTGCCAGAGACATGGGTTTAATTCCGGCCTCAGGTGACTGTGTGTGTGTGTGGAGTCTGTACGTTCTCCCCGTGTCCACATGGGTTTCCTCAGGTGCTCCCATTTCCTTCCACACTCCAAAGATGTGCAGGTTAGGTTAATTGGCCATGTTAAATTGCCCCTTAGTCATGGGGTTTAGCAAGCTAAATAGGTGGGGTTACCCACTGGATGGAATTGTTGTCAGTGCAGACTCAATGGGCTGAATGGCCTCCTTCTGCACTGTTGGGATTCTAAATTTCTATTATTACACATCAATCATGAGGCTGAATAGTAGTTTATCATCTCGTTCAAAGAAGCACCAAATATCATTGATACAGGTGGAAACTTGAGAGGGCATAATCTACAACAAAATTAAAAGTCACTTGGAAAAATGTGAGTTAGTAAATGACAGTCACTATGGATTTGTTGAAGATAGATTATGGCTGACAAACATGATTATTTCACTGCAACAACAGTGTTGCTGAAAGTAATACACTTGATCTTGTATGTGTGGTCTTTCAAAAGATATTTGGTACTTTAGCTAAATTGTCACCTAAGATTAAAACAATTAGTAGTTACATAATTGGCTAAGAGATTCAAAGCTGAAAGTAATAGTGAGGATTGGTGTTTCAAGCTGGAGGTAAGTATATAGTAATTGGTTAGGAGGACAGAATTGCAAAGGTAACAAAAGAAGGAGAACTACTAATCAACCTGAAATATTAATCAGTCTTTCTCCTACAAAGGTCACCAGATCTTGTTTAGTGTTTCAAACATTTGCTGTTTTGTTTTCAGGTTTCTAGCTCTGGATATTCTATTTTTGCAAGCATGTAGTGAATAGTGAAAAATGATAAGAAGAAACTTGACATAGAGATACTGCTGAAATGGAAGAATGAGGAAGGCCCATCTAAAATAGAACAATTTTAATGCAGATATAAAAGAACAGTGGAGGTTCATATGAATAAATCTTTTGATGGTGCCAGAATATGTTGATAAGAATGTTTAAAAGAAAACAAACTGGATCCTTGACTTTGTATACAGAGGTATAGGATATAAAAGCAAGAAGGTTATCATAAATCTTTATAAATCATTGGCTAGGTCTGTACAGTACTCTATCCAATTTTGGGCACCACATTTTAGAAAGGTGAGGCAGAGATTTACTTAAATGCTGCTGGCCATGTGGAGAAGTTGGGATTGTTCTCCTTACACTGAAGAGGATTCACAGAAATCATAGAAACCCTACAGCACATAAAGAGGGCGTTCAGCCCATCGAGTCTGCACTGACCACAATCTCACCCAGGCCCCACCCCCACATCCATACACACTTTACCCATTAATTCTCTAACTATGCATCTACAGTCAATTTAGCATGGCCGATCAACCTAACCCACACATTTTTGGATTAAGGGAAATTTGATAACAGTTTGATATTATGAGTGATTTCAGTAATTAGTTGCTGATAACTAAACTGTTATAACATAACTGATAACATAACTGCAAGTGGATAACATCAAAGGTGGAAGGGAGAAAACATGAATTGCATATGCACCCCCAATCTACAATAGTGATGCTGGAAATGGTATTAAACAAGAAATTAGAGAAGCATATAATAAAGCAACAAGTGTACTTAAGGGTGGCTTTAATCTGTATATACATTGGGCAAACCAAATTAGTAACAATATCAAAGAAAATAAAATATATAAAAAAAAATAAAAAATAAATAAAATATTCCATTGGTGTCGTAAACCCTCAAACTGTTCCCAATCCTCAGATGTGCTGTTTTCTCCGGCCAATTTGTGGGCCTCTTCCTTGAATCTAATACTATTTTTAATTTCCCTTGTAAACCATGGTTTAACCACATATCCAATTTCATTTCTATGCCAGGCAGGAATGAATAACTCTTGTGCAGGTTAGGTTGATTGGCCATGCACAGGTTTAAGGTGAAAGGGAGAAGTGCAGCAAAAGTTTTTCAGACAGAGAGTGCTGAGTGTCTGGAATGCACTGCCAGAAGTGGTAGTGGAAGCAAGCACATTCATGACATTTGAGACATGCGGATGGGTACATGAATTGGAAAGGAATAGAAGGATATGGACTGATTAAGGTCAGAAAGTTTTTTTTGTTATCATAGAATTCTATGGAGAAGGAGGCTACTCGGCCCATCAAGTCTACATTGATCACAATCCCATCCGGGCCCTACTCCATAACTCCATGCAGCCAGTACAGCCAATCCCCCTGACACTAAGGGACAATTTAGCACGGCAAATCCACCTAACTTGCACAGCTTTGGACTGTGGGAGGAAACAGGGGCACCCAGAGGAAACCCACATAGACATGAGGAGAATGTGCAAACTCCACTACAGGTAGCTGAGGGATTTCACTGTGCATTTTGATAGATGTCGGACCAGCAACATCTATTAAGAAATGTGAAGCAGAAGATCATCTCCAAATATAAACAGGAGTTATAGCTGCAGCTGAGGGACTTCATTGGTGCATTCTGGGAGAAATTGGACAAGCAACAGCTACTAGGAAGTGGGAAGCAGAAGAACCCCTTCAGTGATAAACAGGCGTAACAGCATCCGCGAGAGGTGACTGAGGGATGCCACTGATGTATTTGAGGAGAAATCAGACCAGCAATAGCTACTATTGTGAAACGCAAGAACCCCTCCAATGATAAACAAGAGTTACAGCATCCACTAGAGGCAGCTGAGGGACTTCACTAGTGCATTCCGAGAGAAGTCGGACCAGCTTTTAAGAAGTGAGAAGCAGAAGATCTGGTGTCAAGGAGCAGTATGCCCGAAAGATTAGTGTTTCCCACCCTCCCTCCTCCTCTAATCAAAGCAAAAGGCCACTGTGAGAAAGTTAAAAACACAGAAAAACTTCAGTACAATACAGGCCCTTCTGCCCACAAAGTTGTGCCAAACATACTCTACCTTAGAGATTACTAAGCTTACCTATAACCCTCTATCTTAGTAAATTCCATGTACTTATCTAAAAGTCTCTAGAAGACCCTATTGAATCTGCCTCTACCACCTGTTGCTGGCAACCCATTCCACGCACCCACCCATCACTCAGTGAAAAACTTACCCCTGACATCTCCTCTGAGAGAGTAAAGATTAGAGCAGACAGGAGGAATGTGTTTTCCTTGGCGGAAGCCCAGAGTCAGAGATTCAAGATAAACGGAAGAGAATTAGGATAGACATGAGAAAAATTCTTTCGATGCAGAGGGTGGTTGTTGTCTGGAATTGGATGTCTGAATTTGGCAGATAGGATCAAGGAGAACCCTAAACCTTTCCATAAGTATGTCAAGAATAAAAGATCGGTTAGGGCAAGATTAGGGCCAGTCAGAGACAGCAATGGGAAGTTGTGCCTGGAACCTGAAGAGATAGGAGAGGCACTGAATGGGTATTTTTTGTCAGTATTCATGCAGGAAAAAGTCAGTGTAGTTGAAGAGAATACTGAGATACAGGGTTGTAGACTAGATGGGATTGAGGTACGTAAGGAGGAGGTGTTAGCAATTCTTGAAAGTTTGAAAATAGATAAGTCTCCTGGGCCGAATGGGATTTACCCTAGGATTCTCTGGGAGGCTAGGGAGGAGATTGCAGAGCTTTTGGCTTTGATCTTCACGTCATCATTGGCTACAGGTATAGTGCCGGAAGACTGGCAAATAGCAAATGTTGTCCCCTTGTTCAAGAACGGGGGTAGAGACCATCCTGGGAATTATAGACTGGTGAGCCTTACTTCTGTTGTGGACAAAGTTTTGGAAAGAATTATAAGGGATAGGGTTTATAATCGTCTAGAGATAGTCAATACGGTTTTGTGAAGGGTAGGTTGTGCCTCACAAACCTTATCGAGTTTTTTGAAAAGTGACCAAAAAGGTGGATAAGGGTAAGACAGTTGACGTGGTGTATATGGATTTTAGTAAAGCATTTGATAAGGTTCCCCATGGTAAGCTACTGTAGAAAATGCAGATGCATGGGATTGAGGGTGATTTAATAGTTTGGATCAAGAATTGGCTAGCTGATAGAAGACAGAGAATGGTGGTTGATGAGAAATATTCAACCTGGAGTTCAGTTACAAGTGGTGTACCTCAGGGATCTGTTTTGGGGCCACTGCTATTTGTCATTTTTATAAATGACCTAGATGAGGGTGTAGAAGGATGGGTTAGTAAATTTGCTGACGACACCAAAGTCAGAGGAGTTGTACGTAGTGAGGATGGATGTTACAGTATGCAGAGGGACATAGATAAGCTGCAGAACTGGGCCGAGAGGTGACAAATGGAATTTAATACAGAAAATTGTGAGGTAAGAGTAACAGGAGTACAGAATATAGGGCTAATGGAAGCACTCTTAGAAGTGTCGATGAGCAGAGAGATCTCGGTGTACATGTGCATACTCCCTGAAAGCTGGCACCCAGGTTGATAAGGTTGTTAAGAACGCGTACAGTGTGTTAGCTTTTATTAGTAGAAGGATTGAATTTCGGAGCCGTGAGGTCATGTTCCAACTGTACAAAACTCTGATGCAGCCGCACTTGGGAGTATTGGGTACAGTTCTGGTCACTGCATTATAAGAAAGATGTGGAGGCATTAGAAAGGGTGCAGAGGAGGTTTACGAGGATGTTGCCTGATATGGTGAGAACGTCTTATGAGGAAAGGCTGAGGGACTGGAGATTATTTTCATTAGAGAGAAGAAGGCTAAGAGATGATCTAATTCAGGCATACAAGATGATCAGAGGGCTAGATAGGGTGGGCAGTGAGACCTTTTTTCCTCGGATGGTGATGGTTAGCATGAGGGGACATAGCTTTAAATTAAGGGTTGGTAGTTATAGGACGGATGTCAGAGGTAGGTTCTTTACTCAGAGGGTAGTAAGGGCATGGAATGCCCTGCCTTGCAGCAGTTGTGGACTCCCCATCTTTAAAGGTATTCAAATGGTCAGTGGATAGGCACATGGATAACATTGGAATAGTTTAGGTTAGAGGGTCATTATATTGATTCCACTGGTCGGCGCAACATCGAGGGCCGAAGGGCCTATCCTGTGCTGTTATGGTCTATGTTCTATGAATTGGTCACTGAGGCAGGGATACTAAAGTCATTTTAAAAGCATCTTGATCTGCAGCTTAAGTGCTGTAAGTTGCAGAGCTATGGGCCATGTGCAGGAAGATGGGATTAGAAAGCTCACCTAGATGTCTATGGATTGGCATGGATAAAATGGGATGAATAGCCACCTTCAGTGCTATATTATTTCCCCGACTATCAGATAGATGCAGTATAATGTGGATAAACTTGAGGTTCTCTACCTTGGTAATGAATACAGGAAAACAGATTATCATCTGAATTGCTTTAGATTGGTAGAGAGGAATGTGCAAAAAGACCTTAGTGCCTTGTACAACAGTCGCTAAAAACATGCAGGTGCAAGAGGCAAAGAAGGCGGCCTTCATAAGAAGAGATGTTTTTAATGATATTCTCCACGGTGTCCCCAGCTGCTGCTCCAGCTAGAGACACTTCCTGCACATATGCTGGTCCTGGGTGCAGGAAATATTCCTGACTTCTCACATAGAGCAAGAGGAGCATGACATGAATTTGAGTGCCCTTGCCATGACTTACCACTTTAAATTATACCATTTGGAAGATACTCTAGGTCCCTTCTCCACAGATTTAAAATAATTCACACTTAAGCAATGGAAGACTTGAGCTCATCAATCAGGGCACAACTTTTAAACATTCCCCCCAGCACATGTTCAATCAGAGGTTGTTAGCCAAGGTTTTACAGAGGGGACACTAGGGGAAAGTTTTTCACTCAGAGGGTGGTGAGTGAATGGAATCGGCTGCCGTCGGTGGTGGTCGAGGCGAACTCGCTGAGGTCTTTTAAAAGACTTCTGGATGCGTATATGGGATCCAATGGGATTGGGGGTTATAGATAAGTCTATGGCTGGGTAGGTTTTTGACGTGTTCGGCACAACTTGTGGGCCGAAGGGCCAGTTTGTGCTGTATTGTTCTATGTTTTCAGAAGGAGCCCTCATTCATATGATGTGAGGCAAAGATGTGATATCTTCTATCCTCAAAGGGCAGGAGACCTGCCAACAAGATCACCAACTCTGCATGGGAGGCAGTGGCAGAGCTAGTCAGTCGTTAAGAGCTTAACTGCACTACCAGAAAGAGTGGCAAAAGCAGATTCTACAGTAACTTTTAAAATGAAGTGCAATATATACTTTAAAAGGAAAAACCTGCACTGCTATAGAGAAGGATAAAAGAAACAAAACTGGTTAGATAGCTCTGATACTGATGGGTGTGTAGTAGGGGAACATGTGGCTAACAGTGACCACAATTCTGTCTACTTTAGGATACAGATGGAAAAGGATGCTTGTTGCCCTAGAGGCAGGGTGCTGAATTGGGGGAAGGCTAACTATGGTCAGATTAGGCAGGAACTTATGGAAACTGATTGGGAACGGTTGTTTGAGGGTAAGTCCACACTAGGCATGTGGGACTCTTTCAAGGGAATACTGAAAATGTTGCAAGATAAGTATGTGCCGGCCAAGAGGAAAGATGGGAAAGGTAGGATTAGAGAGCCGTGGATTACTAGGGATTTTGAGGACTTGGTTAGGAAGAAAAGAGAAGAGTATGATAGGTCAAAGCAGCTGGGAACCGAGACAGCATTGAAGGAATATAGAGAGAGTAGGAGGGAGCTCAAACGGGGAGTTAGAAGGGCAAAAAGGGGGCATGAAATGATTTTGGCGGATAGGATTAAGGAAAACCCAAAGGCTTTTTACTCCTATGTTAGGAATAAAAGGGAGGTTAGAGGAAAAATCAGACCTATTAGGGACAGAGGAAGGGAACTTTGCTTAGAGCCCGAGGGAATGGCGGAGATCCTGAATGAATACTTTGCGTCGGTGTTCACGAAGGAGAGGGGCTTGTTGACAGCTCCTGTCTCTGAGGGAGCTGTGGACCAGTTGAGGGAAATATCCATACCAAGGGAGGAAATGTTAGACCTTCTAAGTAGCATTAAAACTGATAAATCTCCAGGGCCTGATGGCATTTATCCCAGGCTGCTTAGGGAGGTGCGAGGTGAAATTGCTGGGCTCTGACGCAAATCTTTGTCTCTTCCTTGGACACAGGTGAGGTCCCAGAGGACTGGAGAATAGCTAATGTTGTACCTTTGTTTAAAAAGGGTACTAGGGATAACCCTGGAAATTATAGGCCGGTGAGTTTGACGTCAGTGGTAGGGAAGCTGTTGGAGGGGATTCTTAGAGATAGGATGTATAGGCGCTTAGAGCATTGCGATCTGATTAGGGATACGCAGCATGGATTTGTTAAGGGGAGGTCGTGCCTTACAAATCTGGTAGAATGTTTTGAGGAGGTGTCGAAAACGGTGGACGAAGGGCGTGCCGTTGATGTCGTCTATATGGATTTTAGTAAGGTGTTTGACAAAGTTCCTCATGGGAGGTTAGTTGAGAAGGTCAAGGCTAATGGGATACAAGGACAGGTAGCTAGATGGATAAGTAACTGGCTTGGTAATAGGAGACAGAGAGTAATAGTGGAAGGGTGTTTTTCTAGCTGAAGGTCGGTCACTAGTGGTGTGCCGCAGGGCTCGGTACTGGGACCTTTTCTATTTGTAATATATATAAATGACTTGGAAGAGGGAGTAAGTGGAGTGATCAGCAAGTTTGCAGACGATACAAAGATGGCTGGACTTGCGGATAGTGAGGAGTATTGTCAGGCGATGCAGCAGGACATAGATAGGCTGGTAGCTTGGGCAGACAGATGGCAGATGGAATTCAATCCTGATAAATGTGAGGTGATGCATTTCGGGAGAAAGAATGTAGGGGGGAGGTAAATGATAAAGGGTAGACCTATTAAGAGTATAGAAACGCAGAGGGACCTGGGGGTGCAGGTGAACAAGTCTCTGAAGGTGGCAGAGCAAGTGGAGAAGGTTGTGAAGAAAGCATATAGTATGCTAGCCTTTATAGGAAGGGGTATAGAGTACAAGAGCTGGCCTTTAATGTTGCAGTTGTATAAAACACTGGTTAGACCTCATTTGGAATACTGCGTCCAGTTCTGGTCACCTTACTACCGGAAGGACGTGGAGACTCTGGAGAGAGTGCAGAGAAGGTTTACCAGGATGCTGCCTCCTCTGAATTACGAGGAGAGATTAGGCAAACTGGGGCTGTTTTCCTTAGAAAGACGTTGACTTAAGAGGAGATCTGATAGAGGTGTACAAGATTTTGAAGGGGATAGATAGAGTAAACAGGGTTAAGCTATTTCCTAGGATGGACTCAAATAGTACGAGGGGTCACGGGCTTAGAGTGAGGAGGGTAAGGTATAATTTGGATGCTAGAGGGAGTTTTTTTTCACACAGTGGGTGGTGGGGGTATGGAATGCACTGCCAAGTAAAGTGGTGGAGGCAGGTACTCTGTATTTAAGAAATACTTAGATGGGCACATGAACAGAATGGGAATGGAGGGGTATAGAAAACTGATTTAAAATAGGGATCATGAGCCTTGGAGTCCCTGGGAAGTGTGTAAATAGATGATGATATTGATGTACTTGTTTTTATCCTACAGGTGCTCTGGTCCACCTTGTTGTCTAACGAGGGGCATACACGCGATGGGTCGTGAGAGGGCTGCTCTTGGATCTTTTTCGAGAGTATCCTAGTGCTTCACGTCGTTAGTGTACGCTTGACCTGGAGCATTTGATGGGCAACACGACAGCTCAGTGACTATCGCTGTGCTGTGCAGATACATGGATTTGGGCCTGTGTCTGTGGGAGTTTGCGCATTCTCCCCGTGCTTGCGTGGGTTTTCTCCGGGTGCTCCGGTTTCCTCCCACATCCCAAAGATGTGCTCTTAGGCTAATTGGCAAAACAAATTCTCCCTAAATTGTCTCAAATTTGGTTTTTAATCCATAGATTTATAAACATGGACAGGGATCGCGGGTAGAAGTGGGAACATCGGCGTGGCAGCGCAGGCTCGTTGGGCCGAAGGGCCTGTTTCCCGTGCTGTTTTGTTCTTTGTGTCTTCATTGCTCTATAATTTTCTAATCACAGGTATCATTTGTGATTATTCATTGGAGAAAAAACACAAGTCGGATGAAAATAAAAATAACTTACTTCAATTTCCTAAAATGAAATCCCTGAATCTCATCAATGTCATCATTTTCTTCCAACACAGTAGTATTTGTACCTAGGACAAGCCAGATATAATATTTGTCACATAATTACACAGTGGTTTATTATTGATACATGTACATACAATAGAAGTGGGAAGTTGAAGTATCTAGTGGAGGCGTCAGAACTACAGCTAATTGAGAAAGAGCCCTCACTAAGTTTCTAGATGGGGTTAAGCAGAGGCATGATATCCTCCACCCAAAAAGGGCAGAAGGCCTACCAGCAAGTCAAAAACTCAGCATGGGAGGCAGTGGCAGAGTTAGTGAGCTGAAGCTTACTGCACATGCAGACACGAATCCAACGCAGGAAGAAGAGTAACTTCTATCATGCAGCCAGACTATCATTTTTCTTATCCGTCACCACACATTTACACCAGGTGCTGAGTATGGGCACCCATGCCGCGGTCTGAGAAAAGGGGTCATGACGGGGCTGACAGGTAAGGTACCACGACAGAGAGTGGAGTGGGGTTGAGTGCCACAACTGGGGGAGGGAGGGGGCGCAGGTGTCACAACAGGCGCTGACAAATCAAGCACCATAAAGGAGCTGGCAGCTCTGGCGCAAACAGGCAAAGGTCGTGGTACACATTGGTACTAACAACATAGGAAGCAAGAATTACTTGGATGAGTATATGGGAACAAATAGGATAGGGGGTTATAGATAGGTCTGTGGATTGGTAGGTATAGATGTGATCGGCACAACTCGTGGGCCGAAGGGCCTGTTTGTGCTGTAGTGTTCTATGTTCTATATATTCTACAAGGTCCTTCCTGCAAGGGGAGTTCAGAGAGTTAGGTACTAAGTTTAAAAAAAAAGGACCTCGAGTATTGCAATCTCAGGATTACTTCCTGTCACATGCCAGTGACGCTAGGAAGTAGGAAGATAATGCAACTAAACATATGCCTAAAGAGCTGGTATAAGAGGGGAGGTGTTCAGATATCTTGATCATTGAGATCTTTTCCAGGACAAGTGGGGACAGTACAAGAAGGAAAAGTTACACTGAAAGTGGAGGGGCACCAATATCCTGGCAGGTAGATTTGTTAGAGTCATTCTGGAATGTTTAAACTAGTATGATGTCAGAATCACTTGACAAAGGAGCAATGCTCTGAATGCTCATAATACCAAATAAAGCTGTTGGAGTTTAACCTGGTGTTGTGAAACTTCTTATTAAACTGGTGTGGCATGGGAGTGGTAAGCACAGCAGTAGTTCAGCAGGAAATATAACTGAGGGAAGCTGCAGATTAAGGCCAGCAAGATTAAGAGAAAGTTCAGGCAGGAATTAGTTCTTGAACACAGCAAGACTGGTGGTCAGAATGTATTTGTTTCACTGCAAGGAGCATAACAAGACGAACTTAGAACTTGAATTAGTACTTGGAACAATGACGTTGTTGCTATTACACAGGCTTGGTTGAAAAAGGGATATGACTGACAGCTAAACATTCCAGGATTTCGATGTTTCAGGCAGGATAGAAGAAGATGTAAAAGACGTGGGGAAGTTGCATTACAAGTTAAGGAAAAGATCACAGCTATACTGGGACAAGGACACCTCGGAGGATTCAGGCAGTGAGGCAATATGGGTAGAGCTCTGGAATGTTGGGGGTTTATTACAGGCATCCCTTTAGCCAGTAGGAGGAAGAGATATGCTGACAGATTTTAGAAAAATACAAAAACAACAGGGTTGTTATGGTTGGTGATTTTAACTTTCCTCATATTGACTGGGGCTTACTTATAGCCAGGGGTTTGGATGGAGCAGAATTTGTAAGGAGCATCCAGGATTGTTTCTTGAAACAGTACGTAAACAGCCCAACTCGGAAAGAAGCCATATTAGACCCGTTACTGTTAAAGTTTAAATTTGAGTTTATTTATTAGTCACAAGTAAGTACACTACAACAAAGTTACTGTGAAATTCCCCTAGTCACCACACTCCAGCGCCTGTTCAAGTAAATGCACTGAACCAGCATGTCTTTCAGGCTATGGGAGGAAATCGGCATACTTGGAAAAAACCCACACAAACAAGGGGAGAACGGGTAAACTCCTCACAGACAATGATCCAAGCCGGAACCAGGAGAAATGGGCGAGATACTAAATGAATACTTTGCTTCAGTATTCATCAAAGAGAAGGACCTGGCCGGTGAGGAGCCTAGGGTATAATTTGGATATTCTGGGTCATGTCAATATCAGCGGCTTAAAAAGCATGAAAGTAGTTAAGTCCCCAGGGTCTAATGGAATCTACCACAGGATACTAAGAGAGACAAGCAAGGAAATTGCTGAGGCCTTGACAGAAATCTTTGTATCATTAGCTACAGATGAAGTTGGAGAATAACCATTGTTGTTCCATTGTTTAAGAAGGGCAGCAGAGATAACCCAGGAGATAATAGGTCAGTGAGCTTTATGTCAGTGGTAGAGAAATTATTAGAAAAAATTCTTAGGAATGGGATTTACTCACATTTGGAAACAAATGAAAATATTACTAGTATACAGCATGGTTTTACGAAGGGGAAGTTGTGCCTTACTAACTTGATCGAATTTTTTGAAGACATGACAAAGATGATAGATGAGGAAAAGGCAGTGGATGTTATATATGTGGACTTCAGTAAATCCTTTGATAAAGTATCTCATGGTAGACTTGTATGAAAGGTGAAGTCACATGGGATTTGAGGAGAGCTTGCAAGGTGGAGACAGAGCTGGCATGGCCATAGAAGTCAGAGGGTAGCAATAGAGGGCTGCTTTTCTGGAAGGTCCAATACATGTAGGAATCATTCAGTAAAATGATAGAACCGTTTAGGAGTACTGAGAGGCAGAGAGATCTGTGTGTACATGTTCATTGATCACTGAAAGTAGCAAGACAGTGGATAAAGTAGGTATTCGGCATGCCTGCCTTTATCAGTCAAGGCACAAAACTAGTACGAAAAGTGACAACTGGTACAAGAGATGATGTCACATGGAATCAGAGAAGAGCTGGCAAGTTGGATATAGAACTGGCTTGGACATAAGAGACAGAGAGGAACAGTAGAGAGATGCTTTTTTGAATGAAAGGCTGTGACTAGCAGTGTTCCACAGGGACCTTTGTTGTTCATCATATACATGAATGACTTGGAGGAAAATGTAGCTAGAATGATTTGTAAGTTCACAGACAATATAAAAATTGTGAAGTTGCAGACAATGAAAGGGATTGTCAGAGGATATAGCAAGATATAGACTGGTTGGATACTTACATGGAGAAATGGCAAATGGAGTTTAATCTGGGCAAATGTGAGGTAATGCATTTTGGAAGATCCATTGCATCTAGGAATTACATAGTAAATGTAGAACCCTTAGTAGTATTGACAGGCAGAGAGATCTGGATGTAATGAGGAAAGAACGTAGTGGCATTGGAAGCAGTTCCGGGGAGATTCACTAGATTGATTCCAGAAATGAGGGGTTGTCATATGAAGAGAGATTGAACAGTTTAGCCCTATATTCTAGAATTTAGAAGAATGAGAGGAGAACAAATTGAGATATTCAAGATGATAAAAGGTATGGATAAAGTAGATGTGGAGCGGATGCTTCTGCTGGCAGGGCGTCCTAGGACGAGAGATCTTAGGATAAGGGGCAGAAAATTTAAGACAATGTTGAAAGGAAACTCTATAAACATGGACAAGGATCGCAGGTAGAGGTGGGAACATCAGGGTTGCGGCGCGGGCTCGTCGGGCCAAAGGGCCTGTTTCCCGTGCTGTTTTGTTCTTTGTTCTTCCAAAGGTCATGAATTTGTGGAATTCACCACTCCAAAGTGCGGTAGATGTTGGAACAGTGAGTAAATTTAAGGAGGAGTTAGACAGATTTCTGTTTGATAGTGGATTGAAAGATTATGGGGAGAATGGGGATGAGGAGCATATCAGCCATGACTGAATGGCAGAACAGGTTCAATAGGCTGAATAGCCTAAATCTGCTCCTATATCTTATGAGCTTATGAACATGTCCACTGATCACTGAAAGTTGTAATGCAGGTGGATAAGGTGGTCAAGAAAACATACTGCATGCTTATCTTCATTGGTCAGGACAATGAGTATAAAAATTGCCAAGTCATGCTTCAGCTGTGCAGAATCTTAATTAGGCCTCATTTGGAATATTGTGTACAATTCTGCTCGTCACACTACCAGAAGGATGTGAATACTTTGGAGAGGGTACAAAAGAGGTTTACCACCATGTTTCTGGTCTGGAGGGTATTAGCTATGAGGAGAGGTTCAATAAACTTGGTTTGTCCTCACTGGAACAACAGAGATTGGGGGAGGAGGGGGCATCATGGCATTTAAAGGGCAACTAGATGAATACATGAATAAAATGGGAACGGAAGGATTCGGACTCTGTAAGTGCACACAGTTTTAGTTTAGGCAGACGTCATGATTGGCGCAGGCTCCTGTGCTGTATTGCTGTTTGTGGAGGTCTGGAGTGACCTTATACCTGGAGTATACCTTATACTCACCCTTGCCAAACCCAAAGTGCAAAACTTACATTCTAGGCTGATTCATAAAACAACCTTGGAGTTTCTGACCTGGATTATAACAAAAGCAAATAGTACATTGGTCTTCAATTGCAAGACGATTTGAGTAAAGAGACAGGGATGTTTTGCTGCAATTGTTTGGGTGAGATGACACCTGGAGTATTGCATGCAGTTTTAGTGTCCTTATTTGTGGAAGGGTGTCCTTGCTGTAGAGGAAGTGCAGCAAAGGTTTACCAGGCTGATTCATGAAATAACAAGTCCTTCATATGAGGAAAGACCAAGTCAGTTAGGATTGTACTCATTTGAGTTTAGAAGAATGATCTCATAGAAACTTATAAAATGCTAACAGGATTAGACAGGATAGATTCAGTAAGAATGTTCCCGATGGTGAATCCAGAACTAGGGGTCATAGTTTGAGGATAAAGGGTGAATCTTTTAGGACTAAGGTACAGAGAAGTTTTTCACCCAGAAAGTGGTGAATCTGCAGCATTCACTATTAGAGAAAGTGATTGAAGCCAAAATGTGTGATTTCAAGAAGTTCTTTGGGCTAAAGGGATCAATGGATATGGGAGAAAGGTGAAATTAGGACATTGAACTTGATGATCAACCATGATCAAAATGAATAGTGGAGCAGGGTCAAAGGGCTGATTAGGCAATTCCTACTTCTTTTTTCTATATTTCTAATGTAGCAGAACCAGATATTAGTGAGGGAGTACGGTTTCCCCAGGGCATGTCAGAAGTAGATGATAAAGATAATATTTGAAGGGGCATCAAAATAATCTGGAATTTTGCCGCAATGGCAAGGACTTTACTGGATAATGGTGACTGCTGACACGTGTAGATTTGGCAACATTGGTCACAAGTGAAACCGTGGTGTATTTCTGTTAGCAAGAAAATAACTACTTAACTATTTTTGCTTCAGACGAATGCTCAGAACAATAGCAATCTGAAAGACAGCCTCAGAAGTAATTACTCTCTTAACGACTACAGGAGTATAGGAGCTCATGCCGTGAGTATCCATAAAGCCACCAGTCTGCACTCAGGACTGTATATACAGCTACTCAAAGGGAGAAGCAGAGAATGGATGAAGAAACAAAGTGTAGTTACTTGGGTAACAATAGAAAGTGCCCTGAAGGTTTTTGGAACAAAAGCTGTCAACAGTCATAGGAAGATGGATACAGAAAGTCTCTAGACACAGAAAATGCTGAGAGATTGGAGGTCTCAGCCAGTAATCGACCAACTTGGCAAGAATGCAGTATGACTGGAGTTGACAGCATTTGTTGCAGTCTTTATCATTAGTCTGTGTATTTGTTGTTATCAGACATTCATGATATTCCAATTGGTACAGATGATGAAGCTGGCCAATAAGAGTTATATCTGACATTTTCTTCCCAGGAAGTAGAAAGCGCAGAACTTCCCATCCTGCCTGCCAAAGAAATTATAGCAGGCTTGGGCAAACCACGCAAAGGTACATTGACCTTGGGCAGGATCTTTTGGCCTTGGGGTGAGCATGGTTGGAAAATCCTGCCCTTAGTCTGGATCGGGATGGAAATTTCTCCCAAAATTTCTTAGTGTGAAAACCGAGGGAAAGTTGGGATGAACTATCTCAAGGAACTCAGCATTGCAATCTACCATTTACTGCAATGAAAGAGACACCATGAGAATCATGCACTTATAGAAGTCCCAGGTGCATGACTTCCATTCGGCCCATTGAGTCTGCACCAATCCACACAGACACAGGGAGAATGTGGAAACTCCACACAGATAGTGACCCAAGGTCACAATTGAACCAGGGTCCCTGGTCCTGTGAGGCTACAGTGCTAACCACTGTGCCACCCCATATGGCTATAGCTGAGTCGGGTGAGCTGAGCTTACATGCTCCTGCTGCAGCCACAAGCTGTCATGACGGGAAGATGGCACCATGCATGGTAGCCCCATGGTTCACAGAGGGAGAGCTCGAATAGCTGCTGGGCATAGTGGAGGAGAGGTGGGCCATCCTGTTCCCCTAAGTTAGTTGACAACCCAGAAATCGGGCTGGCAACATGATCTGGGAAGCGATGGCAGCAGCAGTGAATGCACTGACACAAAGATCATGTCTCATAAAAGATGTGTCATATGTGTTTAAATTTTTAAAGAAGGTATATGAATTTTAACTTCTTGAGCTTTCTGTAAGTAAATGTATTTCATAGAACATTACAACGCAGTCCAGGCCCTTCGGCCCTCGATGTTGCGCCAACCAATGTAACCAATTGTATGACCCTCTATCCTAAACTATTCCAACGCTATCTATATGCCTATCCACTGGCCATTTGAACGCCCTTAAACTTGACGAGTCCACAATTTCTGAACAGGATTGCTATTGTATTCAAGGTGATAATGTCATCAGTGTGTTTTACTTTTTGAGCAACTCTATAGAAATAAAGTGGACAGCTACATACTTTAAAAACACTGGACTTTACCTGAAACTTGACATCTCATGAAACAGTTGCATAAAAATATCCCAACATGAGTAGTACAAATAGAAAAAGATTCAATTGAAATATTTACCTCAACAAATAAGCTTGAACATGTTTTCTGTGTAGAAGAAAGAATAAGACACATACCTTCAAACCGAGCATCATCCACCGCTTTGTATTCTGTACTTTTAATAGCAAGTTCAACACCATATCCTGAAAGACGCACTTTCTTAGAGCTGGCTTTCTGTTAAGGATATAGTATTCACCAGAGTAAGCTTTGCAACTCATTTTAATTGCCAAAACATGCAAGAATATAAATATTCAGAAATGCCAATTATATCTCTGCTCAGTTCAGAAAAAATATGCTGTAAAGATAAGTAATTGTGATCTTAAAGTGTGGGGTATAAAATATCTGCAAGTGGCAACTGAAACAAAGAGTTTATTTTTGTGGAGCACATTCCATGTAATTCTATATAATGTATAACCTACTACGTAGCAAATCAACCTTTCCCAGAAATGATAAGAATTTATTGCTGACTACATCACAGCGTCATAGAGGTTCACAGCACAAGAAACCCTTCGGCCTAACTTATCCATGCCACCCTTTCTTTAAAAAAAAAATCTAAGTTAATCCCAATTGCCCGCATATCCATCAATGCCCATCATACCCATGTAACTATCTAAACTCTTTTTAAAAGACAAAATTGTACCTGCCTCTACTACCACCTCTGGCAGCTTATTCCAGACATTCACCACCTTGTGTGAGAAAAAATTGCGCCTCTGGACATTTTTGTGTCTCTCCTGTCTCACCTTAAACCTATGCCTTCTAGTTTTAGACTCCCCTACCTTTGGGAAAAGATAATGACTATCTGGCTGATCTGTGCCCCTCATTATTTTATAGGCCTCTATGAGATCATCCCTGAGCCTTCTACGCTTCACAGAAAAAAATCCCAATCTATCCAGCGTCTCCTTATAACTCAATCCATCAAGTCCCAATAACATTCTAATAAACTTTTTCTGTACTTTTACAAGTTTAATAATATCCTTTCTATAACAGGGTGGCCAGAACTGCACAGTATTCCAAGTGTGGCCTTATCAATGTCTTGCTCAATTTCAGCAAGATGTTCCAACTCCTGTATTCAACGTACTAACTGCTGACACCAATCATAAGAACATGAGAAATAGGAGCAGGAGTTGGTCACCTAGCCCTTCGAGCCTGCCCTGCCATTCAATAAGATCATGGCTTATTGAATTCACAGAAGTGGATCAGTTCCACTTACCTGCCTACTCCCCATAACCCTTAATTTCCTTATTGATCAGAAATCTATCTACCTATCGCTTAAACATATTCAACGAGGTGGGCTTCACCACTTCAATGGGCAGAGAATTCCAGAGATTCACTACCCTCAGAGAAGAAGCTCCTCCTCAACTCTGTTCTAAACTGCCCCCCCCTCTTATTTTGAGGCTGTGCCCTCTAGTTCTGATTTTCTTTCTAAGTGGAAAGAATTTCTTTGCCTCTACCATATCCAGCCCCTTCATTATCTTGTAAGTCTATATAAGATCTTCCCTCAGCCTTTTAAATTCCAACGAGTACAGACCCAGTCTATTTAATCTCTCCTCATAGGCTAACCCTCTCATCTCTAGTATCAGCCAGGTGAACCTTCTCTGTACTCCCTCCAAGGCCAATATATCCTTTCGCAGATAAGGGGACCAAAACTACACACAGTACTCCAGTTGCGGCCTCACCAGTGCCTTGTACAGTTGCAGCAAGACTTCCTTGCTTTTATATTCTAACCCCCTTGCGATAAAGGCTAACATTCCATTCACCTTCTTGATCACCTGCTGCACCTGCAGACTGAGTTTTTGCAATTCATGCACAAGAACCCCCAAGTCCCTCTGCACAGTAGCACACTGCAACTTTTCACCATTTAAATAATATTCCATCCTACTATTATTTCTACCACAGTGGATAACCTCACATTTGCTAATGTTAGACTCCATCTGCAGATCCTCGCCCACTCACTCAGCCTATCTAAATCTCTCTGCAGACTTTCCGAGTCCTCCACGTAATTTGCTTTTCCACTCATCTTCGTGTCATCAGCAAACTTCATTACTCTACACTCAGCCCCCTCCTCCAGATCATCTATGTACATGGTAAATAGTTGAGGTCCCAGCACTGATCCTTGTGGTATGCTACAAGTCATCACTGCCAACTAGAAAAGCACCCATTTATTCCAACTCTCTGCTTCCTGTTAGATAGCCAATCCTCAATTCACGCTTAGACTTTAGCCCCAACTCAGTGTATCCCAACCTTCTGCAACAACTTTTTGTGAGGCACCTTAGCGAATGCTTTCTGGAAATTTAAAAACACCACATCCACTGGGTCCCCTCTGTCTATCCCACTAGTTACATCTTGTCATGTAACTTTGCTTTTCTTACACACATTTTTTATCTTCTGATGTATCCATGGCAGGGAATTTGCAAGAAATGGGAGGGGGCAATGCAAGGATAGGTTGTGGTTTCTAAAGGGTGTCCGATGTCTGTGGGGCAGTGTGGGAGGAGGTCTTCGAGATCACAACAGCCAGCTTCTCTGGCATACTTTAGCTTTGCTCCGCTTCATTTTCAGATTTTTATTACACTTACTTTTTTTTTGTGAAGATGACCTGTGCCAACTTTGACATTGTAGCAGAGTCTGTGATGATAATCAGAACAAAGCTATTTTATAGTTGTGACCCAAAAGTAGTAGGGAGACAGAAGAGAAGGTTGAGGACAGCACAGAACAAAGAACAAAGAACAAAGAACAAAGAACAAAACAGGTCCTTCAGCCCAACGAGCCCGCGCCGCTGCAACTGTACAAGGCACTGGTGAGGCCGCAACTGGAGTACTGTGTGTAGTTTTGGTCCCCTTATCTGCAAAAGGATATATTGGCCTTGGAGGGAGTACAGAGAAGGTTCACCTGGCTGATACTAGAGATGAGGGGGTTAACCTATGACGAGAGATTAAATAGACTGGGTCTGTACTCGTTGGAATTTAAAATGCTGAGGGGAGATCTTATATAGACTTACAAGATAATGAAGGGGCTGGATATGGTAGAGGCAAAGAAATTCTTTCCACTTAGAAAGAAAATCAGAACTAGAGGGCACAGCCTCAAAATAAGATATTCCTACCTCTACCCATGATCCCTGTCTATGTTTATAGATCTATGGATTAAAAACCAAATTTGAGATAATTTAGGGAGAATTTGTTTTGCCAATTAGCCTAAGAGCACATCTTTGGGATGTGGAAGGAAACCGGAGCGCCCGGAGAAAACGCAAGCACGGGGAGCATGCGCAAGCTGTGCTGTGCAGATACATGGATTTGGGCCTGTGCACAGGCCCAAATCCATGTATCTGCACAGCACAGCGATAGTCACTGAACTGTCGTGTTGTCCATCAAATGGTCCAGGTCAAGCGTACACTAACGATGTGAAGCACGAGGATACTCTCGAAAAAGATCCAAGAGTAGTCCTCTCACGACCCATCGCATGTATGCCCCTCGTTAGACAACAAGGTGGACCAAAGCACCTGTAGGATAAAAACAAGTACATCAATATCATCTATTTACACACTTCCCAGGCACTCCAAAGGCTCATGATCCTTTTTTTTTTCTCTCTATCTCTGTGCTTCCTTCTCTCTCTCCCCCTCTCCTTCGTCCCTCCCTCTCTATCTCTCTCTCCTATTCCTATCCCTCTCCCTCTTTCTCTGTCCCTCCCTATCTCTCTCTCCCCCTATCCCTCTTCCTACCTGTCTCTCTCTCTCTCTCCCTATCCCTATCCCTGTCTCTATCCCTGTTAAAGTTAAAGTAAACTGCATTTATTTCAAATGCAAAAGATCTGATGGGCAAGGCGGATGAACACAGGGCATGGATGGGTGCATGGATATTACTGAAACATGGCTAAGGGAGGGATAGGAGAGGCAGCTTAATGTTCCTGGGTACAGGTGCTTTAGGAGGGGAACAGTTGTGTGTGGGTGTCTACTTTTGATCATGGGGAGCATCACAGTAATAGTCAGAGATTAAATAACCGAGGGATCACCAACCGAGGCTTTTGTGGATGGAACTAACAAATGAGAGGATAGTGAAGTTATACTATAGACCCCTAAATAGTAAACAGGAATTGGAAAAAAAATTCAGGGAGATTGGGAAGACTTGCAGGATAATAGGGATGTCACCACAGGCAATTTTCAGACATAGACTGGGACTGCCATATGGATTAAAGGCTTAAATGGAGTAGAAGCTGTTAACAAGAAAGAAAGAAAATTACAGCACAGGAATAAGCCCTTTGGCCCGCCAAGCCTGCACCATTCATGCTGCCTGACTGAACTAAAACCCCTTACCCTTCCAGAGACCATACCCCTCTATTTCTATCCTATTCAAGTATTTGTCAAGACACCCCTTAAAAGTCACGATTATATTTGCCTCCACTACCTCAGCTGGCAGTGAGTTCCAGACATGCAACACCTTCTGCATTAAAAAAAAAACTTGCCCTGTACATCCCCTTAAAACTTGCCCTTGCATTTTAAACATATGCCCCCTAGTAACTGACTCTTCCATCCAAGAGAAAAGCTTTCGACTATCCACTCTATCGATGCCCCTGATAACCTTGTAGGCTTCTATCAGGTCATTCCTCAACTTCCGTATTCCAACCAAGTTTCTCCAACCTCTTCTCATAGCTAATGTCCTCCATGCTACTACCAAGCAACATCCTGGTAAATCTTTTCTGTACCCTCTCCAAAGCCTCCACATCCTTCTGGTTGTGTGAAGAATTGAACATTATATTCCAAGTGCAGCCTAACTAAGGTTCTATAAAGCTGCAACATGACTTGCCAACTTTTAAACTCAATGTCCTGGCCAATGAAGACAAGCATGCCATATGCCTTCTTGACAACCTTCTCCACCTGCGTTGCCACTACCTGTACACCCTAATCCTCTGCCTATCAATACTCTTAAGCTTTGTGCCATTTACTGAATGTCTAATACAGATATTTCCCATCTGTATTAGACATTCCCAAAATGCATTACCTCGCATTTGTCCATCTGCCATCTCTGCGCCCAAGTCTCCAACCAATCCATACCCTGCTGTATCCTCTAATGCTCATCGCTATCCACAATTTCACCAACCTTTGTGTCGTCCACAAACTTCGTAATCAAACCAATTACATTTTCCTCTGAAACTGTATACAGTTCTGGTCACCCTATTATAGAAAAGATATTATTAAACAAGAAAGAGTGCAGAGAAGATTTACTAGGATGCTTGTTGGTTGAAGTTATAAGGAGAGGCTGGATAGACTGTGACATTTTTCTCTGGAGTGTAGGAAGCTTGGGGTGATCTTACTGAGGCCTATTAAATAACGAAGGACATTGATCAGTTAGCTAATTGACATTTTTTTCCCCAAAGATAGAGTAGTCTAAAACTAGAGGGCATAGGTTTAAGGTGAGAAGGGAGAGAGGCAATTTTTTCCACATAGAGAGTAATGAGTATCTGGAACAAGCTATCCAGATACTCTACTATGTATCTGGATAGATACCCTACTATGTAGAGTATCTAGTAGTAGAGGTGGATACAATTTTCTTTTAAAAAGCATTTAGATGGTTACATGAATCAAATGGGTGTAAAAGGATATGTGCCTAACATGGGCAATTGGGACTAGCTTTGCAGTTAAAAAAAATGGGCAGCATGAACAAGTTGGGTCAAAGGACCTGTGTCATTGCCGTCAACCTCTATGACTCTAATCATTTATATATATTACAAACAGCAAAGGTCCTAGTATTGATACCTGAGAAATGCCACTTGTAAGAAGTCTCACAACACCAGGTTAAAATCCAACCAGTTTATTTGAAAGTAAACTCACAAGCTTTCGGAAACGCTATTCTTTCGTCAGGTGTGTTGTCGTATATTGTAGAAGTCATATATCGGAGGACAGTTCGTATTACAGTAGAGGAGGTGATGGACATTTTAAGAATGTATGAAGATGGAAAAAACTCCTAGCTCTGACCAGGTATGCTGCCTGAAGCTAGAGAAGAAATTTGGGAGCCCTGGCTGAGATGTTTGCATCACCATTAGCCATAGGCAAGGTACCAGAAGACTTGAGGGTAGCAAATGTGTGCTCTTATTTAAAAGAGGACTTCAAAGAAGGGACTGGGAATTATAGACTGGTAAGCCTAACAACTGCAGTGGCTAAATCAGTATAGAGGATTCTGAGGGATGATATACAGATGCTTGGAAAGACAGGGTTTGATTAGTAGTAGTCAGCACGGCTTTGTGCATGGGAGATCATGCCTTACAAATTACAGTTCTTTAATAAAATGACCAGGAAGGTTGATGAGGGCAAGGCAGTACATATAGTCTATACGGACTTCAAAAAGATAACAGTAAATTACTGTGGATGGTGGAATCTGAAACCAAAAGAGAAAATGCTGGAAAATCTCTGCTGTCTGGCAAAATCTGTAAGGAGAGAAAAGAGCTGACGTTTCGAGTCCAGATGGCCCTTTGTCAAAGGACCTGTAAACCTCTATGAATCTATATTCATGAAAGTCATGCAAATCAAATTTTCAGCACATACCTGCACATAATGGCGCAGAACATAAATAACTTCCCCTTTGCCAGCCTTCTCAGATAGAATTTTGTGGAATTTAGAAAATTCTTTTGTACCAATTTCAGCATACAAAATGGCAACTGGAGCTTCAGTTTTCTTTGTTGGAAATGTATGATCTCCTTTAAACAAGTATGGCTTGGGTCTGGAAACAGAAATGAGGTTAAAATTCTACAATCTATCCTGCATTTAAAAAAACAGTTTAACTGCTTTAACAATTCTCAAATAACAAATCAAGTTGAATGGACTTCATTCAATAATCAAATGTATGATTATGACAATCTCTCCTAGAAAATGCACAGGTTTCCTCTGGGTGCTCCAGTTTCTTTCCATAGTCCAAGATGTGTGATTTAGGTTGACTGATTGTGCTAAATTGACCTTAATGTCAGCAGGATAACTGATGATTACAGGAATAGGGTCTGGATTGGGTTTGTGGTCACTACAGACTAAATGGGCCAAATGGTCTCCTTCTGTATTATAGGAATTCTTTGATTCTATGGTATCAATACGGCATACACTCTGGCTTTAAAATGTCAATAATTGGAAGTTGAAAAATGACAAAGGATTTGTATAATGTAATGAAATGAATGATTTCACAGAATGCAAAAGTTATTTGCTAACTAGGTAAATTTATTCTCTCCTTGTACATCCTGACATAAGGACAAAAAAAGTGCTGAAAATACTTTGTTGGTCACGCAGTATCTGTGGAATAAAGCAGAGTTAGTATTCCTGGTTCATGACTGAATTTATGAAAGGTCATCAACTTGAACCTACTTAGTACATTTAGCATTTTCTATTTTTGTTTCAGATTGCCAGCATTTTATCAAAGAAATTGCAGAGGCCTTGCAGAGATATTTGCTTCATCTGTTTTCCCCTGGACCAGAGGATGACTAGTCTTCTTCCGTTGTTTAAGAAAGATAGAAAAAACAAGCCAGGGAGCTCACTCACAGGCCAGTGAGCCTGACATCAGTGGTGGTTAAGTTACTGGAGGGGATTCTGAGGGGCAAGATCTACCAACATTTGGATAGTCAAAATCTGACCAAGAAATAGTCAGATCAAGGTAGACTTTGTGCATAGGAAATCACGTCTGACAATCTTTCAGAGTTTTTCGAACAGGTAACCAAGAAAATAGATGAGGGTAGGGCAGTAGATGCTATTTGTATAGACTTTAGCAAGACCTTTCACAAGCTCCTGCATAGCAGGTTAGTCTGGAAGGTTAGGTTGCGTGGGATTCAAAGAGGGGTAACTAATTGGATTCAAAATTGACTCCACGGTACGAAGCAGAGAATGACGGTCGAAGGTTATTTGTCAACCTGGAGGCTGGTGAGTAGTGGTGTGCCTAAGGATAGGTCTTGAGACTACTGTTATTTGTTATTTATATAAATGATTTGGATGTGAATATACAATGCACAGTTAATAAGTTTGCGGAATATACTAAATTAAGAGGTTTATTGATTGTGAAGAAGGTTATCAAAAATTACAGGGGGTCTTGGTCAGTTAAGGAAATGGGCCAAGGTATAGCAAATGGATTTGAATGTAGATCAGTGTGAAATGTTGCATTTCGGAAATTCAAACAAGGCAGGACTTATACAGTGAATGGTCAGGTCCTGTGGAGTGTTACAAAATGGAGAGAGACCTAGGAATACAAGTACATAATTCGTTGAAAGTGGTTGAGGCAGGTATAACAGCAACATTTAAAAAGCATTTGGATAAGTACATGGATGGGAAAGGATTAGATTGATACAGACCAAATGAGGGCAATTGGGACTAATGTAAAGGGCACTATGGTCGGCATGTACCATGACTGAAGGGCCTGTTTCCAAGCTGTATTTCTCAATGGCTCTAAGTTCAGACAGTGCATGAAGGAGGACGACAGAAGAGAAACCTGAGAAAGATATAAATTAGACAATAGAATAGAATACCTACAGTGCAGAAAGAAGCCATTTGGCCCATCAAGTCTGCACCAACCACAATCCCATCCAGGTCCTATTCCCATATCCCTACATATTTACCCGCTAATCCCTCTAACCTACATATTTCAGGACACAAAGGGGCAATTTTAGCATGGCCAATCAACTCAATTCGCACATCTTTGGAGTGTGGGAGAAAACCAAAGCACCCAGGGGAAACCCACACAGACACAATGAGAATGTGCAAACTCCACACAATGACCCGAGCCAGGAATCAAGCACAGGTCCCTGGAGATGTAAAGCAGCAATGCTATTGTGCCCCCCCTTTCAGGATGGGTGGAATGAATTTTAAAGGAAGTCTGTCATGAAAAGCTAAAGAAAAGTAGGGAAGCAACAGAGGCCATACCAACTTAAAAGATTAATAATCATAGAAGTTTAAAAGTCACACAAGCTCTTATCAGAGAAACCACTGGCATTTATTAAAGCTGACTCAGATTAACATCAAGGCCTAGTTACAAGAGAGAAAACCATAGGTTAAAGATTATTTTATCTAACAACGACTCTTAATCTGAAAATACAATTATTAAAATCAGGCATTTGGACATGAGAGAGGCAATTGATACTCAGAGACCCTGACACAAGTTGGGATGTTAAGGATAACTTGTAACAATAAGTCAGCTAACATATTCAAATCTTTGCACTAATTGTATATAATAATTAAGTAGGTATGCAATGGTTGTGATTGGTTTCTAACATTAGTATCTTATGCCTAACCAAATCAATAGGTGCAAAAGGATAATTCCTTCATCTTGATTGGTATATGTTAATTACTTATATTCAAATCTGAAAGCATATCTGCCTGTTTAATCCTAAATCCCGTACTCCAGTTGGCCACTAGCTGGCTTCCCAGAGTCCTTGCTATATAGTTCAAATAAAATGTGAATGACTTGGTCTAGCCATTTGATGGGAACAAAATTTAATAAATTAAAAAGACTAAACACCAAAAAGCCCCATAATACTAATCAATGAAAAGTTCACAAAATGTTTCTGTAAGTAGCAGTAATGAGAAAATTTCATATCTAAATACATTCCATGATTTATATTTTACCTGAAAAGATTGAGTATGTGGACATTAAGAAAGAGGATGTGTTGGAACTGTTAAATTCCATTAAGGTAGATAAGTCGCCGGGTCCAGATGGGATGTACCCCAGGTTACTGTGGGAAATGAGGGAAGTGATTGCAGAGCCCCTGGCAATGATCTTTGCATCATCAATGGAGACGGGAGAGGTTCCACAAGATTGGAGGATTGTGGATGTGGTGCCTATTTTCAAGAAAGGGAATAGGGATATTCCGGGGAATTACCGACCAGTGAGTCTGACCTCAGTGGTCGGTAAGTTGATGGAGAGGATTCTGAGGGACAGGATTTATGAGCATTTAGAGAAGTTCAATATGATCAGAAATAGTCAACACTGCTTTGTTAAGGGCAGATCGTGCCTTATGAGCCTAGCTGAGTTCTTCAAAAATGTGACTGAACACATTGACGAAGGAAGAGCAGTGGACATGATTTACATGGATTTCAGCAAGGCATTTGATAAAGTCCCCCATGCAAGACTTCTTGAGAAGGTGAGAGGACATGGGATCCAAGAGGCTTTGGCCTTGTGGATCCAGAACTGGCTCGCCTGCAGAAGGCAGAGAGTGGTTGTGGATGGGTCTTTTTCTGCATGGAGGTCAGTCACCAGTGGAGTGTCCCAGGGATCTGTTTGAGGACCCTTGCTGTTTGTCATTTTCATAAATGACTTGGATGAGGAAGTGGAGGGATGGGTTAGTAAGTTGACCGATATGAAGGTTGGTGGTGTTGTGGATAGTCTGGAGGGATGTCTGAAGTTGCAGCGAGACATAGATAGGAGGCAAGACTGGGCGGAGAAGTGGCAGATGGACTTCAACGCGGACAAATGTGTGGTGGTCCATTTTGGCAGGATCAACGGGATGAAGGAGAATAATATCAAGGGTAGGAGTCTTGCCAGTGTTGAGGAGCAGAAGGATCTTGGGGTCCGGTCCATAAGACTCTTAAATCTGCCCCACAAGTGGAGGATGTGGTCAAAAAGGCATATGGTGTACTGGCCTTCATTAATAGAGGAATTGAGTTTAGGAGTCGGGAGGTAATGCTGCAAGTTTATAAGACCCTTGTCAGACCCCACTTGGAGTACTGTGTGTAGTTCTGGTTGCCTCACTACAGGAAGGATGTGAAAGCTATTGAGAGGGTGCAGGGGAGATTTACAAGGATGTTGCCCAGATTGGGAGGCACACTTGATGAAGATAGGTTGAGAGAGCTAGGTCTCTTCTCTCTGGAGAGATGAAGGTTGAGAATGATAGAGGTTTATAAGATGTTGAGAGGAATAGATAGGGTGGATTCTCGGAGGCTATTTCCCAGAGCTGAAATGGTTGCTACGAGAGGACACAGGTTTAAGGTGCTGGGGGGCAAGTACAGAGGAGATGTTAGATGTAAGTTTTTCACTCAGAGGGTGGTGAGTGAATGGAATCGGCTGCCGTCAGTGGTGGTAGAGGCGTACTCGCTGGGATCTTTTAAGAGACTTCTGGATGAGCACATGGGATTTACTCTTAATGGGATTGAGAGTTAGATAGTTCTATGGCCTGGTAGGTACTGATATGATCGGCACAACTTGTGGGCCGAAGGCCTGTTTGTGCTGTAGGGTTCTATGTTCTTTGTTCTATGTTTTACCTAATTCTGAATTGAAGTTTATTGAGAAGCCGAGGAACATAAAATGTCATGCGTATATAAGGGCATAATATATTGTATACCTATTAGCTGCCCTTTTGAGGAGCTTCTTGATTTCACCAGTATGGCAAGTACGTTCCCCATGGACAGCTACAAAACTGTTGCATCCTTTTGGTGCTGGTTCATCAGCTGCAATCTAAGCCAAATGTTACAAGTAAATATCATGCAAATATAAAATAAGTTTAATGACATAAACTCTCAGTTCAGACTTACCATCAGATTTTACCTGGCTTATAGAACATAGAACATTACAGCACAGAACAGGCCCTTCAGCCTTCGATGTTGCGCCGACCAATATAAAAAGCAACGACCCTCCAAACTAAACCATTCCCTTCTCTTCCATATACTTATCAACTAACCTCTTAAACGCCACCAAACTTGGCGCATCTACAACTGCTGCAGGCAGGGCATTCCACTCCCTAACCACCCTTTGGGTAAAGAACCTACCTCTGATATCCGTCCTATAACTATCACCCCTTAATTTAAAGCTGTGTCCCCTCGTGCTAGCTTTCTCCATCCTAGGAAAAAGGCTATCACTGTCCACCCTATCTAAACCTCTAATCATCTTGTATGTTTCGATAAGGTCCCCTCTTAGCCTCCTCCTTTCTAACAAAAACAAGAAAGTCACTGAATGTCACTGAAGGCCATACCTGGGCCTTAATTCCAGGGAAGTATTCCCTAATACTTGCAATATAATTTTTCTTCTTCAACATGCTCCTTAAAATATTCTTGATTGACAAAGGATTATTGCATTATTTATTGTATTGAGGTCACCCCTCAATCTCCATTGTTCTGGTAAGAGCAAACCGAAATTATCCAACCTTTCCTCATAGCAAATACCCTCCAGACCAGGCAGCATTCAGGAAAGTCTCTGTACCTTCTCCAAAGCATCCACATCATTCTAGGAATGTGGCAACCAGAATTATACATCACATTCTAAATGAGGCCGAACTAAGGTTCTGTACAGCTGCAGCATGACCTGCCAATTTCTGTATTTGATGCTCCGACCGATGAAGGCAAGCATGCCATACGCCTTCTTGACTATCTTATCCACCTGCGTTGCGACTTTCAGTGACCAGTGGTCACACACACCTTTGCCTGTCAATATTCCAAAGGGTTTTACCATTTACTTGTACAATTCCTATATGCATTACCATATACTTGTCCAGATTAAACTCCATCTGCCATTTCTCTGCCCAAGTCTCCAACCAATCTTATCTTCTGACAATCCTCTTCACTATCTGCAACTCACCAATTTGTGTGTCACCTGCAAACTTACTAATCTGACTAGCTACATTTTCCTCCAAATCATTTTTACATATCACAAACAATAAAAGGTCCCAGAACTGATGCTGTGAAACACTGCTACTCATAATCTTCCATTCAGAAAAGCAACCCCTACTGTTACCCTCTGTCTCTATGTCCACGTCAGTTCTCTATCCACTTTGCCAGCTTGTGTGATTTTATTTTTTGTACTAGTCTTCCATGGAGTACTTTGTCAAAGGTTTTACTGACGTCCATGTATAAAAAATTCACTGCCTTTCCCTCATCTATCACTTTCATCACTTCCTCGAAAAACTCGATCACGTTTGAGAGGCATGATTTCTCCTTCATAAAACCACGTTGTCTATCATTAATAAGAACCCTGCCCTAATCTGCATTGAAATTTGTCCTACCAAAATTAACCACCTCACGCTTATTACGATTAAACTCCATCTGCCACTTTTCAGCCCAGCTCTGCATCCTATCAATGTCTCTCTGCAGCCTACAACAGCTCTCCACCTCATCCACTACTCTACCAATTTTGCTGTCATCAGCAAATTTACTAACCCACCCTTCAGCCCACTTGTCCAAGTCATTGATAAAAATCACAAACAGAAGATCCACCACTGACCTGTGGTACACTGCTTTTAAGTGGTCTCCAGTCTGAAAATTTTCCCTCCACCACCACCCTCTGTCTTCTATGAGATATGATGTAAAGATGCCGGCATTGGACTAGGGTAGTAAGAACCCAGTAAGAATTTAGCAACACCAATTTTAAATCCAACCGATTTATTTGATAGTAAAATTGCGAGCTTTCAACACTCTTGTGTTTTCGTCAGGCAAATGCAGTGCCTGACGAAAACACAAGAGTGTTGAAAGCTCACAATTTTACTATCAAATAAATTGGTTGGATTTAAAATTGGTGTTGCTAAATTCTTACTGAGTTCTATAAGATAGCCAGCCACTTACCCAATCAGCCAAATTTCCTTCTATCCCACACCTCTTTACTTTCTTCATGAGCCTACCATGGGGAACCTTATCAAACGCCTTACTAAAATCCACGTATACGACATCAACTGCTCTACCTTCATCTACACACTTAATTGCCTCCTCAAAGAATTCAAATAAATTTGTGAGGCAAGACTTACTCCTCATTGAATCCATGCTGACTATCCCAGATTAAGCTGCAACTTTCGAAATGAACATAAATCCTAAGCTTCAGGACCTTTTCCATTAACTTACTGGTGTACAACCTCATCCTTTCAGATGAGATTGTACAGCATGCAGCAGACCACACAACCTCTGTATGTACTTTGAAAAGTGCTGCAGCATTCCTCCAGAGTGGTCCCAGCAGAGATAGAGATTGGTCAGTGCTCCAATGGTTGAGCTTATCACATGTAAGGTAGCAACATGATTTTCACTGCTTACAAGCTGCATAGTTTTGCTAGTTTGCATACCAAATTCAACTGGCATGTCAGCAAAAATTCTTGTTGCTCAGTAGTCACTCCAGTTGGCCACGTAGCTCAAATGGAGCTAGCACAGAATAAAGGTATCATGTCTTATCTCAACAGCCACAGCTGCCAGTATCTACACTCAGACAAGCCAAAGACCAGTTGATATATTTTTCTTTCCACTTTTATCTGAACTATTAACTTATCATTTGATACTGTGTGAAAATGTGTGATGTGTTTTTTATTTTGTTGGTTCTCTTTTATAGTAATTAATAACCTTACTCTTTCTTTGTCTCAAGAAAGCCAAGTTAAATTGCCACCTTCTAAAAAATTAATACATTTAGACTGGGGGGAAAAAAAATCCACATAGGAGGGATTCTTTTTAAATGAACCTCAACGAGTTTGGGAGGAGAAAGGTTTGATTACAGAAGGTTAAATAATAAAGCTAGCTAATTCATCCCTACTAACAACCAACAAAATTGGGATCCTGTTCAGGAAATTAATAAATTAGGGTTCCTTGCCTAAGGATCAGTCATAACACTATACAAGTAATTCTGATATATATCAGAAGAACAACATGGGTTCTTTGATGGACAAAGAACAAGGAATGCTGCATTGTTGGTTTGATGTACTATTTTCATATATATTAATATATATTGAAAAGTACTGTTTCTTGCACACTCTACAGACAAAATATACCATTCATAGAGAAGGAAATGAAAGAGTGCAGAATGTAGTGGTACAGTTATAGCTAGGGTGTAGAGAAAGATCAACTTAATGCAAGGTAGGTCCATTCAAAGTTTAACAGCAGCAGGGAAGAAGCTGTTCTTGAGATAGTTGGTACATGACCTCAGACTTTTATGTCTTTTTCCTGAAGGAAAAAGGCGAAAGACAGAATGTCCGGGTTGCATGAGGTCCTTAATTATGCTGGCTGCTTTGCTGAGGCAGCGAGAAGTGTAGATAGAAAACCATATTTGTGTTAAGAACTATAGAGAGAGCAACAGAAAAGTGAATATCTATGCTTTGTGGATGACACTGTGATATCTGCCAGAATAATGCACAGACTGAGGTTTAATATACTATAAAACCTGGACATAGAGGGGAAAGATTAAATCTACTTTAGAACGTTTCCTGGGATCAAACAGCAGCAGTCAGAATAGAGAACGAATGGATAGTTTCAAAAGGAGATGTGACAAAGTAGTATCTGTCACCAAATCTTTTGCATCTTTACAGTGAAATAATTAAACAACATCTCGCAGAATTGTTAGCAACAATTTCAGTTCATGAATAGAAGTAATGAGTGATACAGATAACAAAATACAGCAAATACAGAGGATTTACAAGGACTCACATAACAAAACAAACAGTAAAAGACACAGATTGTCTCTTGCTGCAAAAATATTGCAAAGTAAAATTAAAGAAAACAATTATATCTGGATACACAATAACAGTGTAATCAAAAGAAATAAAACAAGTAGAATAACATGGTTTTGTCATGAAACTTGTAACATCTGAAGGGAAAAGCCATCAAGTGCAAATATTTTCAAAGCAAACTCAAAAGATGTCAAATGTCTTAAAAAAAAAACAAATATTTCTATGCAAAGCACAACGAGATTACTAAAATGCTGCATCTGCTCATCAATGCTCCATAAGTGAGAAAATTGGAATAAGCAAGATATAGAAAGATAAATTAACAACAAAGATAGAGTTTCTGAAACATATGACAAAGATTAGCTGGATAACACTCACTACTAAATGAGAAAGTTTTGAGGAAAACAGACACACAAGCAAAACGTTTGCAAATGTGCACCAAAAGACAACTACAATTCCTTAGACATTTATTTGGAGAGAAAACATCTGATAGTTACTGTAAAATTGCAGGCGATAGAGTAAGAAAAAGGGAGCTAAAGGAAAAAGATACACCAAAAAGTTAAGGAAAACAGGTGCAAACATAAAAAGAAAGGTGCGGGAATAGGATATTTGGCCCCTTAAAACCTGCAATCACTATTCAACTTGATCATGCATTTTCAGTATCCCATTCCCACTTTCTCTCCATACCCCTTGATCCCTTTAGCCAAAAGGGGCACATCTACTTTTCTTGAACATATCTAATGGACTGATCCTAACATAGAAACAAGATTTGAGATCACTAAGATGTTAACTGTTACCCAGGACCATGACATTGGAGAGTCATGATCAGCAACATTGTAAAACATAGCACCAAAAGAAAAACAAACAAAATCAAGCAAGAAGACAAAATGGACAATGTGATTCATGCATCAAATTAAATGCATTGCATTAGTTGTACACAAAAGATTGCTCATATTGAGTAACGTGCACTTAAAATAAATTGAAATTCAGCTAAGCATCCACGAACTTTAGAAAGGAAATACAATTCCACAGACATAAGGTTGGATTTTCTGGCTCCATCTTTAGCAGGAATTGCCACACACAGGATGGAAACATTTGATGGACCAACCAAGTTCTGTTGACTTTGGGCGAAAATTCCCATCATCATCACAACTATTTCAGTAGGAAGCATGTCTGACTGACAGGATTCACCCCTATTAAATATTTAAAAAATAAATTTTGATCTAGATTACAATTTTTTTGATTTAAATATCTCATTTAATGAACTACAAAATCAAACTGAGAAGGAAATGCAGTCTCATTACACTTCAGTAGTCTTTCTTTTACTTAAATAAAGGAAATGTTTTACCTGTGTTCTTTATGCCCTAATCCCTTTCGTCCAACAAAGCTAATAACATGTAGATTAGTACACGCACCTGTTGAAACATTTGAACGGTTGGAGAATATGCTCTTAGCGAGAGAGCAAACTTCAGAAGGTTGAGTTTCAGTTGTGACAAAAACTGACCAGCTTTCTTCAGAATCAGATTAT
Organism: Sphyrna mokarran; assembly: GCA_024679065.1. Classification (NCBI taxonomy): domain Eukaryota; kingdom Metazoa; phylum Chordata; class Chondrichthyes; order Carcharhiniformes; family Carcharhinidae; genus Sphyrna; species Sphyrna mokarran. The sequence continues at coordinate 30,461,821 of JAGIQG010000010.1, forward strand.
AATAGCTATGCTCAGAATCTGTAAATTAAAATTATATTAATAGGTGAATTTTATAAATGTCAATTTCAGTAACTATCCTAATAGTATGTACAAATGATTAATTTTACAAATAAATAGCTTTTTCATTGCAATGCTAAATTTCTAGTGTTCCTGAAAATCTGTCATCCAAAGTTAAGATGTCTGGAATTTTGCTGTCAGTGACAAAGCATGGGTGCTTACCATTGACCCTGAAGGAAGCCAAGCTGAAAAGATCTCACGTTCTCTATAGTGAGAACTTTAACCCCCTCAAAATAAAATTGATTGTCAAATAATTTACTGAGGATTCCAACTGTTAAGCTGCAGTAATGTCAAGCTTTTCAAGCAGCCAATCACATTAAAGAATTCTCATAGAAAGCCAAGCAGAAATTAAAAGCACAAATAATCAAATTAATTCTTCAAAAACAATTAGAGACAGTGAAATAAAGATTGGGACATAAACCATAAACCATATGGTTAAGATAGAAGCTAAAATATCATGTACAAACCCGATTTATAAATTACATTTAAAAAGCTAATTTTAAAAACATCTACTGATTGATTATAATGGTGACATTTGACAACAGTTCAGATATAAAATCATAATTTCAGAGCTAGGTCAGTCATGCAGCAGTTGTTATCATATAAAAAAAATTTTCCAAAACAATTTTTATCTCATTGAACATGGCTGAATCCTAACAGGGATTTGAGGAAGTTCTCATCCAATCAAATTGTTTCATTAAAAACTGATTTGAGACTTGGGGAAGACCACAGCATAATCTATAGCAGAGCAGTGAAGATTGCAGAATAAAGCCTATAACTTGAGGATTTCAGACTTGATCAGATTTAGAGGGGACATGCACATAGTTCCCAATCAAAATTCACTAGTTTGCTGTGAAGATGTAACTAGTAGAATTGACAAAGGGGACCAATCAATGTGGTATATTTGGACTTTCTGAAAGCGTTTTTTAAAGTCCAATATAAGAGTGCAAGATTAAAGCACATGAGATTGGGAGAAATGTATTGAGATGAATAGAAAAATGGTTGGCAGGAGAGCAAAAAGAAGAAAAGGAATTAATAGGTGCTTTTCAAATTGGCTGGCAGTAACTAGTGGGGTGCCACAGGGATCAGTGCTGGGACACCAGCTATTCACAATATATACTGATGATTTGGAAGAGGGAACAAATTGTAACATCTTACTTAAAGTTTGCAGGTGAGACCAAGTTGGGTGAGAGGGTGAACTGTGACAAGGATGCAGAGATCCTTCAGAATGATCTGGACAGATTCAGTGAGTGGGCAAATCAATGGCAGATGTAGTATAATTTGGATAAATGTGAGGTTATTCACTTTGGAAGCAAAAAGAAGGTAGATTACTACCTGAGCGTTTGTAAATTGGAAGTGTAGAATATGCAACAGGACCTGAATGTCTTTGTGCACAGTCACTGAAGGTAAGCATGTAGGCATAGCGGGGAGTAAAGAACTTAGAACATAGAACACTACAGCACAAACAGGCCCTTCAGCCCACAAGTTGCGTCGATCACATCTATACCTACCAATCCACAGATCTATCTATAACCCCCTATCCCATTCACTCCCATGTACTCATCCAGAAGTCTTTTAAAAGACCCCAGCCAGTTCATCTCTATCACCTCCGACGGCAGCCGATTCCATTCACTTACCACCGAGTGAAAAACTTACCCCTAACATCCCCTCTGTATTTGCTTCCCTGCACCTTAAATCTGTGTCCTCTCATAGTGACCATTTCAGCTCGGGGAAATGGAAACTGAGAATCCACCCTATCTATTCCTCTCAACATTTTATAAACCTCTATCAGGTCGCTTCTCAACCTATGTCTCTCCAGGGAGAGAGTCCCAGCTCCCTCAACCTATCTGCGTAAGGCATGCCTCCCAATGCAGGCCGCATCCTTGTAAATCTCCTCTGCACTCTCAATAGCTTCTACATCCTTCCTATAGTGAGTCGACCAGAACTGCGCACAGTACTCCAACTGGGGTCTGACAAGGGTCTTATAAAGCTGTATCATTACCTCCTGACTCCTAAACTCAATTCTTCGATTAATGAAGGCCAGTACACCAAACACCTTCTTGACCACTTCCTCCACCTGCTAGGCCGATTTAAGAGTCCTATGGACCCGGACCCCAAGATCCTTCTGCTCTACAACACAGCTAAGACTCCTACGCTTGATATTGTACTCCTTCAACCCATTATTCTTGCCGAAATGGACCAGTACACATTTATCCGCGTTGAAGTCCATCTGCCATTTCTCTGTCCAGTCTTGCATCCTAAAGCAAATGGTACTTTGGCTTTCATTGCAAGAAGTTTCGAATACAGAAGCAGAGACGTGTTGCAGTTATACAGGTCTTAGTGAGGTCACGACAGAGTACTGTGTGCAGTTTTGGTCTCCTTTCTGAGGAAGGATGTCCTTTGTTCTCGTGGGAGTGAGGCGAAGTTTACCAGGCTGATTCTGCAAATGGCAGGACTGATGTATGAAGAGTGATTGATTAGATTAGAATTGTTTTCGCTGGAGTTCAGACAAACAAGGAGGGGACCTCAGAGACTTATAAAATTCTAACAGGACTAGACTTGTTTTTTGAAAGGAGATGTTCCCATTGGTGTGAGAGTCCAGAATGAGAGGTCACAGTCTGAGGATTCAGGATAGACCATTTAAGGCAAGAGGAGAGGAGATGTTTCTTCACCCAAAGAGTAATGACCTGCAGAATTCATTATCACAGAAAGTAGGTGATGCTAAAACATGGAATGTATTTAAGAGGCGAATGGATATAGCACTTGGGATGAATGGGATCAAAGGTTATGGGAAAAAAAAAACAGGATTACTCTATTGAGTTCGATGATCATCCATGATCACAAAGGAATGGCAGAGCAGGTTTAAAGGGCTAATTGGCCTCCTCCTACTCCTATCTTCAATGTTTCTATATGGTGTCATGCCAAAGTGCTTCCTATTGTAAGTAGATACTAAAAAACAAGGGTCATCTGGGACACACATGAGATTACTTTAAACTTTGAGAGGGAAATTATTGGAGAGAATTCTTCGAGAAAGGATTTACTTCCACTTGGAAATAGTGGATGTATTAGCGAGAGGTAACATGGTTTTGTGAAGGGGAGATTGTGTCTCACTTACTTGATTGAGTTTTTTGAGGAAATGACAAAGATGGTTGACGAGGGCAGGGCAGTGGATATTGTCTATATGGGATTCAGAAAGGCCTTTGACAAGGTCCCTCGTGGCAGACTGATGCAGAAGGTGGAGTCGCATGTGATCAGAGGTGAGTTGACAAGGTGGATAATAAAACTGGCTCGGTCACAGAAGACAGAGGGTAGCAATGGAAGGGTGTGTTTTTTTAATGGAGAGCTGTGACAAGTGGTTTCCTCAGGGATCAGTGCTGGGATCTTTACTGTTTGTAATGTTATATAAATGATTTGGAGGAAAATGTAACTGGTTTGATTAATAAATTTGCGAACCACACAAAGGTTGGTGGATTTGCAGACAATGATGAAGACCATTAGAAGATACAGCAGGATGTAGATTGGTTGGAGACTTGGCAGAGACATGGCAGATGGAATCTAATTCGGACAAACGTGAGGATATGCATTTTGAACATCTAATACAGAGAGGAAATATACAGTAAATGGCAGAACCCTTAGGAATATTGATAGGCAAAGGGATCTGGGTGTACAAGTACACAGGTCACTGAAAGTGGCAATGCAGGTGGAGAAGGCAGTCAAGAGGGCATACAGCATGCTTGCCTTCATTGGCCAGGGCACTGAGTTTAAAAATTGATAAGTCATGTTGCAGCTTTATAGAACCTTAGTTAGGCACTTGCAATATAATGTTCAATTCTGGTCACTACAGTACTAGAAAAATGTGGAGGCTTGGAGACGGTACGGAAAAGATTTACCAAGATGTTGCCTGGTAATGGAGGGCATTAGCTACGAGAGTTAGAGAAACTTGATTTGTTCTCACCGAAACAACGCGATTGAGATGCAACCTGATAGACGCTACAAGATTATGAGGGGTATGGACAGAATGGATAGGCGGAAGCTTTTTCCCAGAATCAAGCAGTCAATTACTCAGGGGCACAAGTTTAAGGTGCAAGGGGCAAGGTTTAAAGGAGATGCACGAGGCAAGCTTTTTTTCCATACACAGAAGGTAGTGGGTGCCTTGAACTCGCTACCAGGGTAGATAGAAATAACTATGATAGTGACTTTTAAGGGGTATCTTGACAAATACTTAAATAGGATAGGAATGGAGGGATATGATCCCTGGAAGGTTTGGGGGTTTTATTTTATGTCAGACAACATGGTCAGTGCGGGCACGAAGGGCCAAAGAGCCTTTTTCAGTGCTGTAATTTTCTTCTTTGTTCTTCACTAAAAAAAAAGAAACACTAAGCCTGAAGCATTAAACTGTTTCTTTTTGAACCACTGAACTCAGAAAAAAAAAATCAATGGCCATGACTTTGCACCCACATTGCCATTTATAGTCACAGCAAATGTGGGCTAGTTTTTAAAAAAAATGCAGAAATATAGTAAGTGTAAATGGGAATGTCAGTGCAAAATCTCATGAGGCGCTAGAAACAAGACTCCTCCCAGCAAAATCTCACAGTACTATTGTCTCCACCGCCTGCCAGTGTTATAACGAGGTATACACTGAGCAAGATCAAGAAGTGCAAGGTGATAAATTTTAAAACAAGTAATTTGACAAGGAAGTATTCAATGAACAGTATGACATTGTGGGAAGTTCTATGGAACAAAAGGATCTGGGTACATTTGTTTATTGATCTGTGAAGGTGATAGGGCATGTTAGTATGGTGGTGAAAAAGGCAAACCCCATAACCTTTGATCCCATTCACCCCAAGTGCTATATCCATTTGCCTCTTAAATACATTCCATATTTTAGCATCTCCTACTTTCTGTGATAATGAATTCCGCAGGTCACTACTCTTTGGGTGAAGAAACATCTCCTCTCCTCTTGCCTTAAATGGTCTACCCTTTATCAATTGAGGCATAGATTATAAAAGCAGGGAAGTCAAGTTGTTGTTGTATAGAACTTTGCTGAGGCCACAATTAGAGAACTCCATGCAGTTCTGGCCACCACATTATAGGAAGGATGTGACTGCACTGAAGGGAGTGCAGAGGAGATTCACCAGAATGCTGCCTGGAATGAAACATTTAAGTTATGAAGACAGGTTGGATAGGTTTATGTTGTTTTTGTTGGAGCAGAGACCTGAGGGGTGATCTGATTGAGGTGAACAAGATTATGAAGAACATGGACAGAGTGGATGGTTGAACATAGAACAAAGAAAAACTACAGCACAAACAGGCCCTTTGGACCACAAGTTGTGCCGATGATACCCATACCTACTAGGCTTACCTATAACCCTCAATTCTACTAAGTTCCATGTACTCATCCAGAAGTCTCTTGGAGACCCTATTGAATTTGCCTCCACCACCATCGATGGCAACCAATTCCACTCACCCATCACTCTCTGAGTGAAAAACTTACCTCTGACATCTCCTCTGTACCTACTCCCCAGCATCTTAAACTTGTCTCCTCTTGTAGCAACCATTCTAGCCCTTGGAAAAAGCCTCTGAGAATCCACCCAATTTATGTCTCTCAACATCTTATAAACCTCTATCAGGTCAGCTCTCATCCTTCATCTCTCCAGGGAGAAAAGACCGAGCTCCCTCAACCTATCCTCAAAAGACATGCTACCCAATCCAGGCAATATCTTTGTAAGAATCCTCTGCACCCTTTCAATAGCTTCGACATTCCTCCTGTAATGAGGCAACCAGGACTGAGCACAGTTCTCCGAGAGGGGTCCGACTAGGGTCTTACAAAGCTGCAGCATTATCTCCTGACTCCTAAACTCAATCCCTTGATAGATGAAGGCCAGTGTACCATATGCCTTCTTGACCACATTCTCTACCTGCAAGGCCCATTTAAGAGTCCTATGGACCCGGATCCTAAGGTCCTTCTGATCCTCTACACTGCTAAGAGTCTTACCCTTGATATTATACTCCTTTATCCCATTTAACCCGCCAAAATGGACCATTACGCATTTATCCAGGTTGAAGTCCATCTGCCACTTCTTCGCATCCTGTCTATGTTACGCTGCAACCTCTGACATCCCTCCAAACTATCCACAACACCACCAACCTTTCTGTCATCAGCACACTTACCAACCCATCCCTCCACTTCCTCGTCCAGGTCATTTATGGAAATTACAAACAGCAAGGGTCCCAGAACAGATCCCTGGGGCACTCCACTGTGATTGGCCTCCATGCAGAAAAAGACCCATCCACAACTGCTCTCTGCCTTCTGCAGGCAAGCCAGTTCTGGATCTAAGCTTTACTGAAATTCTAAACTTCTCTAAGTGTTCATAAATCGTGTTCCTCAGAATCTTCTCCATCAACTTACCAACCACTGAGTTTAGACTCACTGGTCGGTAATTTCCTGGGCTATCCCTATTCCCTTTCTTGAACATAGAAACCACATTCGCAATCCTCCTATCCTCTGGAACCTCTCCCGTCTCCATCGACATACAAAGATCATCGCCAGAGGCTCTGCAATCTCTTCCCTGGCCTCCCACAGTAACCTAGGATACATTCCTTCCAGTCCTGGTGATTTATCTGTCTTGATGCCATTCAAAACTTCCAACACATCCTCTTTCTTAATGTCCACATACTCAATCTTTTCAGTTCACCGCAAGCCTGCAATACAACCTCCCGTATCTTTTTCAACTGTGAATACCGAGGTAAAGTATTCATTAAGCACCTTTGAAAGGTTGAAGGGTCAATCATGAGGGGAATAAGTTCAAGGTGAATTGAGAAAAAATGTTTTTACCCAGTGGGTGGTGGCAGTCTGGAATGTGCTATTTGCAAGGTGGTAAAGGAAGATTGCTTCTCATCCTTCATAAAGTACCTGGCTAGGTACCTGGCATGCCATAACATTCAGAGTTATGAGCCAAGTGCTGGTAAATGGAATTGGGTGGGAGCTGAGGTGTTTCTTGTGTGCCAGTGCCAGCGCCAGCATAACACCCTCTTCTGCACTGAATGATTCTGTGATAACCTTATATGAATGTATTGTAATATCATAAGCTGCGGCCACACCCTCACTGTAAATTCCAACCCAGCTGGTAATGACATCACAATTTCTGAAAACATGAACCTGATGACCTCAGCTCCAAGGAGGAGTTTGGGGGTGAGCACAGTGATAACTACCCACAAGGGAATCTATGAGGAGGGAGATATCAAAGAGCCGAGGGGTGGGGTCAGCTAAGGGGCACCATTCTGGTTGAGATGCTCATTAGTTCAGAGGAAGGGTATCCATGAGTTCAAGGATGCGTGCTGTGCAGGCCAGAAAAACCAGCCCCAGAGTCGGCACGATGGAGTGAGTGCAGAAAGAATGAGAGCTGGAGAGGCCAGTCCCAGAGGAACAGGGGGCAGTTGCTGGATCTGCAGGGATCACCATAGCAACACAAGAGGCAAAAGCTGTTTCCCTAAGTAGGGATGGAAGACATTTGGGGGTCCCGACATTAACATGACTCAAAGGAGGGCTGGAATAAGGAGGCAATGAATCTACTAATAAATCTCATCTACCGAGGCTGAAACCCAGAGTGAAGGGCCGATGCAATCTCGAGGGGCCCTGGTGCTGGTTTGAGCTGGTGAGCATACATAATTCAAGGCTCATGGGAGGCACAGCATTGGGAGCATGTAACTGCCAGTGATGTTATCTGATCTGATGAGTTTAATATAGAAGCATAATAGCCATGACTTTACCCTTACCTTTACTTTAATATTCAAATCTAACCTTCTACCATGATGGAATTCAAATGTGGAATCCAGATCATTGCTCTAGGTTTGTGGTTTACCCTACTGAGGCAATTCAAATAAACTAAAGGCCAAATTCAAGGGACAGCTTCTCAAAGGGATATTACCTTAATAAATCAAAATGAAACATCAAATATTAAAACAACAAACTAAAACGCGATTAAGAGCGTGAATAATTCACCAGTCCCTGTGTGCCAACTGAACATGAAAGGCCTCAAGGGTGCTAGTAAACACCACAGTCCCCTCTCCAGGTATACGTGGCTGCAAATATAGCAACAGTAAAGGATAAGACAGTCGGGTCAGTCAACCCTCTTGGTACCTACTATTTGGACATGCTGATGGAAAGTTTGGCCAGGCCCAGAAACAGGTTAACAAGATATGAAAGGGAGTTGTCCTCCTTTCACATCTCTCTCCACACCCAGTGCCCGTAGATCAGGAGTATGAAGCTGAAGTGCAAACAAAATTGTAACAGAAGTTTTTTTTAAATAACTGAAAAGGAAGTGCAGTCTAAAGCAATCTGTATAAACATAGGCCATAGACTTATGCCCAAAGATGTGCTCAAAGTCATAGTAAATGCACAAGGTTACAGTGATAGCGGTGGGTCTTTTGGAGAGTCACTGCAGACTCATTGGGCTGAATGGCCTCCTTTTATGTGATCTTAAGGCTGCAAAGAAGACAAACATCTTGAGAGTTTGAACTAATGCATCTTAAGTTTGTACGGGACTGCTGCAACATCCTTGTTGCGAGGTCCCTGAAGTTAATGGGCTGATACATCCATCTTTCAGAGATCAAAGGGCTGAAGAGGGCATCCACAGTAAATGCTCAATTGTCACACTGAGTTGGGGGTCATTTACGTGGGATCTTGGCCAATGTGAGAGATTGTAAAGGTGTGAAGTGCAGTAATGGTCCTGGGTTTAGATTAGCAATTGATCTTGGCATGGATAGGACTCCTCAATGTTTACTCTTCCTCTTTCTTCCCTTTCAATTAATACACAGATAGACACATGGAGCCAGTGGAGTTGGCAGTATTCTTCAGTAATTCCACACACGAGGATGGCCTCAACTGGGATCTTGGTTCATATCATACTATCTGTGAGCCCTGGGCTTGCAAAATCTCACTAATTGTACTGGTTGGAGATAATACACACCTCTTCAACCAGTGCTCAACCCTCTCTCCACTCACATTGTCTGTACCTTTAAGACTTGATTACCTGTAAAGATCACATTCCAACCATTATTTTGTAAATTGAGTTTGTGTCTTTTTATGCTCCGTTTGTGAATGGAACTCCCACTCAACTGATGTAGAAGCAGTGTTGCGAAAGCTTGTGGGTTGTGCTACCAAATAAACCTGTTGGATTTTAACCTGGTGTTCTGAAACTTCTTACTGTGTTTACCCCAATCCAACACCGGCATTTTCACATTATACTACTCTTTCCAGCCACGAGGTAGGAGAGGCAATGTCTCTGTCAACATGCAATTTCCAAGAGTCAGGAGCAGATTCCTCAGAAGGAAAGAGTGACACAGCTTGCTCGGCTGGTCCACCGAGTGTGGTCATTTGAAAGCAACATTATCAGCCCTGAGTTACAGATGACTGCTGATATTTTTGGAGATGAGGAGTGTAGGAGGAGACTGCTTGTCCAGGTACATGGTCACTCACCTTTGCCACTAACTCTCTAAGAGTTGGTGGCACATGGCCTCAGAAGTCATCCACTGCTCATCACCCTGAAAGTCACAGCCACCCTAAACTTCTTGCCAGTGGCTCATTTCAGGGCTCCAGCTTTGTGGCATCTCCCAGGCCTTCGTGGATAAGTGTGTTGGGGAAGTCACGAACGTGGTTTTTATGGAAGCGCACCATACATTAATTTTATCCTAAACCAGATGGGCCAGGACACTAGATTCCACGCAGATAGTTGGCTTCCCACATGTCCAAGGAGCCGTAGACTGTACATGTGAGTCTCTATATCCCATGGCATCAAGGTGATCCCTTTATAATTGGCAAGGTTCTCCACTCCCTGAATGCCTAGGTCATCTGCAACCATGCTAAGTACATCTTGCAAGCATCATAGAGTCATAGAAACCCAACTGTGCAGAAAGAGGCCATTTGGCCCAACAAGTCTGCACTGACCATAATCTCACTCAGGACCTACCCCCATGTCCCTACATCCCCCACTAATCCCTCTAACCTATGCATTTCACCAAGGGGTCATTTTTTATGTTATTAAACTGAAAAGGAAGTAAAAAGGATTTACAAGCATATTATGAGGACAGAAAGGTTTGAATTACACAAAGAAACTCGATAGATAGATAGATAGATGCTTACTCCGGAGCATAAGAGGATAAGTTTATCATGAGGGGCACAGATAAAGTGCAGTCTTTTCCACAAAGTACGGGAATCCAAAGCTAGAGGGTATCAGTTTAAGGTGAGAGGGCAAGATCTAAAAGCGACCGGAGGGGCAACTTTTTCACACAAAGGGTGGTGCCTATTTGGAATGGGCAGTCAGAAGCAGTGGTAGAGGCAGGTACAATTTCAACATTTAAAAGACATTTTGACAAGAACATGGATAGAAAAGACTTAAAGGGATAGAAACTGCCATTCATTTAGATCGTGGCTAATAAATTCAATATTCTGATCCCACTGATCTCATTCTCACTGTATCCCTTGATCCCTTTAGCCCCAAGAACTATATTTTTTTTCTTGAAATCAAACAACATTTTGGCCTCAACTATTTTCTGTGGAAGTGAATTCCACACATTCACCACTCATTCTCACTCACTGAGTGAGAAGAAATTTCTTCTCACTCAGTGTGAAGATTTACCCCTTATCCTCAAATAATGATCCCTAGTTCTGGACTCACCCACCATTTGGAAAATTCTTTCTCAATCTACTCTGTTAGAATTTTATAAGTTTCTATGAGATCCCTTCTCATTCCAGTGAATATAATCCTAACTGAATTAGTCTCTCATATGACCAACCTGCCATCCCAGGATTCAGTCTGATAAACTTTCACTGTACTCCCTCTGTGGCAAGGCTTCCTCTGGTAAGGACACCAAAGGAACTAAAACTGCACACAATATTCCAGTTGCGGCCTCACTTCTATGCTAAACAATTACAGCAAAACATCCTTATATTCAAATCCTCTCGCTAAGAAAGCCAACATACCATTTGCCTTCTTTACTGCTTGCTGTACCTGTATGCTTACTTTCAACGACTGAGCACGAGGACTCCAAAGTTCTCACCAAGTATCTGCCTCTCTCAATTTACATCCATTCAAATAATGTCTTCCTATTATTGTTACCAAAGTGAATAATCTTACATTTATCCATATTATACTGCATCTGCCATGCAGATGCCAGCACACTCAGTTTGTCCAAATCATGCTGAAGCATCTCTGGATCCTACTCACATCTCACCTTCTCACCCAATTTTGTATCATGTGCAAATTTGGAGATAATATATTCAATTTATTATGTGAACAGTTGGAGTCCTAGTTCAGATCCCTGCAGAACCCCATTAGTCACTGACTGCCGATCAGAAAAAGACCCATTTATGCCAACTCTTTGCTTCCCATATCGCTGTGCATTCATCTGTTCTCACTGTCTCTAGTTCGTGGCATCGGAAGTAATCCAGAGATTATCACCTTCAAGGTCCTGCTTCGGAACCTTTTTCCAAGCTCACCATAAATCACTCCTCAGGACTTCATCCCTTTTTCTATTCATGTCATTTGTACCAACGTGCACGAGTTCTGGCTGCTCACCTTCTCACCCTCCCATTTGAGAACGTTCGCTAGCCGCTCCAAGATATCCTTGGTCCCTGGCACCTGGGAGGCAGCACACCATCCTGGACTTCTGTTTGCAGCCACAGAATTCTGACTCCTGCCTAGCTAAAGGCAGCTCATGAATTCCCATTAATTAGGGTAATCGTGGAACACTGAAATGGGGACAGACCCATTTTGCTGATGCAGGCATCTCCATTGTTAAGGGTGCCCATGAGGATCTGTAACACAGGTATCTGAGAAACCGCTCTTTAGAAGGCTGCAGCCGCTGGTCTCCTTGTACTGAAATCAGACTTCCCCAAATAACTGGGTGGACTGGTGGGCTTGACCATAGAAAAGGGAGTTCTTCATAGCCAGGACAGCACTTGCATAACTGTGTCTAGTCAGGACATGGGAAGGCCAACCCATAGGGTGACATCTTCACAAGACACGAGTTGCAGGTAGCACTGGTTGTCAGCATCCAGACTTTACGTGTTAGATGGGTGCCACTGTTATGGTGCTATTGTACGAGAGCAGTGGGCCACAAACAGGATGAAACAACTTATGTTTGCTAGTGGCCAACAACTCACACGTACACTGTGCAAATACACTGCCCAGAGGCTCGTACAGTGAGGCAATATGGGTAGAGCTCAGGAATAGGAAGGGTGTAGAAGAGATTTATTATGAGCTACCCAACCAGTCAGCAGGAGATACAGGAATAGATACATAGGGAGATTTTGGAAAAATGTAAAAGTAACAGGAATATTGTGGTCGGGGGGGGATTTTAACTTCCCCTATATTGACTGGGTGTGGATGTGGCAACTTCTTGAAACCAGGCTGATTCTGGGAATGGCAGGGCTAATGTATGGACAGTGATTGATAAGATTAAGATTGTTTTTGCTAGAGTTCAGTTGAATGAGGGAGGCTGTCTGAGAGACTTATAAAATTCTAACAGGACTAAAGGGTATATGCAGAGAGAATATTCTCAGTGGTGGGGCAGTCCAGAACCAAGAGTAACAGTCTGAGGACTTAGGGTAGACCATTTAGGACAGAGGTGAGAAAGCACTTCTTAACCCAAAGAGTGGTGAGCCTGTGGAATTCATCACCACAGGAAGTAATTGATGCCATTGAAAACATTGAATGTATTTAAGAAGTAGCTGGATAGAGCACTTAGAGGCAAATGGGATCAAAGACTATGTAGAAAAAGCAAGATTATGCTTTTGAGTTGGATGATCAGCCATGATCATGACGAATGGCAGAGCAGGCTTCAAGGGCCAAATGGCCTTCTCCTGTTACTATTGTCTAAGGTTCTGTGAAACAGTGTGTAGATAGTCCAACAAGGTAAGGGGCCATATTGGACCTGGAATTGGGGAATGAATCAGCCACATTGTTGACATTTCAGTAGGGGAGCAGTTCAGGAACTGTGACCACTATTCAGGAAGCTTTAAGATACTGATGGATAAAGATAAGCGTAAGCCTCAGGTGAAGGTGTTAAATTGGGAAAGTGTAATTACAACAATATTAGGCAATAACTGAAGAATGTAAATTGGGGCAGATGTTTGAGAGCAAATCGTCATCTGGCATTTGGGAGGCTTTCAAGTGAAAGTTGATAAAAATTCAGGACCGATATTGTTCCTATAAGGATGAACGATAAGAAGGATAAGTTTGGAAGTTTGGATAACAAAAGATATTATGAACCTAGTTAAAAAGAAAAAGGAAGCATTTGTCAAGGCCAGGAGGTTGGGGACACACAAGGCAAGTATAGAACATAAGGAAAGTACAAAGACACTTAAGCAAGGAGTCAGGAGGGCTTAAAAAGGGTGACAGAAAGTCGTAAGCCAGCAGAATTAAAGAAAATCACTAAGCTTTTTATACATACATAAACAGCAAGAGGGTAGCTAGAGAGAAAACTGCCCATTCAAGGACAAGCTGGGAATCTATGCATTGAGCCAAAGGAAATGCGCAAGATATTAAATGAACATTTTGTGTCAGCATTCACCAAAGAGAAGGGCTTGGTGAATGATGAATTTGGAGAAGGATGTGCAGATAATTTGCATCATATCGAAATCAAAAAGGTGGTGGGATTGGGGTCCTGAGAAACATTAAAGTAGCAAGTCCCTAGGGCCTGATGGGATATACCCCAGAATACTGAGAGAGGCAAGGGAGAAAATTGCTGGGGCCTTGACAGAAAGTTTTGTATCCTCACTGGCTACAGTGGAGGTCATGACGTAGCGATGCCGGCGTTGGACTGGGGTAAACTCAGTAAGAGTCTGGCAACACCAATTTTAAATGCATCCGATTTATTTGATAGTAAATCTGCAAGCTTTCGACTTTCGTCTTTGTCAGGCAAATGCAGTGTTCTGGTCTGCAATAGCAGGTTAGGTGTAAGGATTCGCATTCTAATCAGCAATCTATGACTGTCTGTGCTGATATGTGTGCTATTGCAGACCAGAACACTGCATTTGCCTGACTAAGACGAAAGTCGAAAGCTTGCAGATTCACTATCAAATAAATCGATTGGATTTAAAATTGGTGTTGCCAGACTCTTACAGGGGAGGTTCCAGAGGATTGGAGAATAGCCAGTGTTGTTTATTTGTTTAAGAAGGGGAGTAAGAATAATCCAGGTAATTACACGCCAATGAGCCTTCTGTCAGTGGCAGGGAAATTATTGGATTCTTCGAGACAGGATTTACTCCCACTTGGAAATAAGTGGACATATTAATGAGAGGCAACAAGTTTTGTGAAGTGGAGGTCGTCTCACTAACATGATTGAGTTTTTTGAGAAAGTGACAAAGATGATTAATGAAGGTAGAGCAGTGGCTGTTGTCGATATAGACTTCAGTAAGACCTTTGACAAGGTCTCGCATGGCAGACTGGTCAAAGGTGAAGTCGCACAAATCAGAGGTGAGCTGACAAGATGTTTACGGAACTCGCACGGTAATAGATAGCAATGGAAGGGTGCTTTTCTGAATGGAGGGCTGTGACGAGCGGTGTTCCACAGGGATCAGTTCTCAGACCTTTGCTGTTTGTAATATATGTAGGTTTGCAAACGATACAAAGGTTGATGGAATTGCGGATAGTGGTGAGCACCGTCAGAGGATACAGCAGGATATAGAGACTTGGCAGATGGAGTTTAATCTGGATAAAGTGTGAGGTAATGCATTTTGGAAAGGTCTAATAAAAATGGGAAATATACAGTAAATGGCAGAACCTTAAGAATATTGATAGGCAAAGGGATCTGGATGTACAAATACACAGGTCACTGAAAGTGGCAACACAGGTGGAGAAGATAGTCATGAAGACATACAGCATGCCTGCCTTCATGGGCCAGGGCATTGAGTTCAAACATTGGCAAGTCATGTTGTAGCTTTATAGAACCTTAGTTTAGCCGCACTTTATAGTGTTCAATTCTAGTCGCCATCCTGCCAGAAGAATGAGAAGGTTTTGGAGAGGACACAGAAAAGATTAACCAGGATGTTGCCTTGTCGGGAAGGCATTAGCTATGAGGAGAGATTGAAGAAACTTGATTTGCTTTCACTGGGATGACAGAGGTTGAAAGATGACCTGATAGAAGTCTATAAGATTATGAGGGGCATGAATAGAGTGGATAGTCAGAAGCTTTTCCCAGGATAAAAAGTCAATTGCTAGGAGACAGAAGTTTAAGGTGCGAAGGGCAATGTATAAAAGGAGATGTACGAGGCAAGTTTGTTTTTTTTTATACACAGAGTGTGGTAGGTGCCAAAAACTCGCTGTTAAGGGGAGGTCGTGGAAGCAGATACAATAGTGACTTTCAACGGGCATCTGGGCAAAGAAATGAATAGGATGAGAACACTGGGATATGGTCCCCGGAAGGGTAGGGGGTTTCAGTTCACCCGGGCAGCATGGTCAGTGCAGGTTTGGAGGGCCGACAGCCTGTTCCTGTGCTGTAATTTTATTTGTTCTTTGTTTGAACCCTGCCACTACATTTTGATATTTCTCCAGGATCCACTGCTGTGGTAGAGGCGGTCTGCTGTTCTGCCACATCTTATTGTCTGAGGTGACTTTAGTAGACATCATCTGAAAGGCTAAGACCAGGAGGGTTCCAACTTGCTTTCAAATAGTACAGACCTGCTAGTGCAATGCTCTTTGGGGTGTGGGGCTCGCACTGTGTTGGTTATAGGAAGAGGAGAGTCAGATGAGCTGAACATCCCAGGGGTATGCCGGGTACAAGGCAGCATAGCACCCAAGGGTGCTATGCACTAGCTGATCCTCCTCCTTATGGGTGCTCAAGGGCCCCTGAATTCCTCCTTGGCATACAGGGGCAGTGGAGTGACACTGGCACTTATGGATGGTCATAAGTGGCAGCACCTTGCTGTCTATGAAGTTTGGAGCTCACAGCCATGGAGTATCATGGAGTGCATTTCCTGCACAGTCTCCAACATAACTGCAACTCTTGTAGTGTTAGCCTGGTTAACCCGAAGTGTCGGCACAATCTTCTTGGACAGAAAGCAATAGAACTCCTCCAGTGGAGCTTGCAAATGAAGATTGAAGCTGACGTCGCTTCTTGATCTTAACTTTGTAACTCCAGCAGCTCAGCGATGACCTAGTCCAGAGGCACACAAGTGATTGGGGCTCAGCAGACTTGTGGTCTCCAGTAGACCACTAAGTGCTGGATCCTGGTATATAATCACCCTCAACAAGCTATGAATCATCAGGAATGAGGTGCTTACTAGTCAGTGACCCAGAAGCCTGTTACTATTAATTTCTACCGAAGGATGCATCTCTGTGCTGGTGGTCGTGCACCTATTCAATGGTGGCATCCACGAATTCATCAGAGCTGCTCTCCTGACCAAAGTTATATCTGTAGATGGACTGGCTGATCAATTAATTTCCTTGCAGGAGAAGGGAGATGGCATCAGTGCATGACAGAGCATAGGATAGCCACGAGAAAATTCACATGAGGCTGGCCAGATGGATGATTGTTTTGTGTGCCTTCACTTTTATCTCCCTCACCCACCTTGCTCTCAGTGCAGGAATGGTCGTCTTCTGAGGGATAGAGAGTTCTCTCTTCAATATGCAAGAGGATTTCAGGCATTCTCCTTTTTATTGTGATATAGCTTGTCCTGTAAGGGGTGAGGATAAGCACTCTCCAGGTACCAAGTCAGGTGGTAAGGAATCATGGCTTGTGTAGTTGGTGACTTGAAGCTGAAATGTGCTGAAGAGAAGAGCCACAGGGAAAAGCATGAAGCATGCTGGCAGTGTTTAACACTGCTACTTCACAGCTCCAAGCACCTGGGTCCAATTCCAGTCTTGGATGGCTGTGTGTGAGGATTTGCACATTCATTCTGTGTCCACATGGGCTTCTTCCAGGTGCTCCTGTTTCTTTTCACAGTCCAAAGATATGACAGTCACTGTCTTCCGTTCGTCAACTTTCTTGGTAATCTCCTCAAAAAACTCTAATAATTAAACATGACCTATCACATACAAAGCCACGTTGACTCTCCCTAATAAGTCCCTATCTATCTAAATATTTTGTAGATCCTATCTCTTAATACACCTTCCAATAATTTACCTACTACTGATGTCAAGCTTACTGGCCTATAATTTCCCAGATTACTTTTTGAGCCTTTTTTAACATGAGCTATCCTCCAATCATCTGGCACCTCAACGGTGGATACTGACATTTTAAATATACCTTCCAGGGGCCCTGCAATTTCAACATTAATCTCCTTCAAGGTCTGAGAGGATATCCTGTCCGGTCCTGCGGACTTATCTACTGTGACTTGCCTCAAGACAGCAAGCACCTCCTCCCTGTTTAGACCTTTAACAGTATGGAAGTCGCAATCTATACATAGAACGTAGAACATTACAGCACAGAACAGGCCCTTCGGCCTTCGATGTTGCGCCGACCAATATAAAAAGCAATGACCCTCCAAACTAAACCATTCCCTTCTCTTCCACATACTTATCAACTAACCTCTTAAACGCCACCAAACTTGGCGCATCTACAACTGCTGCAGGCAGGGAATTCCACTCCCGAACCACCCTTTGGGTAAAGAACCTACCTCTGATATCCGTCCTATAACTATCACCCCTTAATTTAAAGCTGTGTCCCCTCGTGCTAGCTTTTTCCATCCTAGGAAAAAGGCTTTCACTATCCACCCTATCTATACCTCTAATCATCTTATATGTTTCGATTAGGTCCCCTCTTAGCCGCCTCCTTTCTAACGAAAACAACCTCAAATCCCTCAGCCTCCTCATAAGACATGCCCTCCATACCAGGCAACATCCTGGTAAACCTCCTCTGTACCCTCTCCAATGCCTCCACATCTTTCTTATAATGCGGGGACCAGAACTGCACACGATACTCCAAGTGCGGCCGCACTAGAGTGTTGTACAGTTGCAACATGACGTTGCGGCTCCGAAATTCAATCCCTCTACCAATAAAAGCCAAGACTCCATATGCCTTCCTAACAACCTTCTCGACCTGACTGCCTACTTTCAGGGATCTATGCACATACACACCAAGATCCCTCGGTTCATCTAGACTACTAAGAATCCTACCATTTGCCCTATACTCTACACATTTATTATTTCTGCCATAGTGCATTACCTCACACTTTTCCACATTAAACTCCATTTGCCACCTCTCGGACCAGCTCTGCAACTTGTCCAAGTCCCTCTGCAAACTATAACACCCCTCTTCACTATCTGCCACTCCACCGACTTTAGTGTCATCTGCAAATTTACTAATCCATCCCTCAATACCCTCATCCAGATCATTTATAAAAATTACAAACAGCAGGGGCCCCAAAACAGACCCTGAGGTACACCACTTGTCACCGAACTCCACGATGAATATCTCCCATCGACCACCACCCTCTGTCTTCTATCTGCTAGCCAATTCCTAACCCAATTAGCTAAATCACCCTCTATCCCATACATCTGCATTTTCTGCAGAAGTCTTCCATGGCCACCTTATCAAACGCCTTACTAAAGTCCATATATACCACATCAACCGCCTTACCCCCATCCACCTCCTTAGTCACTTTTTCAAAAAATTCAATGAGGTTAGTAAGGCACGACCTACCCTTCACGAAACCATGCTGACTATTTCCAATCAATTCATTACTCTCTAAATAAGTATAAATCCTATCCCTAATTATTCTCTCCAATACTTTGCCACCACAGAAGTAAGACTCACTGGCCTATAATTCCCTGGAAGGTCTCTCTTCCCCTTCTTGAACAACGGGACCACATTCGCTATCCTCCAGTCCTCGGAACCACACCCGTAACCAACGACGACCTGAAGATCAGAGCCAGAGGCTCTGCAATCTCCTCTCTTGCCTCCCAGAGAAGCCTAGGGTAAATCCCGTCCGGCCCAGGGGACTTATCCAACTTCAAACCCTCGAGAATATCTAGCACATCCTCCCTATCTACTTCGATACCTTCAAGTTTGCTACCCTGTACCTCAGTGTTCTCCATAACTACATTTACATCACCCTGCGTGAATACCGAAGAGAAATATTTATTCAGTACTTCTCCAATCTCTTCAGGCTCCACGCACAACTTCCCACTGCTGTCTATGACTGGCCCTAATCTTGTCCTAACC
The DNA here is from genome assembly GCA_024679065.1 of Sphyrna mokarran. Taxonomy (NCBI): domain Eukaryota; kingdom Metazoa; phylum Chordata; class Chondrichthyes; order Carcharhiniformes; family Carcharhinidae; genus Sphyrna; species Sphyrna mokarran. The sequence continues at coordinate 30,481,042 of JAGIQG010000010.1, forward strand.
AATCTTCTATTCTTAACATATCTAAAGAAAGCTTTGGGATTCTCCCTAATCCTATCAGCCAAAGTCTTCTCATGTCCTCTCTTTGCTCTCCTCAATTCCCCCTTTAGCTCCCTCCTGGCTAATCTATAGCTATCCATTGCATTAACCGAGCCTTCAATCCTCATCCTGACATAAGCCTCCTTTTTCCTTTTAACCAGCAAATCAACTTTTTTCGTACACCCAGGTTCTCTTACTCGACCATTTCCTCCTTGCCTGACAGGGACATACTTATCAAGGACCCGCAGCAGCTGCTCCTTGAATAAGCTCCACATTCCAGATGTTCCCAGTCCCTGTAGCTTCCTAGTCCAATCTGTGCACCCTAAGTCTCTCCTGATGGCCCCATAATTACCCTTCCCCCAGCTATAACTACTGCCCCCAGCTTCATGCCTATCCCTATCCATCACTAAGGTGAACGTAACCGAATTGTGGTCACTATCACCAAAATGTTCACCAACCTCCAAGCCTAACACTTGGTCTGGCTCATTGCCCAGTACCAAATCCAATGTAGCCTCACCTCTAGTTGGCCTATCTACATACTGAGTCAAAAAACCCTCCTGCACACTTTGTACGAAAACTGACCCCTCTAACGAGCTAGAGCTATAGCTACTCCAATCAATATTAGTAAAATTAAAGTCCCCCATTACAATTACCCTATTACTTTCACTCCTGACCAGAATTGACATGGAAAATTAAAATTCCCTACTATCACAGCTTTTATATTTCCGACAGTTGGCTGCTATCTCTCTGCAGATTTGCTCCTCCAATTCTCACTAGCTATTGGGTGGCCTATAATACAACCCCATTAATGTGGTCATACCATTCCTGTTTCTCAGCTCCACCCATATGGGCTTGGTAGACGAGCACTCTAATCTGTCCTGCCTAAGCATTGCTACAACATCTTCCCTGACTAGCAATACCAACACCCCCACTTCTCCCCATACCCACCCCCCCCCACCCTTCATCCCTCTGCCTCTATCACACCTGAAACGTTGGAACCCTGGAACACTGAGCTGCCAGTCCTGCCCCTCCTGTAGCCAAGTTTCACTAATAGCTATAATGTCATAATTCCATGTGTTAATCCAAGCCCTCAACTTGTCTGTCTTTCCCACAATACTTGCAGTGAAATAGACACACCTCAGAATTATTATCACCACACACAACTCTTCTATTTGTGATTTTTGCATGAACTATCATTTATTTTCATTCCTGCTCCACTATCTGCTATGGCACTCTGGTTCCCATCCCCCTGTAAATCTAGTTTAAATCCTCATCAATAACACTAACAAATCTCCCTGCAAGTATATTGCCGATAGGTCCTTCAGGCAAGGCGGCCCTGCCCAAGGGACCACCTCATTGCTCTCTGCCCTCCCAACTTTGCTCACTGTTTGTAGGGAGCAGCTTTCTCCCTCTTCAGGTGAGGCCATAAAGGCCTAGACGATTAAGCGCTAGCCTCACTAATCACATTGGAAATTAAATTTTACTTAAATTTCTGTCATATATTTAGCCTCTCATCAGAAATAGGAGAGGGGCTGACCTCGCTGCAAATCCAATTCTGGTAAGATCTCAAGAGACAAGAAATTGGGATCCATCAATGGGCACAGCAGGCCGGTAATATCGCAGGCTATGACAATCAGTATGCTATATACTTAGCAATGTTGGTGGTGATACTTAGAAACATAGAAACTAAAAGCAGAGTAGGCCATTCAACCCTTCATTTTGATCATGGCTGATCATTAAATTCAATGTTCTTTAGCCCCAAAGCTAGATGTAATTTTTTTCTTGCAATCACAATGTTTTTGAATTCCACACACTCACCACCTTCTGAGTGAAGAAATCTCTCCTCATATCAGTTTGAAAAGGTTTACCCCTTTTAGGGCCCCTTCCACCATTCCCTATTAATACTGATCGCAATGCAGCTTGCCTCGCTCTTTCTCTCCCCAATCAGCCTCCCTGGGCTTGGCCTGGCTTTGCCCCTCCAGACCCTGGTTCTGGACTTCCCCGCCATTCAGAACATTCTTTCTGAATCTATCCTGTGTAAGACTGTTTGAATTTTTGAAGTGTCTCTGAGACTCCCTTCGCACTCATCTGAACACCAATGAGCATAATCCTAACCAACTTAATCTCTCCTCATATCTCAGATCTACCATCCCAGGAATCAGCCTGGTAAACCTTCGCTGTACTTCCTCATTAGCAAGGACATACTTACTCAGATAAAGACACAAATATTGTACTCAATACTCCAGGTGTCGCCTCATCAATGCCCTATATAATTGCAACAAAACATCCCTGTTCCTATACTCAAACTGTCTCGCTATGAAGGCCAACACACATTTGCCTTGCTTGATCTTGCTGAATATCCACCTTTCCCAATATACACTAATAATCTGTCTTCCTATTATTGCTACCAAAGTGGATAACCCACATTTATCAACATTAGTTGCAGCGGGACATAGACAGGATGCAAGACTGGCAGATGGACTTCAACGCAGATAAATGTGTAGTGGTCCATTTTGGCAGGAATAATGGGATGAAGGAGTACAATATAAGGGGTAGGGGTCTTAGCTGTGTTGTAGAGCAGAAGGATCTCGGGGTCCGGGTCCATAGGACTCTTAAATCAGCCTCACAGGTGGAGGAAGTGGTCAAGAAGGCGTACGGTGTACTGGCCTTCATTAATTGAGGAATAGAGTTTAGGAGTCAGGAGGTAATGATGCAGCTCTATAAGACTCTTGTCAGACCCCAATTGGAGTATTGTGCGCAGTTCTGGTCGCCTCACTATAAGAAGGATGTAGAGGCTATTGAGAGAGTGCAGAGGAGATTTACAAGGATGCTGCCTGGATTGGGAGGCAGGCCTTATGAAGATAGGTTGAGGGAGCTGGGACTCTTCTCACTGGAGAGACGTAGGTTGAGAGGCGACCTGATAGAGGTTTATAAAATGTTGCGAGGAATAGATAGGGTGGACTCTCAGAGACTATTTCCCCAAGCTGAAATGGTCACTGCGAGAGGACACAGATTTAAGGTGCAGGGAAGCAAATACAAAGGAGATGTCAGGGGTAGGTTTTTCACTCAGAGGGTGATGAGTGAACAGAATCGGTTGCCGTCGGAGGTTGTTGAGGCAAACTCACTGGGGTCTTTTAAAAGAGTTCTGGATGAGTGTATGGAAAAGAATAGGATAGGGGGTTATAGATAGGTCTGTGGGTTGGTAGATGTGATCGGCGCAACTCAAGGGCCGAAGGGCCTGTTTGTGCTGTATTGTTCTATGTTCTATGTTCTATTATACTGCATCTGCCATATACATGGCAATAAATTCAGTCAGTCGAAATCACACTGAAGCCTCCTCAGAGCTCACCTTCCCACCAATCTTTGTACTGTCTGCAAACTTGGTGAAAATACATTCAGTTCTCTCTTCCAAATCATTAATATATAACGTAAACAGTTGGGGTCCCAGCACAGATCCCTGTAGAACCTTCTAGTCATTGACTGCTAATCAGGAAAAAGACCCATTTATGGCAATTCTTTGCTTCTTATCTGCCAACAACCTTTTTATCCAATTCAAGACATTATATAATTTAGTAAGTCTGAAATTCAAAGTGGAAAAATAAGAAGTCTGAACTGTTCACTATACAGAGTTCTCAATATCAACTGTCCAATATGGATGTTCTGAGCAGACCAGCACAGAGAAAACATGGTTTTGAATTTAATGTTCTCTCGCTGGAGAAGTCTTGATGGTGCGGATGAGAGGTGGAGATAGAGTGAACACGAAGAAGCACAACGAAGTTTCCCTCCGGATTCTTGCCTGCCCCAACATCTCTGCAATTTATCTCAACCGACACTCCAGTCCCTCTCTCTTCGTCTCCCAAAGTTTCCATAAGCTTCTTTGCCTCGAAACCCTGAAAATGTACCTGTTCTTGGACTCCCAGGTCCCAGTCCTGTCCATTGCACCTTCTTGTGTTGAAGGGACAGGAGAGCTGCTGGTCATTCTAAGATGGGACTTCCTCCCCAAGTGTGGGGTGAAGGTCTAACCTGCAGCTAATTAACACTTGTTAAGTGAAATGGCTGCAGGACGGATTGTTTTGGCTCAAATGTGGTCCCTGTTGACTCTTCAAATGGTAAGACAGGAAAACTCAATCATAAAAATCCTGGCTCTGGCTTTTATACTTCAAGGCTATAAATACAATTTAGTCAAATGTTCCCATCACACAACTATCTATTTTTAATTGTTCACCGTCCCGAGTTCTCAATATGCATCAGACAATTACAGAAGCCCTAATCTATCTCGGCCATCAGACTACTTATGCTCTGCAAAGGCATTTGTCTACTTTTGATACTCTTGGATATTTTCCATAGTCCTGAGATAAACAATCCAGAGAATGTCTTAATACACATCTAAATATGTACTTTTTTTTATGGAGCTCAATGATTAAAGCCAGTACGGATACTGACTACGACAGACAAAATAATCTCACCTCCCTGAAGATATGTTATTTCTTTGACAGTGTCAACAAACTGCCAGAATTTTTCATTATCTTCTTCTGCTACAAACTCACTGCAAAAGAAATGTCAAATAACATTTTATATTTCAACAAAAGTAAATTAATATATTCATGCAAAATGATTAGAAGCAAAAGAAAAAAGTTAATCTTGCCATCAGACAACATTTTACATCAACACAGAAATAATAAAATGAAGTGAAGTATGGGGAGTAGAACTAGGATTTAAATTTTAAACTTTTTCAGATTTGTGGTAATTTGAGAACATTAAAATGTAAAAACTATAGAAAAAGGGAAGACTTTGTAACATCTGTCAATAACACATAATCAGCACAGGAAAGGAATATTAAACTGACAAATGAGCACTGAGTTCAAATTACTTTCTTCCACATCTGCTAAATTACAAAATGTACACTCATCAATCATCCTTCTCTGCATACTAAATAGTTCCCAAGACACAGAATGGCAGATTGTTACACTACCAAAAGAGCCCATTTGTCCCATTGTATCTGCATTGGCTCTCAAACAAACATTTTGGCTTATAGAACAAAGAACATTACAGCACAGGAACAAGCCCTTCAAGCCTGCACCAACCACACTATCCAATTCAAATAAAACCCCCTACCTTTCCAGAGACCGTGTCTCTCTATTCCCATCCTATTCATGTATTTGTCAAAATGGCTTGTAAAAGTCACTATTGTATCTGCTTCCACTACTGCCCCAGCAAATAAGTTCAAGGCATCCACCAACTTCTGTGTAAAAAAAAAACTTACCTCATACGTCTCCTTTAAAACCTTGTCCCTTGCACGTTAAACACATGCCCCCAGTAGATTTTTCCACTCTGGGGAAAAAGCTTCTGACTATCCACTCTGTCCATGCCTCTCATAATCTTGTAGACTTCTATCAGGTTCTCCCCTCAATCTCCGTTTTCCAGTGAGAACAAACCAAGTTTCTCCAACTTCTCCTCATAGATAATGCCCTCCATAATAAATAACATTCTGATAACTCTTTTCTGTACCCTCTGCAAAGTTTCCACATCCTTCTGGTAATACGGCGACCAGAACAGAACACTATATTTCAAATGTGTCCTAAGGTGAAATGACTTGCAACATGACTTGCCAATTTTTAAACTCAATGTCCGAGCCAATGAAGGCAAGCCTGCCATATGCCTTCTTGACTACTTTCTCCAGCAACCTGTGTAGCTGTACATCCAGATCCCTTTGCCTATCAATACTCTTAAGGATTCTGCCATTTACTGTATATTTCCTATCTTCATTAGGCCATCCAAAATGCATTACCTCACATTTGTCCGGATTAAACTCCATCTGCCATCTCTCCGTCCGAGCCTCCAACCTAACTATAGCCTACCATATCCTCTGATGGTTCTCATCACTATTTGCAAATCCACCAATCTTTGTATCATCCGCAAGCTTACTAATCAAATCAGTTACATTTTCCTCCAAATCATTTGTGTATATTACAAAGAGCAAAGTTCCTAGCACTGATTCCTGAGGAACACCACTTATCACAGCTCTCCATTCAGAAATGCAACACTCCATTGTTACCCTCTATCTTCTATGATTGAGCCAATTCTGTACCCACCTGGTCAGCTCACCCCTGATCCCATGCGACTTCATTTTCTGCATCAATCTGCCATGAGGGTCCTTGTCAAAGGCCTTACTGAAGTCCATGTAGACAACATTGATTGCTCTACCCTCAATCATCTTTGTCACTTCCTCGAAAAACTCGATCAAATTAGTGAGACACAACCACCTCTTCATAAAACCATGTTGTCTCTTGCTAACAGTCCCATTTGGAAATAAGTGGACATGAATCTTAAAGAATCTTTTCCAATAATTTCCCACCACTGACACAAGGCTCACCAGCCTAATTACCTGGACTATTCTTGCTACTCTTTTTAAGCAAAGGAACACTGGCTATTCTTCAATCCTCTGGGATCTCCCCTGTCGCCAGTGAGGATACAAAGATTTCTCTTAAGGCCAGAGCAATTTCCTTCCTTGCCTCAGTATTTTGGGTATATCCCATCAGGCTCTGAGAAAATTCATGTTTCTCAAGAACCCCAATACCTCCTTTTTAATCTCAATATGACAAACTATCTACACACCTTTCCCAGATTCATCAACCACCAAGTCTTTCTGTTTGGTGAAGACTGATGCAAAATATTCACTTAATACCTCTCCCATTTCCTCTGGCTCCATGTATAGATTCCCTCCCTTGTCCTTGAGTGAGCCTTTATACATGTAGAAAAAGCCTTGGGATTTTTCTTAATCCTGCTGGTTAATAACTTTTCATGACCCCTTTAAGCCCTCCAATTCCTTGCTTAAGTTGCTTTCTACTTTGCTTGTATTTGACACTTGCTTCGTGTGTTCCCAGCTTCCTAGCCTGGACAAATGCTTCCTTTTTCTCTTTGACAAGACTTAGAATAGCTCTTGTTACCCAGGATTCCCAAAACTTACCATATATAAACATCAAGGTGGCAGCACGGGCTCGTTGGGCTGAAGGGCCCGTTTCCCATGCTGTTTTGTTCTTTGTTCTTCGTACTTATCCTTCTCCCTGACGGGAATGTGCCGATCTTGAATCTCCTTCTACGAGATTCCCCTCACTCTAAACTCCAGTGAATATATTCCTAATCTACTTAGCTTCTCTCATATGACAGACCCGTCATCCAAGGATCCAGCCTGGTAAACCTTTATTGCAAGGACATTCTTCCTCAGATGAAGCACACCAAAACTGCACACGATGTTGTGGGTGTGACCTCACCAACACCCTATACAATTGCAGTAAAACATCTCTATTCCTATACTCAAATTCTTTTCATAACATTCAGGGATATGAGACAAATTCTGAAAAATAGGACTAGCATGACTTTAGTGATAGTTATTGTCAGTGCAGACTCAATAAGCTGAAGGGCCTTTTTTGTACTGTACAGCCATGAATTGCAGCTTCTCCAATCTGACCAGAAAAGGCATTGTCCCTACAAATTTGAAAAATTGTCCCCAATACAAGAACATATTTAAAAGTTGGTAGAGAAACACCGGGTCTATATATAAAATAATTCTTGCATTTAAATGCCAAAACTGAAGCATTAAATTTATTGTGTGAAGATAAAATTCCTGAAGGATCATTGGTTAACAATTATTTGTACTAATATTAATCAACTACTTCATACTGACAGTAAATGTCGTAGTTATTCCTAATTCCAATGGTGTTTAAAAGCTGAATCAGCAAGAACAGTCATTTAATTTTCATTCTTTCATGAGATGCAAGTGTCACTGGCAATATTTGTTGCTCATCATTAACTCAGGCTGTTACAGCATTCATGTCTCCTTTACAGTCATAAACATTTAAGTGCACTTTATGATCCTAAGGAATTCCTCTACCATTTCCTTTAGCAAATGCACACTATCATAAAACATTCAGCAATTTGTGACTGGAAAAAGATACATCTTCACGAGTTCTGATTCTCCATAAATTGCTTGACGAGTTGGTGCAAACTGGATGAGTGTAGAAAGATAGAAAAGAAAAAGGCTACTTCTTATTGTACAATAAGCTTTTCAGAGTCTGCTATGGTTTTTGTTTAATCAACTTAGATGTAGATAATCAATGGGCAGCAAGTTTGCTAGTAATTGTAATGAGGTGTTTTAAACACTTTGCAGTTTTAAAGATACATGTAACACCTTTAATTAGTCCATACATATAAATATCTTCTATACATTTTTTAGAAAAAGAAACTTTGATGTACAGTTACAGAGTGTTCTTTTTATACCAAGCATATGTTAAATACATTTCTTTAAAGCACCCAATTGTTGGAATCACAAGGCCATAAAGGAAGCTTAATTGCCTCACCAGACATCTTATCAAAAAGAACTGATACAAGAGTAAGTTTTAGTGAACTGCCTTCGCAGTTTCTAATCAAAATAGAGTCAGAAAGATATTAATATTTTAGCTAAAGAATTACGGCAGGAGACTTAGTGGGAACTGACAAGAGTTAACAGTAACATAAATGATACCCCTTGAATTTGTAGGTAGTGATTAAAAGCTCAGTCACTGAATTGAAAAGCAATATACACGTTTCATTATGTTGGCAATAAACAAAACTTATCAGAGTTATAGTCGGGGAATATCCTGAAGGCAAGATGAGTTAACCACATCCCTTAGAGATTCAGTTAACTTCATTGACAAGGCCATCAAATACTAATTTTGTAGGTCCCATTTATCAATTAAAGGATGTCCGTGTGAGACTGTTTTAGTCAAGATGCTTTGAGACTGCTTTCAAAATAGAGACATGGTGTCTGACTAAGAGACTAGAGGACAGGCTTAAAGATGATATATTGGGATAACTCATGAGGTATTGTGATCTCATAGATCAGGGTAGTTCAGCATTTTTTCTACTTGATCAATAAGTATGTCATTCGAAAATTTCTGTTTTGATTGTGTCCAACTAATTGTGAGCTGCAATATTTTTTAAACCAGGATGATTCTCTGTGTCTGTTGGCGTGGTAACTCTGATCCACTGTATTGAGAGATTACTTTACTTGCTAGCAAGGGAGTAAAGACAACCTGCCAGTTGAGTATCTTGTGTTAATGTGTGTTTGTGTTAAAGTCAAACTCGGAAGTCGAGATTTTGACAAGGGCCGAAGGACCCTTTTTGCACTGTATGATTCCATGTTTTGCATTTCTTCATTTTCCCCTAACATGACTGAAAACGACAAGTTTTCCATAAACTTCCCCATTGAATTTAATTCCATGTCATGAGATTGCTTGATTTACATAATTCATGCAAATTAATTTCACCACAGCCATTTACCTGTGATAATCCATGTGGTAAGAATTCTGCTAATTTATGGTCCTGCAAGATTCAACATTGGAGGCTTGAAACACAAACTAGATACATTTCTTTCAGAAAATACTTTTGGGATACATTCCAAGTAATTTGAGACCTGACACAGTAAGTGATTTAAAACTGTAGGGTCCCAAGTTCATCATTGTAATTTCTGGGTCTGCTGTAGATCAATTAAAGAATCATTATTATAATTAGTCAAGAAATTGGTTATCATTGTATCATGTCACTATTAGGATAGTGAAAAACAAAAGAGATGAGCTTTGTTTATTTTCATGTAGCGTTTCTGAAGAAACCTATTTCAATGTCTATGATCATACTGAATGGGAGCACTGGTTCTATACTTCAAGAACCAAGCATCCTTGAAAATGTTGTACTCTGCTATTCACCAATTAACTTCAAGGACCAATGCATCAATTTCCAAACATAATTGGATTATATTTCCTCTTGTGACTGTTTATTTTCATTGGTGTCTCTTTATCAATTACTATGTTAGGAGTGTATTATAGGCCACCCAACAGCCCGCGGGCAGTGGTAGAAGGTATATGTAAAGACATTTTGGATAGGTGCAGAAAGAATAGGGTTGTAGTGGGAGATTTTAATTGGAAGGTGCCTAGAGCAGAGGGCTTTGAACGGGGAGGAATTTGTAAAATGTGTACTGGAAGGGTCATTGGAGTAGTATTGTAGCTAGCCGAATAGAGAGGGGGCTATATTGGATTTAGTTCTGGGTAATGAGCCAGGTCAGATGGTTGAGGTTACAGTAGGGGAACATGTGGCGAACAGTGATCACAATTCTGTCTACTTTAGGATACAGATGGAAAAAAATGAGTGCTGTCCTAAGGGGAGGGTGCTAAATTGGGAGACTAACTACAGTTGGATTAGGCAGGAACTTATGAAAACTGATTGGGAAAGGTTGTTTGAGGGCAAGTCCATGTTCGGCATGTGGGAGTCTTTCAAGAAAAAATTGAAAAGATTGCAGGAAATATAAGTGCCAGTTAAGAGGAAGGATGGGAAAGGTAGGATTAAAGAGCCATGGGTTACTAGGGATATTGAGGACTTGGTTAGGAAAAAAAGAGAGGCATATGTTAGGTCTAAGCAACTAGGAATGGAGAGAACATTGGAGGAATACAGAGAGAGTAGGAGGGAACTAAAACGGGTAGTTAGAAGAGCAAAAAGGGGCATGAAACGATTTTGGTAGACAGGATTAAGGAAAATCCAAAGATGTTTTACTCCTATGTTAGGAACAAAAGGATGGTTAGAGGAAAAATCTTAGGGACAGAGGAAAGGAACTGTGCTTAAAGTCCGAGGGAATGGCAGAGAGCCTGAATGAATACTTTGCGTCAGTATTCACGAAGGAGAGAGACTTGATGACCAGTACTTAGAGGGAGCTGTAGACCAGTTGAGGGAAATATCCAATACGAGGGAGGAAATATTAGGGTTTCTAGGCAGCATTAAAACTGATAAATGTCCGGGGCCTGATGGCATTTATCCCAGGCTGCTTAGGGAGACGAGAGATGAAATTGCTAGGCCTCTGATGCAAATCTTTGTCTCTTCTTTGGACACAGGTGAGATCCCAGAGGATTGGAGGATAGCAAACATGGTACCATTGTTTAAAAAGGGTAGTAGGGATAACTCTGGTAATTATGGGCCGGTGAGTTTGACGTCAGTGGTAGGGAAGCTGTTGGAGAGGATTCTTTAGAGATAGGATGTATCGGCACTGAGAGCATTGCGATCTGATTGGGATATGCAGCATGGATTTGTTAAGGGGAGGTCGTGCCTTACAAATCTGGTAGAATTTTTTGAGGACGTGACAAAAACGGTCGACGAAGGACGAGTCGTGGACGTCATCTACATGGATTTCAGTAAGGCGTTTGACAAAGTCCCTCATGGGATGTTGGTTGAAAAAGTCAAGGCTCATGGAATACAAGGACAGGTATCTAGATGGATTAGTAACTGGCTTGGTAATAGGAGACAGAAAGTAATAGTGGAAGGGTGTTTTTCTAGCTGGAGGTCTGTCACTAGTGGTGTGCCACAGGGCTCAGTACTGGGACGTCTTCTATTTGGAATATACATAAATGACTTGGAAGAGGGAGTAAATGGTGTGATCAGCAAGTTTGCAGACGATACAAAGATGGCTGGACTTGCGGATAGTGAGGAGCAGCGTCATGCAATACAGCAGGATATAGATAGGCTGGAACATTGGGCAGATAAATGGCAGATGGAATTTAATCCTGATAAATGCAAGGTGATGCGTTTCGGGAGAAATAATGTAGGGGGGAGGTATATGATAAAGGCTAGATCTATTAAGAGTATAAAAATGCAGAGGGATCTGGGGGTGCAAGTGCACAAGTCTTTGAAGGTGGCAGTACATGTGGAGAAGGTTTGCAAAGAAAGCTTATGGTATGCTAGCCTTTATTGGAAGAGGTATAGAGTACAAGAGCTGGCGTTTAATGTTGCAGTTGTTTAGAACCTTGGTTAGATCTCATTTGGAATACTGCATCCAGTTCTGGTCGCCCTACTACCGGAAGAACATGGACACCCTGGAGAAAGAACAGAGGAGGTTTACCAGGATGCTGCTTGGTATGGAAGGTGTTGGTTATGAGGAAAGATTGGGCAAATTGGGGCTGTTTTCTTTAGAAAGACAGAGAATGAGAGGAGATCTAGTAGAGGTGTATAAGATTATGAAGGGTATAGATACAGTAAACAATGGTAAGTGAGGGGGCGAAGTATAATTTGGATGTTAGAGAAAGGTTTTTCACACAGAGGGTTGTGGGGGTATGGAATGCACTGCCAAGTAAGGTGGTGGAGGCAGGCACACTGGAGTTATTTAAATGGATACTTAGATAGGCACATGAGCGGAATAGAGATGGAGGGATAAAGGAGATTGTTTTAAATAGGGATCAAGAGCCTTGGGCCATTCCTGGGAATCAAATTGATTCCTATGGACCTTCCAATAACATATTTTCTGGCTCATTTGTTTTATTTTTGAGCTGTGGGGATTCCCTTGAATGTTTGCATAACACGTGCATGTTATTGATGTTTTTCTCTTTTAATCCACAGGTGCTTTGTGATCCAATGAGGGGCATACACGCGATGGGTCGTGAGAAGGCTGCTCTTGGATGTTTCGAGAGTAGTCTAGTGCTTCACATTGTTAGTGTACAGTTAAACTGGACTAGTTGATGGGCAGCACGACACTCAGTGACTATCACTGTGCTGTGCAGATACATGGATTTGGGCCTATGTCTGTGGGAGTTTGCACATTCTCCTTGTTGTTGCATGAGTTTTCTCAGGGTGCTCCGGTTTCTTCCCACACCCCAAAGATGTGCTCTTAGGCTGATTGGCAGAACAAATTCTCCCTAAATTGTCTTGCAAATTTGGTTCCAATGCATAGTTCTATAAACATAGACAGGGATCATGGGTAGAAGTGGGAACATTGAGGTGGTGGCGCGGGCTCGTTGGGCCAAAAAGGCCTGTTTCCTGCGCTAGCTTTTTGTTTTTTTTTGTTTTGTTTTTTGTTTTGTTCTTTGTTCTTTGATATTTTGATTAGATTTTATTCATGAGTGGCAATACTTATTCATCCAGGCAAATTCCAGTACACTATGTCAAAACAATTCTGTGAAATCATAATTTAATTTTAAAGAAAAATCTTCAGAAAGGGGGAATACAATATAGTCCAAAAGTAATGTTACCTTGTCTCCAGCAATAAAGGCATCGATGGCCACTTCGCATCTAAACTAGCAGTAATACCTTTCCCAGCTGCGCGAATGTTGCAAAACCTCAAAATGAGGACAATGAATGGCAGGATCATCATTTTTGAAAACTAAAAAAGAAGAAAAACTGAGTTACCAAGTATAATATTCCTGAATTTTATAGCTGAAGTTGAAGAAATGCACAAAAAAGGATGGAATGTTAAACAATATTCTACAATATAAAGTAATCAATAAACAAGTAGCAAAAGATTCAATTTGCACCATTTCATCAGCTGTCATTAAGGTTGTATGAAAGAAATATTATGCAATGTAATCTTCCTAAAGTAATTATAAATGTCATCACTATAATCCTTATCACTGGGAAGAAGTGACACCTAGAAAAAAAGCTGAAACTTTTCTTTTCAAATTCTTCTAAATTGCAAATATTTTCCAATAATACCAGTCACTTCTTTTCCCCAAATGCTTGTTCAATATTTTAAGCTTATTATTTATGCTACAAAAAAGATAAAGAACTACGAGTCTGTATTTTGCAGTTAAAATAATATATAAATATGATGCACTTTCTTACTAATAATTAGTAAGCAACTTCAGGGCATTAAAGAGCTACATCGCAAATCTAGAGAATTTTTATGTCATTTATGCTGCATCATTTTTTGTTCTGCACAAGAGGCATCATCTACTTTGCCTGCCTATGTTTTTTTTTAAAGAATTTGCTGGATATGCCCACTATACACACCAGTTTAAATTTGGTTAAAAATTAAGAGTTTGAATATCTTTAAAATTATGTGATAATTGTCAATGCAATGCCAATCACCCTTTAATGCAGAACAGGAACAAATTTTGAGATTCAAAGAACCAAAAAAAAGGTTCATCTGTGACACAACCAAGAGATTGTGTCATTGATAGCAATCTTACTGCCTCGTACCATTGTTCAATCAGCATGGCAAGCAACGCAAAATCAGGTTTGCACCTAGTTATTTGCCCTCATGATTTTGCCAGCCCTGTTTTAGTAATATTTATTATTTAAATGCAATTAGTAGCTCACAGACATGATTATCCAGGATATCCTTACCTGCTCACCAGTCAAGGTTCTTACCAGTGAGGATCACATATGGCCCCCACCACCGGGGATCAGATGTGATGGCCTTGCTGATGGGAATGGAGGTCACTCCCCCACAATCACTCGAGTGGTTGGGGGATGGCCAGGTAGTGCTTCTTGACAGTGCCAGCCTGGCAGTGCCCAGAAGGCACAATGGCACTATCCTAGTGACAGGGTAGTGCAACGGGTCAGAATGGGAAGGGTAAATCTGCAGAGGGTGGGTGGGATACAGGGCAGTGATGCAAATTGGGGTACGTGTGCAACTAGAGCTCAGCAGCCAGCTTCCCCAGCAAAACAACAGCATTGAAGGAGGCCCTCTGTCCTATTGTGCCTGTGCTGCTCAAACACCTACCTATTCTAATCCCATTTTTCATCACTTGGTTCATAGCCTTGTATGCTACAACACCCTTTCAGGCAGGGTATTCCAGATTCTCACCACCTAGTGAGTGAAAAAGTTTTTCCTCAAATCTCTTCTAAATCTCCTCCTAATCCATCATTCCTTCCCACTGTGTGTATAATGATTCTATTTAATTATTCAATTAGCAACAGCATTGGTGTGACAATAAGAGAATGAGATTATATGCACCAGTGAGAGCATGATTGTGACTGAGCACATGTTTGTAGGTGTCAGTGCAACCATGTGTGAGTGGGTAACAGTGTATGTGATAGAGAACATGTGTATGTCTATGTGCGAACAAGCACCACGGTGTGGCGACTAAAAGATTTTCACAATAATTTTCATTGCAATGTTAATGTAAGCCTACTTGTGACACTAAACTTCAACTTAAAAAAAATCTTGATTTGGCTACATTTGGAATATTGCATGCAGTTCTGGTTGCCACACACTAGAAGGATGTGGGAGCTTTGGAGAGAATGCAAAAAAGGTTCTCCAGGATGTTGCCTGGTCTCGAGGGCGTTGGCTATGAGGAGAGGTTGAATAAATGTGGACTATTTTCACTGAAAAAACAGAATGAGGGGAGACCTAATTGGAGGTCTACAAAATTATGAAAAGCATAAGCAGGGTGGATGGTGAGAGGCATTTTCCCAGGGTGGATGAGCCAATTATAAGGGGGCACAGGTTCAATGTGAAAGAGGAAAGTTTAAGGGAGTTGTGCAGAGGTAGTTTCTCATGCAGAGTGTGGTGAATACCTGAAATGCACTGCCAGAAGAGGTGGTGGAAGCAGGCATATTTAAGAGGCATCTGGATGAGTACATAAATAAAAAGGAAATAAGTAAGGGCAGAAATTTTTTTTTGGCTTTGTTAGGGCATCATGGTTGACACGGGCTGAGGGCCAAAGTGCCTATTCCTGTGCTGCATTTTTCTTTGTTCTTTGTTACCTTACTTTGGGTAGAACTCATGGGCTCATGTATTTTAGTTGTTTTGATGTTATAGAATCTTTGATTAATTTCTGTAACGGTACAGACTGTTTTTATATCCTGGGAGTACACATTGTAATGTGCCAACATCTTGTGTGACTGCGGATAGGGAAGTTTCCTTTGTTGCAGGCCCAAGTGCAGTGCAAAAATACATGGTGATTTACATGTGTTAATATCCTGAATTAACAGTGGCAGCAGCTAAACAAAGGTTTGCTCCTGGAATATATAGAGAATTCATTATCCTTTTAAAAGAATGAAGACCCTGTCTTTTGTTAAGGGAGAAAGTTGTCATAACTCTGTTGCAAGAAACTCAACTACACAATAAGGAGAATCTCAACTCAAGATGGACTGGTTGGACTAGGTGTTTATTGCTCATTTCTTGACCAGCAGTCAAGGAGCAGTAGTGTTGGTAGTAGTGTTAGTAGTAATAAAGATCTGCCTTTTAATTTATAAATTTTTGTGAAAAACAAAAGGAATCAGTATGCGGGGAGAATGTATCGATAATGAATATTTAATGGTTCTTCTAATTGTTCCCCAAACTTTGTAACTAAGGTCTTTATGCACTTTGCTGAACATGCTGATAATTCCTTTTCCTGGTTATAAGATTTTTATTAAGAGCATTATCATAGCTAGATACAAAAAATACATTACAAATTAATGCATTTATCGACAGCCAGTAGCCAAAATGCTATCAAGACAAGTTAGCAATTTGCTACAGTTTATGCAAGAGAATATTTGTAGTAGCAGCAGTAAAATGTGTGTGAGAAGAATATTTGTAGTAGCAGCAGTAAAATGCGAAATATAGTCTCATCAACATGCGATGGGCAGGATGTTGAAATATAATGAGCCCAGTATGTTATTTAATGTAATTGAATGTATGGTGGCTAATGTGATAGAATCAGGAATGGTAAGCATTTATTAAACATTGAGTGTAAGCAGCTGTAGGCAGTTAAACCTTGAGAAACAATGGTCACACTATGGCCCAGAAAACAGGGATGGGGTACATATATTCTCTTTGTCACTTAGTTTAAAGTCTAGCTAAGCCACCATTGTGTATAAACAACGTTAATGGGGTCAGGGCAAAGGTCAGAACTGTCGTATATACAAACTGGTTTCACAGAGTAGTAAATGCATCGATTAGTGACCAATCCACAACAAGATAAATTATTAGCAGAGCCAGCACTAATGGTGGGTAAAGATAAGCCAGCCTTGAGGATGAGATAAGAATCTCAGGGCACGTATCTGCAAACTGTATAAGACAAGCTGTAAGTGAGCATTTCACTGGAGTGTTCCGGACATCCCGGCTTTATTCTCGTGTGCTGGAGAATAAAGTCTTACTACTTGGAAAATCAAGGCTCAGACTCTCATTTAATAAGATAAAAGTGTATTGTCGTCCTGGGGAACCACGACAAAATTGGCGCTGCGAGCAGGGTATGGTGAGAGATCGCCCAGAAAATTGAAGTCCGGAAGGAGCGGAGGAGGCAGTGGTCTGACCGGGGCCGAGAATCCCAAAGCCGGCATTCTGACGACAAGGTAAGCAGACTTGCGTGCATGTAAATCCTTGTCGTTGGAAAAGGGATCTCGAGGTCCGGCATACCCGGTTCTCTGCCAATCCTAGATCTCCCCAACTCAAAAGATACCCTGCGTGGATAAAATTGAATTGTGTAAAAATTTTTGAGAGACTGAGTATGATTTGAAGGGTAGAGTTTTGCATGCAAAGCACGTTACGAATGCTGTATTGTCTGTGAATGGGTAAAAAGCGAGACGATGAAAAAGCCGAACGCTAACGGAAGCAATTAGGTTAGTCGAGCGGGATTCCAGGTTACAACTTGCCCAAGGAGAGTAAGTGTAGGAAGGCCTGCCAGTCCGAACCTACCCAGGACCTCGGACTAAGGACGTCATCCGAGAGAAGGAGAGATCTGTGAGAGATTGATCTCCTACCTAATACAGTTGTACAGTTGTCAGGGTTACTAAAGCACACATCAGTAGAGAAGGAGACAATTAGTTGGAAGTGTGACAAAGGGGCTGTAAGGGACCAGTCTGTGATGAATGGTCCAGAACAGCGGTGCAGGGATTGATGGTGAATGTGGGACTCAGGACGCACTCAGAGTAGTAACAGATTCTTCTGAGCAGTAGTGTTAGCACACATTACTTGGAAAAAAGAACTAATGAAAGCAGTTGAAGGGGAAGTTAGGGAGTGGTATAAGGGCAAAAAAGACGCTCTGTTGAGAAAGATTACACATATAATTAATTTGGATGAAGTAAGAAGCAAGTGGCCGTACACGAACTGGGAAGGAATAATAAGCAGAAATTGGATAAGTGAGATAATAGCAGAGACGTTAACAGAATTAATAAAGGAAGCCAGATCGCATAGGGCTTTAATACACATAGACGAACAAGTAAAGGCATATTATTCTTTAGCAAGTGAAAGAAGAATATTGCCAGGGAGAGGGAAAACAGGGAAGTGGATATCGGAACCCCGGTTAGAAGCACAGGTGATAGTAAGAGAAGCGCAGTGGGAGAGTGAACAGGGGATTGGTCAAGAAAGCACAGTGTATTGTGTAATAATAACTATAATACCAAATTCAGATGAATTAAACAACAGAATTCATAACAATAGTTCAAGAATACAGATAATGACAAGCAAGGCTAAAACACCAGTAGAAATACTAGGAGATAAGTTTCCAGCCCTTAGAGGAGATATAGCATACATCTCCAAAAAATGGACTAAAAGAACAAACAAATCAAATACACAATGGCCAGAAGGGGGCACATGGTGTGTGGAGAGATGCGAGGATCAGAAAGGATTTTTGAAGAATTATAAAACAAAAGATAAATCTAAAAAAGAAAAGAAAAGCGAGAAAAAGAACTGGAGATACTGGCATTGTTTGAAAAAGAAGGGAAAGAAAGGAGAAGGGTATGGAAGGGAGGTAGGATGCAAATGCCGGTGCAAGCTCAGGAAAAGGAGGGATTGAAAGACCCAAATGCAGCTCCACCTCCATATCCGGAGGAACGGAGGTCCACTGGGTTATATCCAATCATAACAGGTACAATGAATTTTGAAGGAGAGTATGAGGTAAAACAAATAACAAAAGAAGAATGGGTAGCACAAGAGACAGAAAGGAGACAAAACATTGAGGAAGAAAGTAAAAAAGTAGAAGAGGATTTGGACAAAGTCATCCAGATGAGACAACGGTTGGAAGAGGAAGTGAAGATGGTAGATGTCCTAGAGTGGGCAAAGAAAGTAATGGAAAGGAAGGAAGATGAGGAACAGGCAAATGAAGGTGGATATGATAAAAGGGAAAATAGAAAGAAACAGGAAAGCGGGAGAAGAGACAGAAATGTAGGCGTAAAGGACAACTGGAAGCAAAAAGGGGACTGGGACTGGAAACTTCCAGAAAAAGGGAGAAAGGAGGAAATAGAAAGAGAGACAGAGGGTAGTAGTGAAGAAGAAGGGGATTTATTGGCAACGTTAGCGCCACAGAGAAGGTCACTACGGGTAAGAAGACCAGCAATAAAATACCCAAACGAAGAACAAAGAGAGGAAAATATATTCCCTGTGGTTTTGAAGGGTGGCAGACTACAATATATTCCCTGGTCAGGTCAGGACTTGCCTAATTTGATTAGTGAATTACCAAATATTTTGGATGGGGCTGGAAGGTGGATTGGACAGTTGGAAGCTGGAATGGTGGGAAAGAGGATGGCGCTGGGTGACATCAAAGCCCTCCTGGCAAAGGTGTTGGGAATTAATCAAATGGCTGAAGTAATGAAACTTGCAGGCATCCCTGTGGCAGCCCTTAACCCAGATGTGGATGGAGTGCCAATAGACTTATATCGCCATGACATTTGGCAGGCACTAAGAGGCATGTACCCCAATCGAGTGGACATGAAAACACTGAAGGGGGAGCCATTGGGTGAGGAAGAAAATGCAGCCACATATGTAGAAAACCAGCTGAAAAGATGGAGAAGGGACACAGAGGGACATTCTGACAGATCCACTGATCAATTCCATGTTCCGAGCAGCAATTTTAGAGGGTCTACCGACTTCAGCTAAGTCTAGATTGGAGGAAGTGGTAGGCCTGGAGTCAAAAAGCTATAGAGAATTCTTAGACCATGTCATCCATGCGGTAGAAAGACACCGCAAGGAGGAAAAGAATGCAGACAAGCAGCTGAAAGACTACAGCACAAACTTCTCCAAGCTCAGTTGGAGGAAATTAAAAACAAAGAAAAGCAGAAATTAAAAGAGGACTCCACACCCAAGAAAATGACACGGATGGTGGCTGACCTAACGATCGGAGAGATACCCACACTACTGCAAGGAAGAAGTGGAGGTGGAAGTCAGCCCATCATAACCTATAACATTTCTGGTTTCCCACTGTCCATGACTCCAGGAGGTTACAATCCAAATTACCAAAATAATTGGAAACCCCAGAACCAAAATAACTGGAATGGGAAAGGACAGGGGCAGGGAAGTGGTAGACTACCCTATCAGAACCAGAAGGGACAAAGACAGGGAAAAATTAGATTGATGCCCTGCCACTAGCACTAATGCAATGCAGAAGTCAAGAAAACAGAACCACACATTTAAGTCCACATGAAATGATGACAGGAAGAGTAATGCCAGTACCAAAAATTAGGGGATCGGGAGGCCCTACACTAGAATGTTTAGATCAAAGCACAAAAGAATATATACAACAATTAACTGTTATACACAGAACTATATTTGAACAGGAGAAAGCCAAGGAGGAGGGGAATCCAGTGGCAGAACACCAGATCAAACCTGGAGATCGCATGTATATCAGAAAGTTCCGGAGGCACTGGGAAGAACCCTGGAGAGAAGGACCATTTGAAGTTATCAAAGTCTCTCCTACGGCTGTGCAAGTAGAAGGCAGTACACTGTGGTATCATTTAAATCATTGTACCAAAACAGTATCAGAGATAGAGGCTGATGGGAGAGTTGAAAGTACCGAAAGCCTGGATAGGAGTAGCGATGAGGAGGAAGGAGAGCCAGGGGAGGGTCCTTCTAGCCAAACACAGGGTCAGGATAGGAATGCAGAAGTTGAAGATAGTAAGAACGATTTTATGTCTGAGTTGGTTGATAATCCAAATGTCCAGCCTGATGCCCTTGGCCAAGGCTCAGGAGGTAATGGGGAAAGAGCAGAAGCCTCTTTTCCCACCTGGGACTTGGGGACCATCTCCCTCCCAGACTTTCTTGACCTGTAACAGGGAGAAACAGAATGCAGAAAGCCCACAATTAAGGTTAAAAGAAAATAAGAAAGTATTGAGATTAAAAGTGCAAGAACCCTTAGGCAGAATACTAAGAGAAAGAAAAAACAAGATGCTTGAAAAAGATATTAACCTGCCAAGGCGGATGGGTCATAAGAGATCAATAGACGCAACCACAATCTGAGTTCAGTCATGAGATTTGGGACTGGCTAGACAGTACGCTAGGGAAATGGGGAGCATGGCTTGCTAGAGCAGGAATTATAGCAGTAGTTATACTACTCATTGTGGGATTAATGACTTGCTGTTTTTTGCCTGTTCTGAGATCTCTCGTAACTAGACTGATGGTGCGACAAATGGTGACTCGAATGAGTTGTGATCAACCTATCGATACAGAAACAGAGGAGTGAGAAGATGTCAAGTTGCCCCCACTGAATGGACTCACAATAACT
Organism: Sphyrna mokarran; assembly: GCA_024679065.1. NCBI lineage: Eukaryota > Metazoa > Chordata > Chondrichthyes > Carcharhiniformes > Carcharhinidae > Sphyrna > Sphyrna mokarran. Next base: position 30,502,290 of record JAGIQG010000010.1, read on the forward strand.
ATGATCGAAGACGAGGTGCAGTGCCCTGCGAAAATGACGTCACCAAGGAGTTGCCCTACCGAAGTGATAACAACATACTGGTGCCCTGTTAAGACCTGAGAACTTAGTCTGTACACAGTTATTGGTCTTTTTCCCTTCTCTAGTCAACAGTGGGAAGGTTTTTGGCTGATGACTGTTAGTCATAGGTAATCTGGGGGAGCAACCTATAATCAAAACATTGATAGATAAGTCATAATAAAGTTAGAATAGGGACATTGATCCCTGACTCAAATACTTGGCTCCTCCACATTTCCTACTAAACCTACAGGGGCACATGTAGATAGCTTGAAAATGTAATCATGTAGGGTGGTATTTTTGGGTGAGACTCAGAGGAGTCTCAAAGGGGGGAATGTAAGAGAATATTTGTAGTAGCAGCAGTAAAATGTGAGAGAGAAGAATATTTGTAGTAGCAGCAGTAAAATGCAAAATATAGTCTCATCAACATGCGATGGGCAGGATGTTGAAACATAATGAGCCCAGTATGTTATTTAATGTAATTGAATGTATGATGGCTAATGTGATAGAATCAGGAATGGTAAGCATTTATTAAACATTGAGTGTAAGCAGCTGCAGGCAGTTAAACCTTGAGAAACAATGGTCACACTATGGCCCAGAAAACAGGGATGGGGTATATATATTCTCTTTGTCACTTAGTTTAAAGTCTAGCTAAGCCACCATTGTGTATAAACAACGTTAATGGGGTGAGGGCAAAGGTTGGAACTGTCGTATAAACAAACTGGTTTCACAGTTTGCATCGATTAGTGACCAATCCACGACAAGGTAAATTATTAGCAGAGCCAGCACTAATGGTGGGTAAAGATAAGCCAGCCTTGAGGATGAGATAAGAATCTCAGGGCATGTATCTTCAAACTGTATAAGACAAGCTGTAAGTGAGCATTTCACTGGAGTGTTCCGGACATCCCGGCTTTATTCTCGTGTGCTGGAGAATAAAGTCTTACTACTTGGAAAATCAAGGCTCAGACTCTCATTTAATAAGCTAAAAGTGTATTGTCGTCCTGGGGAACCACGACATTTATAGACAATGAATCCATTGTGGACATCTGTAATAAAGTGATGTTGCTCCCTTTCAGCTTAACACTGCCCAATGGCTTTCTTGATTTTGATGTCATGTGAATTTCCTCTGCATTATCCAGAATATCATACTCATCAAAACCAATTGTACAGCTTTCAATCCTCATGCTGATTTGAGTCAACTTAAATCCTAGATCGCTTTTGAAGGTATCTGATCTGGCCTAACCCCTGACAGTATTACCCCGATCCAATACATTGTGGCTAATCCAGAGCCACAGAAAGATGGTTGACTCTTACACACCCTCTGAAATGACCTAGGAAGCCACTCAGTTGTAATTCAATTGCTACAAAAAGGAATGAAATTGGGTGAAGCGCGATTATGAAAGTGGAGGTCGATCACATCTCTAAGAACCAATACTAAGAGAACAATATCTAAGAACCAATACTTTCTCTTTTACAATCTCTAAGAACCAATACCAACAACACAAAGAGGAGAATCTTGCTTCATAATCTGTTAAGAAAATGTGTGACAAAGACATATTCAGTCACTTTCATGGTTAAATCAAAATTATTACCCAAGATTCTTTCTGTAAAATCAACAAGTAATACTTTATTTATCTAACTAACAGTGAACAGATTAACTAAACAATTAACAAATCAAATAAACATTACTCTTATGGAATGCTGTTTAGATAAATAAAAAACAAATCGATCACTCTCAAAATATAACTAGGTTTTATCCTCCAGAGTCTGTCTTCTTTGCTGATTTTTTTTAAAATGTGGAGATGCAAGTGTTGGACTGAGGTAAATACAGTAAGAAGTCTCATAACACCAGGTTGATATCAAATAAACTGGTTGGACTTGAACTTGGTGTTGTTGTGAGACTTCTTCCTTCATTTTTTTTTTAAACTGCTTTTCTTTTCAAATGAGACTGAGGCTAAAAGCCTCAAAAGCTGTGTCAGAGGCTGTCTCTCATTCTCTAATGCTGTGAGTGCAGATAGAGGCAGTTCTTGGCTGGCTCAGTAAAGACGACAGACCGCATCTTCACCCACATGTTTGCCACAGAGCTATCTGTCCATAACAGTGTCAGTAGGAGTGACCACTGCACAGTCCTGGAGAGATGAAGTCACATTCAGGATATTTTCCATCACATAGTGTAGCACCATCACTGTGCTAAATGGGATGGACCTCAAAAAGATCTAGCAACTCAAGAGTGGGTATCTATGAAGCACCTAGGCCATCAGCGGCAGCAGTATCATACTTAACAGTAATCTGTAACCTCATAATCCACATATCCCCTATTCTATCATCACCATTAATCCAAAGGATCAACCTCGATTCAAAAGAAGAGTGCAAGAGACCATGTCAAGACCAACATCAGACATACCTAAAAACAAGATGCCAATCTAGTGAAGCTCCAACACGAGACTACTTGTGTGCCAAAGAACATAAGCAGCAAATAATAAACAGCTAAGCAATTTCACAACCAGCTGATCTGACCTCAGGTCTGTAGTCTTGCTTCATTCAGACATGATGGTGGTGGATAATTGAACAACTCATTGGAAGGGAGGTTCAACAAACATCCCCATGCTCAATGTTGGAGGAGCCCAGCACATCAGTGCAAAAGCTAAAGCTGTATCATTTACATCAATGCTCAGCCAGAAATGCAAGTGGATAATCAGTCTTGGCTCCTCAGAAGGCCCCAGCATTTCTTATGCCAGTTTTCAATTTGATTCACTCTGTGATATCAAGAAATGGCTGAAGGTGCTGAATATTGCAAAGACTGCCACATATGTTTGCAGATCCCATCTTTCCTGTGGCCCATGCAGAGTGAAAATGAGCCCACTAATCTAAGGTTACATAGAACTATAGAAAATTTACAGTGCACAAAGAGGCCATTCAGCCTGCCTGATCTGCATCTGCCAAGGAAAGGAGGAAAAGAAACTAGCTGCTCTTTTAATCCTACCTTCTGGGCTTGTTCCACAGCATGACAATTGCAGCATTCATTTGCAGACTTTGTATTCATTTAAAAATAAATTGAACATTTCAGCCTCAATTTAGGCAGTGAATTTCAGATGCTCACTACTTTGGTTGAAAAATGTGTTTTCCCTCGTTTACACTCTAATCCTTCCACTCAGCACCTTAAAATTTATGGCTCAGGCTCACCTCTTATCTTGAGTATAGGTCAGTTGGAGACTTGAGCAGAGAGATGGCAGATGGGAGTTTAATCCGGACAAAAGTGAAGTAACTAATGTATATTGGAAGGTCTAATACAGAGGGGAAATATACAGTAAATGGTAGAACCCTTAAGAGTATTGATAGGCAAAGGGATCTGGGTATCCAGGTCACTGAAAGTGGCAATGCAGGTGGAGAACGTAGTCAAGAAGGCATACAGCATGCTTGCCTTCATCAGCCAGGGCATTAAGTTTAAAAATTGGCAAGTCATGTTGCAGTTTTATAGAACCATTAGGCCACACTTGGAATTTAGTGTTCATTTCTGGTTGCACACTACCAGAAGGATGTGGAGGCTTTAGAGAGGATACAGAAAAGATTTACCAGGATGTTACCTCGTATGGAGGGCATCAGCCATGAGGAGAGGTTGGAGAAACTTAGTTTATTCTCATTGGAATGACTGGGAGAATAAAGGCAACTGAATCAAAGTCTACAAAATTATGAGAGGCATAGACAGAATGGATAGTCAAAAGCTTTTTCATAGGGTGGAAGAGTCAATTATGAGAGGGCACAGGTTTGAGGTGCGAGGGTCAAGGTTTAAAGGAGATAGATTTACGAGGCAGATTTTTTTTTACACAGAGAGTAGTGGGTGTCTGGAACTCGTTGTCGGCGGAGATAGTTGAAGCAGATATGATGTTGACAAATACATGAAGAGAACAGGAATAGAGAGATATGATCCTGGAAGATAGGGGATTTTATTTAAGTTGGGCAGCATAGTCAGTGCAGTCTTGGAGACTGAAGGGCCTGTCCCTGGGCTGTAACTTTCTTTGTTCTTTGTAAAATTTGTCTTTCCTCAATTTAGAACTATTGCTCCTGTTCTATTTTTGTCCTTTTCAAAAACGATGCTAAATCTAACTATATTATGGTTATCTCCAAAATAGGTTCCACTGAGACTTCACCTACTTGCCCAGCTTCATTTCTTGACACCTAATTGAGAATGTAGTCCATATATTTTGAACATTGTGTCCTTCACACCAGCCCTCAAGGTTAATAAAAATCTGGCTGGTGGATTTCATCAAAATTATACAACAGAATGAGCTTGGAGATCACACATGCTTTCAGTTGAATTGTTTTCTTTCTTCGGGTTATGCTTAATCAGACATAGTTACAGATTGTCACTCTTCAACAAAGGGCGCAGGAGCACAACACCAAAATGACATGTCAACCTGATGAAGCTACGAAATAGGACTACTTGCATCCAAACATCAAATAATAGTTAAGTGATTCCACAACCAATAAATATATCTAAATTCTGCAATTCTGCCACAAAATCGTGAATTGTGATCATTAATTAAACAACTCACTGAAAAAGAGTCCACAAATTTCCCCATCCTCAATGATGGAGGCATCTAGTACAAAAATTAAGGCTAAAGCATTGAGTTAAGGATGATAATTGACACATGGACGTGTGACATAGTATCCATCACAGATGATTGACAGAACAGCAGGATTGGCAACTCAACATCCCAGGATTTAGAATCTTCAGGTGAGACAGAGGAGGGGGCACAGAAAATAGAAGCAGGAGTAGGCTGTTCCTATGCATTCATTTTGATCATGGCATTGCATTATTAGTTAAGGAGTCATTTACTAAGTTTGCTCTGGTCTCCAATTTCACTTCATTCTTCTTCTCATCCAATGCATTAACAAGAAACTTTTCTCTTCCTTTTCAGTGTTAAGTAACACAAGTTCTAACAACTCATCAATACCACACATCCATCCAGGACCCTCCACCTCTTTCCATCCCTCCTAACCCTAGCCCTTGCTGACCTTCCCCTTTGAGGCTGAGCATCCTGGCCTCAAAGGACTTGGCTTTGAACACTTATATCCTCATCTCAACAAATTTCAGGCTCAACACAATGCTGACCTCTCCTTCTGCCAACTTCATCTCCATGCTCACTTCTTTAAACAGGAGTCTCTCTCCGCTCAGCTGATTCTTTCACCCACCTGTAGCATTCACCCTCCATACAGATCACTCCCTCTGGTCTGTTGCGTGCTCTTGGATCTTTTCATCAAGAACTGTCAGCATAACATTGGCCATCTCAATTTTTCCACATCTCTCAACTACTCTAACTTGTCTCCTTCCAAATTTGCTGTACGTTACTCTCCAAGGACCAACTCTGTCCTTGTCATCAAACCCACAAGTTTGATGATGATTGGCCGATACTGACAAGGCCGATACTGTTGTTGTCTGGTATATGGACCTCTATCTCACGGAAGTAAATGCCAACTCTTGGACACTTTCTCCTACTTCCCCCTGTACCATGACCTGACCACCGAACATCAAGTGATAGTTTCCAGGACTGTCAATGACCCCATCTCCTCTGGAGGTCTTCCCTCCACTGCTGCCAACCTCAATCTCCCAATCCCAGACAATCCGCTTCTACTTCTTTCCCAAAATCCACAAACAGGACTGCCCCAGAAGCCCCTTACACTAGCCTGTTCCTGCCCCACCTAACTAATTTCCTTCCATCGCGACTCCATTCTCTCTCGTCCTGTGTAGTCCTATCCCACCTACATCTGCGACATTAATAATGTCCAATTCCCTGGACCAAACCTCATCAACATGAATGTCTAATCCCTCTATACTCCACCAAGATGGCCTTAAAGCTCTTTGCTTCGTCCTCGAATACAGATCTAAGCAATCCCTATCACCCACCTTCATCTGGCTGAACTGGTTCTCTCACTCAACAATTTCTCCTTAACTTGTCTCACTTCCTCCAAATAAGCAGGATACTGGAGCATCCACATGGGTCTCAGTTACATTCATCTCTTTATGGGTTATGTGGAGCATTCCCTGTTCCAGTCCCAACTCCCGCCCCTCCTACAACTCCTTTATCAACGACAATTTCAGTTCCACTTCATGCTCTCATCTAGACCTGGGAAAACTTATCAATTTTGCTCCCAATTCCCACCCCTTTATTTCCTTTACATGATCCATTTCTGACAATTCTCTTCCTTTCCTTGACCTCTGTCTCCATTTTTGGTGATAAACTGACCACTAGTATCCATTATAAGCCACAGTTATGATGCAGAGGTTGGCTCCCTTTTGGGATGCAATGCCAAATCTCCCAAAGATGAATATCTTACCTTGTAATCTGTTAAAAGCATGTGAGAAAATGTGAATTGTTCTTCAGTAATGTTTAATGGTTAATAGAAATACCTGATACTCACTTTAAAATGAGCACTTAATCATTTATTTAACTAACAGGGAACTTTAACTAACCAAGTAATATGCCAAATAAGATAAGATTCAAATGGAATGCTGTTCAAATAAGTACAATATCCATTCATTTAGCAGAAAATATAATAATAGAATTCAGTCATTCTTAAAGTATACAACCATGTTTTGTGGCTTTTGTAAACGCTTGGTCTTGATTACCTGATGATTCTTTTGCCTGTAAGTTCTTTCTGATTAGGTATCTTTCACTAGTTAAATGGTGCGTTCCCTTAGGAGATATCTGAAGCTGGCAGGGTTGAGAGCAACTCTCCCTCAAGACTTTTGAGAGTTGGCAGCTGCTAACTCCTGTTTCTCCCCCTTGCAATCTTTTTTGTACCTGTGATGACCTATCAATTTTCCTGCAATAGGGTTGTTCTGATTTTATCAACACCATCAAATTCAAATGTTATAGATTCCTACTTTAATTGGTTGAATTAAATTAAAAACAGGTGATCTTGTCAAGTTTTGACTTTTTGATACTGTTAATATGGTTTTGCATTTAAGAAGGATAAACCAGGAACTACAAAGGAGAAATTTCTTAATTAGAGCATCTATCCCCACTTGGAGAAGCAAAGCGTGACTTGGAATAGTCAGTGCAGCTTCAGTTTTTTTTGAGAGGTGAACAGGTGCATAAATGAGGGCAGTGCAGTTGATAAAATGTTGAAATTCATGATGAATTTCATGAAAGCTTTTTATAAGGTCCCACATGAGCAACTTTATGCGTGTTTGCCTTTTTTATGAGATACAAAGTAACTTGACAAAGTGGATTCAAAATTGGCTTAATTGTAGGAGAATGGGTGATGATAGAAGCTTTAGCAACTGGAAGTCAATGTCCAGAGGCATACCACAGGGATCTGTGCTGGTTGCCCTATTATTCATTATTTATATAAATGGCATTGATGTTTATGTGGGGGGTACTATTTGTAAATTTGTGGATGACAAAGATTGATCGGATGCTTAACAATGAGGCCGAGTCTGTTGGGCTACAAGATACAGACAGGATGGTGAAATGTCCTTTGAGGACATAACCAGATAATGAGGAACCTGTGGATTTAAACTTCCAGAAGTCATTTGACAAGATGCCACATAATCCAGAAGGCGAGATTGCAGGGGATTGGGAACACTAGATTGGGTTGAGGATTGTCTGACTGACAAAAGCAGAAGGTCGGGATAAATATTCCTTCTCTGGCTAATGAGCAAGAACTAGCAGGATGCCACAAGGGCTCGCTCAATTGTTTACAATCTATAGAAATGATCTGCAAGCAGGGACAGAGTGGAACTTAGCAAACTTTGTGAATGATACTCAAATAGATGGCAAAGCAGTCAGTGAAGGGGAGGTAAAGATTTTACAGAGATGGATACAGATAGGCTAGGTGAATGGGCCAAAATTTGGCAGATAGAATTTAATGTAGATAAGTATGAGGTTATCTATTTTAGCCAAAATAAAAAGAAAGACAAATTATCTAAATGGAAAGCAGATTCAAAATGCATTTGGACAGAGGGATCTGGGCGTCTTTGTTCACAGGTTGCAAAACAAAAAATCAGTACGCAAGTACAACATGCAATTTAAAAAGGCAAATGGAACATTAGCATTTATTGCAAAAGAACTGGAGTATTGTTGTAATTGTATAGAGTATTGTGTCCAGTTTTTATTTCCTTATTTGAGGAAGAATCTGGTAGTACTGGAAGCAGTTTAAGAGGACATTCACCAGATTGATTTCAGGAATAAAGTAACATTTAAGAAGCATCTGGATGGGTATACGAATAGGGAAGAAATAGAGGGATACTGACCATGGTTTATTTTTAATTTAGTTAGGGCATCATGATCCACCCAGGTTTGGAGGTTCAAAGCGATGATCTTTGCGTCATTAATGGAGACAGGAGGGGTTCCGGAGGATTGCGGATGTGGTCCCTATTTTCAAGAAAGGAAACAGGGATAGTCCTGGAAATTACCGACCGGTGAGTCTGACCTCAGTGGTTGGTAAGCTGATGGAGAGGCTTCTGAGGGACAAGATTTACGAGCATTTGGAGAAGTTTAGGTTGATTAGAAATAGTCAGCATGGTTTTGTAAAAGGCAGGTCGTGCCTTACAAGCTTAATTGAGTGCTTCGAAAATGTGACTGAACACATTGACGAAGGAAGAGCAGTGGACGTGGTGTACATGGACTTCAGCAAGGCATTTGACAAGGTCCCACATGCAAGACTTCTTGAGAAGGTGACAGGCCATGGGATCCAAGGGGCTTTGGCCTTGTGGATCCAGAACTGGCTTGCCTGCAGAAGGCAGAGGGTGGTTGTGGATGGCTTTTTTTCTGCATGGAGGTCGGTCACCAGTGGAGTGCCCCAGGGATCTGTTCTAGGACCCTTGCTGTTTGTCATTTTCATAAATGACCTGGATGAGGAAGTGGAGGGATGGGTGAGTAAGTTCGCAGATGACACGAAGGTCGGTGGTGTTGTGGATGGTCTGGAGGGATGTCAGAAGTTGCAGCATGACATCGACAGGATGCCAGACTGGGCGGAGAAGTGGCAGATGGACTTCAACGCGGATAAATGTGTTGTGGTCCATTTTGGCAGATCCAACGGGATGAACGAGTACACTATCAAAAGGTGGGAGTCTTAGCTGTGTGGAAGAGCAGAGGGATCTTAGGGTCCGGGTCCATAAGACTCTCAAATCGGCCTCCCAGGTGGAGGACGTGGTTAAGAAAGCTTACGATGTACTGGCCTTCATTCATCGAGGGATTGAGTTCAGGAGTCAGGAGGTAATGCTGCAGCTTTATAGGACCTTGTCAGACCACACTTGGAGTACTGTGCGCAGTTCTGGTCGCCTCACTATAGGAAGGACGTGGAAGCTATTGAAAGGGTGCAGAGGAGATTTACAAGGATGTTGCCTGGATTGGGAGGCATGCCTTATGAAGACAGGTTGAGGGAGCGGGGACTGTTCTCCCTGGAGAGACGAAGGTTGAGAGGCGACCTGATAGAGGTTTACAAGATGTTGAGAGGAATAGATAGGGTGGACTCTCAGAGACTATTCCCCAGGGCTGAAATGGTCGCGATGAGAGGGCACAGATTTAAGGTGCAGGGAAGCAAGTACAGAGGAGATGCTAGGGGAAAGTTTTTCACTCAGAGGATGGTGAGTGAATGGAATCGGCTGCCGTCGGTGGTGGTCGAGGCGAACTCGCTGGGTCTTTTAAAAGACTTCTGGATGAGTATATGGGATCCAATGGGATTGGGGGTTATAGAAAGGTCTATGGCTGGGTAGGTTTTGATGTGTTCGGCACAACTTGTGGGCCGAAGGGCCTGTTTGTGCTGTAGTGTTCTATGTTCTATGTTAAAGGACCTATTTTTTGTTTTTATTTATAATCTGATAGAAGTTTATAAAATTATGAGGGGCATAGGTGAACAGTTGGAAGGTTTTTCCCTAGAGCAGAAAAGACAATTACAAGGGAGCAAAAGTTCAAAGTAAGAGGGTAAAGCTTCAGTAGAGATGTTCAGGGAAGTTTTTTTTTGCAGAAGGTGGTGAGGACCTGGAATGCACTGCCAAGTGAGTTGGTTGAAGCAGACACATTAGTAACATTTAAAACTTATCTGGATAGACATATGAACTGATGGGAATAGAGGGGTACAAGTGGTTGGAGTAGATAGGACAACATGATTGGCACAAACTTGGTGAGCCAAGGGGCCTGTTCCTGTGCTGTACTGTTCTTTGTTCTTACACAGGTTGAGATGTGAGCAGAGATTGAACAGTTTGAGCTTATACTTGCTGGAGTTTAGAAGGATAAGGGGATCTGTTTGGAACTTCATACAGCTCAAAGGGATTAATAGAGTAAACATAGACCAAATGTTTCCCCTTAAGGGACAAACTAGAACAAGAGGTGACAGATATAGGTTGAGAGGCAGTAGATTTAAAACAGAGATGAGAAGGAACCGCTTCTCTCAGAGGGTGATAAACTTGTGGAATTCGCTACCCATTGTGCGTAGAGTCTGAATCATTAAATAGTTTCAAGAAGGAGATAGATACATTTGATAAAAATACATTAAAGGGATATGGGAAGCAGGTAGGAAGATAGATTTGAGATCACAGAGAGAGATCAGCCATAGCTGATTGAATGATTTGAAGGGGTGAATTTGCCTACTTTTGCTCCTATTCCTAGATTCTATGTTTCTATGTAATCCTGAAAAGTGAGGTGATATGCTTTGGAAGGAGTAATTTGACAGGGAAGTATTCAATGAACAGTATGACACCAAGAAGTTCTGTGGAATGAATGCACCTTGGCATGTTTGTCTAAAGATCCCTAAAGCAGAAGAGCATACTAATATGATGGTAAAAAAGGCACATGGGACATTTGCCTATATCATTTGAGGCATTGATTACAAAAGCAAAGAAGTCATGTTGAGTTGTACACAAGTTTGGTGAGGCTACATCTAGAATACTGTGTGCAATTCTGGTTGCCACGTTATAAGAAGGATGTGATGCACTACAGGGGTCCAGAGGAGATTCACTGAGATGAAACATTTAAATTATGAAGAGAGATTGGTAGGCTCGGGTTGTTTTTGTTGGAGCAGCGAGGACTGAGGCGAGATGAGTGACTTTTCAAGGTGTACAAGATTATAGGGAACAAGGACAGAGTGGATATGGAGCCCTTTAGTTGAAGGATCAGTCACAAGCATACATAGATTTATGGTGAGGGGAGGGTGATTTGAAGAAAAACTCTCACTCCCAGAGGACGAGAACGGTCTGGAATGCATTTCATATGAGAATGGTGGAGGTGAGTTGCTTCACATTTTGTTGAAAGTACCTGGGTGAGCACTGAGCCTTGAATGTTATGACATGCCATGTGCTGGTAAATGAGATTAGATGGGAGGTCAGGTGCTTTTTCTATTTTAGCACATACTTGATGGGCAGAAGGGCCCCCTCTGCACGGTATAATTTAGTGTATAATTTATTTAGGCCAATCAGCCTGAAAGCATGTTTTAGGAGTGTGGAAACCAGAGCACCCGGAGAAAACCCACGCAAGCAGAGGGAAAATGCGCAAACTCCCACTGACACTGACCCATTTGCAACAATTTTCAGCCTGAAGTGTCAAGTGGATGACTCATCTCCACATCCTCCAGAACTTCCCAGCATCACAGATGCCAGTCTTCAGCCAATTCAATTCACCTCACGTGATCAAGAAATGGCTGGAGGCATTGGATACTGCAATATTCCAGCAATAGTAATAAGACTTGCTCTCCAGAATTTGCCATGTTCCTAGCAAACCTATTCTATTCCAGAACAGCTACAACACTGGCATCCACACAGTCATATGGAAAATTGCCTTGGGTGTGTTGTATACAAGAAACAGGACAAATTCAACTTGGCCAATTACCACCCCATCAGTCTACTTTCAATCAATAAGTTGATGGACAGGGTCATCAACATCACTATCAAAGCAGCACTTACTCACCTGTTCATGGACACGAAGTTCAGTCAAGATAATTCAGCTCCTGACCACCTTACAGCCTTGATTTTAACATGGACGAAAGAGTTGAAGTCAGAGGTGAGCTGAAAGTGATGACCCTTGGTATCAAGGCAGTATTTGACCAAGTGGGCCATCAACGAGTCCTAGCAACACTGTAGTCAATGGAAATTAGGGTAAATGCTGATTGGAATCATACCTAGTATAAAGGAAGATGCTTGTGGTAGTTGGAGGTCATCATTCTCAGCTCCAGAACATCATAGAATTACGATTGGGCTGAACAGACTTCTTCTGCACTGATTCTCCAACAGAGCATCTCACCCAGGCCCTATCCTCGTAACCCCAAACCTCCCAACCTATACATCCTGGGACACTAAGGGGCAATTTAAGATGGTCAATTAACCCATCTTTGGACTGCAAGAGCTCCTCAAGGTAGGGTACTAAACTCAACCATCTTCATCAGCAGTTTTGCTCCCATCACAAGATCAGATGGAGATGTTTCTTGATGACTGCATAATGTATTATTCATGTGTCAAAGAATGAAGTACAACACAGCACAGGAAACAGGCTTTTGGCTTTACAAGCCCATTTTAACACTCAGTGAGTGCCTCATTTTAATCCTTCTTCTACTTACGACTTCTGTCTACATCTCAGGGACTTCACAATAAAGGAGTACAAATTTAGAGAATTATATGTGCTCCAGGTTAAAGGAGATCCATTTTGGGGACAATTTATTAACACCAATCGACCTAAAAGCATGTTTTAGAGGTGTGGGAGGAAACCAGAGCAAAGAACAAAGAACAAAACAGCACGGGAAACAGGCCCTTCAGCCCAACGAGCCCAGGCCGCCACCCTGATGTTCCCACCTCTACCCACAATCCCTGTTATAGATCTATGGATTAAAAACCAAATTTGAGACAATTTAGGGAGAATTTGTTTTGCCAATTAGCCTAAGAGCACATCTTTGGGATGTGGGAGGAAACTGGAGCACCCGGAGAAAACTCACACAGGCACGGAAAGAACACGCAAACTCCCACAGACACAGGCCCAAATCCATGTATCTGCACAGCACAGCGATAGTCACTGAGCTATCATGTTACCCATCAAATGGTGCCAGTCAAGCATACACTAACGGCGTGAAGCACTAGGATACTCTTGAAAAAAAATCCAAGAGCAGCCCTCTCACGACCCATCGCGTGTATGCTCCTCGTTAGACAACAAGGTGGACCAAAGCACCTGTAGGATAAAAACAAGTACATCAATATCATCATCTATTTACACACTTCCCAGGGACTCCCAAGGCTCATGATCCCTATTTTAAATCAGTTTTCTATACCCCTCCATTCCCATTCTGTTCATGTGCCCATCTAAGTATTTCTTAAATACAGAGTACCTGCCTCCACCACTTTACTTGGCAGTGCATTCCATACCCCCACCACCCTCTGTGAAAAAACTCCCTCTAGCATCCAAATTATACCTTACCGCCCTCACCCTAAGCCCGTGACCCCTCGTGCTATTTGAGTCCATCCTAGGAAAAAGCTTAGCCCTCTATCTATCCCCTTCATAATCTTGTACACCTCTATTAGATCTCCTCTAAGTCTACGTCTTTCTAAGGAAAACAGTCCAATTTGCCTAACCTCTCCTCGTTACTCAGACCTTCCATACCAGGCAGCATTCTTGTAACCCTCCTCTGCACTTTCTCCAGAGTCTCCACGTCCTTCCGGTAATAGGGCGACCAGAACTGAACGCAATATTCCAAATAGGTCTAACCAATGTTTTATACAACTGCAACATTAAAGGCCGGCTCTTGTACTCTATATCCTTTCCTATAAAGGCTAACATACTATATACTTTCTTCACAACCTTCTCCACTTGCTCTGCCACCTTCAGAGACTTGTTCACCTGCATCCCCAGGTCCCTCTGCATTTCTATACTCTTAATAGGTCTACCCTTTATCATATACCTCCCTCCTACATTCTTTCTCCCAAAATGCATCACCTCACATTTATCAGGATTGAATTCCATCTGTCATCTGTCTGCCCAAGCTACCAGCCTATCTATATCCTGCTGCGTCGCCTGACAATGCTCCTCACTACACCCGGAGAAAATGTGAAGCACTAGGCAACTCTCAAAGCAACATCCAAGAGCAGCCCTTGCACAACGTACCGCGTGTATGCCCCTTGTTGGCCAACAAGGAAGACCAAATTGCCTGTGGATGTAAAAAAAGAAACATCAAGAAACATACAGAGCTTATACAGATATTCACGGAAGATCCCCAGTAGCTCCAACGTAAGAGACAGGTGAGCCATAAAATATGCTGGATGGTCCATAGGAATCAATCGATTCCCAGAAACATCCTGAGGTACTTGATCCTTAACTAGAACATTCTTTTGTATCCCTCCACCTCTAGTCTGCTCATGTGCCTATCTAGGTAAGGTTTAAACAACTCTAGCATGCCTGCCTCCACCACCCTATTTGGCAGTGTACTCCAGGTCCCCACAACCCTCAGTGTGAAAAACCTCACTCTAACATCTGAATTATACCTTGCCCCTCTCACCTTAAGCCCATGACCCCTCATGATTTTCACATCCAACCTGGGAGAAAGCTTCCCACTGTTCACTCTATCTCTACCCTTCATAATCTTATACACCTCTATTAGGTCTTCCCTCATTCTCCATCTTTCCAGGGAGAACAGCCCCAATTTGCCCAATCTCTCCTCATAGCTAAGACCTTCCAAACCAGACAGCATCCTGGTAAATCTCCTCTGCACTCTCTCTCCAAGGCTTCCACGTCCTTGCACAGTACAAAAATGGTTCTGTACTCCAGTTCTGGAGTACAGAACTGGACACAGTACTCCAAATGTGGCCTAACCAACGTTCTATACGACTGCAACATTAGCCAGCTTTTATACTCTTTATCCCTTCCTATAAAGGCAAGCATACCATATGCCTTCTTTACCACCTTCTCCACCTGTACCGCCACCTTCAAGGACTTGTGAACTTGCAAACCTACCTAGGTCTCTGTGTTTCTATACTCTTAATGGTCCTACATTTATTGTATAACTCCCCCACATTATTTCTTCCAAAATGCATCACTTCACATTTATCTGGATTAAATTCGATCTGCCATTTACCAATTTACCAGCTCATCTATATCCTGCTGTATTGTCCGACACTGTTCATCACTATCAGCAACTCCAACCATTTTTGTGTCATCTGCAAACTTGCTGATCATACCAGTTACTCCCTCTTCCATATCAATTATATATTTTACAAATAGCAGAGGTCCCAGTATGGAGCCCTGCGGAACACCACTAGTCACAGACCTCCAGCTAGAAAATGACCCTTCCACTGCTACCCTTTGTCTCTTGTTGCCAGCACACTAAGAAGTCCGACAACACCAGTTTTAAATCCAATCGATTTATTTGATAGTAAACTCATAAGCTTTCGGCTCTATGGTCTTCGTCAGGCGAATAAATCAGTTGGATTTAAAACTGGTGTTGTCAGACTTCTTGTTGCCAAGCCAGTTCTCAACTCATCTAGCCGCCTGTCCTTGCATCCCATGAGCCTTAACCTTTTTTACCAACCTGCCATGAGGGACTTTGTCAAATGCCTTACTGAAATCCATGCAGACAACATCAATGGCTCGTCTTTAGAATTTTTTGAGGAGGTGACAAAAATGGTTTACTATCAGATTTGTAAGCCACAACCTCCCCTTTACAAAGCCATGTTGCCTGTCACTAATCAGATTGCTATGTTCTAAATGTGTAGACATTCTATCTTTAAGAATCCTCTCCAACAACTTCCCTACCACTGATATCAAGCTCACTGGCCTATAATTACCCTCTTTAAACAAGGGTATCACATTCACTATCCTCCAATCCTCTGGGACCTCACCTGTGTCCAAAGAAGAGACAAAGATTTCCATCAGAGGCCAAGCAATTTCATCTCGTCTCCCTGAGCAGCCTAGGATAAATGCCATCAGGTCCTAGAGATTTGTCAGTTTTAATGTTACCTAAAAATCCGAACACTTCCTTCCTCATAATGGAGATTTTCTCCAACAGGTCAACAACTCCCTCCAAGACTTCCAGACAACAAGTCCCTCTCCTTTGTGAATACTGACGCAAAGTATTCATTCAGGATCTCCCCCATTCCCTCAGGCTCTAAACATAGTTCCCCTCCTTTGTCCCTAAGAGGACCGATTTTTTTTCTCTAACAACCCAGTCTCCTCAGATACTGAAGCGGTTCATGTCCAAATGAAGCAAGATCTGGACAATACCTAGGTGTGAGCTGACAATTTGGATGAGAATGTACAAGGCTTGGATCAGTAAGTTTGTAAATGACACTAAAATAGATCATATTGTAGACAGTGAGGAAGATTAGCAGGAATTGCAGCAGGATCTTGATCAGTTGGGGAAGTGGGACAAGAAATGGCAAATGGAGTTCAACACAGGTTAGTGTGAGGCATTCCATTTTCGAAAGTCAAATCAAGGTAGGACTTTCACGATGAATGGTAGGACCTTAAGGATTATCGTGGAATAGAGGAAATCTTGGAGGTCAGGTACATAGTTCTCTAAAGGTGGAGTCACAGGTAAATAGGGCAATGAAAAAAGTTTTTGGCATGCTGGCCTTTATCAGTTTGAACACTGAGTATAGAAGGTGGGAAGTTATGTTGCAGTTGTACATCTGGAGTATTGTGTTCAGTTTTGGTCACCTCACTATAGGAAAGGTGTTATTAAACAGAAGAAAGTGTGAAAAAGATTTACAAGGATGTTGCTAGCACTCAAGGGACTGAGTTACAGGGAGAGATTGAACAAGCTAAGACTTCTTTCTTTGGAAAATAGGAGACTGAGGAGTAATCATGTTGAGGTAATCATGAGAGGCAAGCATAGGGTGAATGCACTCAGTCTTTTTCCCAGGGTTAGGGAATTGAGAACTAGAGGGTATAGGTTTAAGATAAGAGGAAAAAGAATCAATGGGAACCTGAGAAACTTTTTTAAACACATGTATAGCATATATGGGGAATGAGCTGCCAGAGGAAGCTCTTGTGGCAGGGACATTGACAACATTTGAAAAGGTATTTGGGTAGCTACATGGATAGGAAAGTTTAGGGGATATGAGTCAAATACAGGTAAATGGGGTTAGTGTAGATGGGTATTTTGGACAGCATGGACCAGCCTAGACCGAAGGGCCTGTCTCCGTGCCGTAGACTGTATAATTCTATAGGTGACAAGTATCATTCGTCCCAGACAAGTATTAGGCAATGGCCATCTCTGACAATAGAAGATCGAACCATCACCGCTTAACATTCAGTGGCATTACCATCGCTTAATCCCCCACTATCAACATCCTGAAGGTTACCACTGACCAGAACGGAACTGGACTAGGCATATTAATACAGAGGCTACCAGGGCAAGTCAAAAACTTGAAATTCTGTGGCAAGTAACTCATGTCCTGATTCCCAGAGCCTGACCGCCATCTACAAGGCATTAATCAGAAGTGCAATGGAATATTATCTATTTGTCTGGATTTGTGCAGCTCCAATAACACAAAAACTTGACACCATCATTTTGGAAGGTCTAATACAGATAGGAAATATACAGTAAATGGCAAAATCCTTAAGTATTGATAGGCAAAGGGATCAGGGTATACAGGTACATAGATCACTGAAAATGGCAATGCAAGTACAGAAGGTAGTCAAGAAGTTACATGGCATGCTTGCCTTCATCGGCCAGGGTGTTGACTAAAAATTAGCAAGTCGTGTTACAGATTACAGATTTATAGAACCTTAGTTAGGCTACACATGGAATATAGTGTTCAATTCTGGTTGCCACAAATATGGAGGCTTTGGAGAGGATACAGAAAAGATTTAACAGGATTTGTTAAGCAAATATCAGTAGTTGGAAGAATGTCCACTATAAAAGATGTGATATCACAACACTTCAAAAATATCAACGCATTAGACAACTTCAATTTTGATTTAACAGGGAAATCATGTCTGGCAAATTTATTGGATCCTGTTGAGGATGTAACTAGTAGAATAGATAAGTTGTATTTGGATTTTCAAAAACCTTTTGATGAAGTCCCATTTAAGAGGTTAGTGTGCAAAATTAAAGCACATAGAATTGGGGTTGATTAGCAAACGGGAAACAGAGAGATTAGGAATAAATGGGTCTTCTTTGAAGTGGCACGTGATGACTACTGGGTGCCGTAGAGATCAGTTTATGATGGAGGAACCAAACATAATATTTTGAAATTTGCTGATGACATAAAACTTGAGGGATGAGGAGAACATTAAGAGATTCCAATTTTCACAAAAAAAAATTATTACAATACAGGAACAGGCCTTTCGGTCCTTCAAGCATGCACTGATCATACTGCCTGACTGAACTTAAACCCCCTACTCTTCTGGGGACCATATCTCCTCCATTAATGCATTTGTGGCCTTTAAAAAGTCACTATCATATCTGCTTCCATTACCTCCCCTGGCAGCGAGTTTCAGGCATCCACCATCCTGTGTGTAAAAGATTTGCCTCGTACATCTCCTTTAAACTTTGCCCCTCACATTTTAAATCTGTGCCCCTAGCAATTGACTCTTATACCTTGGGACATAGCTTCTGGTTATCCACACATTCAGTAAGTAGTAGATGTAATAAATGGCAAATGCAGTATAATGTAGATAAATGTGAAGCTATCCACTTCAGAAGGAAAAATAGGTAGCAAAGTATTATTTAAATGGTGACATATAAAGGGTATGCCATTGTGCACCAGTCACTGAAAGCAAGTACAGCAAACAGTTAAGGTAGCAAATGGTAAGGTTGTCTTCATTGCAAGGGAACTGGAGTACAGGAGCAAGGGTTTATTACTATTTTGGTCTCTTTCACCTTTTTTGATCTCTTTCATCTATTTGGTGGAATGCAGATTACCAGATTATTTCCTGAAATAACAAGATTGAAGTGCAGGGAGGATATATGAAGGCAGTTCAGGGAGTCGGGGGGGTAGGCTGAAGAGCAGGGCCTCTAGGTGGCGATCTCAGGGCTGCTTCCAGGCACGGGTAATAGTGGAGCCAGGAGAAATGAGATCCTACAGCTGAATGCGTGGCTAAAGGACTGGTGTAGGGCAGAGGGTTTCATATTTGTGGATAACTGGGAAGTTTTTGTGAAAGAAGGGCACCTGTATAGAACATAGAACATTACAGCGCAGAACAGGCCCTTCAGCCTTCGATGTTGCGCCGACCAATTATGAAAAAATATTGAAGAAGGGACGGGGAACACTTAAATGGAAAGGGCGTGAATATCTTAGCTGGGAGGTTAGCTGGAGTGTTTCAGCAGGATTTAAACTAATAAGGTGGGGGGGGGGGGGGGCTGAGAACGATAGCTCGGTAGAGAGTGAGATGGGAGACAGAGTAAGCTTGGATGAGAAGAAATACACCAGGGAGAAGGAGGTTCCAAGTGAGCTTGGAGGTCTGGAGCGTGTCTGTTTCAGTGTGAGGAACATAACAGGAAAAATGGATGAACTTGGGGCCTTAATGTTTGCGAGGAACTTGGATGTGGTTGCGGTGACGGAGACGTGGTTAAAGGAATGGGAGCAGTGGCAACTGAACATTACTGGGTATAAGTGTTTCAGGCGTGACAGAGGAGGGTCCAGAAAAGGTGGAGGAGTGGTGTTGTTAGTTAAGGAGAGCATCACGATGGTGCAGAGGGAGGACAATACAGAGGAGTTAGGAGTGGAGTTGCTGTGGGTGGAGTTGAGGAATAGAAAGGGGGCGATTACTATGCTAGGGATGTATTATAGGCCACCCAACAGCCCGCGAGTAGTTGAAGAAGGCATACGTAAAGATATTTTGGATAGGTGCAGAAAGAACAGAGTCGTTATAGTGGGAGATTTTAATCTCCCTAGGGTGGATTGGAAAGTACCAAGAGCTGGGGATTTGAACGGGCAGGAATTTGTAAAATGTGTATCGGAAGGATCGTTGGAGCAGTAGCCCAACTAGAGAAGGGGCTATATTGGATTTAGTTGAGTAATGAGCCAGGGCAGGTGGTTGATGTTGTAGTAGGGGAAAATGTGGCTAACAGTGACCACAATTCTGTGTGTGGAAAAAGATGCTTGTTGCCCTAGGGGTGATGTAGAGATGCCGGCATTGGACTGGGGTAAACTCAGTAAAGTTTTGCAACACCAATTTTAAATCCAACCAATTTATTTGATAGTAAATCCGCGAGCTTTCGACACTATGTTGTGCCTTCGTCAGGCAAATGCAGTGTTAGGGTTGGATTTAAAATTGGTGTTGCAAAACTTTACTGAGCTGCCCTAGGGGCAAGGTGCTGAATTGGGGGAAGGCTAACTACGGTCGGATTAGGCAGGAACTTATCGAAACTAATTGGGAACAGTTGTTCGAGAGTAAGTCCACGCTAGGCATGTGGGACTCTTTTAAGGGAATACTGAAAATGTTGCAAGATAAATATCTGCCGGCCAAGAGGAAAGATGGGAAAGGTAGGATTAGAGAGCCGTGGATTATTAGGGATATTGAGGACTTGGTTAGGAAGAAAAGAGCGTATGATAGGTCAAAGCAGCTGGGAACGGAGACAGCGTTGGAGGAATATAGAGAGAGCAGGAGGGAGCTCAAATGGGGAGTTAGAAGGGCAAAAAGGGGGCATGAAATGATTTTGGCGGATAGGATTAAGGAAAATCCAAAGGCTTTTTACTCCTATGTTAGGAAGAAAAGGGTGGTTAAAGGAAAAATTGGATCTCTTAGGGACAGAGGAGGGGAACTGTGCTTAGAGCCTGAGGGAAAGGCGGAGATCCTGAATGAATACTTTGCGTCGGTATTCACGAAGGAGAGGGGCTTGTTGACAGCTCCTGTCTCTGAGGGAGCTGTGGACCAGTTGAGGGAAATATCCATACCGAGGGAGGAAGCATTAGAGCTTCTAGGTAGCATTAAAACTGATAAATCTCCAGGGCCTGATGGCATTTATCCCAGGCTGCTTAGGGAGGTGCGAGGTGAAATTGCTGGGCCTCTGACGCAAATCTTTGTCTCTTCCTTGGACACCGGTGACGTCCCAGAGGACTGGAGAATAGCTAATGTTACACCGTTGCTTAAAAAGGGTAGTATGGATAATCCTGGAAATTATAGGCTGGTGAGTTTGACATCAGTGGTAGGGAAGCTGTTGGAGGGGATTCTTAGAGATAGGATGTATAGGCACTTACAGCGTTGCAATCTGATTAGGATACACAGCATGGATTTGTTAAGGGGAGGTCGTGCATTACAAATCTGGTAGAATCTTTTGAGGACGTGACAAAAACGGTCGACAAAGGGTGAGCCGTTGATGTCGTCTATATGGATTTTAGTAAGGTGTTTGACAAAGTCCTCATGGGAGGTAAGTTGAGAAGGTCAAGGCTCATGGGATACAAGGACAGGTAGCTAGATGGATAAGTAACTGGCTTGGTAATAGGAGACAGAGAGTAACAGTGGAAGGGTGTTTTTCTAGCTGGAGGTCGGTCACTAGGGGTGTGCCGCAGGGCTCGGTACTGGGACATCTTTCATTTGTAATATATATAAATGACTTGGAAGAGAGAGTAAGTGGAGTGATCAGCAAGTTTGCAGATGATACAAAGATGGCTGGACTTGCAGATAGTGAGGAGCATTGTCAGACGATGCAGCAGGACATAGATAGGATGGGCAGACAGATGGCAGATGGAATTCAATCCTGATAAGTGTGAGGTGATGCATTTCGGGAGAAAGAATGTAGGAGGGAGGTATATGATAAAAGGTAAACCTATTAAGAGTATAGAAACACAGAGGGACCTGGGGGTGCAGGTGAATAATTCTCTGAAGGTGGCAGAGCAAGTGGAGAAGGTTGTGAAGAAAGCATATAGTATGTTAGCCTTTATAGGAAGGGGTATAGAGTACAAGAGCTGGCCTTTAATGTTGCAGTTGTATAAAATGTTGGTTAGACCTCATTTGGAATACTGAGTCCAGTTCTGGTCGCCTTACTACCGGAAGGACATGGAGACTCTGGAGAGAGTGCAGAGGAGGTTACTAGGATGCTGCCTGGTATGGAAGGTCTGGGTTACGAGGAGAGATTAGGCAAATTGGGACTGTTTTCCTTAGAAAGACAGACTTAGAGGAGATCTAATAGAGGTGTACAAGATTATGAGGGGTATAGATAGAGTAAACAGGGTTAAGCTTTTTCCTAGGATGGACTCGAATAACATGAGGGGTCACAGACTTGGGGTGAGGGGGTAAGGTATAATTTTGATGCTAGAGGGAGTTTTTTCACACCGAGGGTGGTGGGGGTATGGAATGCACTGCCAAGTGATGGAGGCAGGTACTCTGGAGTTATTTAAGAAATACTTAGATGGGCACATGAACAGAATGGGAATGGAGGGGTATAGAAAACTGATTTAAAATAGGGATCATGAGCCTTGGGAGTCCCTGAGAAGTGTCTAAGTAGATGATGATATTGATGTACTTGTTTTTATCCTACAGGTGCTCTGGTCCATCTTGTTGTCTAACGAGGGGCATACACACTATGGGTCGTGAGAGGGCTGCTCTTGGATTTTTTGAGAGTATCCTAGTGTTTCACGTTGTTAGTGTACGCTTAACCTGGACTATTTGATGGACAACACAACAGCTCAGTGACTATCGCTGTGCTGTGCAGATACATGGATTTGGGCCTGTATCTGTGGGAGTTTGTGCATTCTCCCCGTGCTTGTGTGGGTTTTCTCCGGGTGCTCTGGTTTCCTCCCACATCCTAAAGATGTGCTCTTAGGCTAATTGGCAACTCCCTAAATTGTCTCAAATTTGGTTTTTAATCCATAGATCTATAAACATGGACAGGGATCACGGGTAAAGGTGGGAACATCGGGGTGGTAGCACAGGCTCATTGGACCGAAGGGCCTGTTTCCCGTGTTTTGTTCTTTGTTGTTTGAGGATAGAGTTGATTGACTGGGCCTGTATTTACTAGAATTTAGAAGAATGAGATTTCATTGAAATGTATAAAATTCTAACAGGACTGGTTCAGCTGGAGAAGTGGCAAATGGAGTTCAATACAGGTAAGTGCAAGGTGTTACGTTTTGGAAAGTCAAATCAAAGTAGAACTTCCACAGCGAATGGTAGAACGTTAAGGAGTATCGTGGAACAGAGGGACTTGAGTTCAGAAGCACAGTTCTCCAAAGATGAAGTCACAAGTAGATAGAGCAATGAAAGCAGCTTCTGGCATGCTGGCTTTCATGATGTGGAGATACCGGCATTGGACTAGCATAAACACAATAAGAAGTCTGACAACACCAGGTTTAAGTCCAACCGATTTTATTTGATAGTAAATTCACAAGCTTTCGAGGTTTCCCTCGAATGGCCAATATGTTAGCCACTTTAAGACTTGAATAGCAAGTTAGGTGTAATTCTAATCAGTAATCTGTAAACTGTCTGTGCTGATATACGCTCTGTCTGAGGCCAGTACTCCCCATCCACCTGACGAAGAGGGAAACCTCGAAAGCTTGTACGTTTACCCTCAAATAAATTGGTTGGACTTAAACCTGGTGTTGAAAGACTTCTTACTATGCTGGCTTTCATCAAGCATGACATTGAGAATAGAAGTTAAAAAGTAAAGTTTATTTATTAGTTACAAGTAGGCTTATATTAACACTGCAATGAAGTTGTGAAAATCTTCTAGTCGCCACATTCTGCTGGGTACACTGAGGGATAATTTAGCATAACCAATCCACCTAATCTGCATATCTTTTTTGTACTATGGGAGGAAACCTGAGCACACGAGGGAACCCAAGCAGACACAGGAAACCCATGCAAACTCCACACAGACTGATCCAAGCCAGGAATCAAATCCGAGTCCCTGGCGCAGTGGGGCAGCAGTGCTAACCACTGTGCCACTCCATATGTCGTACATGTTGGTGTTGGCACTTGAAATGTTATGCTCCGTATTAGTTGCATTGCTACAAGAAAGATGTTACTAAACAAGAGAGTACAAGAAGAGATTTACAACGTTGTCAGGACTCAAGGGATTGAGATAATAAGGAGAGATTGGACAGGCTAGGACTTTTTTCTTTGGACTATAGGAGACTGAGGGGTGGTCTTATGGAGGCGTACAAGATCAAGAAAGGTGTAGATAGAGTGAATGGGAAATCAAGAACTAGAGGGCATCGGTTTAAGAGGAGAAAGAACTATAACTAAGAATGATGAACAGTAGAGTACAGGAACAGGCCCTTTGGCCAACCAATCTTGAGCCGTTCTATCTAGACCAACTGCCTGTATCCCTCAATACTCCGTCTGTTCTTGCGCTTATCCAGATAAATCTTAAAATGTTGCTAACAATTCTGTCTCAACCACCTCACTCGGCAGTACAATCCAGGTTCCCACCACCCTCTGTGTAATTAATGGGAACCAGAGGAGCACAGAGTAGGTGGAATGAGCTGCTGGAGGAAGTGGTTGCAGCAGAGACATTGACAACATTTAAAAGCTATTTGGATAGATAGATGGATAGGAAAGAGTTAGAAGAACATGGATCAAATGGGGTTAGCTTAGATGGGCTTTTTGGTCGGCATGGACTACTTTGGGCTGAAGAGTCTGTTGCCATTCCATGCATTCTCAGGATCACATTCTCAGGATATGGAATAGTCCATTTAAGATTCAGGAGATGATGAACTTCTGCAATTCTCTACACAGAAGGCTATGGAGGCCAAGTTACTGAATATACTCAAGAAAGAAATAGATTCCTGGACTTTAAAGATGTCAAAGGAAGAGTGAAAGAGTATGGTGTCGAGATAGAGAATCAGTCATGATCTATTGAATGGTGAAGCAGATTTGAAGGAATAAATGACCTACTCCTCCTATTTTCCACATTCCTGTACAGAATTACATTACACCTTAGAAAAACCAGAGGTATAAGATAATCAATGCAGGGAATCCAATAATAAACAAATTCTATGAATAGTTCAGTGTGAAGTGTACTTTCATGTTCCCAAAACAACATCTTAGCAGTATGGTGCACACTGGTTAGACTGCTGTCACACAACACCAGGACCTAGATCATAGAAATAGAATATAGAAACCCTGTTGTACAGAAAGAGGCCATTCGGCCCATCGAGTCTGCACCAACCACAATTTCACCCAGGCCCTATCCCCATATCCGTACATATTTTACCCACTAATCAACTAACCTAACTAATCTAATACATCTACAGTCAATTTAGCATGGCCAATCAACCTAAACTGCACACCTTTGGACTGTGGGAGGAAACCTACACAGACACGAGGAGCATGTGCAAACTCCAAACATGAATGGAAACCAGGTTCCTGCAGCTGTGAAACAGCCCTGCTAACTATTGTATTACCACGCTGCCCCGGCTCAATTCCTGACTTGGGTAACTGTCTGTGCGGAGTTTGCACATTGTACAAACTCTGCAGAGACAAGGGAACATTCTCCCCTTGTCTGAGTGTGTTTCCTCCAGCTGTGTCGGTTTCCCCTGCACCCCCCCCCCTTCTAAAGGTGTGCGGATTAGGTGGATCGGCCATGATAAATTGCCCCTTAATGTCAGGGGGACTAACAAGGGATAGAGCCTGGGTGCGACTGTGGTCGGTGCAGATTCTTCGGGCCGAATGAGCTCCTACTGCACTGTTGGTCTCTGCGATCAAGGTAACGGCTATTTCGGAGTATACTTTGATACTTTCTCCAGTGTCAACCGCCACGTAGAAAAAAAATTCTATGTTTTCGTTATCGGAACAGTTGAGCAGAAACATTTCAGAACAATCGGCCAGAAAATGCAGCGCTATGTTTAAAAACAAAAGTTTGGCGTATTTTGTATTTCATGTTAAATCGGAGATCCAGGATGAGTTTGCGTCACCCAAGTCTAACGATGGGTGCGCCTGGGTAAACTGAACTCTTTAGAATACGCCACGTATCGTCTGCGACAAACCTTTAAACCCCAACCAGAACATCAATCTGTTTCCTTTCCATTAACCGATGCAATTATTTCAAAATTAACTTTCATGTATTGTTTTGTAACAACAGCTAAAGATTTAAAATGTAAGTCGATAGACAGAAATCTGTACGCAGTAAGTGAAAGAACCAGCGTATCGCGACTCCATTTAATACCCTTCACTGAGTTATGGGTTAATAATGAAAATTTATTTACTCACCAAACTTGACCTGATCCCTGCCATCTTTGGGGTCTTTCTTAACTAGTTATACTTGATCATCCTATGCAAGCGTCTCCCGTTGTATTTACCAGTAAGTCACACTAATTGCCTAAAGGTTTATGAACATCGCGTGTCTTTTTTAAAAAAAATACCGTGCTGCACGTAACATCTTTTATCTAATATTAGAATAATATTCTGGCTATTTACTTGGCCACCTAAAACCACGGGTAATTTGCACCAACTATCAGTTGAAGCGTAAGAAGGATTTTGATTTGTGTATCACATCGAGGGATCGGAATTTGTCTAACATCAGATTAAGACTGCCATTCATACAGTAAGTAATTCGAGGAAAATATTTGGAGTCAGGCATTAGTTACGGGGAGACTACGTTACGTCTGCGTTGACTCATGAGAGCAGGATATCCAAAATCGGTAATAGTTCTGAAAGAATCAAGAAAAATGGAAAGCAATACCAACAAATGTTAATGTAGATTGTGACACATGAAAATATGACTTATAAGATGTCGGGCATTGTTTGATAGGTCTTCGTAGTTTCACATAGTTCAACTGTAAATAGTAACTAGTAGAAACCATACTCCAAGCTTACTTCTGCTCACCATTGTTTCCAACGCTGCACAGGCTCTTAAGTACAGATCGAGTTCTCTTATATCACAGTGGTGTTTCTGTACTCAGTCCCAACCCGTTTTTATTCGTCTAGGTAGCCAATTGGATACAAAATTGACTTGGTGTCAGAAGACAGAAAGCGATTTTCGAGAGTTGTTTTTCAGACTGGAGACCTCTGACCAGCAGTGTGCCTCAGGGATCAGTGTTGGGTCCACTGTTATTGATGTTTATATTAATGATTTTAGAGCAGCACAGTGGCAGCACTGCTGCCTCTCAGCTCCAGGGACCAGAGTTCAATTTCCAGCTTGAGTCACTGTCTCTGTGGAATTTGTACACTCTCCCCGTGCCTGCATAATTTTCCTCCGAATGTACCAGTTTCCTCCCACATGCCAAAGATGTGTGGATTAGGTGAATTGGTAGTGCTAAGTTGCTCTTTAATATCAGGGGAACCAGGTAGGGTAAATGCGTGGGAATAGGGCCTGGGTGGGATTGTGGTCGGTGCAAACTTGATGGGCTGAATGGCCTCCTTCTGCACTGTATGATTCTATGATTAATTTATGAGAACTTAGGAGGCATGGTTAATAAGTTTGCAAATGACACCAAGATTGGTGGCAGAGTGGACAGTGAAGAAGGATTGCAACAGGATCAATTGGGCTAGTGGGCTGAGAATGTCAGATGGAGTTTTATTTAGATAAATGTGAGGACCTACTCAGTTAATTGTAAGATGAGGAGAATTATAGAACAAAGAAATTTAGGGGTATATTGGTCAGAACATTCAATGCAGGAGTTGGGATACAAAGAACAAAACAGCACAGGAAACAGGCCCTTTGGCCCAACAAGCCCGCACCGCCATCTCGATGTTCCCACTTTTACCTGTGTTCCCTGTTGTTACATAAACAGGGCCTAGTTTTATGGCTGATAAATTTGGATATCCTAAATTAAAGAATTGGATGTATTAAAAATCAAACGCAGTCAAACCTCAGTACAAATCATAAACCTGTCTGTGGCTGACTCCTCAGCCTCTTATCATAAGTTGTTGTACCCTACTGGTACTTAGCAGGAGATCATTGCACCCCATTGAAATACATCAGCCTATTGTTAGAAGCCCAAATAGGGCCAGACTTTCTGTCACCGAGAGTTCCTGCAGTTGGCTTAATCTGATAACAGGTTACATGTAAGCAGCAGCATGGAAGTGGACACCTGGGGGCAGACCCTGGTTGCTGTCAGGCAGATATCAAGAAACCCACTGGGTATTGGAACCCCTCCCCCATGACTTCATTGGCTGGAAGCCAGAGAAGTTTCTGGAAAGGCAAGCAGGCAGGGGATAAAGGAACACATTTTCAGACTCACATTTGTGACAACTCCAGAAGACTCAGGAAGACAGGGGAAGACTCAGAAGATTCGATTCGGAAGACTGACCAGAGAAGGAAGGAAGAAGCTGCATCAAGACTCGCCTTCGTGATGACTGACCAGAGCGACTCAAAGAATCGAACCTGCAGTTTGACCCAAACCATCTTTGCGGGTCGTATATCTGATTTTGGGGTATTCTCTTGTTTTACATGGGTAATTTAAGGGTTAATTGTGTTATTGTTAATAAACTTGTTGAACCTTTACTTGTGTTTGTCCTGTGCCCATCTTGTAAATAAGGGCACCAGGGTAAAACATTGGAATAGGCAAACTGGTCGAAAAGGATCAGAGATTTTAAAACACAACACTGTCTATGTTTATAGATCTATGGATTGAAACCAAATTTGAGACAACTTAGGGAGAATTTGTTCTGCCAATTAGCCTAAGAGCACATCTTTGGGATGTGGGAGGAAACCGGAGCACCCGGAGAAAACCCATGCAAGCACGGGAAGAATGCGCAAACTCCCACAGACACAGGCCCAAATCCATGTATCTGTACAGCACAACGATAGTCACTAAGCTGTCGTGTTGCCCATCAGATGGTCCAGGTCAAGCGTACACTAACGACATGAAGCACTAGGATACTCTCAAAAAATCCAAGAGCAGCCCTCTCACGACCCATCGCGTGTATGCCCCTCGTTAGACAACAAGGCGGACCAAAGTACCTGTAGGATAAAAACAAGTACATCAATATCATTGTCTATTTACACAATTCACAGGGACTCCCAAGGTTCATGATCCCTATTTTAAATCAGTTTTCTATACCCCTCCATTCCTATTCTGTTCATGTGCCCATCTAAGTATCTCTTAAATAACTCCAGAGTGCCTGCCTCCACCACTTGGCAGTGCATTCCATACCCCCACCACCCTCTGTGTGGAAAAAACTCTAGCATCCAAATTATACCTTACCCTCCTCACCCTAAGCACGTGACCCCTCATGCTATTTGAGTCCATCCAAGGAAAAAGCTTAACCCTGTTTATCTATGCCCCTCATAATCTTGTACACCTCTATTAGATCTCCTCTAAGTCTACGTCTTTCTAAGGAAAACAGCCCCAATTTGCCTAACGTCTCCTCATAACTCAGACCTTCTATACCAGGCAGCATCCTGGTAAACCTCCTCTGCACTCTCCAGAGCCTCCACGTCCTTCTGGTAGTAAGGCGACCAGAACTGGACGCAGTATTCCAAATGAGGTCTAACCAACGTTTTATACAACTGCAACATTAAAGGTCAGCTCTTGTACTCTATACTCCTTCCTGTAAAGGCTAGCATACCATATGCTTTCTTCACAACCTTCTCCACCTGCTCTGCCTCCTTCAGATACTTGTGCACCTGCATCCCCAGGTCCCCCTGCGTTTCTATACTCTTAATAGGTCTACCCTTTATCACATACCTCCCCCCTACATTCTTTCTCCAGAAATGCATCACCTCACATTTATCAAGATTGAATTCCATCTGCCCAAGCTACCAGCCTATCTGTCCTGCTGCATCACCTGACAATGCTCCTCACTATCTGCAAGGCCAGCCATCTTTGTATCATTTGCAAAC
Source organism: Sphyrna mokarran (assembly GCA_024679065.1). Lineage (NCBI taxonomy): Eukaryota > Metazoa > Chordata > Chondrichthyes > Carcharhiniformes > Carcharhinidae > Sphyrna > Sphyrna mokarran. Next base: position 30,531,990 of record JAGIQG010000010.1, read on the forward strand.
TTGCTGATCACTCCACTTACTCTCTCTTCCAAGTCATTTATGTATATTACAAATAGAAGAGGTCCCAGTACCGAGCCTTGCGGCACACCACTAGTAACCGACCTCCAGCTAGAAAAACACTCTTTGCTTTATTAACATTGTACAAGACATTAATAAGGCCACACTTGGAATACTGTGTACAGTTCTGGTCACTATTATAGAAAGAGCGTGGAAAAGATTATTAGGATGCTACTGGGACTTGATGGGGTTTGAGTTATAAGGAGAGGCTGGATAGACGGACTTTTTTTTTACCTGGAGCATAGGAAGCTTAGGGGTGACCTTATAGAGATCTATGAAGTAATGAAGGGCATAGATCAATTAGAAAGCCAACATCTTTTCTCAAAGGTAGGGGAGTCTTAAATTAGAGGGCATTGGTTTAAGGTGAGAAGGGAGAGATACAAAAGGATCCAGAGCGGCAATTTTTTCACACAAAGGATGATGAGTATCTGGAATGAGCTGCCAGAAGCAAGTACAACTTTGTCTTTAAGAAACATTTAGACAGTTACACAGGTAAGATGGACATAGAGAGATCTGGGCCAAATGTGGGCAATTGGGACTAGCTCAGTCATAAAAACTGGGCGGCATAGATAATTTGGACCAAAGGGCCTATTTCCGTCCTGTAAACATCTATGGCCGCAGGATGTTTCTCTGGGGAAAAGTGAACATAATGTGGAGATGCCAGCATTGGACTGGAGTAAATACAGTAAGAAGTCTCACAACATCAGGTTAAAAGTCCAAGAGGTTTATTTGGTAGCAAATGCCACTAGCTTTCAGGTTCTGACAAATCTGGAGAAACAGAGATCTTGGGGTTCATATCCACAGAACTATGAAGGTTGCCACTCAAGTGGATAGAGCTGTGAAGAGGGCCTTTAGTGTATTAGCGTTTATTAATAGGGGTTTTGAATTTAAGAGCCGTGGGGTTAAGCTGCAACTGTACTGGACCTTAGTGAGACCACATTTGGAATGTTGTGTGCAGTTCTAGTCACCTCACTAAGGAGGAAGCGCTGAAAAGAGTGCAGAGGAGATTTACCAGGATGCTGCCTGTTTTGGAGGATAGGTCTTAAGAGGAAAGGTTGAGGGAGTTGGGGCTTTTCTCTTTAGAGTGGAGGAGGATGAAGGGTGACTTAATAGAGGTTATAAGATGATGAGGGGGATAGAGTGAAGGTTCAAAGACTATTTCTTCAGGTGAATGTAGCTGTTACTAGGGGCATGTTAAATTCCATCAAGGTAGATAAGTCGCCAGGCCCGGATGGGATGTACCCCACGTTACTGTGGGAGGTGAGGGAAATGATTGCAGGGCCCCTGGCGATGATCTTTGTGTCATCGATGGAGACGGGAGAGGTTCCACAAGATTGGAGGATTGTGGATGTGGTGCCTATTTTCAGGAAAGGGAACAGGGATAGCCTGGAGAATTACCGACCAGTGAGTCTGACCTCAGTGGTCGGTAAGTTGATGGAGAGGACTCTGAGGGGCAGGATTTATGAGCATTTAGAGAAGTTCAATATAATCAGAAGTAGTTAATACACCTTTGTTAAAGGCAGATCGTACCTTACGAGACTAGTTGAATTCTTCGAAAATGTGACTGAACACATTAACAAAGGAAGAGCAGTGGACATGGTTTACATGGATTTCAGCAAGGCATTTGATAAAGTCCCCCATGCAAGACTTCTTGAGAAGGTGAGAGGGCATGGGATCCAAGGGGCTTTGGCCTTGTAGATCCAGAACTGGCTTGCCTGCAGAAGGCAGAGAGTAGTTGTAGATGGGTCTTTTTCTGCATGGAGGTCAGTCACCAGTGGAGTGCCCCAGCGATCTGTTCTAGGACCCTTGCTGTTTGTCATTTTCATAAATGACCTAGATGAGAAAGTGGAGGGGTGGGTTAGTAAGTTCACTGACGATACGAAGCTTGGTGGTGTTGTGGACAGTCTGGAGGGATGTCTGAAGTTGCAGTGAGACATAGATGGGATGCAAGACTGGGCAGAGAAGTGACAGATGGACTTCAACGTAGATAAATGTGTGGTGGTCCATTTTGGTAGGAACAATGGGATGAAGCAGTATAATATCAAGGGTAGGAGTCTTGGCAGTGTTGAGGAGCAGAAGGATCTTGGGGTCCGGGTCCATAGGACTCTGAAATCTGCCCCACAAGTGGAGGATGTGTTCAAGAAGGCATATGGTATACTGGTCTTCATTAATAGAGGGATTGAGTTTAGGAGTCAGGAGGTATTGCTGCAACTTTATAAGACTCTTGTCAGACCCCACTTGGAGTACTGTGTGCAGTTCTGGTTGCCTCACTATAGGAAGGATGTGGAAGCTATTGAGAGGGTGCAGAGGAGATTTACAAGGATGTTGCCTGGATTGGGAGGCATGCCTTATGAAGATAGGTTGAGAGAACCAGGTCTCTTCTCCCTGGAGAGACAAAGGTTGAGAGGCGACCTGTTAGAGGTTTATAAGATGTTGAGAGGAATAGATAGGGTGGATTCTCGGAGGCTATTTCCCAGGGCTGAAATGGTCGCTATGAGAGGACACAGATTTAAGGTGCTGGGGGGCAAGTACACAAGTGATGCTAGGGGTAAGTTTTTCACTCAGACGGTGGTCAGTGAATGGAATCAGCTGCCGTCAGTGGTGGTGGATGCGAACTCGCTAAGGTCTTTTAAGAGACTTCTGGATGAGTGCATGGGATTTAATGGAATTGGGAGTTACAGATAGCTCTATGGCCTGGTCGGTACTGACATGATTGGCACAACTTGTAGGCTGAAGGGCCTGTTTGTGCTGTAGTGTTCTATGTTTTATAACTATGAGGTTCATGGTGGGCAATATGAATGAGATATCTTTACTCAAAGAGTGGGTGGGATGTGGAATGGACTACCTGCTGTGATAGTGGAGTCAGACACTTCAGGAAAGTGTCTTTATTGGATAGGCACACGATAGGGAGTGGCTTAGCTTGATCTTGGTTTCGGACAGAGCTCAGCACAATATCGAGAGCTGAAGGGCCTATACTGTGCTGTACTATTCTCTGTTTCTATAAATCAGTCAATAGTCATCCTGTCATTAACTCCAGCCAATAACAACACACACCATGACCTAATGGGATTGCATTTGTTATTAAATTGCCTAGCAATTCAATATGCTGGACAGTGAAATGGGAGAATGATTCCCACTGAATTGAACCCACATGTGTCTCGTCTAACCCTGAGAAATTCTTTGTTTGCTCACCACCTGCGTTATCTCGGAGTTGTATGACTCTAGTCATAAGGGTAGCATTGGTAGCCATCTTGTTCTCAACCTATGCTGATAGTTTTACAGCTTTTCAGGAGATCCACTGTTCCTCACCTCTCCTACCAGGGTAGGATCTTTCACAAGATGACTTAACATTTCACAAGATGTTACCAAATGCAAAACACATCCATCTTATAAATTCCAAATGTATCTTTTAAGTTCAAAATATTTGTTAATCATACAGAGCTATCATCTATGACAACAGCCCTGGGTGACTTAAGTTCCCATAGTTCAAAATCATTCATTCTAAAGTTATTGTTGTGTTAGTGTTCCTAAATCTATGGTTGTGTTCATTAGCCTATTCTTGCCCCCTACATTAATTTCTTCCCTTTTGGCTGTTGACCAAGTACCAAATAAGGCAACTAAATGGATGTATCTAAGTAACTAATCTTAGTCCTTACTAAGTGTTTGGACTCCCTGATCCTCTTCTTTCTTACACTAACTACCATCCCTATGCCTCCTGTTGACTTAACTAAATGGGCACAGCAGCATTTGAACATATTCACTACTACTACTATTATCAGAATCACAATGCAGATGAGTATGATTCCCTGCAAGATAGCTAACCCCAAGGAACCCAACCAGCCTGAGAACCAACTGCTTAAGGTAAATGGTTGTGGATGCTTAAGTTTCTTCACCTCCTTCCAAATGTGTAAGACCAAATTTGTTATGTTTTCCCAAGTGTCAGGTATATAGATGCAACTTTCTAAATTGCCAAGATAAAATCTAACTCCATATGATTCTGTAGCAGAAGAATGCGCATTGCAGTCATCTCATCACTGATTGCAGTGAGGGCCATAACTGTGTCATTGGCTACCTGTTCCAACATCAAGAGAATATTTTGAATCTGGATTGTAGGTCTTGAATACACATCTGGGAGTAACATTACAGCAAAGTAGTGGTCAAATCCTACTAGACATTGTCAACTTCTGTCAGTGGGGAGCTGCAAGTATTATGGACATATTGTGACCACATATCCAAGATAATATGTCCTCTTTCATCCCTTTTGTAGCCATGGATATGTCCTATTTCCACAAATCTAATCACTGCCATTAGAAACAATACGGAATGTTGCGTGATCTATTATTATGAGGTGGACTCACGTGTGTTTGGCTGGTTGTACTTACTTGTATGCTGACACCAGCTTGTGACCAAGTATCTTCCAGACTCTCGTCTCTTCTCAACACATAGTATCCATTTCAGTTTCTAGTCTGTTTCCTGTAAAATAAAGCTAGGTGATGGACTGGCTATATTAAACACAGGGGAAGATGGATCATTCAGCATCTCCCTCGGGGAAAAACTGAGATGCTAGCCCTGTCTGAGCCAATGTCTACATAATTATGTACTTGGAAAAAAGTAACACAGATTCATGAGAACAATTGCCATAATTCTCCCTTTACGTAGGTTTTGATTATCGGTCAATGTTGAATGAGCAAATTTCAACTATATTTCACATTGTACAGAATGTCATCTTGTCATCTATGTTGGTGAATTTCTATTGTCTTACTGGCGGAGAGCTTTTAGGTTGAAGTGGCTAGTTGCCTTCTTTCTTTGAGCATGCTCTAAGTTCTATAAACAAAAGCAGCATTAAGTTGGTAACTTACCAATTCAATCATCTCTATCTCTTTCCCTCTAATGTTCGCCCCACCCTGTTCCGGATTATCTTGCACTATTATCTGACTCAGTCCCGTTGTTAATGTACAAATTTTCTTTATCAAACTATCCTCTGTTCCCCTTTCCAAATCCTTCCCATCAAAATTGCCTGCTGCCATTCTTCAGCCTGTTTTCTACAAGAGACAACGAGGATGTTCTGACTCTCTCAATCTGCAGTACCGCTCATCTGACCTGAGGAGGGCACTCTGACTCTGTCTCCTCTATCCTCTCCACAGGCTGCCAGAATCACTGTCTTTTTGACTGCACGCATTCTCACTGTGTCTCTCTCATATATATATATATAAAAATATATATCTGTCTCATCTTCCCTATCCCAAATTGTAGGTAGGATTTCTTCTCAAGGCTGAGACTTAAGCTAAATACAAAGAGTCAAAATGCAGTGTACTGATATTGAAGACGTAACTTTATTTAACAAATCAAATGAATGGGAGAATGATATGCAAAAGCCCTGCATTCAAGATACAGAATGCGGGCAGCGGGATATCAGTCTGGAAAACACGTTACATCCCTTCTGTTGCTGAGCAATATAGGACACTGGACAGAGGAACGAGAGAATGATGCCCACCAAACTGAACCCATGTGATTCACGCCTAACCCTGAGAAAGTCTTTATGTCTGCTCACCACTGCATTATCTGAGTTGTATGACCCTATTCACAAGGCCAACATTGGTAGCCATCTTTTTCCTGAGCTCTACTAATAACATTACTGCCATCCAGGTGATCTATTTTTCCTCACCTCTCCCACCAGGGCTTGCTGTATTTTGTCATTGACTTGACTTTTCACAAAATGCAAAACACATCCATCTTGTAAATTCCAAATGTATCTTTTAAGTTAGAAATATTTGTTAATCATACAGAGCTGTCTTCTATAATAATAGTCCTGGCTGGCTTAAGTTCCCATAATCCAAGATCATTCATTCTAAAGTTAGTATAGTGCTGGCGTTCCCAAATCAAGAGTTGTGTTTATTAGCCTATTTGAGTCACCAACACCACATGGCTTTCTTTGATGGATTCTCCTGCTTCCGTTTCTGTTTGTAAGCCAGAAACACAGCCTTGTGGTCTGATTTGCCAAGTACGGGCAGGCGACAGAGTGATCCGGGGAGTAGAAACTCAACCAGTGTTGCGAGGTATAGGCACTATGAAGTGTTGATTAGGAAGCAGAGCCCACTTCCCCTAGCTTTGCCTGAGGCTGTTCCACATTCCATTCGATGAATTGAGAAGCCTTCTGGTTGTCCAGAACACTTCATTCACCTGACGATGAGGAGAACCTCGAAAGCTTGTGAGTTTACTATTAAATAAATCAGTTGGACTTAAACCTGGTATTGTCAGACTTCTTACTGTGTTTACCCCAGTCCAATGCATCTCTACATCATGTCATGCACAGTCCAGTGAGCAGGAGTGAGCCATGTCTCTATGAAACAGAGCACACAGCAGTCCTTAACTCTCTCTGGAAAGTGACTCTGGTCTAAGTTTAAGTTTTTCCTTAAGACAGCGCCAGAGCAAGCTGATTTTTCACGACTTCTGTGCCCAGCATACCTTCTAATTCTATCTTTTACTCTTGTTTTAATCTTCTAAAACTTCATTTAAATGTTTTTAAATTTTCTAACCACATTCTAATTCAATCTCTTACAGATTTGCTGAGCCTTCAGACCCTGGAGACGCCCAACCTGAAATTCACCAGACCAGCCAGTCACATGTTACCTGGAGCTAGCGCTGCAATTCCAGAGCTAGAGGATTTCACTACATCGGTTCCCAGAGACCGGGAAAACACCCTGGAAGCCTGGGGCTACACTTGGAAAACTTCCAGAGCTGAGGAAAATTCTGCTGAAACTGGGGTGTTCACTCTGCTGGTCTCCAACAATCAGACCTGCAACCCTGAGACTGGAACCCTCGTTCCCAAACCCTCTGACCCAGAGAGCTACGACTTAGAATCATAGAAAAACTACAGCACAATACAAGTCCTTTGGCCCACAAATTTGTGCCGAACATGTCCCTACCTTAGCGATTACTAGGCTTACCTAGAACCCGCAATCTTACTAAGTTCCATGTACTTATCTAAAATTCTCTTAAAAGACCCAATCAAATCTGCCTCCACCACCGTTGTCAGCAGCCCATTCCATGCACCCACCATTCTGAGTGAAAAACTTATCCCTGACATCTCCTCTGTACCTACTCCCCAGCACCTTAAACCTATGTCCTCTTGTGGCAACCATTTCAGCTCTGGGAAAAAGCCACTATCGTGTGGCTATCCACACGATTAATACCTCTCAACATCTTATACACCTCTATCAGGTCACCCCTCATCCTTCATCTCTCCAAGGAGAAAAGGCCGAACTCCCTCACCCTATTCTCATAAGGCATGCTCCCCAGTTCATGCAACATCCTTGTAAATCTCTTCTGCACCCTTTCTATGGCTTCCAGATCCTTCTTGTAATGAGGCAACCAGAACTGAGCGCAGTACTCCAAGTGAGGTCTGACCCAGTCCTTATAAAGCTGCAAATTATCTCTCGACTCCTAAATTCAATGCCTCAATTGATGAAGGCAGTACATAATACACCTTCTCAACCACAGCTTCAACCTGCGCAGCTGCTTTGAGCGTCCTATCAACTTGGGCCCGAAAATTTTTCTGATCTTCCTCACTGCCAAGAGTCCTACCATTGACATTATATTCTGCTATCCTATTTGACCTGCCAAAATGAACCACTACACATTTATCCGGGTTGATTTCATCGCCCAATCTAGCATTGTATCAATATCTCGCTGCAACTTCTGACATCCCTCCACACTATCCACAATATCTCCAACCTTTGTGTCATCAGCAAACTTACCAACCCATGTCTCTACTTCCTCATCCAGGCCATTTATAAAAATCACAGATAAGGGTACCAGAACAGATCCCTGGGGCACTCCAATGGTGCTGACCTCCATGCAGAATATGACCCATCTATAACCACTTTTTGCCTTCTGTGGGCAAGCCAGTTCTGAATCCATAAAGCAATGTCCCCTTGGATCCCATGCCCCCTCACTTTCTCAATAAGCCTTGCATGTGACATCTTATCAAATGCCTTGCTGAAGTCTAAATAGACTATATCTGCTGGTCTTCCTTCATCAATGTGTCACATCTTCAAAAAATTCAATCAGGCTCGTAAGGTATGATCTGCCTTTGACAAAGCCATGCTGACTATTCTTAATCATATTATACCTCTCCAAATGTTCATAAATCCTGTCTCTCAGGATCTTCATCAACTTACCATTTAGACTCACTGGTCTATAATTTCCAGGGCTATCTCTCCTCCCTTTTTTGAATAAAAGGAACAACGTCCGCAATCCTTCAGAACTTCTCCCATCTCCATTGATGATGCAAAGATCATCGCAGAGGCTCAGCAATCTCTTCCTTCATCTACCATCCAGTCCTGACAACTTATCTAACTTGATGCTTTTCAAAAGGTCCAACACATCCTCTTTCTTAATACCTACATGCTCAAGCTTTTCAGTCTGCTGTAAGTCTGCATTACAACCATCAAAATTCTTTTCCATAGTGAATACTGAAGTAAACTATTCATTAAGTACCTGTTATGTCTTCCAGTTCCATACAAACTTTCCAACCGTCATACTTGACAGATCCTATTCTTTCATGTCTTATCCTCTTGCTCTTCACATAATTGTAAAATACTTTGGGGTTTTCCTTAATCCTGCCTGCCAAGGCCTTCTCATGACCCCTTCTGGCTCCCCTACTTTCCTCCTTAAGATCCTTCCTATTAATCATATATTCTTCTAGATCTCTAACATACCTAGATCTCTGAACCTTTTGTAAGTTTTTTACTTCTTGACTGGGATTAATTACAGCCTTCGTACACCACAGTTCCTGTAACCAACCATAACTTCTCTGTCTCATTGGAACGTTGCTATGCAGAACTCCAGACAAATATTCCCTGAAACTTTGCCATATTTCTTCCATACATTTCTCTGAGAAAACCTCTTTCCAACTTAAGCATCCAGTTTCCTGCCTGAAAGCCTCATTCCAATTCCTGAGAGCCCTTACTCCAATTAAGCACTTTTCTAACTTGTCTGATCTTATGTCTCTCCAATGCTATTGTAAAGGGGATAGAATTATGATCACTATCTCTCAAATGCTCTCCCACTGAGATCTGACACCTAACCAGGTTCATTTCCCAATACCAAATCAACTACAGCCTCTCCTTTTGTAGGCTTATCCACATACTCTGTCAAGAAACTCCACTGAACACACCTAACTAACTCCTCCCCATCTGAACCTCTTACTCTAGGGAGATTCCAAATAATATTTGGGAAATGAAAATCTCCCACCACAACAACTCTATTATTACACCTTTCTAGGATCTGCTTCCCAATCTGTTCTTCAACATCCCTGTTACTATTGGGCGGCCTATAGAAAACACAATAAAGTTATTGACCCCCTTCTTGTTCCTAACCTCCACCCACAGAGACTCCGTAGACAATCTTTGCATGGCGTCAATCTTTTCTGCAGCCATGACACTATCAACAGTGCCACTCCCCTACCTCTTTTGCCTCCCTGTCCCTTCTGAAACATCTGAAACCCAGTACTTGAAGTATCCAGTCCTGTCCCTGAGTCATCCAAGTCTCTGTAATGGCCATCACATCACATTTCCAAGCAGTGATCTATGCTCTAGATTCACAATACTTCCTGCATTAAAATAGACACATCTTAAACCTTCATACTGAGTACTCCCCTTCTCTATCATCTGCCTATCCTCCCTCTCACACTGTCAACAAGTTTTCTGTATTTGTGAGCTAACCTTCTCTCCCCGAGTCATTTCAATTTGATTCCTATCCCACAACCTTTCTAGTTAAACTCGACCCAGTAGCCTTAGCAAACCTTCCTGCCAGGATATTGGTCCCCTGGGATTCAAATGCAACCCATCCTTTTTGAATGGGTCACACCTACCCCAAAAGAGGTCCCAATGGTCAGTTGGATCATTTGGACTGCTCCAACGACATGGGTGGATTGGGCCAGTCCAACAGCACAGATTGGTCCGATGGTGCCAGTCGGTCAGACCGGTCCGATCAGTCCAACTGTTCCAATGGCACTATTCCATAGGGACAGTCTGACCTTATGTGTCAGTCAGACTGATGCAACGGCCCAAGTAATTCGGACAGGAGTGATGGCGCAGGTCGAGTGAACCAGTCCGAAGGCGAGGATCAGTAGGGACACTCCGACATACTTCAATGCAAGAAGTATTCGCAATAAGGTGGAGGAACTTGCAGCTTGGATCAGTACCTGGAACTTTGATGTTGTGGCCATTTCAGAGACATGGATAGAGCAGGGACAGGAATGGTTGTTGCAGGTTCCGGGGTTCAAATGCTTCAGTCGGAGTAGAGAAGGAGGTAGAAGGGGGGGAGGAGTGGCATTATTAGTCAAAGACTGTATCACAGTGACAGAAAAGAAGTTTGATGAGGACTTGTCTGTTGAGGTAGTATGGGCTGAGATTAGAAACAGGAGAGGAGAGGTCACCCTGTTGGGAGTCTTTTATAGACCTCCTAAAAGTTCTAGAGAGGTAGAGGAAAGGATTGCAAAGTCGATTCTGGTCAGGAGTGAAAGTAATAGGGTAATTGTTATGGGGGACTTTAACTTTACTAATATTGATTGGAATAGCTATAGCTCTAGCTCGTTATTTGTACAAAGTGTGCAGGAAGGTTTTTTGACTCAGTATGTAGATAGGCCAACTAGAGGTGAGGCTACATTGGATTTGGTGCTGGGCAATGAGCCAGACCAGGTGTTAGGCTTGGAAGTTGGTGAACATTTTGGTGATAGTGACCACAATTCGGTTACGTTCACCTTAGTGATGGATAGGGATAGGCATGAAGCTGGGGGCAGTAGTTATAGCTGGGGGAATGGTAATTATGAGGCCATCAGGAGGGAATTAGGGTGCATAGGTTGGACTAGGAAACTACAGGGACTGGGAACATCTGAAATGTGGAGCTTATTCAAGAAGCAGCTACTGCGAGTCCTTGATAAGTATGTCCCTGTCAGGCAAGGAGGAAATGGTCGAGTAAGGGAACCATGGTGTACTAAAAAAGTTAATTCGCTGGTTAAAAGGAAAAAGGAGGCTTATGTCAGGATGAGGCTTGAAGGCTCAGTTACTGCACTGGATAGCTATAGATTAGCCAGGAGGGAGCTAAAGAGTGAGTTGAGAAGAGCTAAAAGAGGTCATGAGAAGACTTTAGCTGATAGGATCAAGGAGAATCCTAAAGCTTTCTTTAGATATTTTAAGAATAGAAGATTGGTTAGGGCAAGATTAGGGCCAGTCAGAGACAGCAGTGGGAAGTTGTGCGTGGAGCCTGAAGAGATTGGAGAGGCACTGAACAAATGTTTCTCTTCGGTATTCATGCAGGGAGATGTAAATGTAGTTGTGGAGAACACTGGGATACAGGGTTGTAAACTGGAAAGTATTGAAGTAGATGAGGATGTGCTGGATATTCTTGAGGGTTTGAAGTTAGTTAAGTCCCCTGGGCCGGACGGGATTTACCATAGGATTCTCTGGGAGGCGAGAGCAGAGCCTCTGGCTCTGATCTTCAGGTCATCGTTGGTTACGGGTATAGTGCGGAAGACTGGAGGATAGTGAATGTGATCCCATTGTTCAAGAAGGGGAATAGAGACTTTCCTGGGAATTATAGACCGGTGAGTCTTACTTCTGTTGTGGGCAAAGTATTGGGAAGAATTATTAGGGATAGGATTTATAGTTATTTAGAGAGAAATGAATTGATTGGGGATAGTCAGCATGGTTTTGTGAAGGGTAGGTCGTGCCTTACTAACCTTTTTGAAAAAGTGACCAAAGAGGTGGATGGGGGTAAGGCAGTTGATGTGGTATATATGGACTTTAGTAAGGCGTTCGATAAGGTGGCCCATGGAAGGCTTCTGCAGAAAATGCAGATGTATGGGATAGAGGGTGATTTAGCTAATTGGATTAGGAATTGGCTAGCAGATAGAAGACAGAGGGTGGTGGTTGATGGAAATTATTCATCGTGGAGTTCGGTTACAAGTGGTGTACCTCAGGGATCTGTTTTGGGGCCCCTGCTGTTTGTAATTTTTATAAATGATCTGGATGAGGGTATTGAAGGATGGATTAGTAAATTTGCGGATGACACCAAAGTCGGAGGAGTGGTAGATAGTGAAGAGGGGTGTTATAGTTTGCAGAGAGACTTGGACAAGTTGCAGAGCTGGGCCGAGAGGTGGCAAATGGAGTTTAATGCGGAAAAGTGTGAGGTAATTCACTTTGGCAGGAATAACAAATGTGTAGAGTATAGGGCTAATGGTAGGACTCTTAATAGTGTTGATGAACAGAGGGATCTTGGTGTATATGTGCATAGATCCCTGAAAGTTGGCAATCAAGTCGATAAGGTTGTTAAGAAGGCATACGGAGTCTTAGCTTTTATTGGTAGGGGGATTGAATTTCGGAGCCGCAACGTCATGTTGCAACTGTACAAAACTCTAGTGCGGCCGCACTTGGAGTATTGTGTGCAGTTCTGGTCCCCGCATTATAAGAAAGATGTGGAGGCATTGGAGAGGGTACAGAGGAGGTTTACCAGGATGTTGCCTGGTATGGAGGGCAGGTCTTATGAAGAGAGGCTGAGGGATTTGAGGTTGTTTTCGTTAGAAAGGAGGCGGCTAAGAGGGGACCTTATTGAAACATATAAGATGATTAGAGGTTTAGATAGGGTGGACAGTGATAGCCTTTTTCCAAGGATGGAGAAAGCTAGCACGAGGGGACATAGCTTTAAATTAAGGGGTGGTAGTTATAGGACGGATGTCAGAGGTAGATTCTTTACCCAGAGGGTGGTAAGGGTATGGAATGCCCTGCCTGCTGCAGTTGTAGATGCGCCAAGTTTGGTGGCGTTTAAGAGGTTAGTAGATAAGTTTATGGATGAAAAGGGAATGGTTTAGGTTAGAGGGTCATTGCTTTTTCTTAATTGGTCGGCGCAACATCGAAGGCCAAAAGGCCTGTTCTGCGCTGTAATGTTCTATATTCTATGACAGCACAGGTTGGTTAAAGTGGATCAATGGCACTGGTCGGTCAGTCAGGTCCAATGGCAGATTGATTTGGTGGCACAGGTCAGTTGGACAATGCAGGTCGGTCGCACCAGTCTGACTTCACGGGGTCAGTCGGACTGCTCCAATGAACCAGTTTGACTGACCTGCTTCAATGTCATGGTTTGGTCAGATGGCGTGGATCAATGGGATTGTTCGAATGGAGCAAGTCATTTGGACCAGCACGATGGGGCGGGTCAGTTACACAGCGTGGGTATGTAACTGATCTGAGAGCACGTGTCGTTTGGACCAGTCCAATGGGGCAGGTTGGACAGACAGGTCTGACAGTGAGGGTTGGTCAATGGCGTGGATCAGCCGGACCACTCCGATGAACGGGTCAGTTGGCCGGTGTGCGTAAATTGGACCAGTCCGACGGTATGGGTCAGTTGGAACGCTCTACTAGCATGGGTCAGTCAGAGTGCTCCGACAACGTGGGTTGATCAGACCACTCCGATGGTGTGGGAATGTCGAAACAGTCCGATGGCATGTGTCAGTCAGAGCAGAGTGACAGCGTGGGTCAGTTGGACCGGACCAATGGAGCAGGCCGGTTGGTTGGGTCCGTCAGTGCAAGTCGTTTGGACCAGTCCAACATTACAGGATGGTCAGATAGCTCCGACGGCGTGGGTTGGTCAGACTAGTCCGATGTCACCAGTCTGCAGGACCGTTCCAATGACGTGGGTCAGTTGGATGGGTCCAATGATGTGGTTCACATGGGCCAGTCCAATGGTGGGTGTTAGTCTGACAGGTCCGATAGCACAGGTCAGTTGGACTGGACAGGCAGCGCCTGTGGTTGGGTCGGTCAGGTAGAACAGCACGAGCCATTTGCACCACTTCGTACATGTTGGTCAGATAGATCTGATGGCATGGGCTGGTCAGGCCAGTTCAATGGATTGGTCTGTTGGTTGGGTGCAATGGCGGTTGATTGGTCAGGTCTGACATCACAGTTCTGTCAGCCAGCATTGGTCAGTCAGACCACTCAACGGAACGAGTTAGTCAGACTAGTCCAACGTTGTGATTCAGTCAGATGGCATGGATCTGTCGGACCGCTCCACTGGAGCGGTTTGGTTGGACTGAACAACGGTGTGGGCTGGATGGACGGCACAATTAAGTTGGACCGGTCCAAAGATACAGGACGGTCAGCGTTCCAACAGGTCTGTCAGGCTGGACCAAGGGCGCAGGTTGATCGGACAGGAGCGATGGCGAGGGTCAGTCGGAGTTGTCCAATGGCGTGGGTCGGTCAGACCAGCCTGATGGAGTGAGTTGTTTGGGCCGGTCCGACAGCACAGTTTTGGTCGTTCTGCACTAACGGCAAAGATCAAATGGACCACTCGGACGCTGCCAGTCAGTCTGACCAGTCCGATGGCGTGGATCGGTCGTACATCACTGACGGTGCCGGTCAGTCTGACCGTTCCGATGGCGCGGTTTGGTCGTACAGCACTGACATTGCCAGTCAGTCTGACCTTTCTGGCACAGGTTGATCAGACAAGGTCCAACAGAATCAATTGTTTGGGGTCAGTCCGACAACGTGGCTTGGTCAGACTGGTCTGAAGGAGTGAGTCAGTCAAGGTGGTCTGATGGCGGAATTCTATCAGTCTGGTCCACCCCAGTAGGATGGATACAATGGTGTTGGACAATCGAAATGGTTCAACGGCACGTGTCAATCAGACCAGAACAACGCGAGTCAGTCGGTAGGATCTAATGGTGCGAGACATTCGGATCAATCCGACAGCGTGGGTCGGTCTGATGGGTCTGACGGTGTGGGTCGGTTGGATCGCTCTGACTGTGGGTCAGTTGGGCCAGTCTGACAGCAGGGTTGGTCAGACCCGTGCGATGGAGCGGGTCAATTATATGGGTCTGACGCATCAGTTGGTCTGGTCCGACAAGCATGGGTTAGGCAATCTGGTTGGATGGCATGTGTTGGTCAGACCGGTCCGACGGCGTGGGTTATTCAAACCCGTCTGGCATCTGTGAGTCAGTCGGTCAGGTACAGTGAGAGTCATTCAGACCATTTCAGAGCCGCAGGTCACTCAGATGGGTCCGACAGCACAGGCCGGTCGATAGGTCCAACATTGCAGTTTGATCAGACAGACCACTCCAATGAGGGTCACTCATACCATTTCCGATGGCATGGGTCAGTCGGAGCCATTCAGCTGTGTGGGTCAGACAGATGGCAAGAATTGTTTGGATGGTCCAATGGCATGTGCAGGTCAGACGGGTCTGACAATGCTGGTCAGTCGGGTCAGTTGGATGGGTCCAATTGCGCAGGTTGGTCAATTGGGTCTGATATCATGGGTCAGTCAGACCACTCCAATGGAGCAGGTTTATCAACTGGTACGACGGCGCAGGCTGGATGGACGGTGTGGTAAGTTGGACTGGTCAAAAGGCATGGGTCGATTGGAATGCTCTGATGGTGCGAGTTGATCTGACCACTCCAGTGTAGCTCGGTCGGATAGATCCAGCAGCACTTGTTGCTCGGTCTGGAGCAACGGAATGGATCCATCAGACCAGTCCAGTGGTGCCAGTCAGTCAGACCATCTGATCCCTCCAACTGGGTTCAATCAGGGAGGTCCAATGGTACGGTTCAGTTGGATTGTTTCAACAGCACAGGTCAGTCAGAGCACTCCGACACTGCGGGACTATCAGACTGGTAATAACAGGTTGGTCGGAACGGTCCGACAGCACGGGTCAGTCTGAGAGTCAGTCGGGCCAGTGCGGTGCGGGTCGGTCGAGCTGGATTGATGGTGCGATTCTATCAGGCCAGTCCAATAGTGCATCAGTCAAATCGGTCCAACGACACATATTGGTCAGACTGGAGCAACAGCGCGGGTCAATCGGAGCAGTCCATCAATGTGGGTCAGTCAGTCTGATCTGACGGCATAGCTTGGTTGGAACTCTGATGGGGCAGGTCGGTCAGTTGTGTCTGATGGCAAGTTATTCAGACCTGTCTGAATCTACAATTGGGTCATTCTGCGCTGATGGTGCAGGTTGGTTGGAATGGTCTGATGCATGGGTTAGTCAGATGGGTCCAACGGCACATCAGTCAGACAGACCACTCCAACATCGCGGGGTTTGGTCCGAAGGCATGGTCAGTCGAACCGCTCCGATGAGGTGGGTTGGACAGATTGGTCTATGTTACGGTTCGGTCAGATGGCAGAGATCAGTCGGAATGTGCAGTTGGTTGGAACACTCTGATGACCTGGGTCAGTTACATGGGTCCGAGGGGGTGGGTCAGTCAGTCAGGTCCAACATCTCAGATTGATCCACACCGTCTAACCAATCTATCTGTTCCCATTGCACAGTTGGTTAAGGTTTGGACATGTGGTGTAGATCAGCTGGACTGCTCCAGCATATGGTTAGCATTAGGTTTAGTGTTAGGGATGGCATCAGGGTTAAGGTTGGGGTTCTGGTTAGGGTTTGTTATTCCTGCTGTAGATCTGATACTGTGGTCTAGCCAGATCTCAATCAAGGTAGAATTCGGGTTCGGGTTAGTGTTATAGTTCGTGTTTGGATTAGGGTTATGTTTAGGGATAGGTTTAGTGATTTTAGGGTTCGGGTTAGGGTTGTGGCAAAATGCATTTTTCGACGAGTTTAGCATTTTACTAACTCCATATTGCATTTCAAAATTGTCCATGCAAATGAGTTATTACTGCTGAAAATCTGATCTTGTGTTAAACTCGCTACATGAGAGAAGCAGTTTGGATCAATTGATTTGCAATGATTTGCTGAATGCCAGTGTCTTTTGCCAAAAGTCTGATAAGTTGACAAGTTGCATTGCTAGATGAGGTGAGCATTCTGAGTTAATCTAGCACTGATTCAAAAGGTGTTTTCAATGATAATGAGCTTCTAAAGCCTTAAATCTGATATTTCGGTGTAAAGTGCATGCATAGATGAGTTCAGTATTTTGAGCATCTCCACAGTTGATTCTGAAGATTTTCTCGATTCCAACGACATTTATTTCCAAACATCAGATGTCGTGGCAAAGTGATGAGGTAACTCAATTAGTTGAGCATTTTGAGTGATTCTACTGTTGATTGTAAAAATGTTGTCAAACCCACTGACTGTATTTGGCCACAAAGCTGATATTGTGGCAAAATGCATATTTGGACAAGGTAAGCAGTTTGAGTAAGTCCACATTTGATTGTAAATATTTTGTCCCACTCACTGACTCTACATGGCCAAGAAGTGATATTGCAGCAAAGTGAGTTCAGTTGAGTTTCGTTGAGTTCAGCATTTTGCGTCAATCCACATTTGACTGTAAATATTTCATGCAAACCACTGACTCCATTTGGCCAATAAGCGGATATTGCGCAAAATTGCTGTATCAGACATTTAGAAAGGATTGACAGTAGAGGAAATGAAGAGTTCGGTTAGGGTCAGGGGTTCACGTCTTGGTTTGGACTTGGGTTATGGTAAATGTTAAGGATAGATATAGGTGCAGTTATTAGTGCTGCCGATCTGATGTTGTGGTCAAGCCACTACCTCAATCAAGGAAGCATTAACATTAGGGTTAGGATTACGGTTAATGTTAGGGTTAGGATTAGAGTTATGGTTGTGGCTAGAGTTAGATTGAGAGTTCAGGTTCGCTTAGGATTAGGCTTTGGCATAGGTTTAAGGTTAGGGTTAGGAATGGGTTAGGCTTAAGGACAGATTTACAGTTAGGGCTAGGTTTAGAGTCAGGGTTAGGCTTCGAGTTAGGGTCAGGATTGTGGTTGAGGTTAGGTTTGGGGGTACAGTTAGAATTAGGTTTAGTGTTAGGGTTAGCGTCAGGGTTAAGGTTAGGGTTAGTTATTCCTGCTGTAGCTCTGATACTGTGGTCTAGCCAGATCGCAATCAAGGAAGCATTCGGGTTAGGGTTAGTGTTACAGTTCACGTTCATATTAGGGTTAGGGTGAGGTGTAGCCTAACATGTTCCTGCCATAGATCTGATATTGTTGTCTAGTCAGTATCTAATCAAGGAAGCATTTCGGGTAAATCCACAGTGATATCCAACGCTCTGCTGAATTCCAATCAGGCTCTTTGGCAAACCATGTTCCACAGATAGATAAGATATGCATTTTGAGGTAATCCAGAAATGATCCCAAAGATTTCCTCACTAATAATGTCACCATTTAAGTGATATTTTGGTCTATGTTACATATCTGGATCTTTTGAGCATTTTGGGAATCTCTGCATTTGATTTCAAGATTTTCTCAATACCACTGACACTTCACTTCTAAACATTTGATCGTGCGGCAATATGCATAACTCGATGAGTTGAGCATTTTGAGTAAATCCACACACTTGAATGTAAATATTTGGTCAAACCCACTGATTTGACGTAACCAAAAACTGATGTTGCAGCAACATGCTTATCTTGATGAGTTGAGCACTTTGAGTACATCCACATTTGCATGTAAATATTTTATCATATACTTTTACTCCATTTGGTCAAAAAGTTGATTTTGCGGAGAAGTGTACATCTGTATGAGATAAACGTTTTGCGGACTCACAGAATTGATCCAAAGATTTTCTCAAATCCCCTGAAATCTTAATTTTCTCAGATCTGATATTGCGGCAATGTGCATTTTTTGTCGAGTTTAGCATTTTACTAAATCCATATTCCATTTCAAAATTCTCCATGCAAATGAGTTATTACTGCTGAAAATCTGATCTTGTGTTAAACTCACTACCTGAATGAGAGAAGCAGTTTGGGTCAATTGATTTCCAATGATTTGCTGAATGGTTAATCAGTGTCTTTTGCCAAAAGGTGTCCCCAATGATAATGAGCTTCTCAAGCCTTAAATTTGATATTTCGGTGTAAAGTGCATGCATAAATGAATTCAGTATTTTGGGCAAATCTCCACATTTGACTCTGAAGATTTTCTTGATTCCAACAACTATTTGTTTCCAAGCATCGGATATTGTGGCAAAGTGGTAACTCTGAGTTGAGCATTTTGAGTGACTGTACTGTTGATTGTAAAAATGTTGTAGGGTTAGAGGTTTGGGTCAGGGTTCAGACTAGGGTTAGGGTAAATGTTAGAGTTAGGGTTAGGTGTAGTTATTAGTGCTGTGGATCTGATATTGTGGTCTAGCCAGTATCTGAACCAAGGAAGCATTAAGGTTAGGGTTCGGGTTACTGTTAGCATTAGGATTAAAGTTTTTGTTGTCATTAGGTTAGGTTGAGGCGTATGCATAGGTTCAGGGTTACGGTTAGGGATGGGATGGGGTTTGTGTTAGGGTTAAAGTTTGTGTTGTGGTTAGGGTTAGCCTAGGGTTGGGCTTAGGCATAGTTTTAGGGTTAGTGTTAGGGTTGTTATTCTCTTTATTGTTACTGTTAGGGGAGGATTAGAGTAAGGATTGTGGTGAGGGTTAGGTTGAGAGTTAGGTTTAGCTTAGGATGGGGCTTAGGCATAGGTTTAGGGTTAGAGATGGGTTAGGCTTAGGGTTATAGTGAGGGTTAGACTTAGGGTTACAGGTTAGGGTCAGTTTTACAGTTAGAGTTAGGGTGAGGATTGTGGTTGTGGTTAGAGTTTAGGGTTATGATTAGGATTAGGTCAGTGTTAGGGTTAGAGTTCGGCTAGGGTTAGGGTAAAGGGTAGGGTTAGAGTTAGGTGTAGTTATTAGTGCTGTAGATCAGATATTGTGGTGTAGCCAGTATCTCAATCAAGGAAGCATTACGGTTCAGGTTAGGGTTAGTGTTTGTATTAGAGTTAGGGTTAAGGTTGGGGTTAGGGTTAAGGTTACGGTTAGGGTTACGCTTCAAGTTAGGGTCAGGATTGTGGTTAAAGGTCATGTTAGGGTCAGGGTAGGATGAGTGTTAGGGTTAAGGTTATTGTCAGTGTTAGGATTAGGGTTAGAGTTAGGGTTGTGGTTAAGGTTAGGTTGAGAGTTATGGTTTGGTTAGGGTTAGGGTTACGGTTACAGCAAGGGTTGGGGTCAGGTTTAGAGTTAAGGTCTGGATTCAGGTTAGGGTTTGTTACTCCTGCCGCAGATCTGATTATTGTGGTCTAGCAAGTATCTCAATCAAGGAAGCATTCGGGTTAGGGTTAGTGTTACAGTTCGCATTCGGATTAGGGTTAGGGTTATTGTTTGGTTACAGTTAGGGTTAGAGTTAGGGTTGCGTTTAGAGTTAGGTTGAGAGTTCGGGTTCGCTTAGGGTTAGGCTTCGACATAGGTTTTGGGTTAGGGTGAGTAGTTAGGCTTAGGTTTAGAGTCAGGGTTAGGCTTCAAGTTAGGATCAGGATTGTGGTTTAGGGTTACGGTTAGCATTAGTTTTGTTAGGGATGGCGTCAGGTTTAAGGTTAAGGTTGGGGTTAGGGTTAGTGTTTGTTATTCCTGCTGTAGATCTGATACTGTGGTCTAGCCAGATCTCAATCAAGGAAGCATTTGAGTTAGTGTTAGAGTTCGCGTTTGGATTAGGGTTAGAGATAGGTTTAGTGATTATAGGGTTAGGGGTTTGGTTTCGAGTTAGGGTTAGTATTAGGGTTAAGGTTTGGGTTTAGTGTTCGGGTTCGGTTGAGTATTAAAGTTTGTGTTAGGTGTAGCCTAACATGTTCCTGCCGTAGATCTGATATTGTTGTCTAGTCAGTATCTGAATCAAGGAAGCATTTCGGGTAAATCCACAGTGATATCCAATGCTTTGCTGAATTCCAATCAGACTCTTTGGCAAACCATGTTCCACAGCTAGATAAGATATGCATTTTGAGGTAATCCAGAAATGATCCCAAAGATTTCCTCACTAATAATGAGCTTCTATTACCATTTATGTGATATTTTGGTCTATGTTACATATCTGGATCTTTTGAGCATTTTGGGAATCTCCACATTTGATTTCAAGATTTTCTTGATACCACTGACACTTCACTTCTAAATGTTTGATCGTGCGGCAATATGCATAACTCGATGAGTTGATCATTTTGAGTAAATCCACACACTTGAATGTAAATATTTGGTCAAACCCACTGACTTGACGTAACCAAAAACTGATGTTCCGACAACATGCTTATCTTGATCAGTTTAGCACTTTGAGTACATCCATATTAGCACGTAAATATTTTATCATATACTTTGACTCCATTTGGTCAAAAAGCTGATTTTGCAGAGAAGTGTATGAGATAAACATTGAGGACCCACAGAATTAATCCAAAGATTTTCTCAAATCCCTGAAACCTTAATTTTCTCAATTTATATTGCAGCAAAATGCATTTTGACAAGTTTAGCATTTTACTGAATCCACATTCCATTCCAAAATTCCCCATGCAAATGAGTTATTACTGCTAAAAATCTGACCTTGCGTTAAATTTGCTACCTGAATGAGAGAAGCAGTTTAGGTAAATTGATTTCCAATGATTTGCTGAATGCCAGTGTCTTTTGCCAAAAGATGTCCTCAATGATAGAGCTTCTCAAGTCTTAAATTTGATATTTCAGTGTAAAGTGTATGCATAAGTGAATTCAGTATTTTGGGCATCTCCACATTTGACTCTGAAGATTTTCTAGATTCCAACGACATTTGTTTCCAAGCATCGGATATTGTGGCAAAGTGATGAGGTAACTTTATGAGTTGAGCATTTTGAGTGAATCTACCGTTGATTGTAAAAATGTTGTAGGGTTAGGGGTTTGGGTCAGGGTTCAGACTAGGGTTAGGGTAAATGTTAGAGTTAGGTGTAGTTATTAGTGCTGTGGATCTGATATTGTGGTCTAGCCAGGATCTGAATCTTGGAAGCATTAAGATTAGGGTTCGGGTTAGGATTATTGTTAGTGTGAGGGTTAGGATTAGGATTAAAGTTTTTGTTGTCGTTATGGTTAGGTTGAGAGTTAGCTTATGGTTAGGCACATGCATAAGTTCAGGGTTACGGTTAGAGATGGGTTAGGGTTAGGATTAGGGTTAAAGTTTGTGTTGTGGGTAGGTTAGGTTGAGAGTTAGGGTTGGGCTTAGGCATAGATTTAGGGTTATGGTTAGGGTCAAGGTTGGGTTAGGGTTAGTGTTAGGGTTAAGGTTAGGGTTAGAGTTATGGTTAGGGATGGGTTAGGATTAGAGTCAGGATTGTGATTAGGGTTAGTTTGAGAGTTAGGTTTAGCTTAGGGTGGGGCTTAGGCATAGGGTTAGGTTTAGAGTTAGGGTGAGGGTTGTGGTTTGGGTTTAGGGTTACAATTAGGATTAGGTCAGTGTTAGGGTTAGGGTTCAGATAGGGTTAGGGTAAAGGTTAGGGTTAGACTTAGGTGTAGTTATTAGTGCTGTAGATCTGATATAGTGGTGTAACCAGTATCTCAATCAAGGAAGCATTACAAAGAACAAAGAACAACACAGCATGGGAAACAGGCCCTTCGGCCCAACGAGCCCACGCCGCCGTCCTATCATAATGACATATCCATGACTTTAGGCTATGCCTATTGTGGAAGATTCCCATATAGGGACAATTTGTTACCCAATCAGCCTAAGAGCACATTTTTGGGATGTGGGAGGAAACCAGAGCACATCTGGAGAAAACCAACACAACCACGGGGAGAACGCACAAACTCCCGCAGACACAGGCCCAAATCCATGTGTCTGCACAGCAACAATAGTCTGAGCTGTCATGTTGCCCATCAGATGGTCCAGTTTAAGCATACACTAACGACTTGAAGCACTAGGCCACTCCTGAAGCAATATCCAAGAGCAGCCCTCGCACGACCTGCCGAATGCATGCACCTTGTTGGTCAACAAGGTGGACCGAATTGCCTGTGGAAACAAATAAGATATTTAGACAGTCCTGCTATATCCCTCTATCTGCAGACCGCTCATGTGGCTGTCCAAGAGACCCTTAAACAGCCCCAGCGTGCCTGCTCCCACCACCTTAATCGGCAGTGCATTCCACACCCCCACTACCCTTTGTGTGAAAAACTGCCCTCTAATATTCGTCTTATACATAGCCCCCCTCACCCTAAGGCCATGGCCCCTCGTTCTATCCATTTCTAATGGTGGAAAAAGCTTACCACCATTTACTCTATCTATACCCCTCAATCTTATATACCTCTAATAGATCCCCTCTCAGCCGACGTCTTTCAAGGGAAAACAACCCCAGTGCGTTCAACCTTTCCTCGTAAGACAGCCATTCCATACCAGGCAGCATCCTGGTAAATCTCCTCTGCACTCTCTCCAGGGCCTCCACATCCTTCCGGTAGTACGGCGACCAGAACTGGACGCAGTACTCCAAGTGAGGCCTAACCAACGTTCTATACACTTGCAACATCAGACTCCTATTCTTGTATTCTATACCCCTTCCTATGAAGGCTAACATACCATATGCTTTCTTTATCACATTCTCCACCTGTACTGACACCTTCAGAGACTTGTGAACTGTACCCCCAGGTCTCTCTGCATCTCTATACTCCAGATAGTTTTACCTTTTATCCTATAACTCCCCTCTACATTATTCTGGCCAAAATGCATCACCTCACATTTATCTGGATTAAATTCCATTTGCCATCTATCTGCCCAATCTACCAGCCTATCTATGTCCTGTTGTATTGCCTGGCCCTGCTCCTCAGTACCCACCAATCCAAGCATCTTAGTGTCATCAGCAAATTTGCTGATCACACCACCTACCCCCTCTTCCAAGTCATTTATATAAACCACAAATAGAAAAGGTCCTAGTACTGAGCCCTGGCACACCACTAGTGCCAGACCTCCGGTTGGAAAAAGAGCCTTCCACTACTACCTGCTGTCTCCTCCCAAGCCAGTTCTCAATCCATCTACATACCTGGCCCTGTATCCCATGCGTCTTAACCTTTTGTATCAGCCTACCACGAGGAACCTTGTCAAACGCCTTACTGAAATCCATGTAGACGACATCAATGGCTTGTCCTTCAACTATTTTTGTCACCTCTTCAAAAAATTCCACTAGATTCGTAAGGCACGACCTTCCCTTAACGAAGCCATGCTGCGTATCCCTGATCAGATCGCAGCGCTCCAGATGCTCATACATCCTGTCCCTGAGGATCCTCTCCATTAGCTTACCTATAACTGAAGTCCAAGCTCACCAGCCTATAGTTCCCTACGTTATCCCTCTGACTCTTTTTAAAAAACAGTACTACATTTGCTGTCCTCCAGTCCTCTGGGACCTCAGCTGTGTCCAAAGAAGAGACAAAGATTTGCGTCAGAGGCCCAGCAAGGTCATCTCTCACCTCCTTTAGCAGCCTGGGGTAAATGCCATCAGGCCCCAAAGCTTTATAAGTCTTTATGCTGCCTAAAAGCCCCAACACCTCTTCCCTCGTAATGATTATTTCCTTTAACGGGTCCTCAAATTTCTCAAAGCTGGCACCAGACATCAGGCCCCTCTCCCACGTGAATACAGACGCAAAGTATTCATTCAGGATCTCCACCATTCCCTCAGGCTCTAAGCATAGATCCCCTTCTCTGTCCAAAGAGGTCCAATCTTCCCTCTAACCACCCTTTTGCTCCTTACATAGCAATAAAATGCCTTAGGATTTTTCTTAATCCTACCTGTCAAAGCCATTTCGTGGCCCCTTTTTGCCTTTCTGACACCCCTTTTAAGATCCCATCTACACTCTATTCTTCCAGCACTCTCTCTGTCCCCAGTTGCCTAGATCTAACGTATGCCTCCCACTTCTTCCTGACCAAGTCCTCAATATCCCTAGTAACCCACGGTTCTCTAATCCTACCTTTCCCGTCCTTCCTCCTTATCGGCACGTGTTTTTCCTGCAAAGATTTTAGTTTTCCCTTGAAAGACTCCCACGTGTACAGCGTCAACCTACCCTCGAACAGCTTATCCCAGTCAGTATCCTTAAGATCCTGCCTAATTTGGCTGTATCTAGCCCTTCCCCAGTTTAACACCCTCACCTTAAGGCAGGCTTCATCTTTTTCCATTAATATTCTAAAGCAGACAGAGTTGTGATCAGTATTTGACATGCTCTCCTACTACAACGTCAACCACCTGCCCTGGCTCATTCCCCAGAACCAAATCCAGTATAGCCCCCTCTCTAGTCAGGCTATCCACATACTGCTCCAAGGACCCTTCCAAAACACACTGTACAAATTCCTCCCCATCCACACCTCTTGCTCTGGGCACCTTCCAATCTACCCCAGGGAAATTGAAATCTCCCACTACAACCACCCTATTCTTCCTACACTTATCTAAAGTGTCCCTGCATATCCCTTCTTCCATGGCCCACAGGCTGTTGGGCGGTCTGTAGTACACACCCAACATAGTAACCTCTCCCTTCCTATTCCTCAACTCCACCCATAGCTACTCAATTCCTAACTCAGCCATACCACCCTCCCTCTGCACTGCTATGATGTGATCCTTAACTAATAACACCACTCCCCCTCCTCTCCAAACCACCTGTCATGCCTAAAACACTTATGCCCTGGAATATTCAATTGCCAGTCCTGCCCCTCCTTTAACCACGTCTCAGTCACCACCACCACTTCTAACTTCCTCGTGAACATTATTACCTTCAGTTCATCTGTTTTGCCAGTCACACTCCTCGCATTAAAACACATGCGCTGAAGACCCTCAGGCCCTCTCTGATCCTCCTTCCTACCCTCTGGACTTACCCTGTCACCCATCTCTCTCCCACTCTCAGTTCCCTCTGTCTCCCCACCCCCCCTCCATATTAGTTTAAAACCTGCCGAATCACTCCAGCTAACCTCCCAGCTAAAATATGGGTGCCCTTCCCAGACAACTGTTCCCCATCCCTCTTATATAGATGCCCCTCCCTCATGAAGACTTCCCAATGGTCTATGAATCTGAAATCCTCAGCCCTACACCAATCTCTCAACCACGCATTTAGTTGGAGTACCTCATTATTCCTAACCCTATCAGTCCCGGGCATCGGCAGCAGCCCAGAGAATGCCACCCTGGAGGCCCTACACTTCAGCCGAGCCCCCAACTCCCTGAACTGCCTACGTATGTCCCCCCTGCACTTTGTTCCTACATCCTTCTCTCCTACGTGAACTATTACATCAGCCTTAGACCCTCCTCCCTTCAAAATTCCCTCTACCCTCTGAAACATCCTGGACCCCTGCTCCAGGGAGGCAGACTACCATCCTGGAGTCTCGCATTTGCCCACAGAACCACCTGTTGATCCCTTTGACCTTCCCATCCCCCACCACTCACATCCCACATTCCTGCCATCCTCCGGGGCATTCTGATCCCCCTCCCTCTACCTCAGCTTTTGCCCTACCCTTGATATTCTGGGATGCCTCCTCTGAGGTGATCTTAATGCCGTGACTCCTTTTCTTTTTCCACTTCCTATCTGTAACCCATCCCTCCCTCCCTCCTCCTAGGCCCTGGGGTCCCCTCAGGACAACGGTCCCTATTCATTATCCCCTCATTCTCTCGGACTAAAAACATATCTTCCAATCTCAGCTCCAGCTGCCTCACCCGAGCCCTCAAACGTTGCAACTCTAAACACTTTGTGCATACGTGGGCTTTCGGGAGACGTGCTGCCTCCAAGAATGTCCACATATGGCAACGAACTAGGTGGACACGTTTATTCAAGGACCCTGACATTTTCTAGACCCCCTTTAAGAGGTATGAGCACTAGAGGTTTGGTGGGACAGGAATCCAGTAACTTACTGCGTCCAAGCCTGCGCTTGCCCAAGCCCAGTGAGTTTAAGCCCTTACAGCTCTCACTCTACTCCCCGCCTCACTCCACTGCCCTCTCCCGACGCTGCCCGCTGTCTACCTTGGCCTTCTTTATATAAGGCCGTGCTCCCTTCCCAACAGCCCCCGCGCCTATATCCCGCTACGGAGCGCCAAAATAAACAACAAACTCTCCCGACCTAAAACTATTGTTAAAGACAGAATTCAAAATTCAGTAGACTCACCAGCAAGCAGCCACTCTTCAAATTCACAGTTCCGGAGAATAGTGAGGTGGATCCTTGCGTGAGTAACTGATTTATAGTCCCGCGCTCCTTTCCCAGCAGCCCCCGCGCCTATCTCCCGCTACGGAGCGCCAAAATAAACAACAAACTCTCCCGACCTAAAACTATTGTTAAAGACAGAATTCAAAATTCAGTAGACTCACCAGCAAGCAGCCACTCTTCAAATTCACAGTTCCGGAGAATAGTGAGGTGGATCCTTGCGTGAGTAACTGATTTATAGTCCCGCGCTCCTTTCCCAGCAGCCCCCGCGCCTATCTCCCGCTACGGAACGCCAAAATAAACAACGAACCCTCACGACCTAAAACTATTGTTAAAGACAGAATTCAAAATTCAGTAGACTCACCAGCAAGTAGCTACTCTTCAAATTCACAGTTCCGGAGAATAGTGAGGTGGATCCTTGCGTGAGTAACTGATTTATAGTCCCGCGCTCCTTTCCCAGCAGCCCCCGCGCCTATCTCCCGCTACGGAACGCCAACATAAACAACAAACCCTCACGACCTAAAACTATTGTTAAAGACAGAATTCAAAATTCAGTAGCCTCACCAGCAAGCAGCCACTCTTCAAATTCACAGTTCCAGAGAACAGTAAGGTTAGGGTTATTGTTTGTGTTAGTGTTCGGGTTTGGATTAGAGTTAGGGTTTAGCGTTAGGGCTGGGGTTAGGATTAAGGTTACGGTTCGGGTTACGCTTCGAGTTAGAACATAGAACATTACAGCACAGAACAGGCCCTTCGGCCTTCGATGTTGCGCCGACCAATATAAAAAGCAATGCCCCTCCAAACTAAACCATTCCCTTCTATTCCATATACTTATCAACTAACCTCTTAAACGCCACCAAACTTGGCGCATCTACAACTGCTGCAGGCAGGGCATTCCATACCCTTACCACCCTCTGGGTAAAGAACCACCTCTGATATCCGTCCTATAACTATCACCCCTTAATTTAAAGCTATGTCCCCTCGTGCTAGCTTTCTCCATCCTAGGAAAAAGGCTATCACTGTCCACCCTATCTAAACCTCTAATCATCGTATATGTTTCGATAAGGTCCCCTCTTAGCCGCCTCCTTTCTAACGAAAACAACCTCAAATCCCTCAGCCTCTCTTCATAAGACCTGCCCTCAATACCAGGCAACATCCTGGTAAACCTCCTCTGTACCCTCTCCAATGCCTCCACATCTTTCTTATAATGTGGGGACCAGACTGCACACAATACTCCAAGTGCGGCCGCACTAGAGTTTTGTACAGTTGCAACATGACGTTGTGGCTCCGAAATTCAATCCCCCTACCAATAAAAGCTAAGACTCCGTATGCCTTCTTAACAACCTTATCGACGTGACTGCCTACTTTCAGGGATCTATGCACAAATACACCAAGATCCCTCTGTTCATCAACACTATTAAGAATCCTACCATTAGCCCTATACTCTACACATTTATTATTCCTGCCAAAGTGCCTTACCTCACACTTTTCCACATTAAACTCCATTTGCCACCTCTCGGCCCAGCTCTGCAACTTGTCCAAGTCTCTCTGCAAACTATAACACCCCTCTTCACTATCTACCACTCCACCGACTTTAGTGTCATCCGCAAATTTACGAATCCATCCTTCAATACCCTCATCCAGATCATTTATAAAAATTACAAACAGCAGGGGCCCCAAAACAGACCCCTGAGGTACACTACTTGTCACCGAACTCCAAGATGAATACCTCCCATCAACCACCACCCTCTGTCTTCTATCTGCTAGCCAATTCCTAACCCAATTAGCTAAATCACCCTCGATCCCATACATCTGCATTTTCTGCAGAAGTCTTCCATGGGCCACCTTATCAAACGCCTTACTAAAGTCCATATATACCACATCAACCGCCTTACCCCCATCCACCTCTTTAGTCACTTTTTCAAAAACTCAATGAGGTTAGTAAGGCACGACCTACCCTTCACAAAACCATGCTGACTATCTCCAATCAATTCATTACTCTCTAAATAACTATAAATCCTATCCTAATTATTCTCTCCAATACTTTGCCCACAACAGAAGTAAGACTCACTGGCCTATAATTCCCTGGAAGGTCTCTCTTCCCCTTCTTGAACAATGGGACCACATTTGCTATCCTCCAGTCCTCCGAAACCACACCCGTAACCAACGACGACCTGAAGATCAGAGCCAGAGGCTCTGCAATCGCCTCTCTTGCCTCCCAGAGAATCCTAGGGTAAATCCCGTCCGGCCCAGGGACTTATCCAACTTCAAACCCTCGAGAATATCTAGCACATCCTTCCTATCTACTTCGATACTTTCCAGTTTGCTACCCTGTACCTCAGTGTTCTCCATAACTACATTTACATCACCCTGCGTGAATACCGAAGAGAAATATTTATTCAGCGCCTCTCCAATCTCTTCAGGCTCCACGCACAACTTCCCACTGCTGTCTATGACTGGCCCTAATCTTGCCCTAACCAATCTTCTACTCTTAACATAACTAAAGAAAGCTTTAGGATTCTCCTTAATCGTATCAGCCAAAGTCTTCTCGTGTCCCCTCTTAGCTCTCCTCAACTCACTCTTTAGCTCCCTCCTGGCTAATCTATAGCTATCCATTGCACTAACTGAGCCTTCACGCCTCATCCTGACATAAGCCTCCTTTTTCCTTTTAACCAGCAAATCAACTTTTTTCGTACACCAAGGTTCTCTTACTCGACCATTTCCTCCTTGCCTGACAGGGACATACTTATCAAGGACTCGCAGCAGCTGCTCCTTGAACAAGCTCCACATTCCAGATGTTCCCAGTCCCTGTAGTTTCCTAGTCCAATGTATGCACCCTAATTCTCTCCTGATGGCCTCATAATTACCCTTCCCCCAGCTATAACTACTGCCCCCAGCTTCATGCCTATCCCTATCCATCACTAAGGTGAACGTAACCGAATTGTGGTCACTATCACCAAAATGTTCACCAACTTCCAAGACTAACACCTGGTCTGGCTCATTGCCCAGCACCAAATCCAATGTAGCCTCACCTCTAGTTGGCCTATCTACATACTGAGTCAAAAAACCTTCCTGCACACTTTGTACGAAAACTGACCCCTCTAACGAGCTAGAGCTATAGCTATTCCAATCAATATTAGTAAAGTTAAAAGTCCCCCATAACAATTACCCTATTACTTTCACTCCTGACCAATCCTTTCCTCAACCTCTCTAGAACTTTTAGGAGGTCTATAAAAGACTCCCTGACTTAGGGTCAAGGTTGTGGTTAAGGGTTAT